>CM064418.1:33338504-34538504 GCA_032690845.1 Eleusine coracana subsp. coracana
TACACAATAAAATGACACTTGCAGCAAGCACACAATGATGATTTTGTGCATGTATTCCCGTGTTCTTCTCCTTTGGTTTAATAAACTTGATATTCTTTTGCCCTATTCTCTACTATAAAAGGCTCAACTGAAAGTTAACTATATAGTCCGGCTCTGGGCCGCGCAATTCATCATAAAAGACAAAAGCGCATGAAATTGATTTCATGCCATGAGGATTTGATTATTCTATATGCTGGTAGGGCAAAGAAATCTGACATTTTCAATGGTTCTGACAACATGGACCGTCTCCAGAGCAGACGCATTGCAACTACCCAATTTGCATTGGTTGGTGACGCGAGGCCATGAGCTGTGACGCTAGCCGTCGCCGTGGGCTACAATGTCTTGCGCCATTGGCCAAGACACTCGCTACCGTCACGCTAGAGCACGATGTTGACTACTGGGGTAAACATGCACCCTGTCACATGTCAGGACCAGTGGTTGGACATGATACTCGTACTAATTTACTTGTCACCCTAGCCATATTTACTAAGTATCTAAATTTATATATAGCATCTTCTATTTATCTAGATAACATGGCTAGGATGATGAGTAAATTAAGATGAAGATAATACATCAAGAAGTAAATGAAGAAGCCATTAAGTTATCAACCCCATCTACTAGTGCAGCACGTTGGCGAGGTGGAAGAGACCATCGCAGTCCCGACGGCACAGCAACACACGCATGGACTCATGAGGAGGTGGTTGCACGGAGAACACGGAGCCCTCGGCTGCTCATCAGCTTTACCCTCGCACACAAGAAGATGTGATCGATCGCAGGTGGGGAACAAGTCGCAAGGAGTTCTAATCCACAGAAGAAATATGGAAAAACAAGGTAAACAAATGCGTATCTTGAGATGAAAGCTAACCTTACAAAAGAAATAGAATTAAATAAGTGTTAGATCCATAACTCTACCGTTCGGATCTAGGACTCATGAATAAAAGGGAACCGGGTAGAAGATCTAAGAGAGAGAGAGAGAGAGAGAGAGAGAGAGAGAGAGAAGGAGTGATTCGGGTTACCGTCAGTGGGGACGGAGTCGCCGGCGCGAGGGTTGGAGGAGCTCGCCATGGGGTCGTCGGTGATGGTCGTGGAGGTGCCGCCTTGGTGGTGCTTCTCGCCGCTGCTGCGCCGCCGGGATCGGATCGGCTAGGGTTTCTGTGGGGAGGTCGTGAGCACGGTGAACGTTGGTTCACGTGCCACGGCCCCCTCCCCTTTTATATGGCGCAGCGTGACGAGGGCCCAACAACCAGTGCACGGTTGGGCGCCCCCGATCAGGGCGCATTTAGGGGGAGGGCGTGACCGACTCGGTCATGCCCGTTGGGATCAACCTAACATTCTCCCCCTTGATCTCAAATTAATTCTTAGCTTGAACTTAGCATTCTAAACTTAGCACCTATTCCATCATAGGTCAGTGTAAAGGGTATGCAACGTCGTCATAGTCAGTTACGTACTATTAGACTCAACAACCACTATGCACTTCTCTATCACGAAATAGATTGTTATTTTGGACCCTTAGTATCCAGTGATCAGAGGCTTTCCCTTAAACCCATGCGGCTACGTGTTCTTTGAACACATCGGGTGGTAAGCCTTTTATTAATGGATCCGCAAGCATTTGCTTGGTACTTATATGCTCAAGACTAATGGTTTGATCCTGAATTTTCTCCTTAACAACATAGAACTTAATGTCAATATGTTTGGCAGCTTCACTTGACTTGTTGTTATGGGAGTAACATACTACTGGCTCATTATCACAGTATATCTTAAGTGGGTTTTCAATACTGTCAACTACTCTTAGACCGGGTACAAATTTCTTAAACCACATTGCCTGTCCGACGGCCTCATAACAAGCAACAAACTCGGCGTACATTATGGAGGATGTAGTCACAGTTTGTTTAGAGCTTTTCCACGATATAGCTCCCTTTGCGAGCATGAAGACATAACCCGTAGTGGATTTCCTTGTCGCCTCACATCCCATGAAATCTGAATCTGAATAGCCCACTATTTCAAGGGTGTCTGACTTCTCATATGTTAACATGAGGCCTTTTGTGCCTTGCATATATCTTAAAGCCTTCTTTACCATCTGCCAATGTTTTTCCCCTGGATTTGATTGAAATCTACCAAGGATCCCAGTCACAAAAGCTAAGTCAGGGCGAGTACATACTTGAGCATACATCAAGCTTCCGACAGCTGAAGCATATGGAACCGCTTTCATTTGATCGATCTCATATTGGTTCCTTGGACACTGAAAAGTCCCAAACTTATCATCCTTGAATATTGGAGCAGGCGAAGGTTTACTCGCGTGCATACCATACTTTCTTAAAATCTTTTCGAGATATGCTTTCTGAAATAATCCTAATACCCCCTTACTTCTTTCTCAGTGAATCTCAATTCCCAACACATAGGAAGCTTCACCGAGATCTTTCATATCAAAATTTAAGGACAAGAATCTCTTAGTTTCTAGTAGCATATCAACATCGCTACTTGCAAGTAGGATGTCATCTACGTACAAGATAAGGAAAATAAATTTTCCATTCTTAAACTTAGCATATATACATTTGTCCTCTATATTCTCATTGAATCCAAATGTTCTTATAGTCTCATCGAATTTGAGGTACCATTGCCTAGAAGCTTGTTTCAATCCATAAATGGACTTGATTAATCGACATCCCCAATTCTCTTTACTTTTTATAGCAAAACCCTTAGGTTGTGCCATATACACTTTCTCATTTAGATCCCCATTGAGAAAAGTTGTCTTGACATCCATCTGATGTAATTCTAAATTATAATGCGCCACTAAAGCCATTATGATTCTGAAAGAATCCTTAGTTGAGATAGGTGAAAATGTCTCATTATAATCTATTCCTTCTCTTCGAGTGAAGCCTTTTGCGACAAGTCTGGCCTTATATTTGTCAATCTTTCCTTGCGAGTCACATTTAATCTTGTAGACCCATTTACAACCTACTATTTTGGCTCCTTTAGGAATTTGTTCTAATTCCTAGACTTTATTTGTGCTCATGGACCTCATTTCATCTTCCATGGCTTCAATCCACGTGGATGAGTAAGGACCTTTCATAGCTTCTTCAAATGAGGTGGGATCTCCCTCCATCTGAATTTCTTCACTCATGTATACTTCATAATCACTAGGAATAGCAGACCTTCTTACTCTTTGTGATCTTCTAAGATTTTCTTGTTGTGGCACATTATTTTCTAATTGTTGAGGTTGCTCCCCCTCATCATGGGCAGCATTTTGCTCTTCAGGTTCCTGAAAATCAGGGACATTTTCGACCTGAATTTGAGGCGTCTGAGTAATAGGAGCCTCACTTTGTACAGCTGCTTCTGATGGGAGTGCAAAAGCCAGTGCCAAGAAAAATGGCTCTTGAATCATAGGAGTGGGCACAAAAACCCGCTTCTCCTCAAGGCTAATTTCTCGAGACGACATGCTCCCCCTCAACATCTCATTTTCTAAAAAGATTGCGTGTCTTGTTTCTACAAAATTAGTATGCCTATTAGGGCAATAGAAACGAAAACCTTTAGATTTATCTGGATAACCAATGAAATGGTAACTCATAGTCTTAGAGTCTAACTTACTAATATTTGGATTGAATATCTTAGCCTCAGCAGGACAGCACCATATATGTAAATAATTCAGTGTGGGCTTATGCCTAGTCCATAACTCGTATGGTGTCTTAGGGACTGACTTACTAGGGACCCGACTAAGAATATGAATGGCGGTTTTTAATGCCTCCATCCATAAATTAACCGGTAGAGTGGAGAAACTTAACATACTTCTTACCATATCCATCAAGGTGCGATTGCGCCTTTCTGCCACTCTATTTTGCTGAGGTTCGCCCGGTGTTGAATATTGGGCAACTATGCCATTTTCCTGTAGGAACCTTGCAAAAGGTCCAAGACTTGGGCCATACGGGGTGTGACGACCGTAGTACTCCCCCCCACAGTCGGATCTTACTATTTTAATCTTTAAATCATGCTGATTTTCAACTTCAGCCTTAAATATCTGAAATTTATCCAATACTTCTGATCTTTCTTTAATTGGATAAATATAACCAAAACACGAGTAATCATCAGTGAATGTTATAAATGAACTAAAACCATCCACCGACGTCACATTAAATGGACCACAAATGTCCATATGAATTATTTGTAGAACTCTTGAGCTTTGCTTCGCATCTTTCTTAATTTTCTTAACGTATTTTCCTTTTATATAGTCGATGCAATGCTCAAGATCTGAAAATTCTAAGTGCGGAAGAATTGGTTCTTTAATTAATAGCTTAATCCTTCCCCTCGAAATATGGCCTAAACGACAATGCCATAATTTCGAAGATATGTCATCAATTCTTTTGCGTTTCTTAGTTACAACTTTCATAGACGAGGAGGCAATCTTAGTGGTTACATCATTCTCATTGCATATATGATTCTCTTCACTTATGGCATTCCCATTATCATGCAACAGAAGTAAATAAAGCTTATCTTGTAAAGTTGCAACACCGACAATTTTATGATTAAATTCAATCTTACAAGAATTATTGCCAAAATGACAAGTAAAACCGTCTTTATCTAAACATGATACTGAAATTAAATTCCTTCTCATGGAAGGTACATAGAGAACATTATTCAAATGAAGTACAAAGCTATCACTTAATTCTAAAGGGAGTGTGCCAATAGCTTCGACTTCAGCTTCAATGCCGTTCGCAACTTTAATGCTTCTTGCTCCTCTTTCTAGGATCCTCCTCGTAGCGAATCCCTGTAAAGAATTTGCAACATGAACAGTTGCACCTGAGTCAATCCACTGTGTGGAAAGAGAATAATCTATATATAAGGATTCATCTATGAATGTAATTTCATCAATAACTAAATTCTTACCATTCCTGTTCAACCACTTAAGGAACTCAACACAATCTTTCATGTAGTGGCCTTTCACACCACAATGCCTGCATGTGTCCTTGTCCACTTCCTCCATCTTGCCTTTTCCTTTGCCTTCATGGGGGCGCTTGAGAGGTGGCCCCTGTGACTTCAAGGAGGGTTTAGAAGGAGATTGAGAAAACTTCTTCTTCTTATGTTGCACATGATTGACCGAGTCTTGTGATTTCCTCTCCTTAATTCTTTCCTCCTCCTGTACTGACATGGCTATGAGCTTCTCAAGATCCCAACTATCAGGCTAAGAGTTGTAGTTGATCTCAAAAGGCTCAAAATCCTTAGGCAGTGAAGCAAAGATCAAATGAACAAGGAACTCGGGAGGGAGTGCCATGTTCATAGGCCTAAGCTTGGCGGCCATGTTAGACATGGACAAGATGTGCTCTCTCACGCCCTTACCAAAAATGTACTTTTCAGTAACAAGCTTTCTAATGATTGTGCTAGCACAGGACTTAGAGGAGCCAGTGAATTGGCTCGCAATCTTCAGAAGGTATTCCCTAGCTGTAGCACATTCTGGGATTGCTCCCCTTATTGCCTCCACAATGGTGCTCTTAATCACCATAAGGCACTTACGGTTGGAACTGTCCCACTTATACTTATTGAGCTGGTAGTGCTACACTTCCCTAACATGTTCCTGCTCTCGGGCCTGAAAAGCAGCATCTGCTTCATTATCAGTCCTCACAAGTTGAGCGGGCTCAACTGGGCAGTCCTCAGTGAGATAGAAATCAAGATTGTACACCGCCAGTCCAATCTCCAACTTATCGTGCCATGCTCCATAGTTGCTCCCATTTAGGGACGGAATGGACGCGAGAAAAGCAAGAGCGTTGCCTGAAATACAACATAATACATTGAATTCTCATGAATTAATTAATGTTGGTCCAAATAATCCATGAAATTTTGAGACAATATTAATTCTAAATACCGTTGGGCCATAAAGAATCAACACTTATACTCAGCATAAAAACATGATAAAATTATTAGCAACATTGGTCATCAAATAAAATTATCATGCTTACAAGAGAATCACAAAACTTTTCTAATTAAATTTTCCCGTTGGGTCCAATTTAATTAGAGAAGTAAAAAACTAACAATTCTTAATTCAGTGGATGAACAGAAAATAACACAGCGGAAGCTTAAAAAATTATACTTAAAAACTTAATTAATCAATTTTCCTATTTAAATCTTTACGTTGGATCCGATTTAACTAGAAAAATGATGCTAATACACTTAAAAGATATGGAAAAAAAATACTGCTACATGAACTAAATAACATAGAAATTTGCAGCAGAATTTATCCATAAAAATTCTTAGACAATGCTTAACTTAAACTTAATTTAATCCTCTCTGAAAATCTAAAACAGAAGAGGAAAAAGAAAACTAATTCTCATTTCTAAATATGCCTAACCGGCCCGGCAAAGAATGCAGCCGCAGCGAAGGCTTGGGCCGGAAAACTTCTCCCCCGCATGGGCCAAAAGCGGCCCATCTGCTGCCGCAGCGCCCCGCCTATGGACGGACGACGTTGGTTGAGGCGAGGGGTACTTAACCCCGAAAAAATCGCTCCCTTCCAAAAACCTATCTCATTTCCTTCCCTTCCCTTTCTCTAGCCGCACCAGAGCGAGAGAGAGCAGCGGCAGAGGCCACCGCGGGCGGAGGCGGAAGGTGACGGCGCGCGATGGCGCCGCTCTAATAGGCCAGCACAACGGCGTTTGGAGGCGCGCGTGGTGTGGCGGAGCCGTCGTGGGGCCATTCGCCGGTGCGCGCGCTCCTGAGTAGAGCGTGCCGCCGTCGAGGGGTCCTGTGGCGGCTCGCTAACGTGCCCAGCGGCCGGATCCGAGGAGTCTTCCGGTGCCGGTAGGTAAGGGGGGGTTAGGGTTAGTCCTTTCCCTTTTTTTTTTGCACTTTTCTACCTTTCTTCTACCTCTGACCTCCGGTGAGAGAGAATAGAGTGATGGTGGCGTCGGCTCAGGGTCTGATGCCACCCTAAACCCTAACCCTAGGATCTAGTATAAACCTTGGCCTCTGATGCCATTGTTAGATCCATAACTCTATCGTTCGGATCTAGGACTCATGAATAAAAGGGAACCGGGTAGAAGATCTAAGAGAGAGAGAGAGAGAAGGAGTGATTCGGGTTACCCTCGGTGGGGATGGAGTCGCTGGCGGCAGGGTTGGAGGAGCTCGCCATGGGGTCGTCGGTGATGGTCGTGGAGGTGCCGCCATGGTGGTGCTTCCCGCCGCTGCTATGCCGTCGGGATTGGATCGGCTAGGGTTTCTGTGGGGAGGTCGTGAGCACGGTGAATGTTGATTCACGTGCCGCGGCCCTGTCCCCTTTTATATGGTGCAGCACGATAGGGGCCCACCAACCAGTGCACGGTTGGGCGTCCCCGATCAGGGCGCGTTTAAGGGGAGGGGGTGACCGACTCGGTCATGCCCGTTGGGATCAACGTAACAATATGAAGATCTTGTAAACAAATGGATTGTTTGAGTATCAAAGCAAAGGCTATTGTGTTCACTTGGTTCTAAAAATCAATTGAACTATCAACTATGCTATCTTTATGATTGGTCCCTCACGGGATTTTTATTTATTTTCACAACAGACGCAGCGAAATGTGACAAAGTTTCCAGATGCCTACAGATACATGAACGGACGGACTTGATTACACTATCGATACGTGGCATAACAGCGGTTCTAAAAAAAATTACAACATCTCTTTTGCGCAATATCACGATTGGGTGGTGGTTGGTTCTTCGTTCTCGGCGATTATGTCGGTGATGTTATCTGCGCATGAAGGGAACATCTGTGGCATTAAAGCAGAGCAGCTGTATGCACGGGAGGGTTCCAGGTGCCATGGACCATATGCAGAATCTGTCAGACTGATGTGCATATATGCTACCAGGTTGCCACCTCCCATACTCTTGCGCATGCGCAGATGTGATTATGTGAAGCAGGTGGACTTGTGGGTCAACATCAAACCATGGGGCCATCTGAACTTTATTTGAGCTTTTTTTTTTTGTTTCTAAACGTTGGTCTTTCGGTCATGGTTGCTGGGAATCGCTAGGGGCATATGATTGGTCGAATGTTATATTATATGTTCCGTTACAAGGCCCAGTGATAGCGCAAATAATTGTATTGATGATTTAGACCATACCAGGTGTACAACATATATGGGCAAAGGACCGTGAGTCTCGTGCCAAAGATAAGATCGGCTTATAGAATCATAACCGAATTGACAGGAGATCAACCACGATCAGGTGCATGCGCTAGAGATAAAAACAAAGGGTCCTACCCGAACATATTAGTCTAACACTCCTCCCCAGTCTGAATGTGACTAGCCACAAGGAAAAACGTTCAGACTGGAACAGAACTCTGTGAAGAGAGCCCTTTGGTAAAGACATCTGCATACTACGACGAAGTGGGTACGTGTAACACACGAACAGCACCGGCTGCCACACGCTCACGAATAAAGTAAAGATCAATCTCGATATGCTTGGTACGCTGATGTTATACCGGATTGGTCGAGAGATACACTGCATTGATATTGTCACAGTAAACCAGAGTGGCACGCCTGATAGGAACATGAAGCTAATCAAGCAACTGACAAAGCCAGGTAGTCTCGGCAACAGCATTAGCAATGGCGCGGTAATCAGCCTCCGCACTGGAGCAGGACACAGTCGGCTGCTGTTTGGAGGACCAGGAAACTAAGTTATCACCAAGAAAAACACCATACCCAGATGTAGAACGGCGAGTGTCAGAACAACCAGTCCAATCTGCATGGGAGTAAGCAACCAAGGTAGAGAGCTCAATACGCTAAAGGTGAAGACCAAAATCCAACATGCCTCGCAAGTAACAGAGAATCCACTTCACCAGAGCATAATGTGGTTCCCGCGGATCATGCATATACAAGCACACCTGTTGAACTGCATAGGCAGTGTCTGGTCTAGTAAATATGAGATACTGGAGCACACCGGCCAAACCTCGATAGTAGGTATGGTCGGCAACCAGAGGTCCCTCAGAGGAGATCTTGGCGCAAGTGTCAACTGGAGTTGAGCAGGGCTTGCAGTCACTCATCCCAGCCCGCTCAAGAACCTCAAGAATATACTGCTGTTGAGAGAGCAAAAAGATACCATCCTAACGACTAACAGAAAGTCCCAAGAAGTGGTGCAAGGGTCCAAGATCCTTCATGGAGAACTCAGATTGTAGTGCCGAAATAACACGTTGGAGAAGAGCATCAGAGGAGGTTGTCAAAATGATGTCATCAACATAGAGGAGCAAATAGACTGTCTCATGCCCATGGCGATAAATGAATTACGATGTGTCAGACCGAGCACCCACAAATCCCAAGGACAAAATGTGAGAAGCAAAACAATTGTACCAAGCACAGGGCGCTTGCTTCAAACCATAAAGAGACTTGTTGAGTCGGCAAACAAAATCTGGATGGGCGCTATCAACAAAACCAGAGGGTTGAACACAGTAAACAGTCTCATCCAAAGTGCCATGAAGAAAAGTATTTTTCACGTCGAGCTGATGAACTGACCAATTATGGGAGATGGCAACAGTGAGTACCGTACGGATGGCAGATTTGACAACCGGACTGAACATCTCACTGAAGTCGATACCGGGGCGCTGAGTGAAACCACAAAGGACCCAACGAGCCTTGTAGCACTCCAAAGAACCGTCAGGGCAAAACTTGTGGCGGTAAACCCACTTGCCCATGACCACATTAGCACCAGGAGGACGGGGCACCAACTCCCAAGTGTTATTGACAAGGAGCACGGAGAATTCCTCTGTCATTGCTTCATGCCAATTAGGATTTGCTAGAGCGCCACGGTAAGACTTAGGCACCAGAGAGAGTACCGTGGTACTCAAGTCAAAGGGGGTCGTCGGCTAGCCGAAACCGCGCTTGCCGCGCGTGACCAGGCCATGATCGTTTACTGTCGGATCAACGGGCACAACATTGGGCGGTGGTCCGGTCAGCACCTGTGGAGTGGAGGGAACCGTCGCAGGCCTGGCCATGGCACCAGGAGAGCCAGCGCATGGGGTGGTCGGCCTTTGGTCCGCGGCCGCACATGCAGGGGAGGCACGGGCCGGGGAAGCCGCACCCGCAGTAGAAGAGCTGAAGCGCACGCCCACTATGCTGCTACTTCTAGGCGTTGGGAGCTAAAGCACGCGTGATGCGGGCAGCTCAGCGCATGGTGTAGGCAACACCAAGGCCCCGTTGGCAGCAACCGGCTATGGGAAGACAGCCGGGGCAGTGGGGGCTCGAGTATCCGGAGTCGGGGTATCCGAAGTCAGGGTACCTGAAACAATAGGGAAGAGCGAGTACCAATAGGAATAACAGGTGCGACATCCAACTCCAATAAGAAATCAAAGTCTGATGAAGGAGGTGATGAGACCTCAGAAAAAGGAAAAGAAGACTCATCAAAGGTGACACAAGGTCAAGACAACAATAGCCCTTGTGTTCCGAGGGATAGCCAAGGAAGATGCAAGCAGCTGAGCGAGGAGCTAATTTATGAGCAGCTGTTGCAGAGAGATTGGGATAGCAGCTGCATCCGAACACGCGAAGATGGTCATTGGTTGGCTGGATTCCATAGAGAGCGAAGAACTGTGTGGAGAAGGCCATGGTCTTAGTGGGGTGGCAGTTGAGGAGGTATGTTGCGGCGTGAAGCGCCTCAACCCAGTCAGACAGAGGGATGCTAGCCTAAAAAAAGAGTGAGCGCATGATGTTGTTAGTGGTACGAAGGGCGCGCTCAGCCTTGCCATTCTTGGGAGAAGTATAGGGGCAGGACATGTGTAGGGCTACACCATGGGAGAGAAAGAATGTGCGGGCTGTCGAGTTGTCAAACTCACGGCCATTGTCACACTGGACACTCTTAATGGTGATGCCGAACTGCGTGGTGACAAAGGTAAAGAAATTGGTGAGTGTAGAAAAAGTGTCAGATTTAAGGCACAGCAAAAAAGTCCAGACATAGTGAGAACAATCATCAAGAATAATCAGATAATACTTGTAACCAGAAATACTAAGAACTGGAGAGGTCGAGAGATCATAATGTATTAAATCAAAATTTTTGACAGCACGCGAACTAGAGAGACTAAAAGGAAGACGCACATGGCACCCAAGCTGACAAGCATGGCACAAATGATCTGACGCATTTTTATTACACAAAATAGCTGAAGAAGCGACTAAGCGGGAGAGGGCCTCATGTCCAAGGTGACCGAGACGGCGGTGCTAGAGAGTAGCTGAAGTGGTGCTAGTGGTGAGAGTGAGGGGCTTGAACACTGACGACAAAAGAGGATAGAGCTGTCCAGAGCTATTGCACCTGATGATCACATTCTTGGTTTTATAATCCTTCACAGAAAAACTGTAGGGATCAAACTCAATGGAGCAATGATTGTTAATAGTGAATTAACGCACAGAAATAAGGTTCTTAATTAACTGAGGAGAAACTAGAATATTATTTAAGTGGAGAGGACCTCTAGTTGAAGGAAAAGAAACAGACCTAGAACGAGTGACCGGTGACAAGGCACCATTGCCAACAATAATATGAGAAGGAGTGGAAGATGAAGACAAATGAGAGGATGAAAGATTACCAGAGTTGGATGTCATATGAGTTTCAGCACCAGTATCAAAGTACCAATCTGCTGCCGAAGGTGACGGTTGCAACGTTATGGTGTTGAATGCAGAGGCAAGCGCATCTTGGTTCCAGGAGAGGCCACCCGGATGATGAAGCCACCCAGTGGTCGGGGACGGCAGAGTGGGCGCAACAGGCGGCAACGGTAGCCGAGCTAGCAGTGGAGTCGGCCCAGGCGTAGGATACTGCTGCGGCCCATGGAGATTGTGCGGCCCAGCAAAGAGCGTCTGCCGGGGGGGGGGGGGGGGGGGGGGGGGGGTTCTGATGGCCCATGGGGAGGCAAGGGAAGCCAGGTGGGCCAGGCATGTAAGCCTGGAATGTGCCGTAGGCAGGCTGATAACCCGGCGGCGCCATGGAGGACCGCAGAGGCGCGCCGGCCCAGTGGCCAGCTCCCCCGACCTGTGAGCCAGAACCGGCCTGCTCTTGGGCGCCTCCTACAGACAGACGGCCACCATTCGTGTTCTTGCTGCCGCGACGATTCTGGCGCCGGCTGCTAGTGCCGCCAGCACCCGAATTAGAGCCGGGTGAGGACGGCGGCGCCTGGGTGGCGGGAGCAGGCGAACGGGAGGTGGACGCGGCAAAGGCTTGTGCAGGTGAGTCCGTCTTGACCTTTGCGTTCATCTCAGCGAGGCGGAGATCGGCCCAGGCGTCGCGGTACTTCGGGAACGGACGCGTCCGTTGAATCAAGGCGGCCATGTAGGCGAACTGCTCGTTGAGACCATGGAGGATATTGAGGACGAGGGTTCTGTCATGAACGGGCTCGCCGAGGTCGCCGAGTTGATTGGCCATAGCTTTCATGCGGCGGCAGTAGTCATCGACGCTCAGGTCGCCTTGGGAGAACGTGCGAAACTCGGTGTCGAGAAAGAGCGCACGGGACTCCTTGTTGCCGAGGAACTGCTGTTTGAGGCCGAGCCAAATGAGACGGGCGGTGGGGGGGGACCGTCCTCGCGGTTCATCACAATCTCGATGAGCTCGGGAGCAATGGCGTTGTAAAACCAGGACAGGACCGTACAATCCATCCGCTGCCATGCAGCATCGTTAGAGTGGTCGGCATCGGGGAGGACATGGTCGCCGAGCTCGTAGCGCTTGAGAGTGTTCAGGACGAGCCCGTGACACCGATTAAAGTGGGGGGAGGCGAGCTCGAGAACAAGGGGCACCAGGGCTTTGATGTTGAGAATCGCCATGGCCTGGGCGTGGAGAGCAGCGGTGGCGGTGGCAGCCTGCTCGGCGAGGACAAGGGCGCGAACTTCATTGTCGCGCTCTTGGGCGGCGAGGCGCTCGGCCTCCAGGCGCTCAGCCTCGAGACGCGCTGTCTCCAAGCGCTCGGCCTCTTGGCGAGCAGCCTCGTGGTGCTCCTCAAGGGTAAAAGCAGCGATGAGGGCTACTAGAGCCCGGTAGGCGGCGGCATCGGCCATGCAGGAAGAGGAAGGAACCGGCGGCGGCGCGGTCGAGATAAGCGGAAGCGATTTAGGAACGAAACCCTAATGATATCATGATAGCGCAAATAATTGCATTGATGATTTAGACTATACGAGGTGTACAGTATATATTGCCCAAGGGCCCGTGAGTCTCCTGCCAAAGATAAGATCGGCTTATAGAATCACAACCGAATTGGCAGGAGATCAACCACGATCAGGTGCATGCACTAGAGATAAAAACAAAGGGTCCTACCGAAACATATTAGTATAACACCCAGCCGTCTTGTGTCAATAGGGTCGGTACAATAATTGACGACCATTAAAATTTCCTTGGTTTGATTCTAGGTTGAAATTTGAATCTTAATCCTTTGGATATATAGCTAGAATTATTTTTTTTCAAATCCTGCATTTTGCTAGTGAAATTGAACTGACTCTTGTGAGATTATTCCTGTATAAAATCCTAGGTTCGAAAGGATCCTCGAACGTGAACAATGTAAGTAGACGAAAACATATCAGCGTTACTACTCATAGCTATCAAGTAATTTAGTTTTACCACACATATGAGTGTTACCCTATGAACCACATATCTCTAGCAACCATAAAAATTCATGAACAATTCAAAAGAGTTAAAGGTTTATGACGTCAGTACAACTTTTTTATAAAAAATATTCATAATTATTTTACTATTGGTCAAAGTATACAAGCTTCAACTTTTTTCTGAAAATATGCATGATTTGTATTTGTTTATGGAGGGAGTACTAATTCCTCGCCAATTGTATTGGATATATATATGAGTATGGTCGCATGTGAGCACAAGCTATACTCACCAGTACAGGTATATACTCACCCAAGTATCTGAAATTATAAGCAGTTGATTCATCGCCATTGGCAAGCAAGATTAGATTTCTGGGGAGGGTAGAGACCGGACTGCGAAGGAGCTCCGCATGATGCATGGCTGTTTGGAAGCTCCTCGGCGAACTCAACATGGCAGGTCATGGCTGCTACAATATGCAGATGGATGTGTTTCACTACTTGGAAAACTATTTATTAAAACCATTCATCATTTAGTAAAAAGACAAGAAAATAAAGCGAACTGAATATTGAATTACCTGGCATATAGGCATGGGCCCCCGCCAGCAAAGATACATATGCTGGGCCCTAGTCGGCCGCCCCTATTGCCCTCGCCACGTAGACGCCGGGCGACATGGCTAGTATCAGGGCGGAGCAGCGGTGGTGTCGCGCTGGAGTCTCCGGCGTTGAGAGTTAATGATCTCTACTGGTGATAGGGGATTCAAAAGTATCGTGCTTGCATGGTAGAGAGGAGACGCGGCGATGGAGCAAAATTGTCAGTGTGAGACGCGGCTGCAAGCGCAGACGCCAAGAGAGACAGCCGTATCCGCTCGGACCACCAATAATTCAATAATTATCACTCCATATGTTTTTAAAAAAACGTTGTACGCATTTTGGGCTGATTACAATGTTTAGATGATTCTACACAAGGGATAAGTTATGCTGTCTCTGTCACGTAATTTTCAACATGTGGTGACGCATTTCTCTCTCGCGCTCCATTTTAACCGAGAGAACTATTCTTATTTTTTTTGAGAGTAACAGATGGACAAAACTGAGACGTGCCGCTGAAAACAGCTGCACCTGCTTTGTACACTTGTACCCACTCCTCGGATCATCGTGTATAAAGCAGTACAAGCGCCGGACCGGGAGTTCTCAGGTGCTGCACCAGACCAGACCTCAGCCGGGTAGCTAGCTAGCACGACTCATAAGTGTAGTAGCTACTAGTGTGGTAATTAACCTCTAGCACTTACTGTGAGCTATATACGCCGCGTGCAGTGCGCAGGTGACCTGCTGAGAACAAGAAGATGATCGATCAGTACGATACGGTGGCTGAGGCGGAGGCGGCACTGGGACGCGCCCTGACATGGGCAGAAACCAAGTGGTTTGAGTACTCGGCGGCGATCCCGGACTACTGGCTCTACTGCCACACCACCATCATCGTCTTCGTCGTCTACACGCTGGCGCCACTGCCTCTCCTCCTCCTCGAGACGTTCGCTCCGGCTCTCTCGTTCTGCCGTACAAGCTGCAGCCTAAGGTGCTGCTCCCGCCGACGGTCTCCCTCCGATGCTTCGCCGAAGCGGCCTTCTTCTTTATCTTTGCCGTCCCGCTGCAGATCATCTTCCACCCTGCCGTTGCTAAGGTCTACTATACGAACCCACTCTTGCATGCATGCATCGCCAGGTTGTTGAATGAATCCATGGACTAGGACTTTGCGCTAGCTCCACATGCAACTTGCTCTTCTTAGGATTTCGTTTTTTTTTTGTCCCCCCGTGGCCACGTGTCTTGATGTAGTACAACTATTAGTCACACTTACGCTATTTAGATAGCTGCGGATAACCATATGCCAAAAATAGCATCGTCAGTTTCACTTGCCCTTTTTTATTATATATATGCGTGAGTCCTATGTCGAGGTTAATTATTATAGGCGCTAAGCGGATTTTTTTTTACTATAACATCTGTATATTTATTATCTGCTTTTGTATTCCCACAAGGCAGTCTTGACCAGTGCCTCCAATGGGGTCCCGGATGGTCTACCATACCACGGTAATGCTTGATATTATGCTTTTGCTTTTTCTTTCACTTTACTCATCGACGCTGAAGCATCCGGAGCGGCGTTGGGGGTCACACAAGAGCCATGTTGATCACTCAAAACTGCCAGAGGGGGATATGAAAACTTATAAAACTTTATTACAGGTGTTAGACAGCTACAAGAGTACTTGTTGCTAGGTTTATAGAAAAACCTCCCTGAAATGTAGGCAATTTTTTTATGACCTTTTACAATAAAAATAATCATTTCTTCACAAAACATGAAGAACTATCGCAACATGCTTAGTTAAATATTGTGGCATTTTTTAGAACGTCATACTCAAAACCTACAGACAGAAATACTTCCTCTGACCCCCCCCCCCCCCCCCCCCCCCCCCCCCCCCCCCCTTAATAATATAACTTCATTAGGACACTACAACAACTTCAGCAAAATATTTTGTCCAAAAAATATATTCAGCACGCTATCTGAGTATACATGAAAATATGACATTTTGAACATCCGGAGGTATTATATATCCCAAAACACATTTCAACAATGTTCCCATGAAACACCATCAACCTCATCTTATTAATCTACGCATCTTACATATCTAGTAAAAAGGCCTGATGTGACATGTTTGAAATAATGTTACCCAGATGTTTTCAAGAAATCCAGAGTACAACTTCAGTCACCTGGCCGGATATAGCACTTCTAAATGTAAAAAGAAGGAAACATTTTTAGTCGGTTTCAGATTTGTGTATTCATATAAAGTAATTTTTCAACAAGGATCATTTTTCACATATATAATTTTTCAGTGAATAAAAAAGTTCATGAACAATTCAGCAAAACTTATCATGATTGACTTGGGTTTTCTTATTTGCACGACAGGTGTATCAGATGATGGGTACTCGAATGGGTCTTCCATTGCCATCGGTCAACAAGGTAGCTGTGCAACTTTTGGTATACTCTCTCATGGAGGATTACCTCAGCTACTGGATCCATCGTCTTCTGCACACCAAGTGGGGTTACGAGAAAATCCACCGTGTCCACCATGAGTTCATGGCTCCTACAGGCTTTGCCATGTCGTATAGCCACTGGGCTGAGAACCTTGCCCTTTCTATCCCTGCCTTGGTTGGCCCATCCATTGTGCCATGCCACATCACCACGCACTGGCTCTGGTTCACCTTCCGCCTAATTGAGGGCATTAACATACACAGCGGGTGATTACTTAACTTATGTCTCTTTCACCTATATAATTTACATAGTTTGTATTAGTATGCTTATTTCGTTACACTTCTTTTTATTTATTGAGAAGAAAGAAGACTTAACGTGAACAACATGATAAATGAATTGTTGAAAATTGCAGTTACCACTTTCCAGTCGGCCCTGGCAAGTTAATCCCTTTCTATGGCGGAGCAGAATACCATGACTATCATCACTTTGTAGGAGGGAGCAGCCAGAGCAATTTCGCTCCACTTTTCACCTACTGTGACTACCTATACAAGACAGACAAAGTAAGAGCCCGTGCTTTATTATATTTATAATTACATGTATACATAAAAAAATAATTACTATTCAGTACCAAAAAAAATTCACAGCATGCAAAACACAACATTGAACCTGCCACAAAAGTCTAGAATGTGACACCAGGGATAATAAGGAAACATGATATAGACAGCAAGTCGCTTTCGCCTAAGACATCCCACCTATCGAGAAGTTTGGTGCTGTGTTGCACTAGTCCATTTGTTCACGCTGAACGTGATGCATGTTGTTTGATTTTTATCTATACTGTAAAAGGTTTAATTTGCATTTATCTTGCACTATCAGCTCAATGAAGTGATCTTTGTATTTGTTTTCATAAATATATATTCTGTTCCACTTATGACTCAAGGGAATATCTGGTACATAACATCTATTTATATTATTTAATCAAGAATGAATCTCAAAAAATGATTTGAAGTAATTTTGTTCCCGAATTCTACCACATAAAGTTCAAGTTAGATGTATTTGTGGCCGCTTGTGTGGTTTTCTTCTGTTTTCTCAGTGACCAGCAAGCTAAATACTTGCTGGTACTCCAAGAAATTTCAATCACTTCTTTTTGACCAAGAACTAGAGCTTAGTCATCATAGGACTGTGAGATGCTCTTTTTTTTTGCCAAGTTGCTATATTTATAATGAGTAGTGAGTGAGTTTTTTCTTAAAAATAATGTCTATACGTTTTCTACATAGTAGTGATTGTACTTTCAATGAATTAGTTAAATTCCAATTTCCTTGACAATTACGTCTCTAAGGTGCGAGAATTTTTTTTATCAATTTACAATGTTTCTATAGAGTTGCTTACCCAACCCTTATCCTATATGATTGTTACCTGATTTTGATAGTCGGTGTTAGCATATACCAAGAGTTTCTATCCTATTTTGTTAAGAAATCGTAGTAGAATGAATTAGAGGAAATTTCATGTGTCATACAAAGTGCTTGAGAGAGTTCCCGTAATAAACTTACCAGATGAGAAATGATCATTTGATTGGCTATTGTATTCACAAAAATGATTATATGATTACAGTAAAATGATTGCCTTAAAGTTACTTGTCATGTCACATATAACATTTTCATGTTACTGAAATGACATGGTGCATTTGTGTTAGGAACGGATGAACTTTTTTAATAAAGTTTTTTTGACAAAATTACTTATTTTGTTGTACTATACTATCTGTCACGATAGCTAATTTCTTATTTTGCTTCTTCAGGGCTACAGATTCCACAAGGCAAGACAGGCAAAGGTATTCCACTTGACGATGGTAAGAAGATTTACATGAAACCAATCCACTTGAAGACCGCATTCGGTTTACCTTTTGGAGGTGTTGAGTTGAAACAGTACAGTGCAAGGAAGCAATCTCAAGAACTATCAAATATGAGGAACTTACTGCACGTATCATCAAACATCACTGTTGAGAGATGTCTGGCTGAAATCGCTGACAAGCGAAATGATGAATTGAGCCTCAGGTGTTTCTTTATGATCATCTCTGCCAGGCTACTGTTTTGTCGACCAAAGTTCCACATTGGAATGGAGGATATTTGCTTCTCTCTGGATTATCAAACACTTGGTCAGTCTGACATTTGTGGAGCCGTTTTCCGTCAGCTCCAAAACAGCATTAGGGATTGGCAGCGGTCCATCAGCACGAACAAAAGCCTGTCAGGATGCTCTCTGTTTTTAATGGTAAGTTATATAGTACATATACTCATTATATAATTGAGCAGTACACATACTACACATAATGTTACTAGTTCAATGTTACTATCGATTATACCACATGTAGTACTTATACTATCCGTTATATCATACCACCTAATAGTACCTGTTTTTTTTTTTGGAAGTGTATTCCCTATATGCTTAATGGCAGTACATATACTATTCAACCATTAGTATAGTTTATACTGTGATCTGTATTACATAGTATATGTTTTCTGTTAAGCGGTTTTCCCATATGCTTAATGGCAAGACTTATACTACTCGACGATGTGCATAGTATATATACAATTTTACCCTGCACCTTACAATATACTTGACCAATTTTACCCGATGTTAATTATACCATTGTTTGCAGTATATTACTTCCACACCAGGATAATTTGTTGTAGTGGTAGTATTCTTTTTTACCAGATAGTATACATACCACTTATTAGTAGTATAGTAATCATTTATATATTGTGGCAGATATTCTACCTGGATCACTTATTGCATCATAATACATCTCAAAAATCCTGAACGCTACCTCGCTCTGCATATTACACCAAGAACATAGTAAGAGACATCATCAAGGATGCTAAGAATAAAGACTCAGAAGGCAAACTATCCTTTATTGGCCTTCAGGTGGCACTTGATTTAATGTTATTTAACCTATATGTTTTTGTTTTTTTATTTGTCATAATAATAACCACAGTACCACTCTTACAGATCAAGAAAACGTCTGATACGCCCTATTTTGTGGAATCCAAAGAAGAACATGAACGATGATGCTTTAGGTGATGATATCGGTTTGAGCGAGGGAGACCGTGATGTTGGAGCTGCTGGAGTGGACATTGGTGGTGCTGGTATTGACCTCCCTCAGCTTCGTCAGATGCTTGAACCAAAGCTAAGATCTCTCCATCCTAGTGTCCAAGCAGAGGTCCAAGCCAAGCTTCAGAAGTACGATGATGACATAAGCCGTGAGACTGCTAAGATTGCTGCAGCGCATAGAGCAATAAAGAAGAAACAAATTGAGCTGGTAGACAAAATTGGGAAGCTTTTGGAGCAGCACTCCCAACCTCACTTGTCCCCTGAGCCATCCAACCCTCACTCCGGAAGTGAGGAATCAGATGAGTCATGTTAGTCCTAACTTTTATGTTCTTCTTTTATGACAGTTCAAAATTCGATAACCTAACTATTTTATCAATTATTTTTCCTGTCATAGCCAACCATGCCGAAGACCAGGACAAAGAGTTACCCCACAATGAACCCATTAGCCAATAGCCCTCTGCTAGTGCTCATAGTAAGTGTTCATATACTTCTATGTTCAATACATAATAGTATATTACATGTCAAGGCAATGTAGTTTATTTAATATTTAAGTAGTATTTATACTTATTAACTTAATAATATATATACTACATGCTACAATTACTAGTAATTAAAACTGTAGGAGTAAGCAGCAACTATCTGTAAGGATAAATGGTGGTATGAAACAGCAATTTGCAAGTGTTCATATACCACCATCTTCAGTACACAATAGTATATTGCACATCCAATGGTTCTATTATAGTTTGTATCACCAAGTAGTATACGTAGTAGTCAATCAAATTGTATAGCTACTCTTACAGTACTATATTTATAGGACTACGTTAAAAGTCCCCCTTCATGATAGTTTTGTTCATTATACTATATGTTTTTGTTCAAGGCACCGGAGATCATACTGACCAAGTTCAGCATGACACAAGGAAGGATGACAACACTTTAGTTGATACTTAGGAAGTTGTGCAAGGCGACCAAGTGCTCAATGATACTCCTCTTGAAGCTGACAAAAGTATGTATCTAAACATAATATAAATATACATCGACTTTGTTAGTGGTACTTTTAAATGATACCTGCATATTTGTTTTTCCAGTTGACGACAATTGTAGAGTAGTATCCCTTGACACTTCCACTATGAATCCAATTACACATTTGTCTGATAATGTCACTCTTGAACTGAAAACTTTTGAGAGGGGTGTTGTCCCTCGGAAGAAGCATTCCAAAAAGGTGTTTGTGCCAGATTGTGATAATGCCCACCATGGTTAGTTGACGGGTGTTTTGTTACCAAAAATGTACACTGTTGGTGCTCTGTAGTACATTTTTTCAGGTGTTGTGTCATGGTTTTTTTTCCAAACTGTACTTGAGTTGTATTGAAGATGTAGCACTCATATATTCCATATTTTTGAACACTGTACTTCAGCAAAGTTTTCATATTACATTAACATATGTGCAGATTCTGAGAAAGATCAAGGTGATAAAAGATTTGTGAACAATTTGTTCAATTTTGATGATGCTGGTAATATTCCTACAGAACATAGCCTCGAGGACGTTGCATGTGACCGACAGGTACACGAAATAACTATTGGGCAGGTTAGTTGTGGTTATTCAACGCTATCCAACATAATATATTTTGAGAAAGATGGTTACGAAACTGAACTAGACACGTGCACATCAAAGGCTGGGCCAAATATCATTTCCTCAAATCTTGGAAGGACCATGGATGACAACATTGGTTCTTTGGACCTACCAGGTAGTTATGAAAGTCCAGATTAATGTTACGAGAAAATTTTATGACAGATTAACGCTATTCTTGCATAACCTTTTTTGAACTAGGCCATGCTGAAAAGCTATTTCCAGAGGATCCATCCAATCAAAACAATCCTATTGATCACATAATCGAAACCTTCGAAAAGGACCATGTCTACACTGACTCTGTTGCATTAGATGCGGACACCAATCATTCTGATCCCATCTCATCCTCCTCGTCTACAAAGAAAATAGTACTATTTCTATACTACTCTCATCCAAGTAGTATATATACTACACCATTCAAATTGTCTACTCTCATACCTACAGTAATTATATTATTTTTATCTCTATAGTAACATTATTTTTATTCATAATACTGATCACCGCATAAATAATATATATACTCATTTCGATTGTTTCTATCTAATATCACACCACTGTAGTATGTGTTATACTTCTTATACCAATAATTCACATAAATAGTATATATACTCCTCATTCTATATACTATAATATATTTTGTTATAACCATCCACTTACACAATGTTATATTATGTACGACTAGTATTTATACTAATATACATTGTTTCCATCGAATAGCCCACCATAATAGTATATGTTCTATTTCATATACCAGTATATCAAATACTCAGTTGTCTTGTTTACCAATTGAATGTAAAATATATATACAATTTGTACATATACTACCACATTTTAATTGGCTATTTTTATGCGTATAGTAATTTTATTTTTTTATCTCTACAATACCTTTATTTTTATTCATACGACTCATCAGTTCTTGGACAGTATATATACTCGTTTGTATTGTTTCTATGCAATAGCACACCACTGTAGTACATGTTATACTTCATATACCAGTAATTCGTATACCCATGAGTATATATACTATTATACAACTTTGTTATACTCGTCCCCTGCCACAATGTTATATTATGCAGGAATAGTCTATATACTCATATGCATTGTTTCCATTGAATAACACACCATAGTAGTATATGTTATATTTCATATACCAGTATATCAAGTACTCAGTTGTCTTGTTTACTTGTCACCATCTCCTACCACAATGTCATATATACATCCAACCCGATTGCTTGTATATATAACATTTATATAAGTAGTATATATGCTACTTTCACTGCATCATTTGTCAACAGCTACATATTATAGCACCAATGATAGTATATATTCTCACCGCTGCAATGTTGTTTATTTTATGTTATTTGTAATGCATTTCATATTTTTTGTGTTAGTATACTGGTGGATTTAGAGCTGTACAGAAGATCCCATACAGCCGCCGCAACTAGAAAAGATCCAAAGACGTTGATCCTAACTTACTAGTGGACTCTGGGGTTAAACGTACTACTCGCGCGCCTCAAAAGCTATCATCCCCTATTAAGATCGGGTACATGAGAACAAGCCCTGGTGCAGAGGTGTCTCTGCGGCTCCGCAACATGTTATGTGATCCCCATTCAGCTTATAAGAAGTTAGTGCATTATTCATCACACTCTCATATACATTTCCCTTTCTTTACTGTCAATGATAGATACCAATCCAATTATTTCTTGGTACTCGCAGTTTGACCTTGATGGAGTACACTATGGTCAACATAGATGGAGACTGTATCATGAGGTCATTTCTAGATTTCCAAGAAACTGACAATTCAGTGATGGAAGCTTTCGTTAATTGCATATGGGATGACGACAAGAACTACCGACCTGAACTTGTGAAGCAAAGATTGATTCTGCATCCTCAGCTTGCGGTGCGTTACTTGATCTTACCTTAAGCCCAACATCTTGTTTTATTTTCTAGGTGTATACTTATTGCATTGACATCATTCTTTTTTTCAAACCCCAGGTATGTGCCAATGTGGAGAACTGTGGATCCCAGCACAATCCCGATGCTGTTTTCTTTGAAGAAAGCTTGGACACTGCTTTTGATCTATACATGACCAATGATATTGCATGGAGATCCATCAAACTGGTAAGACTGGTATTGGCACATGTAGGAATTATAATTATTTACTTATGATCCATCAAACTAGTATATGTAGTACTAGTAATTGATATACTCATCAGTATATATACTATTATATATTATGTTATAATCCTCCCATGCCATAATGTTATATTATGCATGAATAGTATATATATTCATATGCATAGTTGGGTTGGAATAGTAGTACTATTTCATATACCAGTAGTTCAAATCTATATAGTACTTATACTACCTTATTCAAATTGGCTATTTTTATAATTAAAATGTATACATGGTCGATGGACCTAGTATATGTACGAATAGATATATACTCATATTTTCCACGTCATAGTATTAATACTCATCTTTATATATAGCTAGCTTTATTATTATACCCGGATACTGCTATTAGTCTGTTACGTTGGTAGTACATATACAAGCTTCCTGAAAGTCTTTGCAATTTACTGTAGATTCTTATCCCTGTCATTGACCGTGGTCATTATTCATTATATGTTGTCAACTTTGAGGCCAGCCGTGTTGACGTACTTGACACACTTGACTATGACAATGCTGGTACAACTTGGCTCTACCGGCACGGTGAATCTGGTGCTACCGTGATTACTCGTCTGAACGCCTTGCTGTAGAAGAAGTCCAAGGGTGCACTTAAAAAGTTCGGCAACTTCAGGCTTACCAAATTCAGTTGTCCCACAATGGTTCGCCCAAACGACTGCACGTTCCTTACCATGAAATATGCTGAGCATTACACTGGTGTACCTGGATGCGTAGACGATGTTGTCAACCCGGTATGTTTCCCTTGTAGTTAATTTCACATATTATTATTTAAATATACTTCTGCCTAACCCAAGTCGTACATCGTGACTGATTGACTCAATTTTTTTTGCCTCAACTCAGGAGAAATCTGCTGAGCTTCGTGCAGAGTATTTATACTACCTGTTGTTCCATCCTTCGAACAAAGCGGAGATCCCGAAGGACCTTTCACATTACCGGATCACCGGCTGCCCATTCTAAATGCACATTGTCACGTAGCACATTTTTTTTGGAAACTCTCGATGATACACATCAAGTTGTAGTTGATTTTTGATATTTCTCATGGTTGTGCATGATACATCATTTGTATGTAGTATATGTACTCATGTACGAAGGATGCGCAATCATTACTAGACACTATATGGTGTATATATTAGGAACCACTAGCAATGCTTCATGACATTGTCGTATATATACTATTCCTAATTTCTCGTGACTTTGACAATTGCCATATATTTCCACTACCGTAGATATTTTCCTTATATTCGAATTATATATCCAAACACCATTGAAGTTATACTACCGCTTCATAATATACTAGCACTACCGAGATCTACTACACCACTATTATGTATACGCCTGTTAGTAGTAGTACACAACCACCATACAAGATGCAGTTGTCTTCATACAGAAATATATATACATCTTTTTTCGAAGACAACAAAGTCACTCAAATTGTATATACAGTCAGTAGTTGTATACAAGGAGTGTACTAGATGCTTTTGTCTTAACACAGTAACATATATACAACCATTCTCTAATACAACCACTCGGGTAGTATATATACTTCCTCAAGTAACAAAAGCATAGCCCTTTCCCTAACGGTTCTGTTAGTCTTTAGACAAGACCACATGCCATGATTGGCCTTTTGTCCTGTATACCCGACCAACGCAGCTTTATAAGCAGTTGTGTGTGCTGCATCCTGTTTGTAGCTGTCCATTCATCCCACGTTGTCTCATCAGAGGCAACAAAAGGCATGGAGACCCCTTCGTCTAGGGTTCAATTTATAGCCATGGTTTCCAACCAAGCACCAGATTCTCCCGAGTACTACACTGTTCCATGCAGTGCACCGGATCTTTCTCCTCGTGTTTCTCCTCCACCCACCACCGCTGCTCCTGGTTTAACTCGTCAAGGTTTTCCTTCTCCGACATGCCCCGATCAGCATACACCACCTGCAACCATCAATTCTGATGAGATGGCGACTCTATATCCGCAACAAACATACACTCATGTACATTCCATGGACCTACAATTCTCTTCCCATCTTCCTGTTAAGCTTCTAAACCCAAATTATAGTCTTTTTTGTTCATTGTTGCCTCTAACATTTATTGACATTCTATTTTTCTTTTTTCCTGCCAAATATGCTTCTAATCCTAAATATGCACGTTTTTGGCCAAACATGCACGTTGAAGTTTTTCCCCTGATTTGTTTTGTTTCTGATTCTCATAGTATTTTTGATACGTTGACGATGCTTTCTTTCTCAAACTATAGATTTTATTGATGCGATAGTATATCATTTAAAAATTCATATACCACAATTATGTGTTTTTGCTCGTGTGATAGTATATATTTAGTATGTAGGTATTTGCCACTTAATAGTACGTAGTATATATATCCTCTAAGATACATTGATCTATTTTGTTAAAGTACTAATGTCGTATATATACTACTTCAGTAATTGTGGTATTATACATATACTGCACAATGAACTCTCTCATACATATGGAGTTTATGCCATAGTATATCATTACTAAAGTGCATATAATAGAGTTATGTGTTGTTATACGGCAACGCAACTTTATGCTCTTGATGCACTCCTCCATATAGTGTTTCTCATTGTAATAGTACATACACGGTTGTATTGGGGTTTTGGTTATGTTATAGTATATCATTACTACAATAGTACATAGTATATATCCATGTAATTATTTTTATGGTGTACATATACTACTTCCTATTCCTTGATGAATACATATACTATATGTTGTTTCTTTCACATGAAGGGTGTGTTCTGGATGTCATGATCAATAGATTTATATTACATTATGATGTCATTCATTTCATGCTACATTTCCAGCCCCATGATATTAATCCAGATTTTGTACTGAGAGTTGGTATGGTATTCAGCTCAGAGGAACAAGCTAAACTTTTCTACAAGCGCTATGAGCGAGAAGCTGGATTTCCAATGAAGTTGAGTCGCACTAAGAAGAGCGTCCGTGAGATTTGCTGCAACCGTATTGGCAATGGTGAATATTATCTCGGTGACGAAGAGGAAAGGCAAAGAAATAACACATCAAAGAAGTCTGGCTGCAAGGCGTATATTAAGTTACACAGGGACCGAGATGAAATTGGTGCTATTTCCCAGGTAACTATTATCCTTGTCGAACCAATTTCATTGTATATTGGGTATTGTCATGCTACCATATTCTAATGTATTTTTTTACCATCATACTCAGGTAACTATTGTCCGTGTGGTACTTGAACATAACCACCCACTGACTAGATCAGTCCCAGTTGTGCAAAACATGGAGTGTCACAAGAACCGTGATCGGTCGATAATGGAGCTGGTAGACACAATGCAGACAGCCAGCGTTCGCCCTAGTGCAGTCAGAAACGTGTTGTCCAAGATACACGATGGAGAACATCTTGTACCCGTTACATCCAGAGACCTCGAGAACAGGTGCGAAATACTCTACCAGTGAATCACATAGTTGTAATACATGGCCTTTTCTGTTATAGTATATATACTCCTGAACACTCAATGACCATACAGGCGACATTAGCAGTATATATACTTGGGTAGCAGATTAGTTGTATAAATAATGTAGTCTGTCTAACACATGCTATTACTTTCCAGGCGGGCTGCTAACCGTCGCTCAGAGCACAATGAAGACATTCCCAAACTGATTGAATTCTTTAACGATTGCCGTGCACAGAATTCACAGTTCTTTTGGGAACCCCAAGTTGATGACAATGGTATTCTGAGGAACATATTTTGGATCTCGGCAAGCATGCAAGGCGAATATGCAGATTTTGGTGATGTCAACACCTTCGACACCACCTACAAGACCAACAGCTACGACATGCCTTTGGCCATGTTCGTTAGCTCAAATCACCACTTGCAGAACACAATATTTGGAGTATCCCTACTATGTGATGAAAAAATTGAATCATTCGTCTGGTTGTTCAGTACCTTCAAGAAGTGCATGGGAGGCCACGAACCACGTTGCATTCTAACAGGTATAATCTGAATTATCACATTAGTCATGGATATTCTTTGTCATCATATTTATTTTCCGCACCTCATGTTTGGTGTTCTTAGTAGTACACACACTCCCTTAAAGTATTATGTTAGTTGATCAAACACTAAAGTGGTATATATATCAGTTCTATCTGGTCCAACCATATGGTAATACACCTTACAAAACTAAAGTAGTATATAAACTATTTCGGGCCACAGAAGTTGTACATATACTAAAATATCATTAAGGTGATTCTTTATGTCATGGTAATAAACTTAATTTGTATATAACAATGCAGATGAGGACTCTTCAATTGCAGCTGCCCTTCGCATTGTTTATCCCAGGACAGAACATCGACTATGCAGGTGGCACATCCTTCGCAAGCATTGCGAGGCTCTAAATGCTCTATATGCAAATTATGAAGGACTAAAAGATGATCTTGACTCAGCTATCAACCATCCTCTAACTGTAGCTGAATTTGAGAGCTGCTAGGCAGTTATGCTTGACAAGTATTCACTGCATGAGAATGTTACACTGCCATCGCTGTACGATCTTCGGAGGAAATGGATACCTGCATTCTTCAAGTCCGTCTTTTGCGGGAGGATGACATCTACACAGCGAAGCGAGAGCACCAACAACATGGTCAAGAATGATTTTGCTGATCATATGACCTCCATCCATATGTTCGCAAAGCACATGTAACAATTCATTGAGAAAAGAAAGAGAGCAGCTGGTCATGAGACACTACAGTGTCAGGTACGATTCACTTTTTACTGTCTTCATACTTACGCGCAAATTGGTAACCTTTTTTATGAAACTTGACCATGTGTTTTATTGATACAGTCTCGTATCAATTCGTCAAGTTCTTGGCAATTCGAGGTGCAGATGTCAAGAGCATATTCAAGGGCAGTATTCCTAAAAATTCATGGGACTATGAAGCGCTGTGGAGCTTATCGTGTTGAAACGGACCCCTCTCGGTGATCATCATTATCTTGTACAGCACACGTCAAAGTCTAATCGTTATAGTTGGTCACAGCACAAATTCAAGGTTACTACAAATGCATCAAATGGATCCTACATGTGTGAATGCAAGACATCGGAGCACACTGGTACTTATGCGTATATATACACGATCATTCATAGTCATCTCCTAGAATTGTAGTATATATACTATGTTTTTCTGATGCTTAACTAACGCGTGTTATATATACCCTTCATGGTGCAGGATTGTTTTGTGTCCATCTTCTCCGCGTCTTTATGCAACTTAATGTGGAATCTATACCAGCTACATATATCTTACGGAGGTACTCAAGGAATCCACATAAGCTCCTCCCGTTCGATAGGTACATCAATTATCAGATACTCCCTTATCATTCGGATTTACTACCTTAATTAGTACATAATATATTGTACATATACTCATTTCAGGAATGACCTGCGTCTCAGTGGTTCTGATGGAACAACTCACAGCCTGAGGACAACTGAGCTCTTAACTGAAGCAATGGGTGTTGTTCGCGCTGCTGCTATGTCCTCCGTTGGAAGGGATAGGGCGATGGATGTGCTTAGGGAACTTCGCAAGCAGCTTGAGGCCTTACCTCCTGATATTAGACCTCAAGCAGCACCCTGGCCGAATGTACATACTTCATTTGCTGAACCACACTTTGAGCCATAGCAACCTCTATCCCCTAGCCGTCATCCATGTGCCGGAGTTGACTTATACACACAAGATGTCACAAACCAGGAAGCATCTTCCATCATCCCAGCGCAGCCCTACTCTATCCCAGTTCTGATAAGCTCCCAAGCTCCTCCACGGTCAAGGAACAAAGGTGGTTCAGTCCCTATTGGCGTCAAAGTCCAGATTGGTGCGCAAGGCCCGAAGAAATGCACCCGGCGTTACTTGAAGTGTGGTCTTAAGGCCGGACACAATTCCGCTACTTGTCCAAACGACCCCAAGAACACAGAACGTTACGATCGTGCTAAGAACCCAGGTATTTCAATGTCAATCCCTACACAGCCTAACAGGAGTATATATATATTATCGATATCAAGGCATGGTATCTCGTTAATTACAATAGTATCCCCACTATACATTACTGCTACCAAGATATGATATCTCATTAATCAAATTAGTATAAATACTATATATTATTAACTTAACAAAATAACAATGAATAACATCCCCCAATTTATGATCTTTATTTAATCAAAGTCGTATATATACTATTTTTGTTTGCGAGTTTACGTACAATATTTTGTCACCCTACAAATACTTATTTTTTCAGTGAAGCGGAAGCGAGGTCGACCTGTCGGCAATGGTGCCATGAAATTTACACGATCCAACTCCCGCATAACCAGGAGTACTGTTGTCACAAAAACTCAGGACGACGCTAAAGGGCATGATATCTCCGGGCAGGAAGACAGCTTTTACTCATCAGACGAGTAGTCTATTATCCCCACCTGTTGTTGACGGGGTCGCACTAATTTTTGTCCCTATCTTTTTTTTTGGTTTGATTGCAATCATTTTGATATATGTTGTAACTACATCGTAGACACATACTGCCCAGCTATGTGATTGCTACATTAATACACTTGGTGATATTTAGGCATAATCTTTAGTTCTTTTCAGTAATAGAAGGAATTGATTTGAGATAATTCATTTCACACGTTAGATTTGGTTTTTCCCCCGCATCTCGTGTATTATCTTTATCTCTATCCTCGTTAGTATCATCAGTCTAGCTAAAATATTTGAAAGTACATATACGTACGAGGTAGAGTCTGTGTACTAGATGGTAATCATCATATATAGTTCCATTTCATGTATAGTTTCAATACGCACGTGGCTAGAGTATATATATTAGATAGATGGTAATCAGGCTTCCCCTTGTATTATATGTTTCCAAATGCCAACACCACCGATCTCATAGTCAGATAATATTTGTGTGCACACCATGCCAACACATAGCCAGATTACAGAAATGCAATATACTACCCAAAGTGTGCTTAAGAGATGGTAGTATTTATACTTCCATTACGGTAGTTTATATACTACCTACATAATACCCATTATCCTTGTTGATACTACTTATCATGGAGACAGATACTACCCTCCTTCAATCCCAACCTCTTGCATGCTGGGCACCCATACGATAGCCTACGCGCAACTGGTGGGGGTGTTATGTCATGAGCAATGTGCACCACTGGCCAGATCTGTGTTTCTTCCACATCTCGTGTATTATCTTCATCTCCATCTTCGTTAGTATCATCGGATTCATCATCATCTTCGCCCTCATCGTCATCTTCATCATCATCTTCTTCTGGTTTTTGCCACCCAACATCAACATCTTCATCCGATTTCCATGCCAAACAGTCCCAATCTTCTAAGTCAACACTATCGTAATCTTCAGTCTCAATGGTATCTGAACCACTATCCTGCATTCCAATTGATGTCGTTTGGACCTCGAGACATCACACGTCGAGACAAGCACCAAAACATACCATGTTATCTTCAACGCTCTCTCCATCCTCTAGCATAATGAAGCATGTTCCCTTCTTATCAGTCTTCTTGCTTGTGACTTCGTCTTCTTCTCCACCCCAGAAGCTATTCATCTGAAAAAACATAGTTTTGTGCACAACTCCATCTCATCATATCTCAGTATGAAATGTCAATCTATTGTAGATACATACCTCCAAGCATGCATCGCATGAATATTCATCACTGCACCAAGGATCTTGTCCATCCGCCATGCAAAGTTCACTGTACCTCCAGTAGTCCACTAGTTCATCAGAGGTGCGGACATCTAGAGGGACCGTGTCTTCTTCCCGGAGGATGCGATCTACGAGATCTCCATTTGGCAGAGGCTTGTCATCCTTCAGGATGTATGACAACCAGCTTTCTCCTTCACCCACCTCATCACCCTCCCCTTTGTTTGAGCTCAAGTAAGACATCCTTGTAAGGTCAATAGCATCTCCCTTCTTCATCGCTATATATAGGCAGTCATTCTATATAGCAGTACGACAGTATACTATCATCACGATACTGCCACATACCACACTATAAATACGTTAGTACATATACTACTACATTGATACATTACAGATTTCTATTTAACATACTACATCCTTCATAGTATATATACTAGATCTAGATACAACTACCGATAACTATATCTAGTGTAGTATATATACTATATCTTGATATCATTTACCGATCGTACCACACCACATGTAGTATAGTACTAGAATACAAACTTTCTAGTACATGTACCACAAGATATGTATTTTATAAACTATTAAACAATAGTATATAAACTTCCTCCAAAATTATGATTACAATCCAAAATTTAGTACGAGCGAGAGAATATTATGATCATAATTGAAAAAAGTTCAATACACCAAAAGTACGAGGGATAATATTGCATACATATGAAAATGACGAGATATTTCTTATTATTTAATTTTATTCAGCATTTATCCTCGTTCATTAGTTGTCTTCCCCAGATTCAACGAAACGTGTGTAGTAGTGACCCTCCTTCAACTTCCGCTTAACAGCAATACGAAGAGCCTCCGCCATCTTACGAATCTGACAATTTTCATGATTTTTCAGTAGTAGAATTAAAAAGAATGTAAAAATGGATTCATCGTTTCCTCATCTCAACTATAAGTTTCCTATAATAGAAAAATTTTCATGTGTGACCTTTTCCCCCGACAGTACTTGTTCATCAGATTCATCATCACTTTTATCGCTTGTGATCATCGTGCAAGTCATTTTGGTGAAAGTTATATCATACTTTTCACCTTTACTCTACACATAAATAGCTTGTCAGTTCAAATAGTACATTTAAAAAACATGTGCCATCAAATCTTAGGTCGTATACTAAAAACAAACGCAAAGTAGTATATATACAACCTCGTCCAACTTCGCTGGACAGTCTGGCCAGTCGCCCTAAACTCCCTTATCATTTGCGTCAAAAGAATGCCAAGCTTCAGTGTATATGTGTTGACTAGCCTGTAAAAAAGATCCACCTATCAACCCATAATAAACTCATAATAAACAGGCCATTAGCATTATAACCATAGTTACCCTCCATCACTATTTTGGATTACCTTGACCTTCGACAACGATGAGCCGGCATTGATGTCACGACCACCGCTCCTTCGTGGTGAAGGGTCACGCCTAGACGACGGTGACCGACTTCGATTGAAACGATCAGTCGAATCACGGCTTTGTTTCTTGCGTCCCGCCATTGTCCTGCTTGACGTTATCAATCAAGATGATACGTTCTTTCTATTAATGCTGATGGTGTTACATAGATCCATAGCACCTACGAATACTCCGGGTCGTTAGATCTACCGTTTTATGTGCAGTGGAAATAGGAGATAGACATCGTGGTGGTTGCCATTCTTATCAACTCCTAAAGAAAAATAGAGATATACATCATTTGTCATTCCATATACTACGACAATTATTCATTTATCTTACACGACATATACTTATTAATAATAATGGTTCCTATCATTATACCATCACAATCTAATACTGCAGGTGGTTTAATAATTTCGCACCTATACTACTCGCATTGTTATTATACCATCTATAATACCGCCATATAGCGTTATAGATAATATATACTATCGTAGATAAACTAAGGCAAGAAGTGTATGACCAGGTCAAGTAGTACATAAACTACCACATATAGTGCATGAATTAGTTCATTTCCAGGTCATATACCATAATACACTACTACTTGATCATATACTACTACTTGATCGTATGGGCTAGACCATAAACTACAAATGTAGAATATACTACCAACACTGGTCAAATCGTACATAATCTACCATTACTGAAGTATATACTTGGTCAAGTAGTAGATAAACTACTAGTGACATAAATATATACTACCACCGCTATAAAAAATAGTATAATATTTCCTTTTTCTTTTCTCACTGTCAGGTAACCACTAGATATAAAGTCCAAAGCGAGGGTGCAGGTAACGCGTGTGGTCCAAAGCGGGAGTGCAGGGGGCGCACGTGGTCCAAAGGGGGAGCGTGTGGTCCAAAGGGAGAGCGCAGGTGTGCCGCAACCAGAGTTACATGCGTTCGGGGGCACCCGGTCAAACCGACCGGCGCGCTAAATAATATTCAGCGCGTAGCGCGCCATTTAGCGCTGTCGTGTATATATATATATATATATATATATATATATATATATATATATATATATATACTATATGGAGCGCAGCACACTGAATAATATTCAGAGCGCTGGTCGTTTGGTGCAACCCAACCAACTCAGTCCACGATAGTATATTTTATTCCGTGGTAGTATATCTCGCTCTGAAGTAGTATATCAGCATAATATATATTCGAGTAATCCTGTGTCTTTCTCTCTCTCCATCCTCATTTTGAATCTTGTCTTCTCTCTCCTCTTCCTCCTCTCCTCTCCTCTCCTCTCGTCTGCTTGAGCTCTAACCCATGTCGTCCGCTCGAGCTCCAGGATCTCCACAGGCAGTAACAGATCTGGATAGAGGTGCACATCAGGAAAGCTTGGGGGCGCTCATCCTCGGCACTGTTTCTTGATGGGGATGATGGCGCCGCCATGTTGGAGGCGCTGCTACATGCAGATGAGGTCGGTACATTCATGGTGGCTAGTCAAACAGAGACTGATGTGCGTCACTACTTGAAGGCCACTGCTATGTTCCCGATGAACTCTGTTTACATCACCTTGCACAGGTGACGGTTCTCATCTTTTCCTCTAGCTGGCCATCCACAACACCTTGCACAGGCTCCATCCAACTCCGCAAGGTCCAGATCTGTGTGCACAAGCTCTATCACCAATTTCTTATTTATCCTATTTTTGGAGCTATTTTTGGGTGAATTTTTAATCTCTATTTTGGCACCATTTGGGCTCAGATTTTCTTAGGGATTCAGGTGCTAGGACATGTGAGAATATTTGTGTGTCATGGAATGAATCACTTTTCTCAATAGCATAATTTAATTTCAGGTTTCTTATCTTTTCCTCATTCTTTAGAGTTATGCGATTATTCTGAAATTAGTGTTAAATGCTCAATCTTTCTTGGGGCTTTTGGTTGGAATGAATTTCTCATTATGGAGTGAGCATGCTGTTAAAATTGTGTGATTTTTAGAGCTGTTCTGATGGGTCTTATGATTTTTCATTGAAGAAGGAAGTAGCGTATCGTGCTCTATGTTCTTGATAGAGCAAGCAGCCTTGATAGTATGTTACTTTAATGATAGTATATAATTGTTGATAGTATATTACTTTTTATTGTATATATACTATTTTCTAGTACATATACAATTTCCAGATACGTGAACAAGGAAGGAAGCAAGCACAAAGTATATATACTTTCTGTAGTATATATATACTATTGCATTTATAGTAGAATAGTATTTTTTTTAATGTAATAGTACATCTCGGCTGATGTTATTGTATTTTATAAATATTCTATTTTATAGTAACTTTAAATAGTATATATACTACCTCTTGTAATCCATTTTGTTATATTTTATGATAGTACGTCTATGATTATATACTGCTTCTTGCTAGTTGTTCTGTAATCTCATATTGTATATATATTGTCCTACAATACACAAATAATCACTTTTGATTGTGTTTGCTAAATATTGATATGGACAGTCGTATATTTTTCTTGATTGTTTACTTCACCTGTTTATATTCAGATGTTGTTCTGTAATCACTTCAGTTGTTGGATGTTGCCTCTGACAACCATTTGATTTTTATTTGTTTTGTTATAGATTTATTTCAACTTTATTTTCAGATTTATATCATATACTACTGAATCAGTATACTATTGTTTGAGATCTGTATTTTATAGCTCCTATAAATGAACCATGTAAGTGCATATATACTATTGCACTTGTTATAGAATAATATTGTTTTTATTGTTATAGTATATCCATGATAGTATATGAATTCTGTTGATGTTGATATATTTTATAAAGAATCTATTTTCTTGTAATCTCAAGTAGTATATATACTTACCTAATGATGTAGTATATATATTACCTCTTGTAATCTACTTTAAGACTAACAATATGCGGGATAGAGGAGTATATATACTAATCATTTTTCTTTCTCTTTTCTACCAGATTTTGATGCCTAAGTGTGATACTTTTTTATCTGCGTGCAGCTCACAGATCTGAAGCTCTCATAATATTTTAGGGTAGTATTTTAACTTTTGTTCTCTCTGAATTCATACTATAGTGTGCATTGTAAGATAGTATATATACTTCACCAGATTTTAGGATAGTATTTTATCACAAATGTACATCTCTATGAGTGTAAATCTATGTACTTATGAGTATATATATGTATTTATATACTCATGACTATATTTTTTGAAGTGTATATCATAATATTCTATGAGTATATCTAGTCTTGGTAATAGTATATCTCTACTAATGGTGTTATGGATATCGTGATAGAATATCTCTACTCCTGTGATAGTATATCTCATCATGCTAATAGTATATCTTAAAATATACTACCGCAGTATACAATCACGAAGGTTGGTTTGATCAATTGGTGGTCAAAATAATGTGGATCTAAAAATATACGATTATAATAGAAAATATATGACTGTTTACTTGAAAATATACGATCGCGGTTGAAAATATACTACGACGATATACTATCATGGAGGTTGGTTTGACTAGCTGGTGGTCAAAAAAATATATGACTATTAATCTGAAAATATATACTACCATGATTGTACATATACTACCGCGATATATGATCGCAGATGTTGGTTTGACCACCTGGTAATAAAAAAAATATCAACCTAAAAATATATAATTTTGGTAGAAAATATACGACTGGTGACCTGAAAATATACGACCACTATTGTACATATACTGTCACGTTATACCATCGCAGAGACTAGTATATATATGATTGTGGAGGTTGGTTTGACCAATTGGTGGTGGAGAAAGGACTCATGTAGCTGCTGATACAAAAAGTAGGGGATACAAAAGATTTCTTGCATGTAGCTCCTGATACAAAAATAAGGGACCAAGGACACGACTTAGATGTCACCGCTTACTCTACTGCTTCAACAGCATGCATACAGCAGACCATGACTCGTCTGGTAGTCAAACGACCGATGCGCTGAATAATATTTAACGTGCAGCGTACCATTTAGCGCTATCGTATATATAGATATATATATATATGCTAATTCACACCCTGAATGTGAGATAATATTCCACTCCTCAACCATGTTGCATGTGGTCTATCTCAACCATGGTTCAACCAGGCCACGCATATATGCATGCATGTACGTGATTCCACCCCTCATTACTTCTTAATTTCATTAAGGCAAAAATTAATTAGCTCCATAAATAACACGTATTGATTGGCAGTCTATTTTCCCTTCTATTTCTAGCCACGCGTAGCACCATTCAGTTCATTTCTTCTTGTTCTTCCCTCTCATACACGTAGGAACTCATCAACGACACAACAGCATGAATGCAGAGTCCAGACGGTGGCCAGCAACATCCTCCCACCTGCTGCATGGGCATCAACATACCCCGCAAGCTGCAAGCCCCCACGAAGAACCTCCTACAAATTATCTCTCTATGCCCCGCAAAATGCAACTTTCGAGATGTAGATGAGATATGCACCGGTGGGCACCGGCTGCATCCGGATTAGCGGCCTGCGAGGCTGCGATGTCACGGCAACGTCCCTCCATTGTTACATAGGCACCGATGCAACCACAAGCCTCCGCATGCCAGATAGATATGGACCTACCCATCATATTTTGTTGGCATTGTTATTGTAGATTGTACAACGGTTAGTGATCTACTTGCATCTCAATCAATTTCATGTACATTATTTTTCTCTGATTGACTGTTTTGCATATGAGTTAGATTAAAAATTTTCAAGCCGCGATTCAATCTTTGTATCTTTCTCTTCTATCACGGCTTGATCGGTCAACCCCTGGCGCGTTCTTGCCAATGGACCATGCATCATCATCCTTGTCGATAGCAACACCAACACATCGGCGTCAGCGGGCACCAGTCGCTACAATTTATAGATTGTGATTATATGTGGAATTTGCTTGTAGCTTTTTTAATAGTTTCATATTTTTTATAATAGTGTTTCAGATTTTGGATAGGCGGATAGTCTGAGTGTTGGCCGGCCGGAGGGTCCAGAAAATATATGTGTCAGTGTATTGAGAACGGATGTGACATACGTGCAAATTGGGCTCGTGAACTAAACATTATCGTCTTCAAAGGCAGCAGCTTCGGAAGCACTAGATCACCACTGTTGTTAGAAAAGTACATGGTTAAGAGAATCACAAAATGTACAGTCTTTGTGAACACAATTTGTACTCATTTTTTAAACATGGCCAATGAAATGGCAAACTATGCTTATTTTTACAACTGTGGTGTAAAAGTATATTGGCCAATTTATAAATTTAAAAGCGTAAGTTCACAGATTTTAACATCATCTTTTTTTTATTATTATGTGTCTTTTCAAAGTCACTGGTCTATAGAACAAAAATTTATTTTCTAAGGTTCAGCATTTAACCATGTGTATCGTTACAGTTTAATGTGACCAAGCAGCTAACACAAACTTGTTTTCCTTACACTTTGTTTTTTTTAGGGCAGTCTTCTATAGAATAACAAATTCATTCCAAAATCATAAAAACTAAAGGTGTGAGCAGAAAAAAAAACTAGGGGTGTCGGTAGCTTGCACATGAAAGATGGATGTTAGCGAATGTTGCTAGTGATCATCGTTTGCGACCTAGTTTTATGTCTTAATAGCAAAAACTTCTTATCTTGCACATTGACTCCTTGATAGTGTCTGAAATAGAATGATCAAGAGGTACTTCCTATTTTCATCTCAGAGAATTCAATCAATTTTTAAATTGGAAACAAAATTTTAAGGATTGCAATGTTACCGCAACAATTGACATAGCGAAAGTATATTTGTTGAGATAGCAAAAGTCACCAGGCATTGTGTTTTTTTTTTTTGTAATTACGCTCACAAGACAAGCTCTTTTCCACAACACTAATGTTTGTTCCAGAATGTATATAGCGATCCCACTTAATTAAGATCTTAATTTCAAAATTGTAAAATGTTCCTGCAATCATGAAGTAACATGCACTTAAGTGTAAAAACCAGTGTCCACACTAACCCCCCTCGAGAAAAAAAAATATGCATCCTAAAATCATAAAAAGTAAGAGTTGGTCCAAGGATAATTTATACAAATACAACAGCTCCGATGAACCAGTCCCAAGGACGTATATGATTAGGACGACTTGGTCCAAGGATAATTTATATGATCTTAATAAGATGCTGATGATGCATTGTTTATTCCAAAAATCAACTTTTCAATGTAGAAGGAAAAGAAAAATGATGTCACAATATAGTGAATAAAGAACTTGCGCTCCATTTTGTAACATGATCAATAAAAAAGATCACTTATTTATATTATGTCTAAAATTGTAGAACTATAATTCAGTTTGCAAGTTGACATATGGGCACCAAACGCCCAAGGCGTCAGATACGCCTGAGCACAAAATGATATTAGTTGTGACCATAAAATCACTTTCAGTGTAATTATAATATTCTTAAATAATGGCCAGAAGCTTGCTTTTCTGATCAAATGAAAAAAAAATTATTTATTTCTAGAAGATTATAGCATACATGCCATTAAATAATCAGATTCACGTGATATTTTTTCACTAGCGTACTTACTATCATATCTAAACAATGTCAACCTATATTGTCATAAAATTTAGCATACAAATTGTGATCATATAAACTAGATTTTTGTGATCTGACATAATATTTGTGGTTCTATTGGATCCAGGTCATGAAAAAATTCAACTTATGGATTGATTTAGTCGCCTTTTTGTGATCTGGTATGAGGTAGGCAAAACGTGTCTTCCTATTGTTTTTCAATATTTTTATGTATTCTAGCCCAGGTGCTTTTGTGCAGTTGCGAGTAAGTTTTTACAATTTGATGACTAGTTTTTTCCCGTGAAAGAATGTTGAGTATTCCAAATATATACCAGCATGCAATCCTGCAAAGAAAATTGATAGGCTGAAGCACATGGTAGGTAATTAAGAAGGAATAACCAAATGTATTGATTACGACATTATATATGGATCAGGATAGGAAAAACGTGTCCTCAAATTTGGAATACACATTATATATAGCAAACATTTTACGATCTCTTTGAGATTTTTGTGATGATGCAGTTTGGGAAATAATCGGAGCTTCTTATTGTTACGTGTAAATTAAATTTGGAATTAACAAGAGTAATTAGTAGTCGTGATTAAGAGGTGCCGTGCATGCAATCAATGGTAGCAATTGAATGGCGCGTGCATGGGTAAAGGCTGGCGTGCATGAATGCATGCGTGAGTGGTTAGTGCTCGGGTGAATTGATACTGATAAAGTGGCTAGGGTGTGACTTAATATACCACACCCTGGGTGTGAATTAGCGCTATATATATAATGACACTTATGTAAGTTCAAATTAAATAATATTTGACTCAAAATCTCATAACTCATTCATGTATTACTCAAATTTATACACACTTTGGTTCCAAACAATCCAAAACTTCTTGAGATTGTTGTTCCCTTGAAAAAGGCTCACACATACACTTCAAAATTGAAAACAAAATTGAGGTACAAAAAAAGAAAATATCAGTTTTAATTTTTTTTGTTACACTAAAAATATGAGGATTTTAGAACTCCAATTTGGTTTACACTATTTACTTCAAATACTTGTGAATTTTTTATTAAATGTTTGAAAAAATTGGTCGATGTAACACTAAAAAAGGAATCAATATAAACTAATGAAAGACTCTTTCTATTGATTGAATATGTATTTTGTGAGATAGGTATACATATTTTTTCAGTGAAACACATGCAATGAAAGGGCACTTTTAAAATGGCCCAATTTGCTTATGGACATTCTTCAATGTTGGAATTTGCTCTAGGACAGTACTCAATCTCATATTTGCTAGAAGACACTGTTGAATAGTGGCAACTGACTAATAAACACTTACGTCATTAGAATATGGATTATCTTGTATGAAAAAGAGAGAGAACTTTTTAAATGCCCATTTTGCCCTTGTAACCAATTTGAACACTTCTCACAATGAAATTATATTTTTAATATGTAATTAACTATGACTATGCAAAACATATTTTTCAAAAAAGAATATTATTTTATACATATTAAAAGAATTTACAAAAATTATCAATTGTATTATAGAAGATCTATACTAGTTTTTTTCCTGAAATCAAGCTATACTAGTTAATATTATTTTTAAAATATATTATTAATAATGTTGATATTATTATGAAAAATAATAGTTCTTGGAAAATATTTAAGTATCACTTGTTACATCGTTATGGTTAACTATATGTCAAGAAATATATTTTTGTTATCCAATATGTTAAAAAAATTTGCAAGGGTAAAATGGTCATTCCAAAAGTTCTCTCTCCCCTTCATATAAGATAATCAATATTCTAATGATTGAGGTGTCTATTTGCCAATTATTGTAATTAAATAGTGTCTTTTAGTAGATATGAGATTGAGTAGTGTTCTAGATCCAATACCAACATTGAAACAAGTCCATGAGTAAATTTACCCTTTTAAAATATGTTTTCATTGTTATTAGACTTATTAAACTAAGCATGGGTTTACTTGGCACAGCCTGACTGAGGCCATGTCCTGGACCAGCATTTGCAATTTTCAGAATTTAGATGGCTAGTAGTCGCATAAGGATTCCTATAGCAAGAGGATTCCTGATAGCAAGAGTATTTGGGTACTGACAACAGGGACAATGGTTGTGCGAAGACAAGGGTGTCATGGACTCACGGTGCTGGTTTGTGATGACGGCAATGGTTGTGCAGAGACAAGGGTGTCGATGCATGCCAGATGTCACACCCGGTTTTTAGGACAAAACTAGATACTTAACATCTGTGTGTCCAGGAACAAGTTTCACACATATCGACAGTAAAGTAAATAATAGTATAACCAATGTCATTATTAAAGTATATTATTATTACATAAATAATTGTCTTTAAAGACTAAGAATGACTCTCTCGTAGAATAATAGCGGAAGACACCATAACACCACAGGCAATCGACCGGGGGCACACACGCCTAGTAGTAGCCCTCATCGATGTAGTCCATCTCTCCATCATCTTCTGAGTAGCAGTTATAGTAAAACAACAAAGGGAAATAGCAAGGGTGAGAACATTCCTTACTCAACAAGTGAGAGAAAGTATGGCATGCAAGCTTAATAGAAGAAAGGCTAACATAATGGTTCATTTATATAAATGAGCATCTATACCTAAGACCATTTGAAAAGGCATCATATTTACTAAGTTAGTTGAACTATCAAACCCTATTATATTTAAGTAGTCAAAGCCCACAAAGAATTGTGATTCACATACAATCCAGCGCCACCAACTCACACAGTGCTAAACCGTTCACATAGAACACTATTCACAAAGAAACCAGCCAATCCCAACCAAATCAAACTTGGCTACCGTCCAAGTTCACCCAACCATTTGCACTAATCATGTGAGGATCCAAGCCACTCATAACCATGAGCACGGCTATTATAATAGTTTTACACTCTGTAGAGGTTGCACAACTTTACCCATAGGTTGGTCATTCCGTCACCCGTCAGTGACTAAAGTCTCCATGTTGCCCAAATCACACTATCGTAGGTGTGAGGCCAAGAGGTCACCACAAGGTCCTTCAAAAAGCTTCCTAGCTTGCAAATAACCCATGCTAAGGTTTCACCGTTGCGGAATTAAATCGCTCCACAGAAGCCCCCTCTGGTGCCATGGCTAGGAGTGAACCATCCATCGCCTGAGTCTGAGAGTAAACCGTCCTGTCCTTATTCCTCGACTTTTCACAAAACTGGAAAGACATCTCGATACTCAACCAAGCCTACCTGTACCAGCCCTATGCTTTGCGTTGTTTTCTTGGGTGGCAGCTTCATGAACCTATCCTTGTGATCCCAAGCAGGTACCACCACAAACCCACTGTATTGTACCGAGTACACGTGCATATCGGCACCATCATCATCATCCTCTTACTTGGATCACCCTAAAAAGGATTTCCCATCCCTCATGATTATGTTCAAGTGAGCCATTAGTCAAGATTAATATTAGACACTTCCATTCTCGACATAGCGAACTAAGCATGATGTACCCATACTAATAAACTAAGCCATAACCCAGACGACAAGGAATAATATGGAACAGGGTAATGACACATGGGATTCAATATTAACAAGCATGCATAGGGATAGAGAGGAATATAAAACATAGGTTCAAGATGCATCAAGGATACTTGCCTGGTTCCCTTTGCTACTACTCAAAGTGTTCAAGATGGAGATCCCGAAAGTTCTCTAACAGTGGTTCGTCTACTCAACATCACACCAAAAAGACAAACATACAAACAAACTAAGACACACACATCACATAGTACCAAACAGTAAAAAAAAAACAAAACTATAAAATATTATGCGTTGCTATGATCGCATGAGCACAGGAATCGCCTAAATCCGAGTTACGAGCTAAAAGTTATGAAAGTTTAAAGATCTAGGGTTAAAATAGTAAAATCAGAAAACTACTATAAATAGTATGAATAGATAAATTCCTATGATCGCATTAGCGTAAGAATTAATTAGATCGGAGCTACGGTTGACAAGTAACGGAGATTTAAAGTTTCAGGGGCTAAAATATAAAGATATACAAGTTGAGGGACCTAAAAATAATTTTAGAAAAGTATAAGGGCTAAACTATAAAATATAAGTATTAATATAATTTTTGAAAAGTTTAGATATCAAAATACAATTTACAAAAAGTTCAGGGACCTAAGTATAAAAAGGTAGGACTAAAATATTATTACAAATAAGTATAGGGGTGTTTTTATAGAATTACATGACAAAAATATTATTTATGAAAAGTCTAGGGGCTTTTCTGCAAAGACAGTGCTAAAATAATTAAATAGGAACCTAAACAAAATTTTATATAGGTTCACAGAAAAAATCAGGAGTAAAATGCAATTAAGATAAAAGGCAGAGGCCTAAACATAAATCTAGCAATTTTTGGTAATTAAATAAAAATAGATAATAAATAATAATAAAAAACTAATCCTATGGAGTAGGTCCACAGGGCGTGTGAACCAGGGGGTGCACCGGTCCATGGTCCATGGTGGACTGGGGCCATACCCCTTTGGCTTGATCTAATCTGGGCCGTTAGCCCAGATTGGACGGCTGGGGGGCTCTCCGATGTGGTGGTGGCCATCGACGGCCTAAGAGGCGGCGACGCCATTGGAGCCGTGTTGGAGCTTCGCCGGGGTGGTGATCTGCCACGTGGGAGATGGCGGGGAGGGGTGCGGGAAACGAGGTGCGAGGAGGGGAGCTCAACGAGGCGTCACGCTCAGTGGGACGAGGCCAAGCCGTCGTCGGCCCGAAACGGCAGCGGCGGTTTCCGACGACGAGCGGCAGCAGTTACGCGAGCAAGACGCGGAGCGGTGGTGGCAGGGAAAAGTGGCACATGGAGCGGGTCCTGCCCTTTTATAGGGGCGTGGGCCCCGAGGGTGCGTGGCGTGCACGCTAAGGTGACGGCAGCGGCGCGGGCGCGGCTAGGGTTAGGGTTTTAGGGGGGCTGGCATGGCGATTGGGTCGAGCGGGCGGGCTGCGGGGTCACGTGTGGGCTTGTTGGGCCAAGCCGGCCTAGCAGAGGGAGGGGAGGGGAGGGGGAAAGGAAGGTGGGCCACGGGGTGGGGAAATTGGCCCAGGCCGAGGCTGACTGAGAGGGAGGGAAGAAGGGGGAGGGAAGGTTGGGCCACACTGGGAATTCAGCCCAAAGCTAGAGCCGGTGGCAAAGAGTAAAGAGGAGGGGGCGGAGGCTGGGCCGAGGAGGGATTTGGCCCAAAACCTAAAGGGGTTTTCCTTTCTTTTTTTCTATTTTTCTCACTCTAACTTCTCTCCTTTAAATAAAATTCCAACATGAAATCTATGCGATTTTGAAAATAATTGTGCACATAATAAAGTCCTGAATGCAACTAATCAACATGAATGCAACAAGCATCTTTTTTTAAAAAAAATAACCTACATTTGATTGTTCTCTTTAGAAAATAATTCATTTTTATAATAAAATGTTAACAACCTAATTAATTTTAGAAAATTTTTAAAATCCTCTAAATTTTAAAAATCAGGGTGTTACACTAGAGAGCCAAGGAACCTTGTATGGCAGCCTTGTTGGAAATGGCCGAGCAGCAGTTTGGGTACTGGCAACAGGGGGGGCTGAGGATCCCCTGTGACGCACAATGTTTCCAGCATATGGTTGACATGACGTGCAGAGCCAAATCGCTCGCTTACTAGATGGAGTTTGTGATTTGTACTCTGCAGTTTGGTGATTTCATCAACTTCTGTCAGCAATGCAAGCCGAGCACAGAGAAATAGACATATATCATGTATTCCATTGTCGCAATTCTTTATTGCGCACGTGAAATGAATAAGTTAATTTAACCCTTTGTTATTTTACTGTGAAGGGATGATAAATCACTTGACTACGTGCAGTACAAAGTATAACAGGGAGAAACCATTTTTTTAATGTGCTAATATCTAACAATAAATGTAAAAGGGCCATGGCATGTATGGTAGGGCACAATCTACAAACAGTAATGTTCGGTTCTGTTCATTTGGCGTATTCTAGCATGGCTGACAACATAGATATGTAGGTGGTCAGCCGCCAAATATTTTTTTAGAGCGAGAGATAGAGAGGGGAACGGGAAGAGGCACCCCAACTGATTTTATAGGGACTTGCTAATTTTCAGCTGACTGAAAGTTTGGGGTAACTTTCAGTCACCTCTTTAAGTCATTAATCTAGATCCAATAGTTTATAGTTATTATACAAATAATTCTATAAAAGAAAAATCAAAACTCAAAGGAATAAACCATTGATTGAAAGCTTTCAATTAGCTGAAAGCTAGGAAACATGGATTTTATATGTATAAAAACAGAATAAGTTCCAACAGCAAAACATTTTGACTGGATACAGTTTTCCTATCCTTTTTTTAAAAACTTGGAAATATATGTTTGTGCTTTGCATAGTGGATGTTTGTGTTTGGCCAGGCCTTGCCTCGTTGTGTTTTATTAGATTACAACCTATCATGTAACTCCGCCCGGTTCGAAGTGAGGTGTAGCTTGTAAGGGACCGTTCTTTCCTCTCCTTCTCTCCTTAAATATAAAGATACGTAGCTCTCCTGAAAATGCATCAGCCTACCCTATTGTGGAAGCGTAAGAATCAATCTATGTGTCCTAATCTAGTCACCTTGACCAAGGTCTCTCTAGTCTATTGAATGTTACTTTAGTTGAATAAAACAAGCACAACAATAAAGCCTTTTAGTTGGATCAAAATAGCCCAAAAAGATTTCCGCCACGAAACTCTGATGCAAAATCAGTTTGGCCAATGGTCCGCTGGTGACAATGGTGTAATCACTGTTCAGTAAAGTAGACTGAGGAGGCATTGGAGTCACTATCTAATACTATCTTCGTCTTATATTACTTGTCATTTTACATTCAGACATGGAGATTAAGGAAAAGTGAAAAAGATAGGTACGTAGAAAACGAAAAGAAGAGAGATAGAGATAGAGATATATTGGCAAAAGGAAAAGATGTATTAGGAGACGAGAATAACAAGTAAATTGGGAAAACTGAAAGAGTACATGATGACAAGTAATATGGGACGGAGATAGTATTTTGCATGTGAAGAAATTTACTATGGCCTGTATGGCATATGCATCTGGTTGAAACGAAAGGCCTACTGCTTCGATTTAAAAGGGGCACAAACATGCCAGATTTCATGATAATCGAATGTGATTGCAATGCAGTACACGTTATACAGGTGAGAATTCCTATCCTATTCAAGAGAAGGATGCAATTATGTTGTTGTTTACATGTGGCAGAGGACAGGCTACATAGTTTATCTGTCTTACCTTGATTTCGTCATATGCTGCCTGAAGATATACAGTGGAAAACTAAAGCAACAAGTTCACCTTGGCCCTGATAAACGTGATTCAGAATGACGATAAATAGAGCCTGAATCCACCATCTCAGTATTGCTTGTAGGAAAAGTAGGGACAAAAGTGCAGTCAGGTGTGGCCTCCAAGCTTGTCACGCCTTCCAGCACCTTGGCGACCGTTGACATCAATGGCCTTTTGCTGCTATCAACCTGCAAACACCACATTGCAAGCTTCATCGTTTGCATGACCTCCTCCATATGGAGTTGCATGTCACTGCTACTTCTGTCCACCAAATCAGACAGCTGACCAGTCCTTGCCTTTTCCTGAAGAAGGCTTATCAAGTGGATGCGCTCCTCAGGTTGTGATTCATCCAAATTTTCTCGGCCACAAATGATTTCTATCATCACGATCCCAAAGCTATAAATATCAGCCTTCTCAGTTATCGTTGAGCCTAGCCATTCGGGTGCTAGGTATCCACGTGTTCCTCGCATCCGAGTCATAACTTTGCTCTTGTCCCTGTTTATCATTTTCGAAAGTCCAAAATCTGAGAGCTTTGCATTGAATTTACCATCGAGGAGAATATTTTGTGGCTTAATATCCAAATGGGCAATCTTTTCCTTACATTCTTCATGGAGATAAGACAACCCCCTAGCAATCGCGATGATGATATTACGTCTAGTTTTCCAAGAAAGAGTGAAAATTGGACTTTTCTGAAAGATCCATTTATCCAATGATCTATTGGACAAGTACTCATAGACAAGAAGCTTATGTGATTTCTGAGCACAAAATCCAATCAACCTTACAAGGTTAAGGTGATGGATTCTGCCAATGGTTTTGACTTCTGCTAAAAACTCCTCCAGTCCTTGCTCGATGCCCTCCAAGCGTTTGACAGCAATTGTTTCGTTGTCGATTATGCCTTTGAAGACTGACCCAAAACCACCACCTCCAAGCCTCATAAAGAAGTGCCCGGTAGCGATCTTTAACTCGCCATAGGAGAAATGCTTTGGTGTCCCTGGTATGTCATCTATGAGTTGTTCATGGCCTTCCATACATTGTTTCCATATGACAACACTAATTAATGTTGAAATGAAAGTCAAAGCTGCAATAGTGGAGCTAACAACAACAGTCACCCTCCTTTTACCTGAGCTGTTGTCTTGTATCTTGAGAAGTGATGAAAAGCGACCTGTTGAATCATCTGCAAACAAAATTAGATTCTGCTCTGATAACATCAAGCAGTAACCACCATCACCACCGGGACCATAATTATGAAAAAGCACTACTTTGCAAGAACAATCCATTAAGCAAGATTTCATGCAGACAGTTTCTGAAGAACCAGATATGGCCAATGACAGGAACAAGCTGTAGCTGAAGTAAGAAACGTTGTTGAGTGGTATCAGCTTATGATCATGTGTATGGTCGCAGGATGTGCTTGACAGGGGTATGCACCCAGCACCAGGAAGCCGTTCATTTTGAAACCTAAAATTGTTTAAACTAGGACAAGAACATTGTCCATTACTGCAGACACCGTAATCACCACAGGCCAATGGGTAATCACAAAATTTCATGACTGTGCTTAATACATCAAACAGTATTCGTGCCAAGTTTTGTCCCTGCATGTCATACAGCCTCAAATGCCCATCAGACTCTAACCTCATGAATTGCAACGAAGTTGTTGAGGGTAGTGAGAAGATAGTATCTGGGAACCCAAGGCTGCCATTCACAAAAGCATAACAAATTGATGGCCTTGAAGTTGATGTTGTACTAGCTTGGAACAATTGTGAATAGGCTGTTGGTGCGAAAGAGTATCGCAGTCCATTGTAATCTGCAGAAAGGTAAACCTTGGCAGATGGCCATTTTGTGTTTGAGGGTTTTGCACTGAGATTCATTCCCCTACAAAGAGACTGCCCCATGACCAAAGTATCAGTAGGGTGATCAAATGATTGCCATACTGATAAGTTCTTTTGATTGAAAAGCACAAGGTTTCCTGAAGCATCAAGGCTCATACCTAAAACTGATTTGCTCTTTGTGGCTATGGACCAGACGGTTCTTTCATCACTGTCCTGGAGGACCAAATCCCCTTCTCTAGTGAAGTTCAAGATGGCATCGTTGCTTACAAGATTGTCAGGGTTCGCAGACCAAATGATTTGACCTTGGCGTCCATAAAAAACTATGGCAAGAATGAATGAAATATTATCTTTGGTATAGAAGCCCAAAGAAGTTGTATATGAGATGCTACTAATGGAAACAATAGGAAAGAGACGAGAGACTCCATTGTCTATCAAGATATTGTTTTGCATACTGGAAATTTTCCAAAAGTTTGAGCGAGAAACAGTAGGGACCTGGGCGAGGATAGTGAGTTGGAAACAAAGTCCAAGAAGTAAAAAGAGTGCCATCAACAAATTAAATTGTTGAATGGTCATATTATGATGCTTGGTAAAGAAGAACCTTTGCATTTGGCTCTTCAGAATTAAGTTCCTAGTTGGCAGATTTCAAGATTTGAGATAGAATGGATCGTCCCTCCACCCGTTCTCTATCTTATTAGGAGAAAATCACAGTCAATCTTGAACATGTACGAAAAGCTGAAAAGCCGAAGATAGATGACAATTAGAAGCAGAGACGTTGAAAAACAAGAAGCATGCTCAAAAACTAATTGGGAAAAGCTGTTAAGCAGTGTAAGTAGAAGGATATACCACGTGAAAGATCCATATGTCTCTCCAAAGTGTCCCACGAATAACTATTTGATACTTCTTGAGAATCGATCACAATGGTAAGCCGGTTCCTTATGATCCAAGGAATACAGAATTTGACTGTCAAGCTTTGAAGAGCAAAATAATCCTGGCAAGCAGCAAGGGCCAAGGAGCCACAATCTCCTCCACACACAAAAGTGTAAGATCAGACAAGGGAAGAAAACTGAATAGGTCATCGATGTGCCTAACATTGAGGAAAGCAATAAGTACTAGTAGTCATATCCGTATAGGCTATTTAGTTGTCCTGATTCAGCGCAATACACTGTCCACCGAGCAATGGTCAAACCTGTTTACTCTTCAGTCGTGAGCCATTTTTATTTGTTGAATCTTCTTGAGCGACTTTTAGTTGGTTGAAAGTAAAGAATCTACGGACGTTTGAATAACAAATCAGGAGTAGGCTGAAGCAAAATTGCTAAGCGATGTACATAACTCTTTAATCAATATTAAATATATCACACCTTGAAAGCGACGGATCCAATAATAAAATTTTGAGCTAGAAAATTGCATTTATTTGGTTGTAGAATATATAAGCTTGTTTGTAAAGAATAGATGTAATACTTGAAGTGAGGAGCAGTCAAACGCACATTATTTGACACTTCATTTCTCAGCTATGGCTTCATGGGTTGGAAACTCCGGCATCTTTGATTGGTCAATGTAAAGCTGGAGTATAAAGACTGACGGAGAGATACAAGAAATGAATGAAGGAAGAGGGTAGTGATTGAGTTCGTCCACTAGCCGTGATAATGGACCCGGCGAAGCCAGCGCTGCTGGCGCCTGGCCTGGCGACGATTCCTTAAGATCCCACATTTGCAGGCTAACAAGTAACAAGTTCTTCTCTAAATGGGCGAGGAGGGTGCCTTCATGAAGCGTTTAGGTGGCGGCGAGAAGGTGAGGTTGGGCTGCTTCAACCGCTAACAAGAGGGAATGTCGGTCAGCGAATTTCCTTATATGTAGATAATGTGGCACTCTTTATCCGGCCAGTGGAAGAGGAGATGAAGCTAACCATATAAATCTTGGATGTGTTTGGGGAAGCAACAGGGCTACATACAAACTTTCAAAAAAGTTGTGCAATTCCTATCAGCTGTGCAGATTCAGAAATTGGAATAATATCAACAACTCTATCTTGCACAACAGGTGAGCTTTCATGTACCTACCTGGGTCTACCAATTTCAGACAAGAAACTTAGAAAATTAGATCTCCTTCCATGGATAGAAAAGATCGGTGACAAGCTTCCAAGTTGAAAGGCAAATCTCATGAACATGGGTCAAGTTTGTACTCTCAGCTTTACCGGTGCATGTTTTAATTGCCATCAATGTTCTAAAATGGTTTATAAAGACAATAAACAAAATTAGAAGGGGATATCTTTGGAAGGGAAGAAAGGAAGTCAATGGAGGTTGCTGCCTCGTGGTCTGGGATAAAGTGCAAAGACCGCTAGACCTTGGCGGGCTAGGTGTCCCTAATCTTTAGGTCATGGGATGGGCCTTACAAATTCGTTGGTTGTGGCTCAAGAAAACGGATACAAGTAAACCGTGGCTCGGTCTGAATATACCCGTGCATTCTAATACGGTCGCTCTCTTCCAAATTACCATTTAAACCATCGTTGGCAATGGGGCTTCTACTCTTTTTTGGAAAGACCGATGGCTCAATGGAAGCTCGATCTTGGACATTGCTCCCTTGGTTGTAGCCGTTGTTCCCATTAACACAAAAAACACTCGGTTGCAGATGCAATGATGGACCTGAGATGGACCCAAGACATACAAGGTGGCCTCTCGATGATCGGGTTGTATGAACTGTTCCAATTGGCGGATATTATTTCAGAGGTGGCCTTAACCCAGAATGAAGATACTCATGTTTGGCGTCTAGATGCCTCAGGGTAGTACACGGCCAAGTCGGCGTACCGAGCATTCTTCAGTGGCGCCATCACCTTTGAGCCATGGCGCAAGATTTGGAAAACGTGGGCACCTGCTAAATGTAAATCCTTCCTTTGGTTGGCAGTACGCAATAGATGTTGGACGACCGACCGTCTAGCCAAAACAAATATGCCCCATCCTGAGTATTGCTTGCTATGTGATCAAGAAGGTGAAGACATACAACATCTCCTCACAACTTGCGTTTTCTCAAGAGAATTCTGGTTTTGCATACTCTCTCGGTTTGGTTTTCAGCAACATGTCCCGTCACAAGATGCAATATCCTTTTGCGGACTGGTGGAGGAGAAGTGTGAAGAGAGTACAAAAGGAACAACGCAAGGGTTTCAACTCTCTAGTCATGCTAGGTGCGTGGATGATTTGGAAACATAGAAACGAGTGTGTCTTCGAGGGTGCTACTCCGTCCATGTCATCGCTGCTTCGGACGTTCGAGGATGAGCACCATCTATGGTGTCTAGCAGGAGCTCGGAAGCTCAATTCTTTGAGCGCTGGACAAGGTCACGGATTAGGAGGATAGTCTTCTTTCTAATCTTTGTTGTTTGGTCAAGTTCTTATTAAGTGTTCCTATAGATCACAACTTCATGTAATCACAGTCCCTCACAGCTCGGTTCAGAGTGAGGCGGCGATGTTTGTAAGGGACCGGTTTTTTTCTTCTTCTTAATACAAAGATGCGCACCTGCGTATTCGAGAAAAAAAAAGGTACAAGATGGGTAGAAGCGCCTCTGGCCGATTTTGGGCCATTCCATTTTACTGTAGGGTTAATTAGATTGGTGTCATTGAACTTTTACAACTGACACGTCATCAATTTTGTTTTGACAGAGAATGCTAAAGTTGACTGCTTCAGTGTATAATTCAGCTAATTTGGCCGTAATGATAGTTAATTTTTGCCCTCACGTGCTCAGCAATTCTACTGTACTATATAGAGCCTCCTCAACTCAGCACATCTTTCAGTGAACATTTTCAACAACAATCTTCACTTAAAACCGAAACATCAATAATTTTGGCTGCCACGGGACATGACTGCAACTGCATCTACAAAAAAAACTAAACCTGCCGGGGTAAGACCGCCCCAATGGTATTGTATTAAGAAGAGAGGACCTTCTCACGCAGGTTTAGAAAATTCCCAAACCCCTCTCCCCTTTGACATGGTGACTCCTTTTTTGGCCTGTGTGAGAGCTTCATAGTGCACCAGTCTTTAAATCGGGAACAAAGCCTGTACCGATTGGGCTTCAGGCAGGGTCTTATACATATTTTGGTTTAGGGGAAAGACGAGGGAATTTTTTTAACCTAGGCCGAAAAATTCACTTCCAACAGGAATCGAACCCAAAACCTAGGAGGTACTATTAACTGCATCTACTGTGAAACAAAAGTCAAACTTAATAATTATTACACCATCGTAGAAATACCCCACATTCAAGATCAACCACAACCTCACAACTACAATCAGACTAGACACTGTGGACCGAACCATAAATAAAACCGAGAAAAGGCTCACTACCGAACTGCTTAAAGATCTTAACCTGCTGCCTAAGGACTAAGGACAGGATAACCTGATTTTACATTCAGTCTATATTATATTTCTATTTTGATGGCCAGTGAAAAAAAAAATGATTCAAAGGAATCCTAAAACGACTTGTATATTTATTTCATCAAATTATGTGTCATTGTCAGCACAGCTGTCAGGATTACTATCTACAGTTTTAGCTCACTGACATGCAAATGCTTAAGCTTGGGTTTCCTGACAATGATGCTATCGAAAACCTAGTATGCTGACAGCTCAAATCCATGAAACATGGGATCTAACCAGAAAGGAAATATTTACTTTGAAGTTGTTTCTTATGATAAAATTGAAAAGCAAAGCTAGCAACAGTAAATATTATAAACTATGTAGACTAAGTAGACCTTAAAGTAAACCATTATCTCGGTTGGTAAAGTGTCTAGCAGATCCTAATATATTATGAAAGTTTCACAAGTAAAGATTCGCACTTACATTTCATGTTCCTTTTACCATATTCAACAGCCCAAAGCGAACTGTGAAATGACTAATGAATATAATAACTTTCAAAGCATTAAGTATCCTGGACTGGACACACTGGATTTTCGCACGTCCAACAAATGCACTCTATCTGCAACAATGAATTTTACTCTCAAGTCACTTAGTCATAAACATCCAAAGAAAATTCAATGACCAGAAAGATGATCATTGTAGGAAGGAGAATAGAAGATCATTTTCTTCACGTAAACAGTGAAAGTGCTGTCCCATCACAAATCACGCACACAGGTAGGTCTGTTGTGTTAAGTGAGGCCTTCTTATTTCAAATACAACGCAAACCCATACCAAGCCAAGCAAAAACACCACGTACGTGCAATATATGCACAGATGAAACATATAGGGCCAATTGCGTTTCCACCACAGTTTTGTATCCTAATTGGGATATAGACACAGATTTTTAAACTTTGCATTTTTACTATAATTGTTTGAATCCGAAGCTGCAGTTTACCACAAGTCCAGTTATTGTCCATAACGGTATTAACTTTGTTGTAAAAAGATGAACTTGCCCTTTGCAATTTTACCACAGTTTTGATGTTAAACATTATGAAATTGGAAATGTATCTTTGTAATAGATTTTAAATTGAATGAAACGGAACAATCGGACAAAGTTAAAAAAAAATGACAAATAAATCTAAAATTTGGTGAATTTTCAAAATTTGAACAGATTTTCGTTTAAAATTTAAAAAAATTGGGCAGCATTTGGACAACAGTTGTAGTGACACATGAATCATATGAAATATAGTTATCAAACTAAGGAAAATAGAGTCACAATCTTGAAAGTAAGGAAGTTCTAAAATTCAGATTACATGCACAACAAAATAGTCAATACAGGATCAGCAAAACAACAAGTACATGTTCCACAAAAGAGCCATTACATGTGCAATCCCATCAGCACACATTCAACCATCAATCCCAAGCAAATGAGCAAGCCTCCATCCACTTCGTCCTCTTCCTTGTCTACCTCTTACTTGCTGCCCTCTTCCTTGTCTTCCCCTTCCTTGTCCTGTTAGTGTCCATCCTCCTTCCATGTTGATGTCAGCCATACTAGCACTAGCACTTGCACTTGAAGGAGAAGAAATGTGTAACTAAGCAAGCAAAATGGTAAAAAAAACTTTATAGTAACTAGTCGACCAAAAGGAACAATGACTTACTAGGTGGCTTGTGATCCACATTCTTCATTGGTACCCTAAACATCCTGTGCAAGCCTTCTTTTTTGACTAGCTGTGTGGCCACCTTGGCAATACTTGGCTATATGACCAGTTTCACCGCATTCAATACATTTCATTCTCTTCTTGCTGGTGTTGCCCTCATCAGATGCTCTAATTCTAGCTACTCTAGGCCTTCCAGGTTTCCGTCTCAATTTTGGCTTCTTGATTTTATAGCCCAAATTAACACGCTGCCACTGATGTTTTGAAGTCATGGGTTTGAATGTACCTGCATAGGCCTTTCTAAACCTCTCAACAGAGTAGTATTCATGGACAAACTCTTCCATGTTCACCTCTCTTGTTAGCGTGGCAATGAAAGCTAAAGCATGGTTGCAAGGCTTTCCAGTCACTTGCCAAGCCCTACAACTACATGTTTTTTCCTCCAAGTTCACTGCATACCTCACCAAGGACACAATTACTTTAGCAGTCAAACCTCCACATGGTAATACATCATGGTTCTTTATTTCCTTGCTTCTTGCATTGAGAAACCTGATGATCTTTGGGATAATTCTGCCATGCATCTTCTCTCCTATCTTTCTTCTCAACTCAAACTTTTCAATGATCATCCTTCTAATCTTATCAAACAAGTCCACAATTTGTTGCTCCTTTTCCTTAGCAATCCAACTATTGAAACTCTCCGATAGGTTATTGTTGATGTAATCTACCTTGCAATCTTCAATGAATTTTCCCCTACTCCACACATATGAATGATTGTCATCCACCCATGCCATAGCAGCAGGACTCTTTTCCTCTATCTTCCTAATGTGGTAGTTGTACTTCTCAATTGTATAGGTCTTGGCTGCTGCCCACATATGTTGAGCAAAATAAGTCCCACTGTAGGTCTTCTTCATACTCTTCCATAAATGCCTCATGCATTCTCTATGTTCGACTCCCGGGTACACAACATGTACAACCACTTCTAATCCTTTTCCTACATCTGTGCTTATGACCAAACCTGAAGGGAGAAGAAAATGATATGTTACTAGTAGTTCATATAAGAAGATGTTACATGCATGATAAAGGGAACTGAATGATACACATACCTCTAGGAGTACCAATTGCTTTCTTCAAGTTTGAGATAAACCAAGTCCAACTTTCTTTAGATTCTATCTCAATCATAGCAAATGCTAGATAGAGCCAATTGTGACCATCCACTGCAACAATAGATGCCAATTGACCTCTTGACCTTCTTGTCAAGTGAGTGGCATCCATAGCAATGTAAGGCCTACACCCTTCTAGAAAACCATCAATGCAGGGTTTGAGAGCAACAAAGAACCTCCTGAAGCACTTTTCACCCTTCCAGTCTTCAAGGTTTAATTCAACAATACTACGGCAATGCTCTCAAAAGCTCAGCTTGATATGTAGGTAGCAAATCATAACTTTCACCCCATGCACCATGTATCCTGTCAAGTGCTTTTTCTCTACCTCTGACCACCCTATAATATGGAACATCCACCTGATACAACTTCTTAAGCTCAGCTTGTATCTGCTTTGGTTTCAGTGATGGTTTTGTCCAACAACATGTCTATTGCTCTATTAGCAACCCATTTATTTGAAGCCATGGTATCACCGTACTTATTGAAAGAACCACAAGTGTGCTTAGGACCACTTGTCTTAACCTGCAAGAAAAAATTTAGAATAGAATGTTAATTGTTGAGTCAATAAAAGAACACAAATGTTACTTGAATATAACTAAAGTTACCTTGCACCCGATGTACTTCGTCCCTGTACATGCATAAAACTTCCACTTGCATCCTTTATCCCACCTCTTACACTTGGCTGTAAATCTTGACCTATCCTTATTCACCCTCTGAAATGCATGATCATATAAGATAGACCATTGAGTAACTGCAGATTGCACTCATCTATATCTGTAAAAATCGCTCCCACATCAATGCATGGATTGTCTACATCGTATGAAAAGGCAGGAATATCGTCCTCTTCACCATCATCAACAATTTCATCATCAGGATCATAATCATCATCATCAGACTCTGATGAAGATGCAGCCAAATCAGAATCCCAACTACTATCACTTAACACTTCAGTTTCAGAGTAGATGCCCTCCTTATCAACTCCAACATGCTCATCATCATCATCACCCTTTTTTTGGACTTTTTGGCTCTCTTTTTCGGGGCTGTTTTGGAGGTGTGTCTCTCTTTTGGGGTTGTGGTTGTTGTGGATGTGTCTCTTTCATTTGCAGGTGTGGCTGTTTTTGATGTCTCTCTCTCATTTGCAGGTGTGGCTGTTTTTATGTCTCTCTCTCATTTGTTGTTGCTCTATTCCTCACAGTAGGATGTAACCTACGTTTTGTAGGTGAACACTGTAATGCACCTTCAAAATCATTGATTTGAGCATCGATATACACCACCCCCTTCGTTATGTTCAGATGAAACCACTCCCTTAACTGTTCATCAGATTTTATCTCAATGCAACGATCAGGAGAACCATTCTCACGCCACAAAGATAAATATTGCTTAGAACCCCACATGTAGGAACCAGCCACAAAATTAACTAGCTGTATTAACTCATAGTTCATGTCAATAAGTTGTTCTGGCAGTGTTCTACCCTTCAAATATCTCTTTGGTTCCCCATCCGGCAAGCTCCAATATGAGCAAACCCTAACAACAAGTTTCAACCTACAATGCTGATATGTGTAATCAGCTAAATTGCCCTATACACTATACTGGTGTCATGCTCTAAACTGAATCAATCACACATTTCTAGTTCAATCAAATGAGATCAATCAAATCTGTACCTTGGTTCAACTGCAATTGTTGGGACTTTTGCATCCAAAGCAACTATTGCTCCCTCCATGAACTTCTTTCCCACTAAATCAAGAAAAAATTGGCATTCACATCTGCATTTGCACCAAAGGGAAGAAAATAGGGAGAGAAAATCGATACCTGAGCAGCTCGCCTACGCCCGCTGCTGCCTGCGCAAGCCCTCTCGCTCCAAGCTTGAGTCCGCATCCGCCGCTCGTCGCTTGCCTGCACCCGCCGCCCGCTTGTGTCTGCACCTACGCCCGCGCCCGCAGCCCGCCCATCACCGGCTTCCGTCTATGCCTGTGCCCGCGCGCGCCCGCAGCCCGCCCCACAGCCCGCCCGTGTCGTGCGCCTCCGCCCGGGCCCACGCTCACCGTCGCAGTCGCCACCGCCACCACCTGCCTCTAGGGTTAGGGCTGCTGCCTCTTTCGGGAATGAACGGGAGAGAAAGAGAGAACAAAGAGAATATTGAGAGAGGGGCAATTTGGTCACTTCTTTTTTGAGCTTGTTTTTTTTTTCTATTTTTCAGATGTGTAATCCACTCAAAACAGACGCCGGTGAAAGTTATGGCTAACGGGAGGTTCAGTTGAAAAAATTTGTGGTTAAAATGCAAAGTTTGAAAATCTATAGCTATATTACCATTAGCCTTTGGAACTGTGGTCGAAACGCAATTGGTCCAAACATATAGGCTGCAACAGGTACAAACACAAATGACAATTTTATTCAAGGCTTCAGCAAGTCCAAAATTTGTTGCAGAAATGCATCGGACATCGACACAAACGTGTAATTGAATATTGCGGCACCATCAACCAGCAAGATAGCAGAACAGGAATTGGAAACAATTATACTCCCTCCGTTCATATTTATATGTCATTCTAAGGTTTTCAACTTTTCTACAATTACATGTCATTCTCACTTCCCAATACACCTTTCTCTCTTCCCAATACAATATTCTCTCTTCTCACTACATCTCTATCTCTATCTCTCTCCTTCTCGTTTTCAGTGCACCCACCTTTTTACTTCTCCTTATTTCCCGTGCCCAACTCCAAAATAACATCTAATTCTGAACAGAGGGAGTACAAAACTGAGGACAGAAAATGGAACCAGCATAAAAATTAGAGAAGCACTTAGGAAAAGCTGTGAAGTAAATTTAGTGGCAGATATATGAATGCTAATAGCCATATGCCCTGTAAAACCTTATATTGCAGCCAGATAAGCATCAAAGCTATCAGTTCTAACCTGATGATAATAATGGAACTCATTCTAACGTAGATTTCTAAGATATAATACAAAACATCCATTTGCTAGCACAAGGTCCAGGATCCCTGCAACAAGTTGGGCAGACACATAAAAGAGGATACTCGGCCTAAAAAATGTGATGAGGTTATGACCCATAAAATTCTGGAAATAAAAGAGGCTCACTTCTTATATAATTTCTACAATTCACACTAGATATAATTACATACCTGAGAACTGTCGTCTCAACATGGCTCTCTTGCAATGTCGTCAATGGTTGTTGTGTAGAGGTTATGGCTTTATTCAAATGCACCCTACTCTAGTTTGTCCCACTAGTCCTAGCAGTCCACCACTGACAGTGGCTTATCATTTCTGCGGCCACATTTGATGACTGGCAGCATTATAAGATTACTGCAGCCCTTAAGCTTGATGGTCTCCAAAGAAGGAAGCAACACATAGCTTGAGGCTTGGGAACTATATGCTAGTACCACTTCCCCCAAGGTTCCTGGAATGGTGGGCGTCACCTACAAATAGCACAACAAGAAAGCCGCAGCGTAGGCGCCAAGGAGTAACTGCTTGTAGTCAGTTGTGTTGGTTCAGTTAAACAAGACTGATTAGTTTCATTGTTGCAATTTGTTAAGAGTTTGGTAGTCGATTGAGACCCTTAGCTATAAAAGGGTCAGGCGATTTGGACTAAAGCAAGCAGAAAAGATTAGCCTATCTCCTCAGTTTCTCTTCTTCCCTGCCTCGGTGATGCGGTGAGCCGATCACAGCTCCTCCGCACCGGTGAGGTCCATGGCCGTGCCTTCCAACTAACCACAAATACCTTTCGCTCCCACTCTAATCCTCCCCAACCAACCAATCTGTGAGAGTTCCCCATTGGGAAAATATGTCTAAGCTCATCAGTGTGTGATCTGGATGGTTTCCATGCTGAGGAAGCTGGCGAAGGACCAGGGCAATACAAATGCGAGTCTGGGACAAGATTGCAAAAAGTATATATTGCCATCAACAGTAGCAATACAAGAAATTTCCTGGCCCGGTGAGCAGATTGCAGTTGATCCTGCAACTCTGGAGAACACAACTGAACGTGAGGGAAAATTTTCGGTGCTGCAGGAGCGGCAGCATTTTTTACTTTGATTGAATTATTCAAAGGCCTAATACAAACTAGGTCGAGCGGCAGCATTTTTTACTTTGATTGAATTATTCAAAGGCCTAATACAAACTAGGTCCTGGTGATGCAGGTAGTGATCAGGACACACGCCCTAGTAGCCGTCTATTCATGACCATGATCACCAACATGGTGCATGCTCGGTCATCTAGTTAACTGCTATTGACTCAAAGCAAAACAGAGTAAAATTCAGCTCGCCTTTAACTTACAGAGGCTATCTTTAACTGACACTTCCACTAAACTACGAGCACATCAAATTCATTTTTGCATGTCGCATGCCATGTCGAAAAGTCGGCAGCAAGATGTTACTTCTTAGTCCTTAGTGGTTCAACAGTACAGGTAATGGTGATGACGATGATTCTTACTTCTCTCTTTCAATTTTTGATTTTCATGAGCATTATCTAAAAAGAAAAAAACAAATACTAGCCAACAACTGTTATAAGAACTAGTATTGTGCACGTGTGACACACACGTGCTATCCTTTCACTATGAATATTTACTAAAGCTGTATGTTATTAATAAAATCGATGATAAACTAATTAATTCTACTTTAGATAACACATAGGTTGTTCACAACACAAATGCATATTCCCAATACATAGAGTTGCGAACATGAAAAGTAAGACAATATAGTACCATAATTAGTTTGATTACAAATGATCATGATTTGATAAAGTACTTTCTACTCTAATAATGCACAATCATGGAACCAACCTGCACACTATTGCATGATAATTCAACATTACTAAAACAAAGCAACCTAACCATACATGGGTACAAGAATAATAGTGGCAAATCTCCGTGAGTTTTGTTTCCAATTTGCCAGATTAATTAGGAAATAAACATCAGGGAATTTGGTTAGCCAATAGTATAATGAAAATGCAAATGAAAAGCCAACATTAATAGACACGAGTCATATTTCATGAACCTTAAAACTCAATTTCTCAATGCGAGCAACCAGGTTTACAATGATAATCCATCCAAAAAACAATGGTTTACAATGATAATAAACAAGTGATGCACAAATAATACTTTCAAATAAAAATAATTTACACCTCAATTATAAACAGAGTGATCCACTGCCTTGTGAGAGACAAAAATTCTAATGATCTTCTATACTATAAAGACTATGATCTTTTTTTTTTTCTCTTTGCTCAGCTTTGAAGACTAAAAGTTCTCATGATCTTGTAAGGTTAAATTCATCCATTCTGCACCCAGCTTTGAAAGTACTGCATAATATTTCTTTACATAGTTTTCATGCACAACCTCATATGACACTTTATGTTCATGTCTCTTTGATCCCTCACCTGCCATATTTACCACTGTTATGATACAAAATTATCATCACTTGTCGCCAAGATAGTTTATAAAATACTATGCTAAGAAAAACCACTTGTAATAGTACAAACTTCATTATAACAAAAACTATCTCGGTTGTACTATTGTGTATCTGTGTCCATGATTGTACTACCAATTCAGTTGTAGTATGCTAATATAGCCTGTAAGCAACCACACAATCATATGGTAAAGTAGTATATCTGAAAGTACTGGTACTAAAAGCTCATTCGTTCTCTATTTAATAGGAAATAGAAAATAATTTATATGTCAATGTGAAGCCAAAAGAACAAATATCTTGCACAGAACTGAACCTTGATTCAAGTCATTCTTGTTTGGAGCACACATTGAATGGAGACACCTTCGGCTCTATAACTCTGTATTATCTTCTTCTCACCTAAAAAAAGCGCACAGATCAAACAAACTAAGAATTGGTAAACCCAGAAACAAATAAGCAAATTAGAAAGCTGGGAATGAAACAAAGAAAAGACAACAGAGTTTACCATTTAGGTGCAGCAGTATCCTAAAACAATTAAGTGCAGCAGTGGATTATTTTCTGTACACTTAATATACTATTTTGAATTGATATATTCAGGAAACTAAATGTGATTACAATATTGGTTACAACAATTTTAGTAGTCATAAAAGTACATACACAAATTTTTTCCAAAGAATTTAGTATTTCGTTAAGTATGTACCTGGTGTCAAGGCAAAAAAATCACTACCTGGGAAGTCGTCATTCACTACTGCTTAATATTCTCAGTTCTTGCAAGCATACAATGGTGCACGTGATTATCTTTTGATCTGACATCGCTCGCTCTTATTTGTGCCCCTACAGTATTTCCTACATAAAAGAGAGAACATCATATTGCAACAAAAACACAAGTACACATCAGGATGAGGTATCTCCTAATATACAAATCTTCTCATAGAAAGGTGTTGTTGGCTAGCAACTAATAATAACTTATATGGCTGGCCAGAGAAAAATGCATTTTTTTAGATAATGGAAAGGGAAGAGAGACAGGATGAGGTATCTTCTAATATGTAAATCTTCTCATAGAAAGGTGTTGTTGGTAGCAACTAATAATAATTTATCTGGCTGGCCAGAGAAAAGTGCATTTTTTTAGATAATGGAAAGGGAAGAGAGAAGTGCATAGCATGCTAGTTGACTGATCAGTTCAAATGTGTCCATCTTATTATATTTTCACTCTGCTGAAGAAGCTACTAAAAGTCAAACTTCAAATCAGAACAACATTGATTCAATTTAGTCTATTTGCCAGCCCAAGCACATTGCGAGTCCTAGAAACAATCTTCTGGATCAGAGCAACAACAAAGCTGCTAAAAGCATTTGATCTATGAAACCCCTTAAGAAAAGTTTGGTCATTCTACTGTCAAAACTGCTTGCGAAAACTACCCTGACAGCATGTCTCAATTATTGCACCAACAAATAGATACTCCGTAATGTTTATTATCAAATAGCTATGCGCATGCATAAGGACCAGAGTGTACAGTATATTTGCACTCAATGAACCATATATCAAATTTTGACGACAAGAGGCTGCATCCATGCACCCCTGAATCCAAAAGACAGCAACCATCACAGCAACAGTTACCACACACATCAATAATATATATGCCAAATAAGATGTGTGATCACAAACATCGGAGACACCAATTAAGGCCGAGTACTAATATTAAGTCTCAAACTTTTCTGGAGCTTGAGAACATAATTCATATAAAATGGGGGAGCCAAGACTTATTCAGAGTACCTTCTAATTGTTCATTCTGCGAAGGTAACATGGTGTTGATGAGTCTCTCACTGGTACTCAATTATCACAGAACACTATTAGGCTCATGTTGGGCTTCAGCAGTACACAATCAGAAATCAAACCTGCAAACTGTTCCTATCATAACTATTAAAAAATGTCAACCTATTTAATAATTATCCAGCAGTAGAGAGGTTAATCTGCATGTATAAGTATAGGGATTGAGTCACTAATAGTAATTCTGTTAATGTTGGCATCTTTTGTATGAGAAATAGATATTTCTTTGCCAAATAAAATGAGTGAAAATCAGCCAGTATTCACATAAATAAATTTTACTGTCTTTTTTCTGTCCATATTAAAGGTAGCACATTCATGCTAATACACACCCAGTGGAATAACTGTTATTTTTCAGAAGCAGGCCATACACATCTCAAACGTGACCCTACATATTTTGGTACTAAAGAGGAAATCAGTACTCAATGACCATATCTGATATGGGTCAGGACACATTTAGCATTTTCACTTGAGCTGCAGAGAAAATATCACGGTGAGTCCAGTGCGCAACAAAAATTACTGCAGATAGCCTTCTCTCTAGTACAATTTGATGCTCAGAAGTAGTGGATTTCTCACCTCACCATTTTCATAAACATAGAGAGCTCATAGCATAAATCAAGAGTCGAGGACAACATTTGAGAAGTAGATTGATCTTTGGAAACACAAGTTGAATCTGAGTTGCCACAATGACTCCTCATCCCCATTCAGCCACGAATCTGAGTCGAGCAATAAACTAAAAAAAACCGTTAATTCTCTTCTTGACATTGCATATGTATTACACGAGCTGGACAATAGAATAATTACCAGCTGGAGAAAGCGTCAGAAATGAATTCCTTCAATGAATGAAAGGCAAGAAATCCATCTTTGCCAGAATTAGTTGACGACACGACCCTCCTTCCACAAACGCAATTTTAGCAAGGCTAGGAGTTGAGAAGAGAATAAGCTCAAACAACCAATTCCAGTACTAACTGTGTTCATTTTCCTGTATAATAGAGCTCAAAGGCTTGCGAATCAGTGTCTGAAAATGCAGTCCACTAAAACACCTTAAAATTTAACGGATCCCACCAAGATTCAGAAAGGCAAACTTGTAGAGAAAAACAAATGGGGGTAAAGGGGGAGGGAGGTGAGGCTCGTACCAGTCTAGAATGATGGCTAGAGATGACAGCACAGAAGGAAATAGATCTCTTTCGCGCTTGGGGATAGGATCGCTCACCATGCCATCGTGTTCTGCTATGAAACCCTACCATTAGTGGAGTAGGGCTCCACGCGGAGAGCTTGAAGACCCACCCAGAACAAGGCGGCTGGTCCAGATATGAGTCTGCACTACCTTGATCGAAGCCCTTCAAACCAAGATTGAGTAACGCGTTGTCAGGGTTCAGGGGAAGAAGAACCAAAATGGGAGTCCAGCCCAGATCAAGAAGGAATCGAAAGGGGGGGGGGGGGGGGGGGGGATACCTCTGCCTGTTCGCTGACGACAGAGGAAGCCGTGCTCGAGGAAGGAAGCGGCAACAGGGTCAGCCGCGGCCGGAAGAGCCGCCGCGCCCCGGCTCAGATCCACCGGAGACTACCGCCAATGCACGCGAGAGCCCACGTCGCTTGCTGTGCTCAACGACGGCCACCGCCACAGGGGCCGCTGCGGCCGGAGGAGCCGCCGCATCCGAGCTCAGATCCCCCGGAGGCTGCCGGCGATGCACGCCCAAGCCTGCGCTGCCTGCCTCCCTCGAGGGCGGCTGCTACAATAGGGGCCGCTACGGCCGGAGGAGCCGCCGTGCCCCGGCTCAGATCCGCATGCCCAACCGGTCCTCCTAACCTACACCCGCCCGCATCTCATCACCGCAATGGAGATCTTGGCGGCCAAGCACATGGAAGGGAAGGGAAGGGAAGAGGAGAGATGAGGGCGAGACAAGATTCGATTCGATTCGACGCGTGCGTGATTGACAGGGTCAGCCGAAATATGCGGGCGGGTACAAGGGGGGCGGGTAGAAACAATATGGGTGAGAAAAAATCGTTGTGGCCGGGCAAATTTGTATTGCAAAACGTAAGACATCGTAAGATATAGCGTGACAATCAGCCGTTTTTTGGATGGGCCCGATTAAATTGGACGGTTTTGAGGGTCTGATCTCTTCGTGATGGACGGTTGATAACATGGTGAATTGATTAACTTAGGGTAAAAATATACAGGAGATGTTTAGTCTTTATAGGATATAAAAATAATACTAGTATTTTGCACATACGACATGCACGTGCTACACTTCTTGCCCATCAATTTAGTGACATAATTTGTTATTATCATGCACGTGCTATTATTTACACTACAGCATACGAACAATATTTTATTGAGAGAAATGTGGTATCACACATAAAAAATTATTTTCATACCCCCTTTGTTCATAACATGACTCATACATGCAAAAATCTATACACATAACATGTATTTAAAAAAATTACGACAACAAGGATTACAAATCATCAATGATAAAAAGTATAATATACAATTGAGCAATATTTAGATAATAAAAGTATACGTTCTCAAAATTTGTATAGTTACATAACAATATGATCTCCAAATAATATTAGTCATAGTCCATCAATTAATCTATATCCCAGCACCTTATAATTTATCGTTCATCTGTTTCTAAAAGCCATGCACTCCCATCTTGGCCATTTACATGGCTAATTATTGTACTTACATAATGCTAATGCACATCAATCAATATCGCTCTAATATACTAATCATAATTGTGTGAATAGGCTGACATTTACTTAAGATAAAGAAAAATGGAAGTGACAACACCATGTCATATAGGTTTATCCAAAATTGAAGTTGTTTACTATTCACTTCATTTCACTTAGACACTCAAGGATCATTTGATAACATAACAATTCTTAAAATTTCATCTTTGACATACACTGTCAAAGTCAATTGTCCATGACAACTAATATATTGCATACTCAATTTGAGTTCCACTCTGCAAATTCTTGTTTTAGCAATGATCATATCGCCCCGTGAGCTCTAAGGTGGCCTTCAGGACAATAGTTCTGCATTACCTTATGAAATATCATTTGCAATGAGAGCATCGCCATTTGAAATGTCCTTTACACCTTCGGCACATCCTGTCTTAAAATTATGTAATAACCCAACACAAAAAAGAATGGTCAGAAACTTAGAAATTGTTCAGGACAGATAGAAAATTTAGGCCACTAGTATAATAAGAAAATAGCATTGGAATATTTGAATCTCAGACTTCTTAGTCATACACCACATAACCGCACACCTAAGAGTCACAACTATTATCAAATAATATAGCTTCCAACATGGAGGGGAGGAATAAATTAGTTTAACACACACGAACTGTTTAAGTAAAAGCAGAACACAAGTTAGTCACACGTATTGATATGGAAAGATTTTCTTAATTTCATTCAATCACTGGAACACCATTTGTGATCAACCTATCAACCATGTCTTCCAATAGAATAAACATGTAGTTTTAAGGCAGGAATAGAAACTTTGCTTCACACGATCATCATGTTTGCAGAAACTGTGCAGTGTGCACCAATTGATGGGTTATGAGTAGCATATTTTGTATCCCTTGTTATATATTGATTGTATTACATAATTTTCAACAGACAGCAAGAGAAGTCAATTTCAAAAGAGAGAGCAAGGCAGCTGGATGTAGCTGGTGGCCACAAATGGAACTCCAAAGGGCCTCACGGAGATCAAATGAACATAATATACGCTTTGCTAGCTACAATGAAATTAAGAAAATGGAATAAAACAAATCTTTTACATACCCACAGAATCGCAAGAAGTAGCAGACCTTGTTCAGGTTGAACCTGACGTGGTCCACCGGTGGCCACAGCCAGTCAAGTCCTTCCCATCTCTTTGATCAACCTTATAGGTCACAACCCAAATAGGCTATAGTCGCCCAGATCAACAAATCGGTGCAAGAGAGGAACAAATCCGTGCCCTGAACGAAGCAAAGAAGATTAAGATTTAGGGGAAGGCATCGGCACCTAATTCTTCCCACAATCATGTGTCTTTTGTTTATCAGTAAGATAACTGACAACTTTAATAATGGCATGCAGAATAAGATGATCTCAACAGACTTTTTCTTACAATATCTAATCTTGTATAATACAAAAGAAAGTGAAGGCCTACTCCTATTAATACAAAGAAGCGTAACACTCCTATGTCTTCGAGAGGAAGAAAGTAAGAAAGCGAAGGCAGTCATAGCAGAGTCGCATGACTCTCTAGAAATTTATATTCCTTTTATCAAGTTGATTCTCATCAAGATGGTATACATTATATCTTAGCACTTGGGAATTGGTTTAATTCACCACTGTCGCAGAAGCAACTAACAGTTCACAACAATAAATAATTGACTAAAGCTATTCCATAAAAGAATTGCTCCTTGTAACCTATTTATCATATTCAGTTCTTCTATAAAGCAAGATTATAATTGGTCATAACAACTAATGTGAAAATAAAAGGTCCAATCTTTATATAAGTAGACAAAAAATACATATTATGGCAATCACATTAGAAAACCAGTCACATGATTAAACTGGAATAAACAACTTACCTTCCTCAAATCTTCAGAAGAAACATAAATTCCAATGACATTACTCATCACTCATAATAAGTTGAAGGCATGAATCCAACAAAAAAATCATCAGGATGCACCTGAATAAATTGAAGAAACATTTGGGCGAGTTATGCTTAATGAAAAGATTAGCTTGCCCTTGATTAAGTCAAAATTAGCAGCATAAGTGATTACCTCTCATGCTGCACCACCTAATGACAATGGAAAGAGGATTACTGCACGTACTGAAAGGAAAATATTCACAAAACTATACCAGATAGCGAAATCCTTTCTATAAATACATAGTACAGAAACTAAATCTCAGAGAATATGTGAAACTGATTAATTAATGCCAATAGAGTCATAGAACCACACTAGAACCACAAGCTGGAAGGATGAAAAGTAATATGAAAAGTAGAAAAATCACCATTTGAAACCAATGAAAAAACTACATATACAGTATTAGATGGGGAAAAACGATATTGTTTTTACATCATATTGACATCTCTATCTGATTATACAACATTATACGGATGGTAAAAAAAAGAAATCAATTCTCATACACTCCCTACACAGTCATGTGACCCAGCAAGTCTGTTTACCAAGTTTTGAGAAGCAAAAACACCTCCAAATAAAAAAAAAATCAAGGCAGCATCATTTTCATTACCTCCCCCCTCTCTCTTCCATCATGATAGTTCCCTCCAAATCCATTACTTGTGTACATGGTTCAATGTTTTGGGCCTTACCATATACCTTTGGTAGTCTGTGATCTGAAAATTTTAGGAAATGCTAGTTAAGTTACAAGACAATAATAGCCTCCACCATAGCCAGGGAACTTTTTGCTATGAAAAGGCACAAAATATAAAAGAACAAGGACATCTCTTCCTTTGAAAGCATCCATCTCCCTAAAATTTGTGCCAAAAAGATGATTTAAAACTGTACTCTTTCCTGAAAAAGAAATTGAAACCAATAATGTAATCAGATAAAGGTAAGTGTTCTTAAACCTATCAAAGAAAAATGGAGAAAAGGAAAAACTACATACCACTACTTTGAGGGCCCATTACCGATACACCAGCATATGAGAGGCCACATTCACTCAATTTAATTTCCTTCATGAATTTATCCAATCCAGAAACATTAAAGACTCCATCTCCATCGATGAGCTGTGTTGAAAAGCACGCATCCTCCATTTCCACCCTGCAGATCAGGAATATATGAAGAATAAACCATCACATCCATATTCAGAAAGAAACAACCTAGAACACAAAGCAAAACGAGAACATGATTGCAGCACAACACTTGCCTCCAATTATTCTTTTTACAAAAAAATAAAGCATTATAAAATAAATATACAAAGCTTAAAGCAAAAATACTCAAGATCTTGCACTAAAAAATTAATAATACTCCGTATTTAGGTTTCCAGGAACCAGACCATCAAGCTGTACAGCAGGGCAAGCAGATGCAGCAAGACCAAGCAAGATAGTTTTTTTAGCTAATATTTAAATCCACTACGTGATGAAAAACAAGTAATCACCAACTATTAACACACTGCCTTGGGACTATTTCTAAAAGGAATATCAAAACAGGAGGCACAAATTGGGGGAGAGAAGTAGCAGCGCGGCAATGTAGCTAAGTAATGATATCGTGCCAAGGGGGGCAGATTAATGGATGTGTGCTCTAACTCGCTTGCTTACGGTTCAATACTATAGTTATTACTGCAGATCGCACACCATACATGACACAGTCACACTCACACCCAACCAAAATTATCAGAAAATAGACCACTGGCATTAGCACGTACTCCAGTTCCCGTTCCCATTCCTGATTCGAATGAAATATCCTGATCTGACTACCGGAGAAAATTTCAACCCTTACCAGCACCGTGCTGGGATCAACGGAAGGATGAGGATTAGAGGTTTTGGGAGGAGAAATCAGCTCTCACCTTTCATGGTCACCAACGAAGCTGGAGGAGGAGAACAACCAGCTTGTGCCCCCTTCTCCCCGCGCGTGCCGCCGTGCTCATGAGACCGAGTCTCAGCTAGCTGCCTGGCTCCGCCATGCTAGCGACACCGCTGTGATGCTGCCTGCGATCTGCGCTTCTGTGGTGCACAAAAGACTAATCATCGACCTCCGCCCGCAGCAACGCCTTGGAGTCGTGGATGACGTCCCCCACATCTTGCTGAGCTCGCCGTGGATTCGTCGCAGATTTCTCGTAGTAGGCACTCAGTAGGTTGCAGTTGGATCTCTTCGCCACCAATTCGCGGCATCTTCCATGTGTCGGGGTCACGACGATGGCAGATGGAGGCGCGGTCCGGGGTAGCGAGAGGGACATGAATGGGGAGTCAGCCGCGATGGAGGGCAGGGGGAGATCGGGGCTGCCGGCGGCGGCGATTTGCTCTCCACCTCCCATTCATTTTCTCTCGCGAGGCGGGGATTGCGCATCTTGTCTGCGGGCAGGTGGGATGAGGGAATTACGGGATTTGATTTCACGGCGAGTTTCACGTCGTGGCGTATGTTAAAGTCCGGTACATGTGTGCCATATATACGAGGGCGGGTACGATTCGTTTGTGTGGAAAAAGTATGCAAAACAAGGAAGAAACGAACTAGCCCTTATGTAAACAACGTGACGATCGTCACTGTGGTCCTACATAATTCATTAATGCGGTTAATCAAATGATTAAGATTAACAATGACATTTAGATGAAAGGCTGATATTAGAGGAGGTAGATTGCGGCAGGGTGCTTAATTTTCGTATGGATATTTAGCCTTTATAATGGAGAAGAAGATATAGGGTAGATGTAAAGACAGTCGAAGCATGTTTTTGTTCGAAACCAGAGCCACCCCATGTTTTAAAGGATCCTACAAAAATGAGTTTAGTTGACAAATCAGAGTGTGTCACAAAGGAAAAACTAGGCATATTATAAATATAACAGAACTGCTTTATCACGGAGACGATTCTGTTCCAGGATCTTTCTCAAGTGGCGACACGTGTTGTGACGTCTAATAGTACAACACGTGATAGAATAATATAGTTACAACAAAAATATAGATACAGTACATAATTTTACATAAATTCAAATTTAAGTTACAAATCAGAGTTTTATAAGTGTGGAAGTGAAATAATGAAAGGTCTGATAGAATAAATAAGATACAATCGTCCTCTCACGACGATACACAGTAGTAGTAGCCGACCTTGGTCGGTGTCATGCTTTTGACACCGTGCCAGCGCACACAAGCCTACTCCTCAACAACATTGATGTAAGGCTCCCACTCAATATTCCAGCAGTCAGGACGCTGGCCTTCTCAGTGGAACCTCTCATCCCAGTGACAGTCTCCATCCTGATCATTTGAAAACTACATAAAACGTCAATTTGAGTAACTAATTTACTCAGCAAGATTGACCGACAAAATGATCATCAACAGCCAATTCCTAGACATGCACAGGCTAAGGATAGGGTTTATGTTGCCAAAAAGTCAGCCTAAGAGTAAATCCTTAGTTTTCAAATTTTAGTATCAAGTTAAATTATCATGAGAAATGATAAATTTAGTTTGCACTATAACTATAACAATCATGGTTGCAATACAATTAACAATAATTCCAAACAGCAATCTTAAACCCATTTATCATATTAATGGTTTTCGACACTGTTCCGGAGCAGCGATCAAGTAGTACTCGTTACTATGAGGGCAGCGACTCGAATCGATTTACATCCTGCAGGAGAAACCTGCTTGCATGATCCATACGCCCTTCATGGAAGCCGCATGGAGCAACTTTTCGTGTATGGTACCACGAGGTCTTCCGGACTTGGCTCTCTCGAGAAGGATCCCCTAACGCGATATGCCCCGTGCCGCCATCCGTGGGTAGATTTCTCCCTCCTCTCAGCCCCAGTTCCACCAAACAGGGGAGTAGGGTATCTTCTGACCAGGCAGTAGTCGTAGCTACGTCAGTTTACTGGGCCCATAACTCCAGCATGCAAGCAGTACGTTCAAACTTGATCCCATGGGCCGGACACAAGGCGTAGCCTTAGGTGACTCGGACGGAGCTACCTCCTTGAAGATAAGTTGTCCTCCTCTTTCCACCTAGTTGCCCGTCCGGTCTTCATCTGTTATCTTATTCCACCTTTCTTTCATCTGACCTTATTTCCCAGTGATAATATTTTCTGATTTACGAGTGGTTTTCATATCACTCGACGAATGATCATCCTAAATTAAGCAGAGCGACTAACGTTCTGAGGCTATTATCAGGTAAAGGGAACCTACTGTAGTTATAGGTTTTCAAACAATTCCTATAAACTTAATGCATATGCAAGCATACACACACTAGTGATAAAATAGAAATGGTAAAATTGGTGGGATGCACCGGGGCTTGCCATGAGCCTGCTACTGGTTAGCGGAATCCCCTCCTTGATCTTCTGGCTCCTGCACGGTCTTGATCTCCACGTTGTTCACCTCGTAATCTACATGATACAAATGGTGATGACATGCATTAAAGATGATTCATAAAACTTTCTTAACAAAAGTTCAATGTGTTGTTATAATGTATAAAATAGAAGGTTTAGTTTGTATATTAGTGATAGCTTATTTACGTATTTGCTTTATTGACTCTGTTTTAGTAACTATTGTGTATTCAAATAAAGTACCCATGTGTTAATTCGAGTAATACAAGTGTATATAAAATATAACCAGCGGATAAGTGTCGCTAACTAATAATCCATTATGCAGGGGGTGTTGCTAGAATAACATTCATACATGTGAAAGTAGGGTTAAGTAAATGACTATATAGTTAAGTGTAATATTAAACCTAAGAGATAAGAATAATTTATCTATCATGGTTCTGAAAGTCAATTGCACATGGGTGATTTACTGTAATTAGAACATGCCAAGAGTAAATTTTGGACCAAGTTTTATGGACATACATTGAGCTAATAATTTTAAATAATTAAATTAGTGTAAATACTAAATAATTCCTACATGCCAAAATAATAGAGATCAAAACATGGGATATTTTATGGAGCTCAGAGATGACTATCACTGACCACATGACAAAGGCCAGGAATTTATAAATTTCATAGACCAATATATGAATTTATTTGTGTTTCTCCCATTATCTTTAGATCTGGTAAGCATATTAACATGCATGATGTTCTAGTATTTTCAAAAAGATCTTATAGAATTTTAGTTTGCCTCAAAACACCTATTATTTATTTAGTTACAAAATTTAGAAGGTAATAAGGTTTTCTAGGAATTTATTTAAATCACTAGAAAATGGTAAACAGCTCCGACCAATGAAATCGCAGCCACACAGAGGACCACGGCGCAAAGGGACCAGATCTAGGCATAGCCACACTAGATCCGAGCCATGTGGCCCGCGGTGTGGCACCACCAGGCCACGCCGGAGCCGGGCGCCGCCGCCACTGGGGTGGGCTTCGAGACGGCCGCACATGGCGTGAGGCATGTCGCCGAGGAACACTCGGGATGACGTGCACGAAAGTGGTGGTGGCAAGGCAAGGGGCTCACCGGAGGACGCGGCAGTGAATGGCGGTGGTGGAGGAGCTTCGGCAAGGGCGCAAGCTTGGCGCGGTGGACAAAGATGACTCCAGCTTCTTCCTGGAGCTTTGGGAGGTCACGGAGAACACCGGCATCGATCTTGTAGTCGATGAAAAAAATGGGAACCGAGGGGTCGACGATGAGGTGACAACGACTAGTGGCTGGCGGCGGGGGGAAACCAAACGTCGAGCAAATCCCTCGGCAATATAGGTAGTAGAGGGGTCAGGGAGGAGCGCCGGGAAGGTGCGCATGCAAGCGAACAAGAATCAGGCTGATGGACTCACCATGCTGGACGAATTTCAACGCACAGTTGCCGGAGCTCGGAGAAGAGGCCACCAAAAAGAAACTCCGATTGAGGTCGGCTCTAAGGGTGAATAGGGGCGAGGGTGGCAGGAGGGACTCCGGGCGTGGCTTCATGTGGGTGGGGAGCAGTAGTGAGGCAGAGCGATGGTCTCCAGCGGAGAGCAGCCATGGCAGCTCGGCCAGGCTTGCGTGAGAGAGTAAGAGCAAATGGGAGAGAGAGAGATCCGAGAATGAAGAGGGGGACCAAAACGGGGCTGGTTTCTGGTTTTTAGAGCCGACGTCCCGACCAGGTGAGCACAGGGGCGCGTGATTGGCCGGCGCGTAGCGGCCGCCCGGGGTGCCCAATCCGGGGTGCCCAATCCACTGAGGGAGAAGCCGACCGGGGAGGCTGACTTGTGGGGTCGGCGGGGATTTATTCTTTTCAAAAATTTCAAATTGCAAAGCCATAAACATTTTGTATCTTTATTTCTAGGGATGATATGCCGAATACAAAGAGATGCTCGTGACCATGATGTGATCTAAGTTATAAAAATGCTAGTACTCAACAGTTGCCATTCGAATTTGAATATGAATTTTTCAAAGAGGGGTAGTTTTTGATATTTTGGGCACTTATTAGAGGCAGATAATAAGGGCATAAAATCTTGAGAAAATCCTCAAAATTCTATTTTGACAATAGCTATACCATATATTTTTGTTAGGCCTATGTTGTGTTGAGAAATTTAAACTTGTAGTTTAAATAGCATTCAAATTTACTTGAATTATATTCAAATTTGATCATTTTCAGTTTAAACTTTCCTCTAGCTCTATTTCATGTGGGGCTGACTCTAGTATGGCAGTAGGGGTGTCACAATAAATATAGAGGTGATGTTGTGTGCCTCTACAAAATATATCAACAAAAGCAACCCTGGCCATACAGTACAGAGACCTCATTTCAATTTGTAAAACGTAGGGGTAACAGAATTCCTAGCAACTTAATATTATCATCTGGCTCATCTTAAATTATATAAGTATGACTCAACTGTGTGTTGTTGTTGTTAATTTGTTAGTACATGTGAATAGTGCTATGTTGGATACTGTCTGTTCTGAGATCTAGAGATATCTTTTTGTGGGTTATGCTGCAATGTAAAGTCTATCAAGACTACAAATCTCGACCACTTACTGCATGCTGTAATGCATTTGAATCAGTATAAATATATTGATTTAAACGATGAAGTGCGAGCTAGACATGACCAAAATGTAAATATATTGTCTAAAGACACAAACAAGGAACATCGAAGTATCAGACAAAACCATTAGGTAAAACATAATGTCCAATTAGCAGGAGCTATTAGCTAATTTAATTGTTCCTAAATCATTAATCATGTTGTTCATTTGACCTAAGATGGTCCACATATACACAACCATTGACTGGAACCATGTTTCAAAAGTCATAGGATATGTGGCTGGTCTCTGTGTTGGGCCTTGACATCATCTATGTTCCGGCTACATATTTGAAATGCTAATGCAAATGGAAAAAGGGAGTTATTAGCAACTTAATAATACAGAAAAATATCAAACAAAAAAGAAAGCTCCTAGAGAAAGTGCCTAGGACCTAAGCAAAGTGATGTTGCTTCTCCTGCCATGTCACATCCGGTTTTAAGGACAACCAAATACTTAATATATGTGTGTGTAGGAACAAGTTTCACACATATCAACAGTAAAGTGAATAATAGTATAACCAATGTCATTATTAAAGCGTACATTATTACATAAATAATTATTTTTAAAGACTAGAAGCGACTCTATCGAGAAATAACAGCGGAAGACACCATAACATCATAGGCAATCGACCGAGGACACGCTCACCTAGTAGTAGTCTTCATCGATATAGTTCATCTCTCCATCTTTTGAGCAGCAGCTTATAGTACAACAACAAAAAGAAAATAGTAAGGGTGAGCACATGCCGTACTCAGCAAGTGCGGGAAAATATGACATGCAAACTTTATAGAAGAAAGGCTAACACAATGATTCATTTGCATAAATAAGCACTACACCTAAGACCTAAGACCATTTGAATAGCACTCATATTTATTAAGTAAAAAGTTCTCCTAAGTTATCTTATCTACACTACAGGTTACACGCCTGTATCCAATCATAGGTTAAACCACCCATAAAAAAACCACACTACATGTTATACCACCTGTAGCAAAACATGGATTAAATCGCCCATAAAAAAACCACACTATAGGTTACACCGCATGTAGCAAACCAAGGGTTACACCGTCCAATACAAAACTTGGCTACCCACCAAGTTCATCCATAAACCACCCTCCTAAATGTGTGAGGATCCAGACCGCTCATGACTATGAGCACGACTGTTATAACAGTTTGACACTCTATAAAGGTTGCACAACTTTACCCACAGGTTGGTGATTCCATCACCATACAGTGATTAAAAAGCTCTGTTTAAAAAAGCGACCGCCTAGGCCGCTTAAGCGCAAGGCGGAGCTCCACCGCTTCGCTTTCAACTAAGCTATTAAAAAAGCATTTTTGCCCTATTTCTCTAATAATTATATAGTTATATGCTATATTTTCATTATTTTTTACATCTTTTTTATATTTATTTGATAAAAGTACAAACGCTTAGTTCCGCCTAGAACCGCTTAGGATCGCTTAAGCATTCGGAGGTGCCTGACCGCTCGCTTAGTTTATCCGCTTTTTTAAACACTGTTAAAAAGTCTCCATGTTGTCCAGATCACACTACCGCAGGTGTGAGACCAAAAAATCACTACAAGGTCTTTCAAAGAGCTTCCCAGCTTGCAAACAATTCACGCTAAGATTCATCGCTGCGGAATTAAACGGTTCCTACAGAAAGCCCCTCTAGCGCCGTGGCTAGGAGTAAACCGTCCATCACCTGAGTCCGAGAATAAACCGTCCCGTCTTCATCCCTCGACTACCCGCAAAACTGGGAAGACATCTTGATACTCAACCAAGCCTACCCATATCAGACTCATGCTTTGTGCTATTTTCCTGGGTGGCCGCTCGACAAACTAACTCTTGTGATCCCAAGCAGGTACCACCATAATCCCACAATACTATACCGAGTACATGTGCATACCCGCTTGGATCACCTAGGTTCCATGTTGCTAAAAAGGATTACCCATCCCTCATGATCATTATGTTAAAATGAACCATTAGTCAAGATTAACAATAGACACTTCCATTCCCGACATAGCAAACTAAGCATGACGTACCCACACTAATAAGCTACACCAGAACCCAGACGACAAGGAATCACTATGTAAAAACAGGTCATTAGTGACACTTCACAAGTGACATTAGTGATGCATTTTTAACGCGTCACTAATTCCGCGTCACTAATGTAATGTTATTGGTAACGTGGATTTATGCGTCACCAATGACTTCCAAATTAGTGATTTTGGTCCAGACGCGTCACCAATGTGGGAGACATAGGTGACACGTTTTGGTCAAGAGGCGTCACCAATATGAGATTCATTAGGACTTGTTTTTACAAAACGCATCACTAATGAAGAATAAAAAAATAAAAAAAATAGAAATGAATATGAGGTGCTTCAGATATAGAATGGTCTCAACAGATTATTCTAACATTCAGAAACATCTGCTGTTCTAAAATGTCCACATGAATAGAATTCACATTTTTCTATCTAAAATGTCCAAACAACTACAAGATTAAACAATATATCCAGAAATTTAACTACAGTTCAAAGAGGTTGCAATTATGCTATTGCAACAAGTTATGCTATTGCAAGATATTTGGTTGTTCTAAAGGTACTCATAAAACAAGTTATGCTATTGCAAGATACTTGGTTGTTCTAAAACTATACCAGCATATACATTTGGTTAATGATAACATATTACAAGTGAACACATATGGATGTAAAGGCTCATTACAGATTTGTTTCATCAGAGGCACAAATGATACATAATACCTACTTTGCACCAATGCAGTCCAAGTCTAGCAATGACCGGTTGACAGAAGTATGATCCAAATCAAAAATCATCAAATGGCGTCACTTTGAATCCCAAAATCCGTTCCATCCCCACATCAACAAACAATGAATTAGAGTGAAATATAAAATGACTGTTAAATTGCAGAGGAACCAGGGTGATTTTAGTGTGAGGAAGCAAATGACATAGAAAAAGTGTAACATACAGTTCAAATGTAAATGATTTTTTGAAACTACAACAATTATGATAAGATACAGTCCAAATGTAAACAGAAAGTGAAACTACATACAGAAATATAAAGTGAAATTACATACAAAAATAATGAGTGACGGCAAATCAATATCCAGATTTATATATACACAGTGACTAACTAGTGGAGATAAACCAGACTTCTATGCACAGATAAAAAAAACTCAAGTTAATAGTAAGGACTGTTGGCAAGAATACTCTCTCTCTCTCTCTCTCTCTCTCTCACACACACACACACACACACACACACACACACACACACACACACAGGTTTTTCAGCTCCACTTTGATCTAGGCTAAAATAGCTAATTGATTCATATGACCATTGAGGCCTATTTATACATATAGCAGGACGGTTTGCATTGCAAAGAAAACTATAATGGTTACATGTTGGTCTAGCTATAGAGCAAGACTTTACTCTGATATGCGCAATCGAACCATTACATGTAGGATATTGTATTCAACTGATTCATGAATTGGTGATGCTTGATCAATTCTACAACTCTAGTGAAAAAGAATTTATATCTACTCACAGTTTTTTTCTTGAAATACACCAGAATTATTGCCAGAACAATTTTGACAGGAAAGCTAAAATTATTGCCAGTTACAAGTAGGCCAACATTAAAAGTTTAAAAAGTTCAACTGAACAGGATTCTGAAATGAGCTATATTTTGGATCAGAGAGAGAACTAAACAATACTAGAGCCTATATGGAAAGAATTATATGACCTACGTCCATCACAAACAAAACGTGGCAATATAAATTTTATCTGTCACAACATTGAAGTGCAAAAATAGTAAAATGCTGGAGAAAAATAGGGTGTTGTAGCATCATGAGTGCAATGCCAACAAGTTATGATGCCTATACAATTCACATTTAAATTCACTAGAAAGCAAAACATAACATTGGGATCATGGCTTTGACAACTTGGTTCTGTCAGATTGACTATACAAAGAAACAACACATAACCAGTATAAGAATCTATAACATATAGATAATACATACAAAGATTAGTGAATTTTGCTAAAAAGTAGGCCTCAATGTAAATGAAACTGGTTAATAACGTTGTGCAATTCTTTTACAGCTTGCCATAGAATTTGCAGATGGAGATTTTCTAGGAATCAGAATATGCAACTAAGTATATATGTACTTGAATATAAGGCATTAAGAATTTACTCTGAGTATTACATCAGTTGATTCCAACCAAACAATCTACATCAGTTGATTACAACCATTTTAGCAGGTCTATTATTCTAAACATTTGATGTGCTTTATGTGATAAACAGGAAGAGGAATTATATATCAGGACCAATCGATCATTCAACCAATAATATATGAAAGAGAGCTAAAAAAGAACACATCAATTCGGGTTCAAGCACAGACAAATTGGAGCGCATATAGGTATTTTCCTGCAGATAACATCCTATGCTAGAGACAACTATATAAAGTAGAATTACTATGTGTTGTTTACTATAATTTACACATATTGAGCTCCTCATGAATCTGTTTACTGGAAAATTTCATTCATTATCTGATAACATCCTATTCTAAATGGCTGTTGTTAGAGAAACAACGAAGCCTCGTGTGCTTTCTAGTGGAGACCTCTGCCTAGCACAAGCAAAAAGTGGTGTGAATAAGAGGAGGTCAGCCTACTGCAGCATTCCATCGAACATGTAGTGTGCATGGCTGGGATGGTGGCATGAACCTGAACGAATCAAGCACAGAGGCAACAAACGTAGCTCTAGCTAACTCACGGACAGATGGGGAACCTTGTTACCTTGAGGAAGAGGAGAAAAGCCATTGTCGCCATGGAGTTTGAGGTGGTGCAGAGGGTGAAGGCGCGGGTCCAGGTGAACACGAGGTGCTGCGACGAAGGCCCACAGCACAAGAATCAGGTCAGGCCAACCTCGCCGGATTTGCGCCCGTGGAAGAAGGATATATGCCTGCCAGATCCGTGCTCGCCATGCCACCTTTGTTGTTAGATCCAGCAGAGGCGAATCCATGCATATGCCACCGAGGGGTCCCTTGCACCACCGGGCCTCGATCTGCTCATGCCTTCACTTGCAGCCCCAGCCCGCATATTGTGGTAGCACCGGAATGAGCCGCTTGGAGCCGCGCGCTCTTCAGATCCGGGCGGGGGGAGTCCACCATCGCTGGATCCTAGCGGCCTCCACCGCTCGGGGTGGCCACAAGAGGAGGTAGAGGCCCCGCCGCCTATGGTTTCGCTACGGAGAAGGAGGGCAGCCGGGGAAGGCGCCGTCGCGTGCCAGGATGAGAAGGTGGCGGCGGCGGCTGTGCACGTGTGTGTGTGTGTGTGAGAGAGAGATGGACGCGAGAGGGAGGAGGCGGGCGACCTTGGGTCGGACGCGAGTCGAGTCCGTAGTGATAGTTAATAAAAATTTTGGGTCCGGATATGCGAATAGGTGACGCATGATTTTGAGCAGCGTGGGCTACTAAAGAGCTTAAACAGCTTAGATATTAGTGACATATTTAGAATAGAAATGTCATTATTATGATATTATTAGTGATATGTTTAGATGGGGATCTAATTTAGTGACGCATCTAGTTTTCACGCATTAATATTATGAGATTAGTGACACTTCTCTTAAGAAGCGTCAATAATTAAGGTGTTATTTTTGTGTCTTTTTTACATAGTGAATAATATGGAATAGGATAATGACACATATGATTTAGTATTAACAAGCATGCATAAAAAATAGAGAGAAATATAAAATATAGGTTCAAAATGTATCAAGGACACTTGTCTAATTTCCTTTGCTAACGCTCAAAGTCTTTAAGATGCAGATCCCAGAAGTGCTCTAACAACGGTTCGTCTATTCAACGTCACATAAAAAACGTAAGCATACAAACAAATTAACAAACAACAAACCACATAGGAACAAACAACAATAAAAACACTACTATGAAAAAGTATGCGATGCTAAGATCACGTGAGCGCAAGAATCACCTTAATCCGAGCTACGAGTAAAAAGTTACGAAGGTTTAAAGTTCTAGGGTTAAAAATAATAAATTAGCATAATAACTGTACGACAGTTCGAATAAATAATATTCATCACTATGATCGCTTTGGCTCAAAATTTTCTCATTTCTGAGCTACGATTGAAAAGTTATGGCAATTTAAAGTTTCATGGGTTAAGACGTAAAAATAGGCAAGTTAAAGGACCTAAAAGTAATATTAGAAGAATATAAGGGCTAAACTATAAAATTTATATATAAAATATAATTTATGAAAATTTTAGGGACCAAAAATGTAATTTACAAAAAGTACATGGACTACATCTAAAAATGCAGGAGTAAAATATAATTAATAAATAGTCCAGGGGTGTTTCTATAAAATTATAGGACTAAAATATTATTTAGAAAAAGTTTATAGCTTTTCTATAAAAATACAATACTAAAAATAATTATATAAAAACTCAGGGTTGTGAATATAATTTTATAAAGGTTATGCAGAGAAATCAAGATAAAAAAACGTAATTTTAAATGACGTACAGGGGCTTATATGCAAAACGAGCATTTATCCAGGATTTTATGAATTAGACTAAACCCTAAAACGAGCATAAATCTAGGCGTTGACCAAGGTCCACTGGTCCACCATGGACTAGGAGATACCCCTTCGGGGGAATCTAATCTGGACCGTTGATGAAAGGGCGACGGCCAGGAGAAGGCCGGCGAGGCAGGTGGCCGCCGGCCACGGGGAAGATGGCAGCGCCATTAGGGTGCTCGTCGGAGATGGCCTCTAGGGGGCTTTGGAGCATGGTTCTCGGCGCTGTCTGGACAAGGAGAGATAGGGGATCGAGGGGAGTCTCACCGTGGGGTCGCGTAAGGCCGGGGAGGTTGGAGGTGGGTAGACGACGCGGGTGGTGGCGGTGGTGATCTTCGGCGATGTCGGGAGGGTGTCTCATGCGTCGATCCTTGTCGCAAAGGGGATGGGCGAGGGCGGCTCGGCCTCACGAAGACCGGCGAAGGGTCGGCGGGGCTCGAGGTGGCCGTCCGGTGCGTCGGCGTGGAGCTCGCCAAGCTCCAATGACGGGGTGACAGCAGTGCAGACGCTGGGCAGGGCGGGGTCGCCACGGCGGCAGGGGAGGCCAAAGGGAGGCGCAGAGGGGTAGGTCCCACCCTATTTATAGGGTGCGGAGCTGAAAGTGCATCTAGGCCCTAGTGGGTTTTTGTGAGTTGATTGACAAAACAATTAAAGGTCTAACCTATTTGTTGAGATGATGAGCAGGAATTTAATTGTGATACTATTATGGACCATCATTCACATACGTGCTTATGGATATTATTTTTGATGAAGATCACATATTCCATGAGATAATTTATTACGTATTGCAAACAAGTGAACAATGAAGAAAAGAGACATGGGTGCACAATCTTATCTTTACACGCCTCTACCATTATTGGGGGAAAGCCCACCCCTTAGTCTCCCCAAGGCTAGGAAGCAGTCCATCAACAAGCAACAAGGCCCAGGCGGACCAACGACCCAAAGAGCCTTCGACCCAATAGGCGCCCGAAGGCCGGTACGGTCGAAGGCCGTACGACACGGCTGGCCCCAGGCGCAGGAATCAGAGAGTGACCGCCGGAGGCATATACCGGATGAAGATTGAAGTACTAGAATACCCTTAGGTCAATCAGTAAGATGTATAATGTAAGGCTCGGAGCAAATATGTAAATACGCCTGGGGAGGGGGGCTGGTGAGCATGGATCTATAAATGCTCACCTGTAGCTCTGACCGGGAGGAGACATCTCTCTGCCACCGGAACCTTCTTGTACGGTTCTGACCATATAATACAAGTTCGTTGTCCGAAGGGCGCATCTCCAGGCCCTCCGGTTTTGTGTTATTACTCAGTCTTGTTCCCTCTGCCCAAAAGCTTGCCCGAGGGGCCTTCGGCCTAGTTGTCCGGTGTGGTAAACCCTTGGCTCGCCCACTACGTGTTTGTTCTGGACTTGTAACCACAACAGCTGGCGCCGACTATGGGAAGTTGAACATTAAAGCGCGTAGCATGGCCGGAGGCAAGAGCCCGCTTGCTTCGGGCCTGTCACAGCAGGCAACGATGCAAAGCAGGGCCGCAATGGAAGTTGCTCGAGCGAAGACATCAGCAGCAGCCGGAGCACGCCCGATTCCGGAAGAAGAAGCCGAAGGGCTTGTCGAGGAGGCGTCTGATGAGGTCAACGAAGGTGGGGGAGAAGCTATGGCTAAGGGAGAGACTGCTAAGGGGCAGCTCACTTGAGAGGAAGCAGAATATGCAAGTCGGGTGCCCGAGGAGTGTATCAGAAAGCAGTAGGAAGATGCGTTGCGAGAGGAGGAAAATGTGAGGTTGATGGAGCAGGAGGTCGAGAGGCAGCGGAGAGTAGCCGAAGAGAAGATATTGGATGCCCAGGCTCTGCAAAATCTTGCGCAACAAGAGGCTGACTATGCCCAGAGAATTGAAGCGGCTAAGAGGCGGCAGGAGCAACTGAGCAGGCAGCTACAGGTCCTTCGGAAAGGTGAGATCCCGGAAAATAGGGCTCTGGTGTATGAGGAATTCCGTGAAGAAGGGGCAAGGGCACACTCGACCGGAAGCCTTCACCCGGTGCAACCAGCAGATTCTAACTCTCCTCTAGCAAGCGAGTTACAGGCAGTGCAATGGCCCGCGAGGCTCGCTTCGGTTAAACTTCCAAAGTTTATGGGGACCTCCAATCTGAGAGAGTTTTTCATGAGATACGAGACAACTGTCGAATCAGCCGGGGGCAATGATGCAGTAAAGGCCAAAGCTTTCCGCTACCATTGGAAGGGATAGCTGGCACTTGGTATGCCAAGCTAGCGCCGGAGAGTATTCGGTCATGAGCACAACTCAAGGAGGGAGTCTCAGTGCACTTCAGGGGGAATCATGCCAGGCTGGTGGGCATCCAGGATCTGGCTGCATGCATGCAGAGAGAAGGTGAAACATTGGCCAACTATACTCGGAGGTTCATACATTTGAAGTGCCAAGTGTCTGACATTCATGAAGCCACGGTAATTGAGTCTGTTGCTAAGGGGCTTCGGATGGGAGTGGCCAGGAGTGCCATTCAGGTGAAGCAACCTCAGACCCTAGATCAACTATTGAGCATCCTGGAAGGGTAGGTACGGGTGGAAGAGGATGAGGAGGAAGAGCATCGGAAGGCGCACTCAGGAGTGATGATGGGGCGAGGGCAGGGCATGAATACCGGAGGCTGGTGTCCAAATCAGGGTGGAGCAGGACGCGGCTTTACTCGCTGTGAGGTTTTTAATGTCCACCACAGGGGGCCCTGGAGTCAGCGCCCAGGTGTCCTCAGCCAGCCCCACTGCGTTCGGGACCGAGGCAACCTTGGTCGGGTCAACTTTTCTACTGTGCGTTTCATGGTCCGGAGTGCACGCACAGTTTCAACTATTGCCCTGATATTAAAGCATTGTCCAAAGCAAGAGTTCGGCGAGAGGCTGAGCAAGCTAGGTGTAAGTACCAAAGGCGTACCGAGGGGGGGGGGGTGAATCGGTAAGCCGCTCACAAATTCAAATACTTCAATTCCACTACTTAGGTCGAACAAGATAAGCGACCTAAACAAGTCTAGTAGGCCAAGACCCTACACATGCTAGTCTTCATGATAAGATAAAATGCGGAAGCCAATTACACTAGTCACCCTACTCACTAGAGCACACAAATGCGAAATAGTAAAGAGAGGGTCAAGGAATGCTCATGATTTTTCTCGAGGTCTCGGAAGGATGGTACCTTCCCCTAATCCTCATTGGACCACTCCCATCGGAGTCCTAGTCCCTCCCGCCACCAAGTGGAGTTCTCGCACACGAGCCCGCAATCACTCCTTGAGTAAAGATATGGTGTGCGTCACCACTGCACAAAGCACAAGCTCGCCTCCCTTGAGAACTTGCCGGACTCCCCGAGCCGACACGAGCACTCACTAGCGATGCCTCTTTCAACGGCAGGCTCAAACCATGTACAAACATATGACGGCCTTCACAACCGATCACGATAGGCTCGATCATCGACACCTAACTAGTTTAGGTCTCACCATAGGCCAAGAGTAACAATCAAGATCACACCCTCAAGGACACCCTAGCCTTAGATGTGCATGATGCTCAAGCTACTCTTCTCTAGCACTTTCAAGATATGCAATATCTCCTCCCTTCCTCTTGGACCTTACCAAATGCTCTCAGGTATTCCACTGGCCAAGAGAGATCTCCAAGACCCCAGCAACGAAGTTATATAGGCTCCCAACCTCAAACTAGCCGTTACTCCACGAAATCAGCTTCCTGGGCATACTGACCGGACAGTCCGGTCACTGCCTGACCGGACAGTCTGGTCAGTGCAACTCTATGCACAAATGGCTCTACCCCTGCTGAAACTCCAATTGACCAGACAGTTCGGTCTGTTTCTCTCTCCAGTCCAGAAACATTCTGGCACTGCACTCCTTCTGCCTCCTTCGCACTCCTATTGACCAGACTATCCAGTCAGCAGATCGGACCATCCGGTCTATACGGAGTCTCCTGCTAACAGAGTCTTTGCTCCTCGCGCTAAGTCCTGGAAAACTCCCATAGTGACCGTACAGTCCGGTCTCTACTGACCCCTCTATCCGGTCTCTATATCCAGAAGCTAAAACTCGTCGTCCTCGCTTGACTTGGTTTCTCGGCTTCTCCGAACAGCTCTATTAAGCTTGCATGTCATACTTTCCCCAACTTGCTGAGTACGACATGTGCTCACCCTTGCTATTTCTCTTTGTTGTTGTACTATAAACTGTTGCTTAGAAGATGCAGATATGGACTACATTGATGAGGACTACTACTAGGCGAGCGTGCCCCTGGTCGATTGCCTGTGGTGTTATGGTGTTTTTCGCTGCTATTTAGTTTGAGAGTCATTTTAGTCTTTAAAGACAATCTCTTATGTAATAATGGTACATTTTAATAAAGACATTGGTTATACTGTTATTCACCTTACTGTCAATATGTGTGAAACTTGTTCCTGGGCACACATATGATAAGCACTTGGTTTTGTCCTTAAAACCGGGTGTGACAGTAAAGTGAGGGAGATGGACAAGTACTTCTTGGGCTTTGAGGTTCGTAATATTCGCCACACTGAAAATAGGGAGGCAAATGCATTGGCTAAGGCTACGACCAGGCAGTGTCTGGTTGCTGCTGATGTGCTTCTTGAGGTTATGAGTGAATCAGTAACGGCACCGGAGGCAAAAGGCCGAAGGGTTCTGGCCATCATGGCAGAGGACTGGTGAGCCCCTATTCGGGCATGTATTGAAGAGCGCTATGTCTCTGATGACAAAGAGGAGCGGTAGAGGATATTGCATTGTTGTCAGGGGTACACCATTTTTGATGATGTCCTATACAAGGGGGGTGTCTGTGCTCCTTTGCTTCGTTGTCTCAATCGGCCCGAGGGGTAGAACTTGTTTCGAGAAATCCATGAGGGGTTGTGTTTGTCACACTTGGCTCCGAGGGCATTGGTCGCCAAAGCATTTTGCCAAGGTTTCTACTGGCCTACTGCCGTTCGGGATGACGAAGACCTGGTCAGGATATGTGCTGGTTGTTAGTGGATGGGCCACCAATCTCATCTGCCTGCCACGATCCTACAGCCAATCCCTCCAATTTGGCCGCTCGCTCGATGGGGGATCAACATTGTGGGGCCGCTGCCTACGGCCTCAGGGGGCTATCGGTTTGCTGTGGTGGCCATAGATTATTTCTCCAAGTGGGTGGTGGCCGAACCGCTGGTTCAAATTACAGCTAGAAATGTAAAGAAGTTTTTCTGGAAGAATGTGGTCTGTCGCATCGGGGTTTCGCTAGAGCTAACTGTGGACAATGGCAAACAGTTCGAGGGTCTTGAGTTCAAGGAGTATTGCCTCAGTCTGGGGGTCAAAAAATGTGAGGTCTCTGTCATTAACCCGAGGGCCAATGGGGCTGTTGAACGAGTGAATGGTAATCTGTTCTCTGGGATCTCTCGTTCGTTGATTGGCTTGCTGAAGGGCAAATGGGTCGAGGTGCTGCCAAATGTTCTTTGGTCCATCAGGACAACCGCCACAAGATCTACTGATTTTACACCTTTTCGGCTGTTGTATGGTGCCGAGGCAGTCACGCCGGAGGAGATACGTGCTGAGTCATTGCGCACACTCAGGCCACACGTCAATGAAGCTGATGTGGCAAAGGACATGTTGGAGGAAGTGCGCATGCAAGTAGTCGCTAACCTGCACAAGTACATCACGTCCTTCGAGAAAATGTACAATTGCAAAGTTCACCCAAGGGAATTTGCATCGGGCGATCTGGTCCTTTGGCGCAATCCTAACCCAATCAATGTTGGCAAACTGTGCAGCAAGTAGCTGGGTCTCTTCATTATAGATTGCTCACACAGGCCAGGGGCCTATCATTTGCTGGAATTGGATGGTTCTCCAATGCGGTATACCTACAATGCTAATGTCGTGAAGCAGTTTTACGTTTAATAGGCTGTAGGTCGGCTCAGCAATAACAATGTTTGTTTTGGTGTAACAAAGTTGGTGTTGAGAATGTATCCTTCTGGCGTGATGCTTAGCCCTGTTAGTGTTGTTCCAGGCAAGGTCCCGAGGAGCCATTCGAGCTGCGTCTTAAGAGGTTGTTCTGGGCTGCGTCTCAAGGAGTCGTCCGGGCTGTGCCCCGAGGAGCCGTTCGGGCTGCGTCCTAAGAGCTTGTTCCGGGCTATGCCCCGAGGAGTCGGTCGGGCTGTGTCCCACACCTTTTTGTTTCAAAGCGGATTAGCTTATGTTTCGGTAGGTTGCTGCCTTCGGGTTGGTGGCACGGAAGGTTGGCAATGTTTAAATTCCAAGGGGTTGCGACCCCTGTCTTGTTGTCCGACGTTTTGTATACCGTGTGGTCTATAGCAGCCGCTCGGGCGCTGGTCCTACACTTGATGGATGCCAGTGCAATTCTGTCAGGTAAGCATGAAAGATCCTGATGATTGTGATGAGTTGCGCTGTTATTTTTAGCATTCTTTATCCTTATCACAGCAACTACGGCCTTATTCTAGGCAACTACGACCTAAGGGTCCCCGAAGGGACGCGTCATCTATATTTCTTGCAAGGGCAACTACGGCCCTCATCCGAACAACTACGGTTCGATGCCAGACAACTACGGTCCAATGCTCCGGAGGGATATGCCCGGAAAGCCGGGTGCGGCACAAGCCCGATGCCGAACAACTACGGTTCGAAGCTTGCCATGGCCTGACGAGGCGCTTGGCACGTAGAGTAGCATGTGGTAGCCAATTTTCCATTTCGATGCACTTCGGTATAATTCGAGTTACGCGTAAGCTTGAAGTTTATGTATACAACAAGAGCCCGAAGGCATGAAACTTACAAGAGCCCGAAGGCACAGAGCACATAATAGCCCGAAGGCTTAAGGCACCAAGGAGCCGAAGGCCTTTGTTGTAAGCAGGGCAGTTCATGACAAGCGTTTCAATTTGCCTAGCATATCTAATAGCTCACGATGTTGCTCAGCCAAGTTGTGAAGCGTAGTGCTGGATAATTGTATTTGGCGGCTGGTTCGCGTTATGCTTTGCCGGCACCGCTCCAAATCGGCAATAATCTGTAGACGACCGCAGGGTGTCTGTGCGGCTTGCTGAAGAGCCTCAATATCCATACTAGATGAGCTGCTAAATGAGACGTCATCCCGCGAAGGGCTTGGACTGCTGCTCGAGATCTCAATTGGCTCTGTCTTTGACGGGGGCGATAGAATCGTGGGTTCAGTTATGTTGGTGCCGCCTACCCTTCAGGTGTCATGAGCTACGCGCCATCGGAGTAATTCCTCCGGGGATACACGCTGGCATGTTGCTTTCATTCGTTGATTCTCCTCGTCCACGGAGGATAGTAACTCTCCAAACCCCCCTTCGGGGTGTTCACGTTTCCAACGCCTCCATTGCACGCCTCGAATCAAATAATCGTAAGGGGCTTCCCCGACCCCCGTCACCTTGATAGATACGGGAGTTATATCCAGTATCGTGGTGTCCGGCGAAAGGGACTACGTGTCTTCGGAAGGCGCGCTCTAGAGAAAAAGAAAGTCATAAATTATATGTGAAAAAGAAAAAGACACAGTACCTAATAGATAGCTCGATTCCATTCAAAATAAACACCTAAGTTACAAAGGCAAGGCTATCGGAGCGCTAGATGCTTACGACGGCAATACAACATCCTACTTGTAAGTATTAGCTAGCCGGGGAAGGGGCAGAGTCCGGTGATAAGGCGAGTTCACACCTGGGTCTCCGGAGGTGCCGATGAAGATGGCTCAGGGCCGTGTGGGTCGCCAGCAGCACCAGAGGTCGGGGTAGTAATGCCAGAGGTGTGGATGGCGGCCTCTTCGATTTCTTCGGCAGTAGTGGCGCGACTCGCGTCGCCAGGGGCTCCGAGGGCAGTTGTGTTGGTGCCTGGTGCCGTCGAGGCAGGTTCTCTCCGGCCACCGGAAACAGGTGTGTTATCGGTGGCAGGGGCAGACGCAGCCAGTTGAGTAGCCGCATCACGAGGGAGGATTTCGGCAAGCTTGTTGCCGAGGGGTAGCCAAAACTCTTGTCCCAAGATGTTGCCAATTGGACCCAGCCTTTCCTGCAGCTGGCTGTATTCGGCTTGGTTCCCTCGGCATCAGGATAGAAGCTGACGTGCAGCCTCACGGATTTCAGCACGCCTCGGGGTAGCTAGTGATTTTAGGGTGGCATTGGTTGTCGTCCAGCCTATCTGAGCGCAGATAGTGCCGTAGGCACGTAGCCCGTCTTTGGCTCGGTCGAGGCCTTTGGACAGCTAGCTGAGGCTCATCATCTCTTCCCCCTCGGCGTGCCCAGGCTCCCGGGACACTAATCCCATCCCGGCAAAGAAGTGCCGCACTTGCCCTATCAAACCAAAGAGGCCCTGGCTCATGGCCTTAGATTCCTCAATATAAACCGAAGCCTGTTCCAGAGCCTTCGACAATCTTTGGTTATCACTGTGAAGTGTCAAGTTGTCGGCCCCTATTGTCCAGTTGTCCTGCCGCAGCTTTCCCAATTCCTCGCTAAATTTTTTGGCCTCCTCGGTCAGCAGCTGTATTTTCTTTTCGGCCTCCGAGAGGGCGTCAACGGCCTTCTTCAGGTCCGCTGCGGATGACTGGGCTTGAGCTTGGCTTTTGGCTAGCTGCTTCTTTAGTTCCAACACGGTGTCCTCCGGAGATAGCTTGGCCTCGAGATGGAGGGATAGCAGCGCGGTCTGTGCAAAAGTATACATCGTTAGCAAGTTTGCTGATGTGCTTTAGGTAAAAAGCACAACTTCAACATACACTATACGTGGGCGGTAAGGCGTGCCAAGTAGCCGATCGTCGTCATCGTGTCAATACCCTCCAGCGCCTTTTTGCTGTCGCAGAGGTTGAGCATCATGGAGGCATACCCTCGGGTCATTGAATCCTCGAGGCGGCTGCCGAAATCTGCCACGTGCAGGTTTGCCCCGACGTCCTCCGGCTGCACACCCGAAGGAAGCACATCCATGAAACCCTCCCACCGCCAGGTTTCCGCATTCGCATCAGGGGCAAGGGTTCGGACTCCGCTTCCTTGCTGCTGCTGACATCTTCAACCTGCAGGGCCCCCTCCCCCTCAAAGGCCTTGCTGCCTTCGGTCGAGCTGTCACTTTTAGAGCTAGAGTCAGAGCCTTGGCCATCGAATTCTGACTCAGTCTGTGTAGATGCGACCAGCTCCTCGGTCCTCTGCTAGCTGGGGGCATCCTCGGCACCTCCCCCGTGTTGACCTGTTAAGACAAAGAAAGCAGATGGTTAGCATACTAAAGCACATGCAGGGTCGTATAACGAGCTGTCAGAAGGATCGGAGCACCTATGTGGGTCGATGGGCTATCCACACCAAAGTCTATCGAAGGCATTTGAATGTAGGGGGAGCGGGGCAGTGGTGACACTGTGCCCCCCGAACCCCTCTCGTTCCCTCAGCCGGACCTATCCGGGATAGAGTCTAGCAGCACATGAAGGGGTGCGCCTGCCGACACAGGAGTCGTAGCCGTCGAAGCAGTTCGGATCGGCATGGCAGCGGTAGCCCCCTGGCTGGTTGTCATCTCGCTTAGGGTTGCCGGCCTCGGGGGGGTCTCTATGTATTGCATCCGGAGGCGCCGCCGTTTGGTTTTCCTCGACGCAGGCGAGCACACAGCCGGGGCTGTTTCAGAGCGTTTCTTCTTCTTCCTCCGAACAGAAACATCCTCGTCCCGCTGCACGCTTCCCCTTATGCCCCGGGACCACTTCGTCCCTTGCGTTGATTGCTGCAACGGCGACGCGGCAGCCACTGCGTCCGCCCTCCGAGACGTAGGCCGCTTGATGACAACTTTCACCTGCTTGCGCGGCACAGCAGATGTGGCAGCCTCCTCCTCCTCCTCCTCCTCCTCCTCCTCCTCCTCCTCCGCGTCTTCATCTGGCTCGCCTCCGGGCTGGTGACCCTCAATGTTGTGCGGTTCGCGTGGCGGCAGCACATCATCCGCATTGTGTAGCAGCACAACACGGTTGGTTCGGCTCCGGCGTCCCATCTCCCCCAGTAGTTCCCATTCCTTCTAGATTAGAGGGCCGAGGTAATGGTTTGCCTGATGCTCTATCTCGGTGAAGTTGATCTTCGGAAGCAGCTCTCGGGCAAACTACAGATTCCCGCTTGCGGGGTCTCGGGTGATGAACCGCACGTGCCAGTCGACTCGAAGAGGATCGATGCCCATGGCGTAGAACTCTTCCACTAAGTCATGCATGCTTAGTCATCCGGCAATTCACGACAACAGCTGGATGCGGGTGGTAAGTGTGCTATCCTCCGGGATCACGGGCTTCGGTATGTACAAGATTTCCGCGTTCCGGCTACGCAGGTTACTCTTGGCGCCCATGTTATAATAGAACCAGCTAGAGGAGAACTGTTTCCCCCAATGTTGCCTTGACCCCTTTGCAGGCACATCGCGTTCACGGCGTGGCCGGAGGGTGATGGTCAGATAGTTTGACACCATGCTGGGGTCCACGGGACAAGGGTGTTCCCGTTGGTAGGCCAAGTGTGTAGCAGCGAATGCCTCGGCATGTGGCTCGGTGCCCTCCATCCGGAACACCCACTCGAAGCAGGCTAGCTGGGCGATGCTGTTCGGGAGCACCTGCTGTATCTCAAGCCCGAAGAGGGCCAAGACGTCTCCGATGAATCTGGAGCAAGGGAATCAGAGCCCTACCTCGAAGAACCGTTTGAAAACCACAATGACGTCGGGTCGGGGCTGGGGCACGGTTTCGCCTTCCTTCGGCGCTGAAGCTCGGGACCTCTTGAACCATCGCTTCGGTTCGGCAGCCCATAAGTCCAATTTCTCCTTGGTGATTAAGCTTGGCCCCAGATATGTGCTTCCGGCCTTCTTGTCGTTTATGCCCTTCGGTTCAGAACCAGGCACAGGCTTGGCTTTTTGAGGGCCCATTGGCGGCCGAAGGTTGGAGTCGAGACAATCGAAGGCGTGGTGCCGAGGAGTCTTCGGTACGAGTGAATTCGCGCTAAGTGGTATGCGCGAAAGATTGAGTAGTTGTGGCTAGGGTTTTGCAGGCGATGCGAAGTTAGAAGTGAAAGTGAAAGGGAGCGGGGGGTGAATGTTGGGCTTATATAGACGGCGAAATACTGTGTACAGAGAGATCTGCCGTGTTCGTTTACACGTCCACCGGCCCGATGCCTGACACGTGGTATGAAGGCCGCATTTATGTTCCACTAGTTTCGGTGCGTGGGCAGCAGTTATGACAATTTGGCGTATGGGTTGCATTTATGACAAAGCAGTTGGTCGCATTTGGATGAATGTTGCAAGATGCGGTTACCGAGGACATGAGATCCGAAGGTCGTTCGGACCGGTGGCAAACATCATTGTGACCACTGTCAGCGCGCCTCATTTTACTTGATTAATCTATTTTGTTGAATAAAGTGATGTTCACCAGTTTTAGGTCCCCAAAACAAGGATGGCCTCCGGTCAGGCCCGAAAAGGGGAGGGGGGAGACTAGGGGTGGTCATTTCGCATGATCAAGGTTTTGGTCCTGCCAAAGGCGGATCTCACCCATGAGGGGATACTGTTGGAGGAAATCCCACCCCTTAGTCTCCCCAAGGCCAGGAAGCAGCCAATCAACAAGCAACAAGGCCCAGGCGGACCAACGGACCAGAGAGCCTTTGGCCCAATAGGCGCCCGAAGGCCGTACGGTGCGGCGGGCCCCAGGCGCAAGAATCAGAGAGTGACCATCGGGGGCATGTACCGGATGAAGATTGAAGTACTAGAATATCCTTAGGTCAATCAGTAAAATGTGTAATGTAAGGCTCGGGGCAAATATGTAAATATGCTCAGGGGGCAGGTGAGCATGGATCTATAAATGCTCACCTACAGCTCTGAACGGGAGGAGACATCTCTCTGCCACCGGAACCTTCTTGTACGGTTCTGACCATATAATACAAGTTCATTGTCCGAAGGGCGTATCTCCAGGCCCTCTAGTTTTGTGTTATTACTCAATCTTGTTCCCTCTCCCCAAAAGCTTGCCCAAGGGGCCTACGGCCTAGCTGTCCGGCACGGCAAACCCTCGTCTCGCCCACTACGTGTTTGTTCTGGACTTGTAACCACAACAACCATGATAACTGAAAAATGAAGATGGATATCATGTTGACAAAGAAATATCAATCAAAATTCATTCAATCAAATAAAGAAAAAGAAGTATGGCTTATTGTGAGACACAACGTGATATGTGGATTAGGATGGTAGGAAGATGAAGGAATAACATGACTTGGCTGCGATGGATCATACATTAGAGAAGGGCAAGCAAGAGGCTTGGCGCCGAAGGACCTTTGTGATGGTGAAGAGCAAGTGGAGTTGATTCCAACGGATCTTTGAAGCCATAGAAAGTCACATATCATTTAGTGTCAATCATGAAGAAAGAATGAAAGATGTGCTATGAATGGAAAGTGCAACATTGATCAAGAGGATTCAATATTCATAGACATCAGCTCAAGGTGGATGTGCTCAGATTTCTATCCATGTTGACAACCCAACTGAAGCAAAATTGATCAAATGGCAAAGTGACAAGACTACAAGCTCAAGACGTGAAAAATGTATCTTTGTCTTTAATCTTGAGTATAGGTTTGCCGATCTATCAAGGGGATGCAACATAGTGCTTCTACTGGTACAAAGTGCTCAAAGTCCTATGTGAGAAGCCATGAGAGAAAACCTTGAAAACCTAACCCTGTTGTGCTAACCAGCACAAAATAGGCCTGACCGGTTTTGCAAACACGTCAAACCGATTTTGGAAATCTTGAGCTTAGGGTCATGTTTGGGTGTGGGAGTCTTTTAGACTTTGTTCAGAGCCTATAGACAAAAGTTGGTGATATGAGATCAATCTAAATGGGAGGGGAGTGTCTTTTTGGTGTTCTGACCAAAACAGGTCAGACCGGTTTTTGAAACAGGTCAGACTGGTTTTGGCTGACAGAGCCAAAGGCTAGTTTTTCAGAAAGTGTTTAGATAGCCTCCCTCCCCCTCCTTCGTGTGCTGCTGGTTCCAAAACATCTCAGAGCGTACCAACAACGATATTGATCTCTCCCCAACACCTCTTTGTGAGATTTGAGTGATTTTGTGAAAATCTTTGAGTTGGGTTGAGAGATTTGAGCTAAGTGAGCGTTAGTGAGCAAGTCCAACCCTTGAGCACTTTGTGGCTACGTTGAGCATTTCTTGAAGCATTTGTTACTCTTGGAGGTGAAGCCTCCTAGACGGCTAGGTGTTACCTGCGAGCTCCCAAGTTGTGTGGTGAGCCACGGGTCAGTTTGTGAAGGTGTGATCTTGCCTCCGAAAGGGAAAAGATCAAGCTAGTGGACCGGGGAAAGTGGTTGAAAGAGACCCGGCTTGGAGTTGGCTTTTGAGCGGCTCAAGCTTCCTCAACGGAGACGTATTATTCATGGGGTGAATCTAAACTTCAACAAACAAACACTTGTGTCTCCTTGTTCGGTTTGCTTCTCTTGTTTATTTTCTAACTCACATTGTGCTTCCGCTTCGATCTACTTGGGTGTGCTTATTTGTGTTGTGCAGAGGCTAAGTGCATCTGCAAGGAACATCTATTGGAGCACCACTTCAAGTATCGGTTTGAGTTAGAGGAAAATATTTGCATTTCTGCATTCCCTGTCAAAACAGGTCTGACCGGTTTGGCTAACCGGTCTGACCAGTTTTATACTAATCATTGTTTTAAGTTTTTTAAACTGTAGGCTTCGCCTATTCACCCTCCCCCCCCCCCTCTAGGCGATATCAAGGTCCTTTCAATTGGTATCAGAGCCTAGACTCACACAAAGGTCTAACCGCCGTGAGAAATGATGTCGTCGGAAGGTGAAAATTATTTAGAACCTCTTTTGCTTGATGGCTCAAATTATGTTTCTTAGTGTAAGTGCATGCTAGAAGCTCTTAAGGCTATTGTTCCTATTTTATTGAGCATTGTGGATGTAAGCATTTGTTCCCCAAATTTTAATTGGGATAATTGCTCCAACGAGGAAGTGAAATGCTTGCAACAAAATGCTCAAGCTACTAATGCCTTGATGAGTGCTTTAAGTGTAGATCTTGAGATGAAGATATACAAGGACCATGGTTTCCTAAAAGACGCTCATCTTCTTTGGATGACACTAAAAGAAAAATTCTCAAAGTGCAAGAATAATGACTCAGCAACAAAGGAGACACAGTCCAAGCGTCTAGATGGGCAAAAGCAGAAAGTTGAGTACTATCTAGAAAAACAGGTCAGACCGGTTTTGGTAATAGGTCAGACCGGTTTTCCCAGAAAATCAAAAAATACATCAAGAATCAATAAGCGCCATCGACCAAGCGAAGAGTCAACATCCAAGAGGAGTGGTGCATGCCTTATGGCCAAAGAAAAGAAGAAGAAAAGACTTTGAGTTTGACAACTTGAGCAAGAAGGATTTGTTCAAGTTAATGAAAGTGTTCAAGAAAGTGCAAACTCAAGAGATGCAACTAGAAGCTCAACTAGAAGCTTTTCTAATTGACAAGATTGAAGAGCTCAAAGCCTTGAAACAAGAATATGAGAATCTTATCGAGTCTCATGAATCCTTGACTAGTAAATATAAAAAATTGGAAAAGAAACATTCTTGTGCTGCTAAAGATTCTTTACATGCAGCATCAATGCAGAAAGAAAATGGTAGCCTCAAGGCTAGATATGAAGAACTCACCATCAAGCATGCTACCATGCAAAAGGATCATGAAGAGCTCTTGTGCTCTCATGAGTAGCTTGTAGATACACATGTCATGCTTGAAGTTGCTCATGAGGTTGTAATTACAATGGTAACACACTCTCAACCTCACTCACATGAATGCACATGCACACACAAATCCATTGATTTATTATGTGCCACTTCATGTTGCTCCGAAAGCAAACATTCTTGTGTTGAGCATGTGCAAATCTTGTGATAACTTCATTGCAAATGAAAATGATGAGCTCAAGCAAGAAGTCAAGAGGCTTGAAATGGAGCTAAAAAGATTGAAGGGCAAACACCAAGTGCAACCTTCTCAAGATAATCGTGATGACATGGTGAAGAAGCTTGAGAAGGGATCAACCATCACAAGGTCAAGTCCTCAACAAGAAAATCACAAGATGCTCAAGTCTTTGGAGCAACAAAGAAGAAACAAGAAACTTGATCATGTCAAGTGCTCGGACATGGATCACTATGTTTCCATGTGCTCAACCAAGGTAGATGGTAATTCAAAGCTCTCAAGCAGATCTATAAGGACTATCAAGAAAAGAGTATGCTTTGGATGCAAGAAAAGGGGGCACATGATTGCTGAATGCAATGAAGTTGTTTCTGGCAGACAAAACTAGCCAGACCGGTTTGGCAAACCGGTCAGACCGGTTTTGGCTGCCTCTGCTCAAGTCAGCAGGAAAGTGGTCAATGAGTACAAGAACTCATCCAAGAGTCAAGCACTAAAGAAGATTCAGTAAAGAGAGCAACAGAAGGTGGTCAACAAGAACAAAAGAAGAACATGCTATACTTGTCGAGACAAAGAACATCTTAGCAAAGATTGTCCTAATGGTAACTTCTCTAAAGTTCAAAACTTTTTCCAAAATGCATTTGCAAAGGCAATCAATGTTGCTAGTACTACAATGATGATTAGTTCACCACACATTAGTGCAAAGACCATTTGGGTGCCTAAATCATTGTTGACTAACCTACAAGGACCCAACATGTCTTGGGTACTAAAACGAGCATGATTCATGAAGCAGGAGTTTATAGGTGCATTGGATGTTTGAGCAAGGAAAGAAGATCTCTACCTCATGGCTCAAGCATATGGCAAGTGTTCACATCCAAAAACCAATGACACCTTGAAAAGACAGCATGTTATCCAATCTACTCTTGTGTGTAAGAAAATTTACCATTCATGCCCTAAAGTGAAATTCGCAAATTGGCATAAAATTTTCATCTGTGCCACAAGATGTGTTTAATGGCTCTCTACTAGAGCAATACTTGTTTTTAGACAGGTGTATGCAAAGATTGGAGTACAACACATGTATTACATGATCAACAGTCAAGTATCTGCTAAGGTGATGGAAAATAGGTTGTGAATCAGAAAAACCAGCTTGGCTGGTTTGGGTAACCGGTCAGACCGGTTTTGGTTGATGAACCAGAGAAGTCACAAGATTGTTGGATTTTCTAAACATATGACCTTGGCATAAAACATACACATCTATGGAGGTGTAAGTATCACTTATCTTCTCTCAATTTTACAAATCTTGATCCTTAACCGAATCACGTATGCCATATAAGCTATTGAATTTCAGCTGGGCATATCTTAAGGGGGAATTTACTCTATAATTTATGACTTTGGAACTAATGTGCTATATGAGTGCTTCTGTAGCATTATGTATAAACTTGTGTTTCACCATGGAACAATCATATTACTCTCAAAAATGAAAAGAAAGACTAGTGCTAAAGTCAATGATGGATGATGACACAAGAAAGTGGGTGTCCCTCACCAAAATAAAGAAAAGAGTGTTTTGGGCAAAGGTACGATTTTATTTATCTTTGCATTGCTTTGTGCATCTAGGCCCTGCTCATTACTAGTATGTTTTTGACATGTCATCTTATATCAAGTACCATCGAAGCTCATCTCTTGATGTGGTCATTTAGTGAATATTTGTTTGATGTCATCTTTCTTTCATTATGCTTAAAGATGCTCACTCATGTCATGAGTTTAAATTCAGAGATGGCATGAACCAAATATTCCATAATGCTTAAACTTGAACAGTGCATGTTCTGAGTGCTATAGATAAATCTTTTTCAAAAATTAATAGTATAACTGCTAGTGTGGTGTGATTTTCTAAAAATCTGGTTTTTGGTCTTTGTGACCATATTGAATTACTTGTGACTATAGTTGTCATTGATTGATTTTTGGCTAGTCACAAGTGAGGAGATCTTCTCAAGTCCTCTCTCAATTCTCTCAAGAAAATTCCATCAAGTGATGAACCTCAATCCAATCCTCATAAAAAGAATTTCATCTTATGCATCCTCTAGGTGGTCCAAGGCCAACTTCCTGTAAATTGGGCCTAATGGAAGTTCCTGACTGAAACAGGTCAGACCGATTTCCATAACTGGTTAAACCGGTTTCTATCAGTTAAACCAAGAAGTTCCCCCTTTAGTCAAATCCTTCCATATTCCTCTTATAAAGATCAAATTTGTCCAACTCTTATCAATCTCACAAAGAATCTGGTCTTTTTCCATTTTCCCCACAAAAGCGGCCAGGCCGATTGCAAAAACCAGCCAGACCGGTTTTTGAGAGTTATTCAATCCTGTGGCCCCTTGCCTGGCATTCTATCTCCTCACTATTGCATCTGATGATCAAGCTTCGAGTGCAAAGGTCCTTCACAGAGAGGCCAAACGGATCAAATTCAACAGAAACATGATTGTCTATGGTAAAGGAGCGGAAAAAAATTAGGTTTTTGATGAGATTGGGTGTGATCAAAACATTGTGCAAGGAAAAACAATAGGAGGGAAACTGGATGCTAGCCGTGCCAGTATGAGTGATGGGAATGTGCGAGCCGTTGCCGACAATAGCAAACTTGGGTGCAACGGAAGAAGAGGGGGAGGTAGAGGAGAGATTACCAGGGTCCGAGGCCATGTGCGATGAAGCCCCGGAGTCCATGTACCAATCGAACGATGGCTGGTTCAACGTCATCATGTTGAACGTGTGCATTAGGTGTTGCGGATCCCATGTAGGCGCCGATGTGGAAGGCTGGTGCAGTTGTGGCACAGGAGGCCACATGTTGTACGAGGCAGGAGGCGGTGCAACGGCCGTGACGGCCGTGGGATGTGGTCCGAGGAGGTCATGCGGCGCACGAGAACCCTGGCCAGGCCACATATGAATGGAGCCGGCCCAGGGTTGCTGGAACGAAGGCCAGTGGCCAGGGCTAGAGGAGGAGGAGCCGCCGGACCGGGAGCCACTCGAGCCGGGGTGGCCACCACCGCCACTCTGGTTGTTGTAGTTGCGGCGGCGATTGTTGTTGAAGTTGGGCCGAGGGGGGGGGGGGGGTTGCCGGAGTTGCCCCGTGGCTGTGAGGCGCCCTGGCCACCAGATGGGCCCAAAGGTGCTTTGGCGCCTACATTCCCCGAAGTGGCGACGAGGGCAGAGGGTGCCGCGTCACCGGCGACCATGGTCGACTCTTCGAGAAGAAGGGTTGACTGGACGGTGTGAAACAGTGGCAGGGGACGATGCAGGGAGATCAGGGTGCGCACGTGGGCATAACGACGGTTGAGACCGCGCAAGGTGTTGAGGACGAGGCACTTGTCGACCACGGGCATGCCCACACTAGCGAATTCGTCCGCGACGGCCTTCTGTTTGTGGCAGTAATCTTCCATGGACATGGAGCTCTACATCAGGCCATGGAACTCCTGCTCGAGGTAGATGGCGCAAAATTGGCCGGTTCATCAGCTCGACATCAACAACGCCTTCCTCAATGGTGTACTCGTCGAGATGGTCTACTGTCAACAACCCTCCGGCTTCGTTGACCCGAGTCGTAGCTCTCATGTGTGCCGCCTCAACTGCTCTTTGTACGGCTTGAAGCAGGCACCGAGAGCATGGTTCACCCGCTTCACGACCTACATGCTCTCACTGGGCTTCACGTCATCACGCGCTGACCCGTCGCTGTTCGTCTACAACCAAGGATCCAATATGGTTTACCTTCTAGTCTACGTCGACGATATTGTTCTTACAGCATCTTCCCCGGCACTGTTGTAACGTATGATCCGCTCCCTCAGTCGCGAGTTCAAACTCAAAGACATGGGCGACTTGCATTACTTCCTTGGTGTTTCAGTTTAGCGCACCTCGACGGGCTTCTTTCTGTCACAGCGACAGTATACAGAGGACATTCTTGCCCATGCCGGCATGACCAACTGCAATGTTTGTAGCATGCCAGTTGAACACTTCCACCAAACTCTCTGCTGATGGCGCACCCATGGCGAATGCCATAGACTACCAGAACATTGTCGGCGCACTCCAGTACTTGACGTTCACCAAACCCGACATCACGTATGTTGTTCAGCAAGCCTACCTCCACATGCATGGCCCTCGGGAACCGCATGCCAACATGTTGAAGCGCATCCTTCGCTACCTCAAAGGGACTCTCGACCACGGTCTTAAACTTCATCGTACTTCTCTGACGACACTCACGGCCTACACTGATGCTGACTGGGCCGGGTGCCCCGACACCAGGCGTTCCACCTCCGGCTATGGTGTCTTCCTAGGCAATAACCTTATCTCTTGGTCCTCCAAACGCCAACAGACGTTGTCTCGCTCCAGCGCTGAAGCCAAGTACCGAGCAGTGGCAAATGCGGTAGCTGAATCATGCTGGCTTCAACAACTCTTGACTGAACTGCATCAACCTCTTCAACAGGCTACGGTTGTGTTCTACGACAACATCAGTGCGGTGTATCTTTCTACCAATCCAGTCTAGCATCAACGGACTAAGCATGTGGAGATCGATCTTCACTTTGTCCGTGAGCGCGTGGCTCTCGGAGAGGTTCGTGTTCTTCATGTTCCAACGACTTCTCAATATGCGGACATTTTCACCAAAGGACTTCCGACGACCGTCTTCCGAGATTTCTGCTCTAGTTTGAACGTCTGCCGTGCTCCCGTTCGAACTGCGTGGGGGTGTTAGCATAATATCATGCACGATACGTGCATGTGCATTGCTCTCCAAGGAGAAGATAAAGGATAGAGATATCCTACCTGTATTAGAGATAGACTTGCCGGTAGTTAGACATACTTTCGGTTTTCCTTTGATTGTGATCCTGCGTGATCTCACCTTGTACTCTATATATATACCGATGGCCCTCTAGTGCAAATGCTAAGTGCAATTCTCCTATTTGCCTTCATTGAAACCGGTCAGACCGGTTTTGGCTGATAGAGCCAACGGCTAGTTTTTCAGAAAGTGTTTAAATAGCCTTCCTCCCCCCTCTTTCGTGTGCTGCTGGTTACAGAACATCTCAGAGCATACCAACGGCCATATTGAGCTCTCCCCAACACCTCTTTGTGAGACTTGAGTGATTTTATAAAAATCTTTGAGTTGGGTTGAGAGATTTGAGCTAAGTGAGCATTAGTGAGCAAGTCCAAGCCTTGAGCACTTTGTGACTACATCGAGCATTTTTTGAAGCATTTGTTACTCTTGGAGGTGAAGCCTCCTAGACGGCTAGGTGTTACCCACGAGCTCCCAAGTTGTGTGGTGAGCCACAGGTCAGTTTGTGAAGGTGTGATCTTGCCTCCGGAAGGGAAAAGATCAAGCTAGTGGACCGGAGAAAGTGGTTGAAAGAGACCCGACTTGGAGTTGGCTTTTGAGCGGCTCAAGTTCCCTCAACGGAGACGTAGGATTCATGGGGTGAATCTGAACTTCGGTAAACAAACACTTGTGTCTCCTTGTCCAGTTTGCTTCTCTTGTTTATTTTCTAACTCACATTGTGCTTCCGCTTCGATCTACTTGGGTGTGCATATTTATGTTGTGCAGAGGCTAAGTGCATCTGCAAGGAACATCTACTGGAGCACCACTTCGAGTATTGGTTTGAATTAGAGTCAAAAATCTACATTTGTGCATTCCCTGTCAAAATAGGTCTAACCGGTTTGGCTAACCAGTTTCATACTAATCATTGTTTTAAGTTTTTTAAACTGCAAGTTTCGCCTATTCACACCCCCCCCCCTCTAGGCGACATCAAGATCCTTTCAGGGTACCTAGGGCGGCGAGGTGCGCACGCCAAGGCAGTGGCGCCAGCGGTTGGGGCTAGGGTTTCAAGGGGTGTGCGGGGCGGGCTGGGCCGAGCGGGCTCATGACGCGAGCACTAGGCTGCAGGCCGAACCGAAGAGGGAGAGTGAGGTGGGCCGCGAGGGAAGAATGGGAGAGAGGCCCAAGCCGGGGAAGAGAAAGGGGGAAAGAGGGGAGAGGGGAAAGTGGGCCTCGACGGGGATTTGGCCCAGGCCGGGAAAGAGAGGGGGAAGGGGGAAACTGGGCCGGGGGAGAGGGAATCGGCTCAGAGGAGACGGAAGGGTTTGGGCTCGGCTGGCTGGTTTCAGCCTTAAGGGCTATTTCCTCTAGAAGGCGAAATCGATTCCTAAGCTGATTTTTTTAAGAAAATAGATTTTTACACACAATAAAATCCTAAATGCCACTAATCAACATGAATGCAACAATCAAATATTTTAAAAATAACCTATATTTGATTGTTTTCTTTAGAAAATAATTCTTTATCTTAGAAAAATTTTAACAACCTAATTAATTTTTAGAAAATTTTAATATATTTCAAATTTTGGAAAAATCAGGGTGTTACATGCCAATCTGCCACATAGCTCCTGGATTCTTAAACAATATGACATGGTATATCAGAATGTCTGAAGTTATCACTATACTTGTTAACTAATTGCAGTTCAGTGTAATGTAAATCCAGAAAAAGACATGTGAAATGCTTGCGTAAAATGCACAAGCGAACTCCAGCAAGGACACGAGCCTAGGGCAGAAACCGATTCATTTGAACACGGGCGTAGGGCAGAAACCGACTCGTCTGAACTCAGATAAGTTTCCTTCATAAATAAACAGTAATAATTATACTTAATGAAAGAAAGGAACTAAGCCTAGCGCAGTCGATGGGAGGTGCAGATGTACCACCCCAACACCCATGAGTCCTTCTCAACTTGAATTTGGCTATTTCTTATATATAATGCCACCTAGCTTTTTAAAAGGTTGATCTCATTTGTTTTTAATTAATGAGATGAAAATGATTTAAATTTGAAATATCATTTGAGCCTATAATACTGTCATTGTGTATAGTCTTATTAGAGCATAGAAGCTCCACTGGTAAAAAAAAACAAAATATGCTTGCATGTATAATGTAGAACATGCACTACTTTAAAAAGCTAGCAGTGGGAGGATATAAAACTATAAGGTCCGGTGCAACTGGAACATGACAAATGCTTTCAACTAAATCCTAATCACAAAGCTATGTACTGAATAACAACAGCATGCCCTGTAGCAACTAGATCAACCTACTTATTCTTACATTTACATAGATATTTGCAGAATCAAGGAAAACCAACAGAAGTTAAGAGAATGAACTTAACAAGTTAACATCAATGAAAACGCTGTCCCAGCAAGAGCTCGTATCCTGGCTCTAAGACGTGCCCAAACCATAGGCAGCTCTCCTCAGCATCCAACCTGGACACTCTTGGCAGCACTGTCCATTGTTCATTGGCTTCATCAAATATGACCAGCCTTCTGTCCACAGCATTTACAAGTAAACAATACCCATTCTGTCCGCAGCCTGAAAATAGCAGAAACTGTTATACCGACCAGCTTTGAAATGCCTGAAAATGTATAAGCAAACTACAGTGAGGAGATGGGCCTACCGACTAACTCAGATAATTTTCCTTCCTGGACATTCTTAATTAATGAAAGAAAGGAACGAAGCCTAGTTTGCCTATTGCTTATGTTAAATGCCACCTAGCTTCTGAAAGGTTGGTCTTTTAAAAAAAAAAATAACGGGATGAAAACATTATAAATTTGGAATTTTGTTTGAGCATATAACATTGTCATTGTGCACAGTTTTATTAAAGCATAGAAGCTCCACTTGTAGAAGAAAGTTATGCATATAAATGAAAAACTTGCCCCACTTTAAATAGCTAGCAGTGAGAAGATAGCAAATATAAGCTCTAGTGCAACTGGAACAAGATAGAAGCTAACAACTATAGGCAGCCAAGATTTTAAATACAGCAGGAAGTATTACATGAGAATTGACACAGGGTGATTGGGATTCTGCCTCATTTCTCAAAAAAAGTGACGACATTACTCATAGTCAACACTGAGCAAACCAAGAGACAAATTCTAATCACAAAGCCTTGTACTGCTTAGCAACATCATGCTCTCTTGAAACCAGATCAACCTACTTGTTCTTTCTTTTGCATATAGACATTTGGAGAGTCAACGAAAAATAATACAGGTTAAAAAACAACCTTAACATCAGTGGCAATGCTGTCCCATCAAGAGCTCAATTCCTGGCTCCAAGACATGCCCAAACCATCGGCTGCTCTCCTCTGCATCTAACCCAGACACTCTTGGTAGCACTGTCCATTGTCCATTGGCTGCATCAAACACGACCAGCCTTCCGTCCACGGCATTGTACAAGCAAACAATCCCCATTCTGTCCACAGCCTGGAAATGCCAAAAACTGCCATGGCGACCAGCCACCAACTTGCCAAACACCACAGCGGGCATCACGCCGACCTCCTTCCACAGCAAATTTTCCTCTGCGTCGTCCATCTGCCACACCACCACACGTTCCACCTCGCCGAACCTCTCCACTCCACCCACCAAGAACAGCCGCCTATCGAACACAAACAGATGGGCTGTGGTGAGACCAAGCGGCATCACAACAGGCAGCAGCTCCCACATCCCCGTCACGAGATCGAACACCAGAAGCGCGTCCGAGCCACGGCCAAGCACGAAGAGCCGGCTACGATCACCAGAGACCGCAGCGTTCCCAAGGAGCGCGAAGGGTAGCGGAAGATCGCCCCGAGACTCCCACCGCGGGTCCGGATAGGCGGTGTTGATGGTGTACGAGCGGACGGCCGCACCAGTGGTGACGGCGACGAGGGTGTACGTCGTGGGAGAGGATCGAAAGGTGCCCGGAGGGACGACGACGGATATGAGGTACGAACCGACGGGAAGCGGCGGGAGGTGGAAGAGCGTGGCGGGCGTGATAAGGATGGAGGGGGAGGCGGACGAGACGAGGGGAGGGAACCGGGGAGGGCCCTCATCGGCGAGTGGGGGCGCGGGGAGGACACGGCGGGAGAGTGGATGGACGGCGAGGCGCGGGGAGAGGAGGAAGAAGGCGTCCAGGCGGTGGGGGGAGAGGAGGGTGTGGAAGGCCGGGGAGCGGATCAGGCGGCGGAGCGCGCGGGAGGCGGCGGCGACGGTGATAAGCTCGGTGAGCGGAAGGAGGGCGAGGATGCGCTCCTGAAGGTGCAGCGGGAGGGCCTCCCAGGGGTAGTCGCCGGCACCGGTGGAGGAGGCGGAGGCCATGGCCGGGGATGGGGATGGGAAATGGTGGAATGGGTGGTGGATCGCGGATTCGCTTCTGTAGAAAGGAAGAGATGAAAATAGCGAGACACGAGGGAATTTTCCTTTTTGACCTGCTATTTTTCGATCGATCTAAAATAGATTAATTAACACCATGTCATTACTATGTTTCTGAAATCCAAAAATGTTACTGAATAGTTTGAAACACGATCAGTGTCATCATATTTTTCATTTATTAAAATTATGTCATGACTAGCAAAATGTCAATACGTTGCTACGGGTTAAAAAAATAAAACACTCTTTATAATTTAAATATAAATTATTTATATAATATAATTATTAATATTTTTTACATAAAAATTATATTTATATTATTATTAGTACTTCTTAATGTACCATTTTATATATCATAAATAGCAAATTTTCTATCATTTTTTTACCATATTCTTATTATAAATATCTTTTTTATCTTTAATATTAATAATTTCTACAATGTTGTTTTAGTGCTATGTTACAAAATTAAGTGCAATGACATTAAAAATAATGCTCAAATATGAAAAGTACCGATATAAAACCTAATTCATCATGTAAAGAGAGATTCTCATAAACTCATGACGCATATAAGATATCGCTGGATTTCTATAAAGTCCAACATATAAGATTAAGGTCGTGACCCAATCCGTAAAGATTTTTAAAAGCTTTATACGATAAAAAAAATTTAATTCACGTAGAATAGAAACAATATTGTATTGTGACACGATTTTGAACTTAAAAATATTTTCTAATGAGAAAAGTTAAAACACAAAAGTTGTAGATCTTATCGAAACCTTTTTGAAACATATATAGATCATATTATTTAGACTCCGGAGATAGAAGATATGGGCCTCGCACAGAGACATGTGCAGAGGAGTCCAAATCAGAACAAATATTTTTGTATCTTAAATTTAAAAATTAAAACGGTGAAATCTTTACTTATATTGAATATAAAAGTTGTAGAACTTTTCAAGAGCTACGAGATAGAGTCTGATTTTGCCTCATTTGATCTTCGGATAATGGATTTATGATTTTTTGAATTTGATGTTTGATATGTAAGGTACGAAACCGATTTGGATTCAATTTCTAACTTTGTGCGCGTATGGCAAATTTTTGATGGTGTGAACGACCTCACCTAAATTAATAGATTATAGAGATATAACGTATTGGATAAATTAGTATTTTTAGTTTTATATTAATTTAAAAATAAATTATAAACATAATTAATAAATTATATAATAAATTAGATAAGTCTACATATGATCTAGACAAGTCTACAAAACCAGTTAAAATCACAGCATCTACTATACTATCGACAACTATCATAAATAAATAAATCACAAGCCAGTATAGAAGATATGATTTCAAATAAGAATAAGTATGTTTCCTTCTAAATCAGATAGAATAATAGATGATGACATTTAGTACCGTTAAATTGTTGGTAAAAATGAATAACACTGACTCGACATAAAGGAAGACGAGCCATGACAACAAGCTTGATGAAGACGAGGAAGCGACTCGAGCAGTCATGCTTCCTAAAAACCTTATTCACCCTCTCCTGATGAAGGATTCCAAAAGACGATGGTTCTGGTGATCTGCTCTCCCATTCACTGGTGCACACTGACGATCAAAATGAAAAAGACATGACGGCGCAACAGTAGAGAGAGGTAAAACCTTAGATAATTATGTGATCTAATTTATGTACATATGTATTTATAGGAGGAGAACCGCTAGGGTTGGACATCCCGCAACCGAGATTTATATCAAAATGTATTGGACACACTGTAAAAAAATGCAAAAGAAAACCGTGCCCCGTAAAGCAAGGGAATAGATTTTGGTGGATCTCCCCGTCCCACCCAGTCCGGCGAGGTGAGCAAGCGCACGTGTTTTTCCGTTGTCTCATCACACACTTATAAGAGATAGTAGAGCAACCAACCTTATAAGTTGGTCTTTTTCTACCTTTACTAATAATATAGAACTAAACATTTACATTCTCATTACTTATAAATGAATCTTTAAAATTTACCTAAGAGTTATTAGAATATAAATTACCCAATCATATAATTCCAGCAATACATAGCCATTTCCTTCGAACCCATTCGTCAAACGTCATAGTTTTGTATAGATGAACATACCTCTGCCCCTTGATCATGTCCGGCGTGTGCTCCTATCTCCACTTTCAATCCACGAACCCTAGGTCATTTAGTTTTGTACTCATTGTTATCATTTGTTGCTTCAGCTCATCAAATCCATGCACTAGTTCACTCTTTTAATTTTTTAGTTCCAAAGTACTTGTTTTGGGCGCCATAACAACTCCTTCTAATAGCCCCATGCTCTAAAAATAAGAAATGCACTCGTGCTTTTAGTGGTGGATCTCGTAACGAAACTTAGGTAGGTAACGAAACTTAGGTAGGGCGAACAAATACACCGCAACATAAATTTAACAACGAAAAAAATGAAACCATGCCAACACATATGCATGAAGAGGAAGTATAAGAACGAAGATAGCACCTATAATTCAAAGATTAAATATGAAAAAACGACAATATCTGAAGTATGAATATTTTACAGATTAATAATAAATCTATCAATTTCAAAAATAAAATCAGTCTGTGATATAATATCTAAATAACCATCGCAGGTGGTGGCCAGCTAAGGTTCAGGATTTGGGGCAGTCTGATTTGTGAGCGAATGGAATCAGCGATTGGAATTTCGGGTGGAGACGAACGAAAATGAGTCATTGTTCTGTCTAGCGGGCTAGCAGGACCATTGAAGCATTAACTATTAGAAAAGGGGATTTTTACAGTAATCCTAAATAATTGTGAACCGTCTATTTGAGTAGATCTCGATGATCTCTTGCACCCCAGGGTGTAATTGTTTATATTATTAGAATATATTTAATTTTTTTACAATAAAAATCAGATTTTGTGGATGAATTGTTGGTAGAAAAGATTTATTTGTTACGGTGACACACGGGTGCATGTACGTTAACGTGACATGTACATATACTGTATAAATATTTTTCTGGGAAAAGTATGAGTGTGGCTAACGATTGGATTGTGAGTTCTCGTATGAGCACGTGACATTATTGTATTTGTTTTGAGCCATGTGAATTTAAAAAAGAAAAAACATGACGTACATGAAAAAACATAAAACATGATCATGTACTGCCGCGATGGTTGCAGCCATTCTCCAACACGAAAGGAGTTTGGATCTTGATTATCAATATATTTCGAAAAATAGTATCATGATTTTGATATACCACCAAGATCAACCAATGAAGAACTAACCGTTCTATGCAACTCGTACAGAACAACTAATATATACCGTCAAGATCAACCACCAATGAAGATTCAGGGATGGGGTAACAGCGGAATTTAGGGAGACGGAGTGGGAGATCTTGGGGGCGTATTTTGTGGAGTCAGATTAACAATCAAAACTATAAATCAATAAAAATCATTTTTATCTAATTCCCTCTCCTAAAAATCAATGGATGAGATTGATTTCTTATCTTACACCCTATGGTGCAAGAGAAACTATTTGGGACTACCGTAAAAGAGCCCGAGGGAAAAGAGGATTAGGCACGGAGCTTAGGTAGGGCGGCTGCCTTACCTTGTCCTATTGGAAAAGAGGATTAGGCACGGAGCTTAGGTAGGGCGGCTGTCTTACCTTGTCCTATTGAAAGATTCGCATTTGTGTGCTCATATTTGTAGAAACCACATATTAATAGATTATTCCTAAAATTTTCAAGCTGTAAAAAAATAAAAAAGAAGACACCAATTGAACAATTTTTTTTATAATTAACAATTAAATAAATTGAAACCAACTAACATTGATATTGTTCGAACACTTATAGAAAACATGAATAAGAGGCTTAACCAACCTGAGGCTATATTTAGTTTATTTTGATTTTAACTCTCAAGGAGACAATTTTGACAATCAATGTAGGCAGGTCCTTGATGGAGTTATAGCATGTTGCGCTAGATCCGGCCGTCGTTTTTGATAGACATGACCAGAACCGACCATAGGACATGGTTCTTGCTCAACGACTAGATGCCATGGTGGCGCAAGAGGAGGTGTGAAGGCGGCCGCTACTAATGAGCTAGGGTTTGTGGATGGAAAAGAGAAGATAGGAGCACGAACTGATTTCATTTGACAGGTAGGTAGGACACGACTTTAACCAAGTAAGGGTGTAGTGTATTAATTCATCCATATGAATATACGATGGCCTGCGAGTGGGTCCGAAGGGGTTGGCTGCATATGCCATGGCATATTTTCAACAAGTGGCAAATTATAAGGGCTTGTACAACGGGTCTGTTGACCCGTTCTTTCGCTGGACATTTCACGTAAAACACCCCGCCTCCACATGACGACCCGGCCAGCGCCGCCTCGCGAGATGACCGCGTCGTCCCGTGCAGGCGGAAGAGACTGCGGCGGCAGAGCTGTATGGCACATCTTCACTTGGCGCTGGCTCACCTGGATCCCGCGCGGATGGCGCGTGCTCGATTGTGAATGTGAATGTAAATGTGAACACTATTGCGCTATTGTTGAACTATTATAAACAGTGTTGCACTATTGTGAACAACACTCCACAGTCAATATGGAAACTTTATTTGCATGTGAATGTGAACCATGTTACACTACTACCTCCATTCTAATATATAAGTATTTGTTGACTTTTCAATACATGTTTGACTCTTTGTCTTATTCAAGTTTCTTATAATAAATATAAAAACAAATAAAAATTATATTTGAAATGTATCTAATAATAAAATACATTATATTAAAATAAATATTTTTTGATAAAAAAGTTTGAATAGGATAAAATGTCAAATATGATTTTTAAAGTCAACAAATACTTATATTTTGGGATGGAGGGAGTATTGTTTTTGTGTGTGAAAATTTGTAGTGCTACATTATTGTTTTGCATGTGAATGTGAATTGTCCAAAAGGTTGGGCAGGCATGTTCACCAGTGGTAACAAAGGAGTCCCTACTATGATCCTAGAAGCAGTGGCAACTAAGGATCTTCGTGTATGACATGCTTTCTTTGATACAGTGGGGCCTCAGTCCATGGAAGGCAAATTATTTTCATTGAAACAAGAACGGGCGATGAAAGATGTCGAGTGCATTTGGTGTACTACAAGCACGATTTGATATTGTTTATTGATCAACAAGGTTATGGAAGCAAGGAGATGTTATGAACATAATGCAAGCTTGTGTGATTCTTCATAATATGATAATGGAAAATAAGAAGGAAACAATCAGAGATGTCTTGGATTTAAATTACCTTCCAAGTGCGACGATAGTGATTTCACCAGAAGTTCATACAAATGACAACCCTAATCTAATCTTTGCAGAGGCACTTCATAGAAATTCGGCTATCAGAGCTCAACCAACACATAGGAAGCTCAAGAAGAATCTAATCGATCACATATGGCAACGCTAGGGCAACAAAGAAAATTAGAAAAAAAGATATTGTTATGATATCTAATATAATTATTATATCATGATTTCTTAAAAATATTGTAACCATGTTACTCTTATTTATGCTTGATACACACAATGGTATGCACAAATAATCTGTAGTTACATGCGCAACATTAAATGGATTGTACATTTATATCATTTACTAGAGGACAATCCCCTCTTTGGGTTGTACATGCCCTAATAGTATTGACTGGATTTTGAATTATTCAATGGTATATTCAATTCCAAAAGTAAGGACATGGTTCTAATTAACCCACCAAAAATAGAAGGTGAAAATAACATTTTCGTCGCATCCTCCAACTTGTTTCTTCCATATCCATCATGTCTCTTCGTATCACTCTTCTCATCAAAGCAGAAGCTCGCTCCTTCGCTTCGTGTCCTCTGGCTACCCCGACAACATTTTTGTTGCTGGGTTCACAGCCGCTCCCCTCATCGGTACTAGCATGTCGTTGTGTGTCTATCACCTTTTTCACGACGTTAAATTCTTGGAAAATCGAGGCACGTTAAAATTTCAAAAAAATCACCAGCTATTTCTATGTTTAGATGAGAGAGGAGGAACTCGGACGTACAAACCCAAACGGCTAATGAATTCTCCGGACGATGGTGACGGCTGCATTGCACGGTCGACGATGAGAGAAGTAATGCGGCGTTTACTGAAGTCTCCTTTGATTTCAGTCGATTGAACAGAAGAATTTTCTTTTTTCGCCCACTATCATAGGACTTTTGGCTTCTCCAGAATAAGATAGCTATTATTCAAATTTTATGAAACGTATCTATGGCACTTTTTCTAAGAAAATGACATATCAAGGTATTTGACTCCACCACGTAGGCACGAATGGCAGTGCTATGAAATGAGGCGGGAAGTTGGTGTATATTTCATTTCACCGAATCTGAACACATGAATGCGTTGAGTTGGTGATCCATTGGACAATGAGTCAACTTTTAATTTTTTAGGAAATTGGGTAGTGATTGAGCTTGAGCGTTGTGATTGATCGCTGCGGCGCACTCGCTGCTAATTATAGTTTGACGTACTTCGGCCCAATAACATGTATTTGATCCACTAACGTTATTTATCTTACCGATTAGCATGCAATTCACCCCTAATTTTTTTATCCACTTGTATTTTTCTGAGCCAGATGTTTGGCCCATTGACATAGTATTTAGTCCATTTGATGTTTCCCTCCATTTTCATTTTTATTCTTTCTTCCTCTTTTTTATGTGATTTCTTTACCACTTCATAAGCTAAATGGTATAATTTTATTTTTCTCAAATAAAACCATAAACTGAATTGTTCATAAGCAAAATGTTTTTAAGAAATAAATCTTTATACTAGAACATGAAACTATGTTGTTATGCTATGAAACACATTTTAAAAAAAGCTATACTTTATATTCAGGTTGGAACATGATATATATGTGAAAATTTCCATATATACTCATAGAACTAAGAGGAACACTTTTCTTATTGAACGGAGAAAACCTTTTTTTTATTAAATTTAGAACTTTTCATATATGCTCATGGAACTTTATTTCAATTGAAGATGGAACATTACATAAATGGAACTGAAAATTTAGTTACATTGTTCATATTTCTCGAAACTTTTTTTTTTCAATATTAAACAGTGATTGGAAAAGCTGAAACTTTTTTTGTGACCTGGAACAACTTACATGCATATGTGGAACTTCGTTTTTTTCAGAAGAGGAACATTTCTCTTATTCGATGGGTGTTTTATACATAACCTGGAACTTGCTAGAGATATCCATAGAACGTTTTCAATTTAAGATGTTTCAATTGAAGTTGGAACGATTGTTTGAAAGACTGAATTTTTTTTGTTGAAGCAGGAACAATTGTGTGTGTGTGTGGGGGGGGGGGGGGGGGGGGGGGGGGGAGGGAGGGAGATATGCATTTGAAACTTTTATTTGTGAAGCTTTTCATCTTATCCTATGAAATTGTGTCAATTTAGCATGTAACCTTTCATCTTGACCTGTAGAATTTCGTATATTGAATTTGAATTTTTTTTTGTTACCATATGGAACGTCTTGTATTTAATGTGAAACTTTTCACCATAATATATGACTTTCTTCTATTGTATTTGATACTTTTTTATCTTTCTTTTTGTGACTTGAAACTTTTTATCTGAACCTATAAAACTTCTATTTTTAATGTGGAACTTTTCAACTTAACAAGTTTGTTCCTCGGTACACTATGCATTTGTGAGAAATTTGTATATATATCCATTAAATTGATCCGAATGGTGCTCAAGGGTTTAGTTCACGTTATGGGTGGGACTTCTGCGCGCCACACTGGCACACAAGCCAATAATCAATAATAAAAAGATAAACCAAACTCTAGTGAGCGATGGTCACGCTCTGGGCCTCATCGCCGGCGGCAGAGGATTGATCAGGGTAGCTGACTTAATTTTTCTGGAACAGTTTATATTTTTTTTAATAATACCTGGTTTAAGTTGGTAACAAACATCGCCGCACAAATTTCAAGACCACAAACATGTGAATTTCTACTGAAAGTCTGAATTGGCTTTATATATTTATATATTAGGCATAAACACCCTTTCAACAAGCCACAAAATATCAAGATTATCCATTATATTTATTAACATCACCCATCTAATTTCACACGTCGAGACTCAAAGACGGATTGTTCAGATTGATGGTGGTCGAGCCGATGAGACTTTCAGATGTCCAGTATGAGAGACGGATTGTTCAGATTGATGGTGGGCCTGTGGACAGTTCAGCTTGCTCTCTGAACTTGTCTTGTAGCATGAATAGATCATCCATGTGTAAGGGCAGCAGTAGCACTTGTCACCGCAGTCCTCAATCTGTGTCGTCCACTGACAAGATTATTTCATCTTCTGATCTTACCCCGTGGCTTGAATAGATTATAAAAAAACTCGATCTGGCGGGGAAGAAGTCACCCCGATGGCATATGCTAAGGAGAAGAAGCCTTCTCACAAAGGCCGAGAAAACCCTCGAACCCCTCTCCAACCATACACAGGGACTCAGCTGGTCGTGTGAGCTATGGCGCGAATCTTTACCATGTGCTTTGGTCTGGGGAGGACGAGAGGATTTTTTTCCGCGGTACAACACCGCGAGTCGATCCTGGGGATCGAACTCGGGTGGTGCGCTGGCACTCGGCCGCGCTGCCACTGAGCCGATGGCTTGTTCGCGCCTGAACAGATTGTAAGGTCAAAATCCTCGGCAGAATCCTGTTGCAAGAGCAGAATCAAATTCTTCTTTTAGCTGTTACTAATAAGAGACAGACTTAATACCATGAATCTGTTGCGTAGGAAAAACAGAATACTGGACTCCTATAATTGTGCATTATGTACATAAGATGTTGAGGAAACTCTTCTTCACCTATTCTTTGAGTGCAGCTTCAACCAAAACTGCTGGCACTACATAGGCATACATTGGAATTTGAATTTGCAACCGGATACAATGCTACTGCAGGGAGAGAAAATTTTCAGTCACCAATTTTCAGAGGAATCCTGATGATTGCGAGCTGGACAATCTTTGATGAAGCGCCAACTTCTTTTCTGGCCCGGAAACATTTCTTCTTGGAGGAAATATTGTTGGTTCGGCTGAGAGCCAAACCAAGTGCTCAATCACGGTTGAATGTTTTTTTGAGTAGTCTTATTTAACTTTCAGTTAGGGTTCTTTTTAGGTCTAAGGCCTTGTACCTTGTATATAAACTCTTCTTCTTCTTTTTTTTTATATATATAAAAAATAGAAGTAGGGAGCTTCCCTGTTGACTTTGGTAAAAAAAAAAAAATCCTCGGTAGTATATAAAAAAAGGTATCATGTTGACATTCATTTCAATTATATGTGCAGTCAGTAGATTTTTCACGAAACCACGAGTAGAGTCACTAAACTGTCAGAAAACAACAAGGAAAAAAAAAAAGCACGTCATTTGTCCTTTTATTGGGAAGCTATTACTACTCACCATAAGCATTTGTGGTTACGCATCCGATAAGAACCAAGAAAGGCAAGAGGATTTGCATGGTGTGTTTTATGTGGACCGCCATACACAGGAAGAGTTTCGTGGATGGAGATATTGCCGATTGCCAGAGTTTTGTTCACCTACGATGTTGGCTCATCACATTCATACTTACATACTCCCTCCATTTATATTTATATGTCACCGACGCGGCGCCGCCACAACTTCCTCTTCCTCCGTCGGCATGCCCGCCCACCTCCTTCCACACCGAGCGGCCGTAGCCCTCTCCACCGTCGCCTTCGCCTCTACCCATCGAGTATCGGTGATGTCGTGTGTGGCTATTCAGATGGACATCGAGGAGGGCGAGGATTCTTGATACAATCTTTACCTACCGATGCAAGATGATGGATCCACGACGTCTGAGGGCAGCGTCCGTGGGGCAAGTATGTGGCACAGATCCGCGACCACCTTTGAGACCACCGAGAGACAGCCTAAACACGAAGCCTCTGATGCTCCCGCTCTGCTGCGGTTCCTGCAGCTTCCAGTCAAATGATGGTGAGTTCAACCCCATCTTCAAGCGTTGTAGGTCATGGCTCGATGGTTCAACCCCATCTTCAAGCGTTGCAGGTCATGGCTCCAAACCCACGCACTTTGGCATCTAAGCCGCCTGTCAGGTGCTCGACAAAAAGTCTTACTCATCATCTCGATCATCTACAACAATTCGAAGGTGAGCAAATTGTACAACCATGTATTTTAAATATTCTATTATTCTTTATGCTGTAGAGCTTCAAAACCATATCGTAAATTTGAACTAAACAAAAACGTTAGCTATAGAGCTATAACATATAAGAGCCTGTTACACGTTTGGTTCATGCTACATGTATCCGACAAACTATATGAAGTTGATGTCGATGCACCCAGACCAGCTAACCCATAATATTCTCTATTATTAAACTGACTGCCACCTATTTTATTTCTTTTGGGATTGAGCACGCTGATCATTTTTGTGAATTTTTGCTCACTCTCTTGACCAGCAAAGATTAGAGTCACCAAAGAGCAGCTGGAGTAAAACAAATGTGCAATTCTTCTTTGCAGTCTGCATGTCCGATAGGCATTGAGGCCCTTGCCGGTTGTCTGGACATGGATCCCCGTGTCTAAGATCGACAACCAGTATAGGAAGCCACCAGGCCGAACCATGAAACTGCACCAAATAGGGCCCCCTCCGGAGATTTGATGAATCTTGTCAGTGGCCACAAGAGGGTGAATATTTAGGGCCCCTTTGGTATAGATTTTAAAACAGCTTCTACTTCTGCTTCTCCAAGAATCACTACCAAACGATTTGGTAGAAGCGCTTTTGATGTCTTAGATGTGAGAAGTGATTCTCTCAAAATAACTAGAAGCAAAAAGCTATAAAGGGCCCCTTTGGTATAGATTTTAAAACAGCTTCTACTTCTGTTTCTCCAAGAATTACTACTAAACAGTTTGGTAGAAGCGCTTTTGATGTTCTAGATATGAGAAGTGATTCTCTCAAAATAACTAGAAGCAAAAAGCTATAAAATGATACTTTTTTCAGCTTTTCTCCCACCCTTAAAGAGTAGAAGCTGTTTTGCCAAACACCTCAAGAAGCTGTTTTAGTAGAGAAGCTGTTTTTTACACAAAAGCTATTTTGACAAAAGCTGAAGTGAAAGCAGAATCTGTTTTCCTAAAAATCTATACCAAAGGGGCCCAAAATGATGCTTTTTTCAGCTTTTCTCCCACCCCTCCACCTCAAGAATAAGTAGAAACTGTTTCACCAAATACCTCAAAAAGCTGTTTTAGTAGAGAAGCTGTTTTTTACACAAAAGCTATTTTGACAAAAGTTAAAATGAAAGCAGAATCTGTTTTCCTAAAAATCTATACCAAAGGGCCCCTTAACAAATCGATCGTCTTCATATTTAACAGATTTTTTTGGTGGATTAGGTTTATATGGAGGGTACCTTCGTTTCAAATTTGTTCAAAGAACTGGGTAGACGGGCAAAAATAGAATTGCCTGATGATAAATTTCTTTTGGTGAGGGCTTCAGAATTTTTGGATCACGACATGGTAACTAAATCTGCTCCTAATTTCTCGATCCAGCCATGTGTATTTTACTAATAATATGTTATTATGTGTTTATATTGTATATAGAATTTCCTACCAGTCAATTTAAAAAATTTTGTATTGGTACATGCGGCTTATTTGCTACTTGCACTGGCGCCGCCGCTGCCGACGTTGTAGAGAATATAGCAGGAACTGCGACTTGTGATGACCACAGTGACGCGAAGGAGCCGCTTCTGGAAGCTGTAGTCTACATCTCCCATCCGTTCTCCTCAGTCCTCACCACGTTAGTGGGCAGAAATTTACTTCGAGAAAGAAAACCAGGAAACACCAATCAGAAGGAAACCCGAGGCGATGGGTATAGCGGGCAACAAGAATTGCTGCTCCTGCTAGAGTGAAGGATGGAATGTGAGAGGCACTTAATAAGGAAAGGATCAATGCAGGACAAACAAGGAAAACATCAACACTGATTTCATCATGCATGCATGCAACGGTGGTATGGAAAGTGAGGCGATTTCCAGACGGGTACCCTCGCGTTAGGATCAATGATTAACCTATTAATCACGATCATGCAGTGCAAGAAGGAAATGCGCGACCCTTCGTGTTTCAGGCAGAGAGGCGCAGGTTCGATCCGCGCCATCAATCCCTTATCAGTCGTGGAGATCAATTTTTAATTTGGATTTATCTTTAGGTTGCTTCTATTGTAGATTAGGATGAACATGATCTGCCACACTGCTGATGCCGATTAATTAGGACCAAGCGGAGGGGTGATTAGTGGGCCTGCATGACCACGCCGGAACCCAAGGTACATGGCTGCGACAGCTTGGCTGAGCTATCTAGCTGTTTGACGAAATGCTTCTTTTGCCATGATTCTATGGCAGAGACGTATGGCGACCTGCACCTAGCCATGGATTGTAGCTAAGGTGGTGTTTGAACGTCTTTCTTCAGCAATTTATTTTTTAATAATTAGTTAGGCCTTTCCAAGCATGTGCATCGGCTGACACTTTTGTTCCGGTATCATTCTGTTAATAGGAAGAAAATTCTTGTGTGATGCAACAGACCACACGAAGAGCACGCAGCAGGGTAACTAATTGCTGTCATGACATCATCTTCTCAGGTAAGCCAATTGATGACTAAAGCTTGAGTCTCTGCATTTCTTTGAAAGGACCTGCAGAGTTATTTGTAACGTCACAACTGTCATTGTCAGGTTGTAAAGCTTCATATGCAGAAAATTAAATGATTTTGAATTTTGGTGGCAACTGTTAGGTGAATTTCGTAAAGCCGGGCTTTAGTTTGTGACAACTAAACATTGATATCTGGATAAGGCATGTTTGTTATTTCACAAGGGAAACATACCAATTGGCAGACAGAACAGGAGGATTTATGAGATCATGACTCAATACCGCATAGACAAGTAGAGTTATTTCCATTTCGATGGCAGGTCTCAATTGGTAAAATCATTTGTATTGCTATAAATCTCTACTATAAATACTAAACATTAACCCATTTATACCCACGTAAAAATCCATACACCCACTTTATCCTAGCCTTTGATTTTCTATCCCATTTAAATTTGGTGGATCAAATTAAGTTTTTCATCATGTAGCTAATTTTTTTTATCATGTGTTCATCCCGAAGATAGTCATGTTTTTGCGGAAATTTCAGAAATTTATATAACTACATCAAATCCCTTTGTGAGTTCATATTTTTGCATAATATTGCTCAGGCTGGTGATTCATTTGTCTTTGATTACATGATAGCAGTATTAGATCTTGCTTATCCATCCATTATCTTTTGTTACCTTTTCAGCAAATAAAATCAGTGAAGAGGCGGCATGAACATGCACTCGACCACTACTTCTACAGAATAGTAAATATATTTGTTCTGTTTCCATTTCCACAATATTTGAGTACTGATTATGTGACTGGTAATTATAATTTCAGAAAAAGAATGCTCCTGGACTTCGTTATTTGTATCACACCTGTGGCCGCATTCAGGTTGCATGACAATATGGAAACTCCCGTGTGCACTAAATTTGTGTTCTAAGGCTTTGTCTACTATGTGCTAACACGGCACTGCCGTGGTCTAACCTGGTATGATACTGTTAATTCGCATGAAACAGACATGGTTCATATTAGTCATCAGACGTCTTGAATACCATAGTGTGAAATAACCTACTTGTGGGCTTGACCATCGCGAGAGACCTGATCAATTCAATTCTATATAAGTGAAACATAGTAAATGGTAAAATACATTCAATTATTGATAGACCTCTCCACGACATGTTGTCAATTTCATTTTTTTTATTCCTAACTGAATATCATTTTGTGTTGTCACACGGTTTGAGTTAGTATATTAAAATACAATATTAGTTGATGTGCATATTCTTTACTTAAGTATGGCAATTAGTCATGTAGATTATTCAGTTCATTATGAGTTGAGTATTATTAAATCTAGATATAGTTTAACTATACATTATATTATTGTATATAATGTATAGTATAAATCTTCGCATGTGCATGACACGCGAATTAAACATCTATGAGAAAGAAGTCAGATTGTTTGACGTGGATAAATAATCACGGGTTTATGTCACACGTGCAAAAAACTAGGATGACATTGTGTCACATCTTCATCGCGACATTGAAGCCATCTTTGTGTTATCAACTTGTATTTAACTCCCTTTTTAAACATCTCTTAACACATGTTTCTATTTAGTACATGATAGCTTTATATAGAACAATGGCAACATGCGTGTCGCACATGCAAAAAACTAGTGCTAGGTAAATTTTAAGAACCAGTTACCTTCTACTTTATCACCTTGTAGATTGCTCTCTCTCTCTGACATTGCTCCCGTTCCAATCCTTGGTACTGGGATAATTCTCTTGATTTTTTTTCTACATTTAATGATCTTTTTTTTCTACATTTGAATTGCAGGAGAATATGTGCCCCCAAAAATAAAATCAAGACTAGGTTCCATCAAGCTGCCATTATTCGTGTGGCCATCCATGATCGAGCCTAGAGGTAGCAATTTTGTGCTTTTTGAAGTTGAACAAGGGTTTCAATTCAAAAACAAGGGAGAATGAGATATTTATCCTCGATGCAAATTTTGAAGTTTTTGATGTTGCAAAAATAAAGTTCAATATTTCTAATCAGTTGTGTGGTCTCAAGGAAATTTTTGTTCTCCCAACTACTAAATTATTTGTAGGTTCGCAAAGGAAAAGAATGGACATATACTACATGAACAACTTTGGTTTTCCTTTGTATAGAATATTTTCACTTGGACATAATTTGATGATGTGTTTTCAATCATGGGAGAATGATGCACACCACACATGGACATTGAGATGAGTTATCCACTTCAAGAATCAACCAAAGGTAAATGCTATGCTTAATATTTTTAGATATTGTTTATATAAGGTAAAACTTTTACTTGGTCTATATGATTATAGGTTCAAGATAGCAATTTTTAAAGATAAAAGACCATGGAAACGCTTATTTATGACAAGAGAAGGGACAAGTCAAGGCGTTACTATAAGAACATGGGAGAAACAAACTACACTCCACAAAAAGTCGAGGTCGACTCCTTTCCAAGAGGGGAAGGATGATGTGCACATCACAGCAGAATCAGTTTACATGTCCTCACAAGGTATAGAGTTGAGGACAACTCCTTTTTAAGAGGGGAATGATGATGAGGACATCCCAACCACACTTGCAAACATTGAGCAATGTAACATAAACCAAGAGCTTGGTCATGCAACCATTGATGTAAACAATGGAAGCGTTCATGTAAACGATGGTCTAAGCTATGGACCTGCTGGACCAAGAAGAATCTGTTGCACCATTACAAGGACCGATTACACGAAGTCGTGCAAAGAAACTACAACAAGAGGTGAACTCTCTCCTTACTGAATTTAATTGCAATACATTGAGAACTTTATACTACCTAAATATGCTACACTTGTGCTGCTAAGTTTTACACATGAAGGAAGTGCTTCTGGCTAGTGGAGATGAGTTACACCAAAAAGGAGATGGGTTACACCAAAGCTGAACCAACACTTTGTCTGTTGAAACATGCCTCAAATTCTAGAAGCAACGCGCATGAAATGTTTCAGTTTCACCTTTCATGGTGCATATGCGTGGAAAGATATTGAAGTCTACTTTCTCCTCCAATAAACGACTCATCATTTCAACTTCCCATTAAGGAGTAATGACCATTTTACTGAAAACTGTCAGGATGGCTGAAGGCCACACGAGACCTCTCGGGATTGGAAGTTTTCACATTTTTCAACTTCTTTACTTCATAAATAAGTTACTTCTAGTCCACACCTAGCTAGGAGGGGTGTTTCTAGTATAAATATCTGTTGTATCTAAGTCAAACACAGACTATTATGAATTAAGAAATCCACCACATGGTGTTCTAGCCAAGAGTTGAGTGATTTATCCCAAATTTCTTGTTTGTTCTACATAGACTTGTGAGAGAACATTTTGCCAGTATATACAAAGGTTCCTCTAGAGCCCTCGAGTTCGTGCTCTACGGTTGTCAGTTCGGCTGCGCCGTTTTGTGTGGATTAGTTCTGGTTTGTGGTTCTATGGTTGTTCGGAGATCTAGTCGAAGTCCTTCAAGGTTTTGGTGCCTCTCTCCCCGTTGTTTGGCTGCAACCAACCTTGGTCAGGTCTCAAGCCACCTGGATTGTGCTTCTGAGTTCATGAGATCGAGTCGAGTCCAAGGATTCGGTACCTCTCTCACGTTACTTGGCCATATCCTCATCCTTTGTCAGGTATAAAACTAGTTATCCCCACTGAATTTTAGCAAGTTATCCATCATCATACCTACTGCCGTTAGGATTGGGCCAACCCTCGGGTTTACCCCTATCATTTGATATCAGATTTCAGGTTGCCACAGTAGGTACCGTGCTCATATTATCCCCTAATTTATCACCATTTTATTTCTCTTCATCTCGTGTTATTTGTTCCCTACCTACTGTCCATGAAACAACCACGAAAAGAACTCAAACCTTTGGTAGTACTGCTGGTTTTGTTTTGTTTTATCCTTTGTGTTGTTGGTCATCATTTTTGTTAGCTTGTGGTTCAGTTATTCTCCACCCTTGTGTTATCGTTAAAAAAAATATAGAGAAAAAAAGAAAGAAAATACAGCAAGATAAGAGTTACAAAAGAAAGAAAAAACCAAAAGAGAGAAAGAACAAGGATTGTGTGGTTGCTATCATTGCTGTAATTTTTAGAATATATTTTGGTGATCAAGTTAGCAACATTTAAACATCATTTTGTGGGTTTACGACACTTAATTTTTACTGTTACAAGCCTTCTTTGACAGCCATCCAAGCTCCACCATATGCCACTACCTCATGTCAGCCTTCTAGCAACACTTTTATGTGTTACTAGATGTAGAAAAAAATGTTACTGGGAGGTATAGTAACACATTTAATAAGTGATCTAGATTGTGCTGTTACTAGAGCATGTTTTGTTGCAACACATTTATGTCTTCCTCATTGTGAGACAATATAAAACAAGCAAATTCTATTGCAACACATATATGTATTATTATTTCTAATAAAAAATGATACAAATAAAACTTATTGTAACACATATATGTGCTATTATTTCTAATAAAAAATGATACAAATAAAACTTATTGTAACACATATATGTGTTACTACTCAACAGAAGTGTTACACTTATGGTACTAAAAATAACATTAAATCTAAAATATGTCTTGCATTAGGAATCGAACTCTGGTTGCATACTTCAAAATTGATGGCAACACCAGCCGGGCTAAGACATAATTGTGACTATAATTTGTAAATATAGAATTTAAAAAATAATGATGGACAACTAATGTGTATTGTAACACATATATGTGTTATTACTTGAAATAGTGTGTTACAATATCTTTGTTTGGTTATACTAAATATTGAATCATTTTATTATTGTTAAAAGAAGTCTAATAACATTATTTGACATGTGAATATACATGATTGTCATGTTCAGTTGCTTACCATCAAAGCATATGCTGCTTATATAGAACCAAACAAAAAATAACTTGTAATGCAAAATAATATATTATTTATAAAAATTATATAGGTTCTTTGTTTTCAAGCTTGTGAAATTTTGAAAGATAGAATTTTGATTAAGATGAGCAGCATATAGTCATTTTATAACAATTAGAGAGTATGAAGTTTTATCCAGTGATGAAGTCACTACCACGTGATTTGGGAAACGTTTTGGATCCGGAGCTAACGTTGTTAGAAGATCAAATATTAAATGTATTGATGAAGTTGCAAGACAAGAGATTATGAGGCTCTAACATTGTAACATTTTTGTTGTAACACTATTTTGTGTTACAATAAGATTTTTCTTGTAACACTTATACTAGATATGTTACAAAAATCATAATATTTGTAACACTTTTACTGTAACATTTGTTTTTTGTTACTAAAATAGTTTCTTGCAACATATTTTTTTAAAAATGAAAACTATGTGTTATAAAGTTAATTGTAACACATAATTTTATGTTCCTATAAAATTTATTATAACACCAATGTCCAAGTGTTACAAGCATGTGTTACTATATGTATGTTCTGTAGTAGTGTGCCGTAAACCGGACCTCTTGACTTGAAAACCGTTCTACCGCTTAATCACAACTCTGGTACTAGTGCACTAGCACACTCACAATATTATATGAATGTTTTACCTTCGAATTTGACAAGGACGGTGGTACGAATTTAGATGTGCTTCCTATGACAATCATTCAATCAAAGGACCAGCTAGAAAGTACTATGAGTTATTCTCATTTTGATGACAAGCTTGTTGATTATTTTTATGATTTAACTGTTGATTATGCTGCTGAACTAAACACACCTGCTCACATGATTTCTGACAGCATGCTAGCTGAATATCAATGTTTTCAATTTTAGACTCTTGATGCTTACTCTTATGAAAACTTTGGTGCAAATAAATTTAATCATGTGAAACTCATTACACATGCTGAATTGCTCAGTGAAATACCCCATAATGAATGTCTATGCTATGTCATGCTTGGTAGGATTTTTCAGCTCTATGAAATGCTAGATAAGATTTCAGAGATAAATTCCATGATTTACATGGGTGGTGCATACATCTGCAAGTTTACATTTCATTTGGTTGGACATCATGTTGGCAATAATTTCCATGTTTATGCACTTTGTATTAGCTGTGCGAATATTTCTATGTTTAGCGACAAATCTTTTGAGCAATGCTTTTCCCAACATGAGCTGATTTGAATATTTGATGAAATTTCTCTTGCTGGAACTTTGTGGGAAGCAAAATCATGTGTTTCATGCAGTGGACAAATGCATACTGCAGATTATTTGTTCGAACTATTGTTTACGAATTTGCAAAACAATTATTTTTATTCCAGCGTACTTGATTGGTTGAACAAGAATTTCAATTCAAAAACAAGGGAGAATGAGATATTTATCCTCGATGCAAATTTTGAAGTTTTAACATTTTTAGATATTGTTTATATAAGGCAAAACTTTTACTTGGTCTATATGATTATAGGTTCAAGATAGCAATTTCTAAAGATAAAAGACCATGGAAACACTTATTTATGACAAGAGAAGGGACAAGTCAAGGCGTTACTATAAGAACATGGGAGAAACAAACTACACTCCACAAAAAGTCGACTCCTTTCCAAGAGGGGAAGGATGATGTGCACATCACAACAGAATTAGTTTACATGTCCTCACAAGGTATAGAGTTGAGGACAGCTCCTTTTCAAGAGGGGGATGATGATGAGGACATCCCAGCCACACTTGCAAACATTGAGCAACATAACATAAACCAAGAGCTTGGTCATGCAACCGTTGATGTAAACAATGGAAGAGTTCATGTAAATGATGGTCTAAGCTATGGACCTGCTAGACCAAGAAGAATCGGTTGCACCATTACAAGGACCGATTACACGAAGTCGTGCAAAGAAACTACAACAAGAGGTGAACTCTCTCCTTACTGAATTTAATTCCAATACATTGAGAACTTTATACTACCTAAATGTGCTACACTTGTGCTGCTAAGTTTTACACATGAAGGAAGTGCTTCTGGCTACTGGAGATGAGTTACACCAAAAAGGAGATGGGTTACACCAAAGCTGAACCAACACTTTGTCTGCTGAAACATGCCTTAAATTCTAGAAGCAACGCGCATGAAACGTTTCAGTTTCACCTTTCATGGTGCATATGCATGGAAAAATATTGAATTCTACTTTCTCCTCCAACAAACGGCTCGTCATTTTGACTTCCCATTAAGGAGTAATGACCATTTTACTTAAAACTATCAAGAAGGCTGAAGGCCACGTGAGACCTCTCGGGATTGGCAGTTTTCACACCTTTCAACTTCTTTACTTCATAAATAAGTTACTTCTCTTCCACACCTAGCTAGGAGGGGTGTTCCTAGTATAAATATCTGTTGTATCTAAGCCAAACATAGACTATTATGAATTAAAAAAATCCACCACATGGTGTTTCAATCAAGAGCTGTGTGACTTACCCCAAATTTCTGGCTTGTTCTACATAGACTTGTGAGAGACTGTTTTGCCGGTATATGCAAAGATTCCTCTGGAGCCCCCTAGTTCGTTGTTGGTGGCTGTTAAAACCCAATATTAGCCACCAACCGGTCGGGAATTGCAAGGTAAAGACTAAGGTCTAAATAAAAACTTGCTTAAACTAATAAAGCTCCACAAGTTTTGGTGAAATATGTGTTTGCAGGTATATTAGGGTCAAAATATGCAAAAACATGAAGAAACACTCCATCGGCCGATCATGCCATAAAATTGCCAGCCGACAGGGTCGTATGAGGCTGAAATCACGGCCCGGGCAGGGTCATGATGGCTGAAATTGGAACCCAGCCGACAGGATCATGTTAGGCTAAAATCAGCCACCCGGCTGATCAAAACAGAGTTGTCATCAGGCTGATCATCCAACCCGATCGATTCTGCAAAACACTCCACCATGAAGCTGTTTTCTCCTCCGGGACCAAAAGTAATGGAATATGGCTAAGGAAAAAAGAGTCCACGAGTGGCCTAACCGGGAGAAGTCAAGGGGCGACCCGGAGGGGGTTGGCACCCGACCCAGGTCGCCGCCCGGCCTGGCCTGCCACCCAGCCTGGCTTGCCGCCCAGCCTCCCATGCCGCCCGGCCTGGCATGCCGTCTGGCCTGGGTTGGCCACCTAGGGTTGCCAGCTCATGAGGCCCACCGGCCCCAAAACAGAGAAGTCGGTGCAAACCGACCAAAGAACCACCATCAAGACAAGATCTGGGCCAACCAAAACAAGCCGGTCGGGAATCGACTCAATCCAACAGCCGCCCGGTGATGCATGCCGCCCGGCATGGCCCGCCGCCCGGCGGACCTACTTTTGCCCACCGACTCTCCTTCACCTACAAGTACCCGCCAACCCTTCGCCACCTATAAATAGAGGGGAAATTCAGCAGAAAAAGATCATCAAGAAAGTGAAACACATTGATGTCTATTTCCCACTACTTTTCTTACTAGTAGAGTAGGTTAGTTAGTCGGGAGTTAGAGTCTAGTCGAGAGCATCGCTCGGGATTCCAGATATCATCTCAGAGTCTTGGTATGAGCTCTCTTGTATCTTTTCTCATTTTGTGAGACTTATCTTTTATCAAATACAATTATCTTTTCCTTATTTATCTTGTCAAGTATTTATCTTTACTTAGTCAATTTCCTAAAGTTACAATTATCGGGAAAGAACTTTGAAGCATAGTTTACTAGATTCCCGGCTAGGATTTAATTAAGTTTAGTTCTCGAATAGAACTTAGACTTGGTTATTCCCCGGCTATTCTTCCGCTTGGCCAGCGGAAGAATATCTAGTGAAGGCGTAGGTGCAGTGCCTAAGTTAACACTAGCTGGATTTGCATTCGTCCCCATGGGCTATGTGGTAGGTGGCAGGTGGTGACAACCCTGTCCGTCCATTTAGTAATCCACCATATTCGGGAAGTCTCAAGAAGGGTTGTCTAGCAGTAACGTGCCCACTAGTGCACAAGGTTAGTTACCGACCCTATTAGTGGATCGTTGTCGTGCCCTGAAGTAAACTTATTAGTGAAAGACTCGAGGCTGTACCATGGATTTGGTGTAAGCACTCAACCCGAGTAACTAGGAATCTTGACGCTTGAATAGATTTTGGAAAGTTTATCTTAGGAATTTTAGACTTAGACTCGCTCTCCTCTCGGCTAGCTTAACCGATCTCTTTATCTATCTTTGTGTGGATTTCTCCTGTATCACTTCTCCCCTGTTTATCATTGAACATCCTTACCTCCGTCTTTGGTCAATTGGTATAACTCTTATAGTCATATCTTTGTTAAACCAAGATACTCTTACACCAAGCTTCCCTGAGGAAAAGAAATATGATACCTTGGAATACTCCCGGGTGAAATGCTACAATAGATGTTCCGTGCGCTTGCAGATCGGTTCACTCTTCTCTTAAAGCATAATAAACATCAATTAACACTTCGAGCGTTGTTACTAGATAATATTTTGGTGCGACATTAAGAAGTGCCAACAAGCATTTCTGGCGCCGTTGTCGGGGAAGCAATAGGCTAAGATATCGGAATTTTAACATTGATATTTCTATTAAGGAGTTACCGCTTTCCTTAGCGGGCTTACCCTTTTTCTATTTATATGTGGTGTAAACAGGATGCTTTATGACTGGTTTCGACCTACCAGACAACTACCACAATGATCAGGTGGCTTTGTTGAGGAGAGTGCGTCAACGCCCCTCCTCGACCTAGACTTGCTCTTGAAGCACCTCCGATCCCACCAGCTCAACAGCAAGACCCTTCCACGTCCGCTCAACCGATCGTAGCTGACAGGACGATCCATGACCACTCTGCCCCGTCTGCCGACAACATCCGCACAGGACCGAACCCGAACATGGGGAACAGAGGCTATGAGCTGAAACCAGCCTTAATCAACATGGTTCTGGCCAGTCCTTTCTATGGCAAGGCATTGGAAGACGCAAACACCCACCTCCAACAGTTTTTGGTGGTGTGCAGCACTTTCACCATGAGGGATGTGACCCTTGAGGCCATTCGCCTTCGCCTTTTACCATTTTTACTCATGGGGAAGGCGAAACAGTGGTTCTACAGTAATCAAGAAGAGATCACTACATGGGACAAGTGCTCCAACGCCTTCCTTGCCAAGTTCTTCCCGCTAGGCAAAACCAACGCCCTGCGGAATAAGATTTCAAGTTTCCAACAACTAATCGATGAAAGCATCCCTAAGGCATGGGAGCGTTTCCAAGAGTATACTGTGGCATGCCCACATCATGGAATGCAAGATTGGTTGCTAATCCAAAGCTTCTACCATGGGCTCAACCGCCTCTCTCGTGAGCACCTAGATGCAGCCACTGGAGGTTCCTTCTTCTCTCTGAAGGTCAAAGAAGTTCAAACTCTCATAGAAAAGATGGTCGCCAACTACAACGGCTATGATGAGAGGCAAAACCAGCCACAACCCAAGATGAGGGGAGTCCACCAAGTTGATGGTATTGACATGCTAGCAATCAAGATGGATCAACTTTTGAAGAAAATGGATTCCCCTCATACTGCCCAATCCTTAGACTCTCGCATGACTTGCGAAGTTTGTGGGAATGTTGGACACATGGGAAGCCGCTGTCCAGAGACCCAAGAAGAAGAAGTGAACTACCTCAACAACAACAACAACAACAACAATAACAATGGGTTTAGGCCCCGTATGAACAACTTTGGATGGGAGTCCAACCCAAACCTCTCCTTTCACAAGAATATGGGTAACTCTGGAAACTTTACTCGTAATGAACCTTCCTTTCGTGATCTTGTTCTAGGATAATCTAAAATTAATGAAAGTATTAGTAGGAAATTTATTGCTACCGATAAGGTCCTAGAAAGCATAGATTCTCATATGGAAGCCTTTAATACCTCTCTGCAAAACCAACTTAGTCATAATAAAATGCTAGAAACACAAATTGCTCAGCTGGCCGCGTCTATTGTTAAGCCCAACGCGGGCAAGCTCCCCAGTCAGCCGGAAGCTAGCCCCAAAGAAAATATTAATGCGGTCACAACTAGAGGCGGAATATCTACACAGGATCCGCTAAATCCTAACACTACAGGGAAGACCAGGGAGACCGATGAAGAGTTAGAAGGGGAGGAAGAAATTGAGGTTGAGGAGGCAAAGGCACCCCTCAAGAAAGCACCGTATGAGTTCTATGATACCCCGGTGTTGTCATTTATCCCTCGACAGAGGAAGCCAATAATGGACGAGCAATTTGGGAAGTTTGTTGAGGTAATAAAGAAATTATATGTCAACATACCACTACTTGATGCTATGCAGGTTCCTACATACTCCAAGTACCTAAAGGACATCCTCAACAACAAACGCCCAATGCCATCCATGAAGGTTGTAAAATTAACAGAAGAGTGCAGCGCCGCTATCTTGAACTCCCTCCCAAAAAAGAAGCGAGATCCGGGATGCCCAACCATCCCATGTTCCATCGGGATTCAACAATTCAACAACGCCCTTTGTGATTTGGGGGCAAGCGTGAGCGTCATGCCAAAGGTAGTGTATGACAAACATGATGTCAATTCATTATCCCCTACGGCATTGTGCTTGCAGCTCGCCGACCAATCAGTTCGCTACCCTGTGGGTATTGCGGAGGATGTACCCATAAGGATAAGGAACTCTCTTGTTCCCGTCGAGTTTGTGGTGCTAGACATGGAGGCTGATGCAAAAACACCTCTTATACTAGGAAGGCCGTTCCTTAGCACTGCAAATGCCAACATTGATGTTAGGGCTAGAGAAATCCACCTTAACATTAATGGGCATGACAAAAAGTTCGCCTTCAATCCCCAAAGAGAACAATGCAATCAGGTATGCATCTTCTACGGTAAAAATCCTAACACAGTGCAGAAAATATAAGTATACCCAATTGCACCAAAATCGGGTGCACCGGTGGTAAAAGTTGAGAGCGCACCACCGCTACTCAAGAAGAGGAACGAGCCACAGGAAATGAAGAGAAAGGTCGCCGCCAAGCCAAAGAAAATCAAACAAGTGTGGCGGAAGAAAGAAGTTGCACCGATCATGGAAAATTCTCCATCCATGATGGGCACCACGAAGAATTAAACGCGGAGAACGTCTTGTTCGAGACATAAAATCCGGACCCTCATCGGGAGGTAAACCGATATTTATCCCCCCTTCCCCATTAAATTAGTTTTATTTTCCTTAACCACTAAATTAGGCTAGAAAAATTGTGATAGCTCGGCCAAATTTACTGGTCGGCAGGTCAAATTTCATCCAAAACGACCACCCGGGTGATAATCTGAGGCTCCAATCCAGCCAGTCAGTTTTTAGCACCCTGGAGGTCATATTTCATGAAAATGACCACCTGATTGGGTAATATTCAAGTACCCAGAATCTAACCCGACCAGTCAAATTTTTGCACTCGGGTGGTCAAATTTCAGCAAAAATGACCCTCTAGGTGATGGTCTGATCATCCAACCTGGCTAGTCGAATTTCAGCAAACCGGGAGGTCATATTCCATGAAAATGACCACCCGACTGGGTAAATTTTGGGAAGTCAGATTCTATCGAATTCTAGCACCCGGGAGGTCATATTTGGTGAAATATGATCACCCGGCTAGCTAATCTTGAGCCACCTAACCTGAAATAACCCAGTCCAGTTTTAGCACCTTGGGGGTCATTTTTCATGAAAATGAGCACCCAGCTGGGTCATTTCTACCGCCCGGCACAACGTTTCCTCGGATTCTTGGCACTTTTACTATAGAGATGATGGCCATGAGTGGTGGAGGTGTGGCCAGCTTTCCCTTTAGGCGAAATGCTCATAAAAAGCCCCACCATGAGTGAAAACAAGTGAATGAGAACCACTCAAATCACTCCATCTTTTGATCATCCAGTCTCACCTGCCACCCTATTCACCTAGGCACCATAGAGGGCAGAACACTCATTGCAAAATTCTAAATTTTGCCATCCCATCAATCCCTCCTTGATCCCTATCCTCTCTCCATTTTCGGAATAATGGAGGCATGCATTTCACATGGCACCTGTACAAGCAACTTGGCCACCAATAATTCACCCAGTGGGAGGAAAAAGAGATGCCGGCCGGCATGGGGTGCCGCCCGGCCTACCCCGCCGACCGTCATGGGGTGCTGCCCAGCCAAGCCTGCCGGCCGGCGTTGGTCGCCGCTTGGCCTAGCCACTCTCCTCCCAAGGCTCTTCTTGAGCCTATTAATAGAGGGCTCACTCTCCCTTGCTTCTGCACCCAAAACCTTCAGCTGAAAACATCCTTACCCCTATCAGTTGGTATAACTCTTATAGTCATATCTTTGTTAAACCAAGATACTCTTATGCCTAGCTTCCCTGAGGAAAATAAATACGATACCTTGGAATACTCCTGGGTGAATTTCTACAATAGATGTTCTGTGCGCTTGCGGATTGGCTCACTCTTCTCTTAAAGCATAACAAACATCAATTAACACTTCGAGCGTTGTTACCAGATAATATTTTGGTGCAACGTTAAGAAGTGCCAACATTCATGCTCTACGGTCGCCAGTTCGGCTGCGTCATTTTGTATGGATTAGTTCCGGTTTGTGGTTTTCAGCTTGTTCCGAAATTGAGCCGAAGTCCTTCAAGGTTTCGGTTCATCACTCCCCGTCGTTTGGCTGCAACCAACCTTGATCAGGTCTAAAGCCACCTGGATTGTGCTCCTGAGTTCGTGAGATCGAGTCGAGTCCAAGGATTCGGTGCCTCTCTCACGTCACTTGGCCACTTCCCTAATCTTTGTCAGGTATAAAGCTAGTTATCCCCACGGAATTTCAGCAAGTTACCCATCATCGTACCTACTGCCGTGAAGATTGGGCAAACCCCCAGGTTTACCCCTATCATGATGCTTCTATGATGTGGGCAGTTGTTCGTAATCACATTCTTATTGCTACATGTAATACTTTATTTCCTGCATCCTTTAATGCTGATCTTCTCATCGTTGAATCGTAAACCTTGATCTTCTCTCATGGCACAGCCATGTTCCACTTTGTATCTACTGGCCTGTACTTAGTGAAATTATTATTTTCAGTTATAGTTATTGCTTCACCATTAATGTTTTGTTTCTTAGTTTCCATAATATATTTTCTACTGATGATAAAAATATTATTTTTCATGCACTAAAATTGCCTCTTCATCGCCTTTTTTTCAACTTTCCCAAGAAGATATGTAGTAGCTAAACACTACTACAATCAAGGCCTTCAATAGTGTACAAAAGGGCCCTGCAATATTGGGCAAATAGTGCGCTATTGCTCTAACGATATTGCTGGCTTCACCTAGCAATATCGACTAGAGGTGTCCGATATTGTTGTTCCAACTGCGGTTGGATGACATCACTATGTCCGATATTGATGTGGAAGATAACAATAGCGTCTCGACAACATCACTTTGTTCGATATTGATAGTGAAACAACAACATCGGTATGATGACATCATGTTGTCCGATATTATAGTCAAAGAGAACAATATTGGTTCAATGACATCATCATGTTCTATATTGCTATTTTTCTTGAATTATTATACCATTTGACACTATTTCAAATCATCGTAGGTCTCAATTACAAATGTAAATTGGCATTCCCAATCATAACATATTTCATCATGCATAAAGACCAACATAGACTTTATCAAATAATCCACCATATCCGTAACTTTATCATCCATACACAAGTTCACACATAATAAAGTATCATTCGGACACAAGATAAGCATTCATACACAAGTTCTCCCATAAATTTACACACAGTAAATATTGACGCATATGTTCATTCACCATTCGGCCAACTCCGTTGCCGGAGTATTGCATCCTGCCTCTCTTGCTACGCCTTGTTTTCTGCTTTTATTATATCTTTGGCACGCCCTTTACCAACATAACCACAAAGATCTGGATGTTGAGCGACAAGAAGACTCTCTGGATCACGGTAAGCCCCATCCGGATGAATGAAGTCATGCATGATGAAACAAAGCAACTTAGATCCAATGAGATTGAGTCTGTTGTCACCAATATGGCAATTGTGCTTCTTAGGATATTTATCTAGCTGCACATATCAAGTAAACAATTACTAAGTTCGTGTCTAGGAAAAATGGTATAGTATAGTAGTAAAAGAAATACCCAACACTTACATCTTTACATATAGGTGGATCGTCCGAGGGGAATCTTGTGTATGCTCGAATGCTAGTGGTGATGTAATAGCATACATAGAAGCCACAATGCAAGCTCCCAAGAACCTGTTTTACACATTGTGGAAACAAAATGAATTGTAAGTTACAACATGTCCAAACATGAATAAATTGATACAAATTATTATATTATGCTCTCATAGTACCTTGAAATGTGTTCTATACCCTATTTTACTTTCATTTTCAGATTTCCCTCACCACCAAGCTCGAGGTAATACCTGTATGCGCTATTACAAAAATAAAATAATTAACCCAAAATTACCTTGATTAAATTACAAGTTAATCAAATAATGTATCTTACCTATCTAGAACATCATAGAAATCCTTGTAGGCTTTCGGATCATGGTTAGCAGAGTCTAGTACCAAACCCTCACAAACCTTGGATCTATGTGGAAGGCAATCCAATGATTACTACATAAATATGTAACCGTGTTAGTGTCTTAATTGAACATTCAACTCTACAATAAAAAACATGATCATAAAACTTACTCAAAGTTATAAGGAGCAATGATGCAATTTGTGTGTCTCCACTCAAATATGTGTCTTCCTATGTGTGCCGCTACAACATTCCTATCTTGGTCAACCATCTTCTTTTGTTTTTTTCATGTTCTTCTTCTTGCCAACCATTGACGGGTTGATCTCATTAAGCGTTGAGTTAATAGCAACCTAGCTTATGGTGATCGAGTTAAGGTACGTGGCTTCCTTATCAACTTTGGAGTGGTAACACATCCTTCACAATAGAAAATGATAGTCATGTATCTTTTAATAGTCATGAATTTGCAAATAATAAAGATTCAAAACACTTACAGACACTAGACAATAATCATAGTGGCATCTATTCTATCAAGATGATATAAGGCATGTCTGTCCTCAATGACACATGTAAATCAAATGGCCCTTGGCCAAAATGTGACGGACCATAGCTTGGATGAATTGAATGCCTCTGCTACATGCATCGATATGACGACATCATGTTGTTTGATATTATAGTCAAAGAGAACAATATCAGTTCAATGACATTATCATGTATGATATTGCTATTTTTCTTGAGTTATTATACCATTTGACACTATTTCAAATCATCACAGGTCTGAATTACAAATTTAAATTGGTATTTCTGATCATATTTCATCATGCATAAAGACAAACATAGAGTCCGACAAAATAATCCACCATATCCGTAACTTCATCATTCATACACAAGTTCACACATAATAAAGTATCATTCAGACACAAGATAAGCATTCATACATGTTGGTGTTTGCTAGGCTCTAAAGATAAAATGAATTAATTCCGCAAGCGCATAGAACACCATTGTAGCATTTCACCCGGGAGTATTCCAAGTTATCGTATTGATTTCCACATGGAAGCTATGCATAAGATTATCTTAGCTTAACAAAGATATGACTAAAGAATAATTCCAACTAACCAAAGACGGGAGTAAGGAGAATCAACGATAGAGTAGGGTAGTAAGACAGGAGAAATCCACACTAAGATATATAAAATGAACGGTTAAGCTAGCCGGGAGGACAACGAGTCTAAATCAAGCGTTGAATCCTAGTTACTCGGGTTGAGGTCTTACGCCATTCCTGGTAGAGCCTCGAGTCTTTCATCTATTAGTTCACTTTAGGGTAGGAAAACGATCCACTAATAAGGATCGATAACTAACCTCACGTACTAGTGGGTACGCTACCACTTGACAACCCTGCTTGAGACTTCCCGTACGTGGTGGATTACTAAAGGGACGGATAGGGCTGTCACCACGTGCCACCTACCACACAGCCCGTGGGGACGAATACAAATCCAGCTAGCGTTAACTTAGGCACCACGCCAACGCCTTGACTAGATATTCTTCCGTTGATCGAGCGGAAGAATAGCCAGGAAATAACCAAGTCTAAGTTCTAGAAAGAACTAAAATTAATTAAATCCTAGCCGGAAAATCCATGAACTATGCAACAATGTTTCTTCCCAATAATTGTAACTTGTGGAAATGACTAAATTAAAATAGATACTTGACAAGATATAAAAGGAAAGATATTTTATATTGATAAGAGACAAGTCTTACATAAAGAGAAAAGATACAAGAGATCTCATACCAAGACTCCGAGACAATTCCAGAATCTCGAGCGATGCTCTCGACTAGACTCTAACTCCCGGCTAACTGACCTATTGTTGGTATTTCTTAACATCGCATCAATAATATGATTATTCTTGGTATGGTGCTAGAAATAATTGTTGGTGTTTGTTATGGTTTAAGAATAAAATGAATTAATCCGCAAGCGCACGGAACAACATTGTAGCATTTCACTCGGGAGTATTCCAATGTATCGTATTTATTTTTCTCAGAGAAGCTAGGCATAAGATTATCTTGGTTTAACAAAGATATAACTGCAAGAATTATACCGACTGACCAAAGACAGGGATAAGGGTATTCAATAATAATATGGGGGTAACAGCACAGGAGAAATCCACACTAGAATAAATAAATAAAGAGATCGGTTAAGCTAGCCGGGAGGACAGCGAGTCTAAGTCTAGAATTCCTAAAAATATATCTTTCCAAAGTATATCTAAATCAAGCATCAAACTCCTAGTTACTCGGGTCGAGTGCTTACACCAATTTCTTGGTATAGCCTCAAGTCTTTCACCTATTCGCTCACTTCGGGGCATGAAAACATTCTACTAATATGGGTTGGTAACTAGCCTCTCTACTAGTGGGTACGCTAACGCTAGACAACCCTAACTAAGACGTCTTGAACGTGCTGGATTACTAAAAGGGATGGACATGTCCGTCACCACCTGCCGCCTACCACACAGCCCATGGGGACGAATGCAAATCCAGCTAGCGTTAACTTAGGCACCACACCTACGCCTTCACTAGATATTCTTCCGTTGGCCTAGCGGAAGAATAGCCGGGAAATAACCAAGTCTAAGTTCGGAAAGAATTAAACTTAATTAAATCCTAGCCAGGAAACCAGTGAACTACACAACAAAGTTTCTTCCCGAATAATGTAACTTAAGGAAAATGACTAAATTAAGATAAATACTTGACAAGATATAAAAGAAAATATATTTATATTGATAAAGGATAAGTCTTACATAAAGAGAAAAGATACTAGAGAGCTCATACCAAGACTCCAAGACAATTCCGGAATCCCGAGCGATGCTCTCGACTAGACTCTATCTCCCGACTAACTAACCTACTCTACTAAGTAGCAGAAGTAGTGGGAAATGAACTCCTTGATATGTTTCTTGCTTCGATATGCTTCTTGTGCCGAATTCCCCCTCTATTTATAGGTGGCATAGGTCCAGGGGGTATTTGTAGGTGAAGGAGGCTCGGTTGGCCAAAGTCGGCGCGCCGGGCGGCCGTGGGATCATGTCGGTTCCCGACCGACTCATTTTGGTTGGCTCAGATCTTGTCTTGATGGCGGTTGTATGGTCGGTTCGTGCTGATTTCTTCATTTTAGGGCCGGTAGGCATATTGGGCCTCTTGGGCTGGCAACATCAGGTAGCCACCCGGGGCCGAGCGGCAGGCCAGGCCGGGCGGCAGGCTAGGCTGGGCGGCAGGCCAGGTCCAGGTGCCGATCCCCACCGGGTCGCCCCTTGACTTCTCCCAGTTTAGCTTCTTTTTGGTCTTCTCTTCCTTAGTCATATTTCATCATCCTTAATCCGGGAGGAGGAAATACCATCATGGTGAAGTATTTTTGGAAAACTGACCGGGTTGGAAGATCAGCCCGAAAACGACTCCATTTAACCAGCCGGGTGGCTGATTTCAGCTGGTTATGACCCTATCGACTAGTTTCTGATTTCAGCTTGAAAGTGATCCCATTTAACCAGTCGGGTTGCTGATTTTAGCTGATTATGACCCTGTTGCCTAGTTTCTGCCTGAAAACGACCTGTCGGCCGGTGAAAATGGCTGTTTCACAGTCGTGATCGGCCGATGGGATGTTTCTTTATGTTTTTACACATTTGGGTCTCTTATGCCTGCAAACACATATTTTACCAAAACTCATGGAACTTTATTAGTTTAAACAAATATTTATTGAATTTTGGTCTTTATCCTGCATTTTCCCGATCGGTTGGTGGCCAATTTTGGGTTTTATCGGCCGCCAACATCTCCCCAAGCTTAAACCTTTGCTCATCCCGAGCAAATTAAAACTTAGAGATGATGGATCTGGAGTTGCTTCAATATTAGTGCCCTACAAGTATCAAGTGCACTAACGCATACTCCAACGCAATATGGGTAAGTGTAAACCAGTACGATTGTGTTACTAAGTCATTCTCATTATACAACGGGGCTTATTGGCATTTTATTACCTTGTCATGAGCGGTTGAAGTCTAAAACAGCTAGTTCAAACTTTGTCATGCAATCTCCTATGTGATCATGAGTCCAAAGTTTTTATAATGCTGCACAAAATTGAAAATCTTCCCTCTTGGTGCAATCTCCCACTATGGCTCTCATATCTCAAAGGGTGTATTTGCTTACCAAATGCTCATCCTACTTTCTAAAAGTTTGGCTTAAATATGTGGAGCTTGGTAGGATGTCACATTTAGCATGCATATGTTGTTAGGCTAAGAGATGATCCTAGTGAAAGACATTGCACTTCCTCATTCCAATCATTTAGAGATAATGTTTTGTGGAGACAGAGAGAATGGAATCACATGAAGGATTGGGCAAGCACAACTGCAAAGGTCTTGGGTGCAGATTTATCCGAAAGACTAGAATTTTGTGCTAGAGAGAAAAATATGATCCTTTTATTTTCGCTCAAAGGAATATTTTTGTATGAACCTTGAAGCTTTTTGATGTATCATATCCATGAGAGCTGATAAATTTTTTCCTTTCTTTTCCTTCTTTTTACTTCTTTCTTCCAGCTCTCATGGTGTGAAGAGGCTAATTCAATAGTTCAAATATTTTTACAAACTTTTTCTGAGCAATTGGGAGGACCATAAATTTTTAATAGGATCAAAGGCTCGCAAAAAGAAAGATTTTTGGTGGGCATGCTTGGTGAAATGGATGCATGCTTCCGATGTGGAAACCACATAGCCAAGCATGATTATTTTGAGAATTCAAAGATAACGCGAAGGAAAATGATTGGCCTTAGAAGTGCAAGTCCCTCATAAGGATTAAATCCTAACTAAACTCATTGCATGCATAAATGACATAGATATGGTTTTGATATTAATATTTGGCCATGGTAGGAATTTGTCTATCATAGGGAAGATGTGCACCAAGTAGGGGTTTTTGTTGCAGCATAGTTTTGAAAGAAATCATTGGACTCTAATCATAAGGAGATCACAGACTCATCCAAAACATGCCATATCATAAACTCCAACAACTAGACTTGGTGTTTATTAGCTATTTTGCACCAACTAAAACGTAGAGAGACTAGTGATATCATCATGCTGGTCTACCATTACCCATGAAAATGAGGAGTAGAGGTTGTATACTAGAGACTCAAAGGGAGCTAATAGAGCAACTATTCATCATTTCCATAGGCAAGGTGGAGACCAAGTTCTCAAATTTTATTTATAAAGGGAAATATTTTTGTTCTTTTTGGTTATGCAAATTTTTATGGTTTTTCTTTGAAAACTGAAAATGTTTTTGGGTTTTCTAAAATTTTCTGAAGTGAAAACAACTCAACTAGAGAAACAGGGAGAGAGAGGATAGAACAAGCGGTGCACCTTGGTTTGGGTGCCTCCCCAAGCTTAGGTCTTTGCAAGACTTAAGCTTAGATGGCTTTTACTATAGTGGTTGATACTCAATGTTGAAGTGACCGAACAGTTGATCCATCATGGAGATCTTTGTCTGAAGTTGTTCTGACATTTGTTGCTGTCATTCTTGTTCCCTCCTTATGGCTACTTGTATTTCTTGAGTTCGTACGTTGGTTTCATAGGCATTGGCAGCCAAGTATTGTATGTCTTCTTGCAACTTCGAAAAGTTATATGATGTGAATCGGGCAGAACGAGAAGTTCCTATGCCTCCATGAGGTTTGTGGTAACTCCCCATGCTATAAGGCTCATAGTTGTCATGGGAGGAAGAGGTGTAGTTTGATGAACTTGCAAAACCAGGAAATTGTGGCTGTTCACAACTGTATTGGGGACCTCCCGCTTCACCCGTTTGAGGTGTGTTCATCGTTGTTTCATGCTGTTGCTCTTCTCGATGGAGTTGTTCTCTAGTTTTTGTTCTTGGCCTATCCCCTGCAACACTATGTCATGCACGCTGCACGGAAGCTTGCAATTTGTACAAAATTTTTCTTTTTCCAATGATGGTGAGCTGGGGGTTAGGCAATTCAATCTCTGTGTCATACCCTGGATAAAGCATGAAGTACCTATTATTTTCCTCTCTCAACAAATGGGTTTGCAAGAAATGATCTTTTCCTAACAAAGGGGCGTTAGGGAGATGATCTATTCTAGCTCGTTGAAGTGCACCAACCTTCCTAGCAATTCTAGTGACAAAAGGGGTGAAAGTGATGGTTCCTTGTTGTCTGAATGCTAAAGTGAGCCAATGGTTGATGAGAATGTAGGGTTCATTTTTATCTTTTTGATTACAGCATAAAGATAGGCTTTATCTAAACTATTCACCGAACGTACATCACCCCGAGGGGTTAAGTAGTGAGTGATAAAACGGTGAATTATACAGAGCGAGGGGTTGTGAATACCACTAGTGCGTTCTTGCCCCGTAACGGGATTTCCTATCTTGGCCCAAAGTCCTTGTGGTGTGAAAGCTTTAAGTCTATCAATGTCTAAAGTGGTCTTCCGATCAAAACCAAGATAAGTGCTAATTCTTTTAAAGGCCGTTCATAGGTTTCACCAAAAAGACGAAATTCATAGAGGGTGCCCATTTTGTTTGATTCATGAGTATAAACTTTCAGCGTGCAAAGGAATACGATAGTAAGCCATTTAGAACCGTACTCATTAAGGTTGTAGAAATCATACCATCCGACCGTGTTGAGTGCGTACTCAAAATCAGCGAGGACGCCGATTCGCTCGAGGAAGTTGTGGTCAAACTTGCACACGCTCGTGAACTCCTGGTCTCGAATGGCGGTCAACTTGCTTTGCTCATCGAAGTCGTTGATCACCATGTTTTCTTCACTCTCCATAAATTTCTCGAATCCTTCATCTTGCACACTTGCCACCATTGGATCATCGGATATGGACATTGTTTCCGAGTGGTAACTCGGAGCATGCCCATATGAAGCTCTTGAGTGCTCACTTGGTGTGCGCCTCCCATGGCTTGAGCTGCTGCTGCTAAACTTGGTGTAGAGGCCTCTCCAGATGTTTGCCATACCTGCAATAGAGTTACTTGGACACAATACCTAATGGACAATATGGTAATAATGGTTAGTGGTTAGTCGCCCGGTTAGTAGTCCAAGTGTTAGTAGTCCAAAACACGCAAGAGACAAAGCGAAATTTCCTCTAGTTGGTTTTATTGTAGCACACTTTTATTCCTAAGTGGAGAGTGCACTTACTAAGCAAACTAGTGGAGTGAGAAAGGGAGAGAAATGAATGTTTCAGCTGAAGGAATGGTGGTGGAGAAATAAGTGAGAGGGCACCCGGTATTTATAGGCTCGAGAGACAGAGAGAGTCATGGGGCAAAAATGCCAGGCCGGGCGGTGGCACATGCCGGGCGGCAACCCATGCCGACCGGCATGGCTTTGTCCTCCACTTGCTCTATTATTGCTTTGGTGGTGATGGGAGATGGGTAGGTCCATGCGCCATGTGATTTCCTTGCTCACTTTGTCCAGAAATGTGTTGAGAGTGTGGGGAGCAAGGATAGAGTGACGGGATGGCCAAAGTTGTATGTTTGCAATAAATATCATGCCACTCATGATGCCTAGGGGAGTAGGATGGCAGGTGAGTGTGGGTGGTGAAAGAGTGAGGTGACATGTATGGCTCTCCTTCTCTTTCTTTTACTGATGGTGGGGACTTTTGATGAGCATTTTGCATAAAGGGAAAGCTGGCAACACCTCCACCACTCATGGCCATGATTTATGCAGTAAAAGAGTCAAGAATCCAAGAAAAAGCTTGGTTTGGCGGCACCAAAATTACCTAGCCGGGTGGTCATATTTCACGAAAAATGACCCCAGGGTGCTAAAACTGGACTGGGTTATTTCAAGCTAGGTGGCTCAAAATTACCTAGCCGGGTGATCATTTCTCACCAAATATGACCTTTTAGGTGCTCAAACTTGACTGGCCGAGTTAGATTCTGGGGAACTTAAATATTACCCAGCCGGATGGTCATTTTTCATGAAATATTACCTCCCGGGTGCTAAAAACTGACTGGCCGGGTTGGAGCCTCAGAACATCACCCGGATGGTCGTTTTTAATGAAATTTGACCTACCGGCCAGCAAATTTGGCCGAGTCATCACCAAAATTTTTTATGCCTAAGTTAGTGATTAAGGAAAAATAAAATCAAACTAATTATATGAAAAAAGCAAAGGAAGGGGGATAAATATCGGTTTACCTCCCAATGAGGGTCTGGATTTTTTGTATCGAACTAGACATTCTCTGCATTCAATTTTTTGTGGTGCCCTTCGTTGATGAAGAATCTTCTATGATTGGTGCAGCTTCTTTCTTCCGCCGTACTTGTTTGATGTTCTTTGACTTGGCGGGGGCCTTTTTCTTCATTTCCTACGGCTCGTTCTTCTTCTTGGGCAGCAGCGGTGTGCTTTTCACATTTACCATAAGTGCACCCATTTTTGGCGGGATTGGGTACACCTCAATTTTCTGCACCATGTTAGGATTCTTACCATAAAAGATGCGCACCTGATTGCATTGTTCCGTTGGGGGCTTGAAGGCAAACTTTTCATCGTTCCCATTAATGTTATGGTGGATTTCTCTAGCGCCAACATCAATGCTAGCGTTTGCGGTGCTGAGGAATGGCCTTCCTAGTATAAGAGGCGTCTTTACATCGGCCTCCATATCCAGCACCACAAAGTCGACAGGAACAAGACAGTTCCTTATCTTTACAGGTGCGTCCTCTGTGATACCCGCCAGGTAACGATCGATTAGTCGGCAAGCTGCAAGCACATTGCTGTAGGGGATAATGAATTGACATCAAGTTTGTCATACACCACCTTCGGCATGATGCTCATGTTTGCCCCAAGATCACAAAGGGCGTTGTTGAAGTGTTCCATCCTGATAGAACATGGGATGGTTGGACGTCCCGGATCTTGCTTCTTTTCTGGGATGGAGTTTAAGATGGCGGCGATGCATTCCTCCATTAATTTGACAATCTTAGTGGATGGTATTGGGTGTTTGTTGTTGAGGATGTCCTTTAGGTACTTGGAGTAGGTAGGAACATGCATAGCATGAAGTAGAGGTATGTTGACATATAATTTCTTTATTACCTCCACAAACTTACCGAATTGTTCGTCCACTGTCAGCTCCCTCTGGCGAGAGGGAAATGGCAACACCGGGGTATCGTAGAACTCATGTGGTGCCTTCTTTAGAGGCACCTTCATCTCCTCAACTTCAATTTCCTCCTCCCCTTCTGACTCTTCATCAGTTTCCCTGGTCTTCCCTGCATTGTTAGGATTTGGCAGATCCTATGTGGATTTTCCGCCTCTAGTTGTGATAGCATTAACATTTTCCTTGGGGCTAGCTTCCGGCTGACTGGGAAGCTTGCCAGAGTTAGGCTTAACAATAGAGGCAGCCAGCTATGCAATTTGTGTTTCTAACATTTTGTTATGACTAAGCTGGTTTTGCAAGGAGGTGTTGAAGGCTTCCATACGAGAATCTATGCTTTCTAGGACTTTATCAGTAGCAATAAATTTCCTACTAATACTTTCATTAAATTTGGATTGTCCTGAAACAAGATCACGAAAGGAAGGTTCATTACGAATGAAGTTTCTAGAGTTACCCATATTTTTGTCAAAGGATAGGTTTGGCTTGGACTCCCATCTGAAGTTGTTCGTACGGGGCCTAAACCCGTTGTTGCTGTTGTTGTTGTTGTTCTTGTTCTTGTTGTAGTTGAGGTAGTTTACCTCTTCTTCTTGAGTCTCTAGACAGAGGCTTCCCATATGTCCAACATTGCCACACACTTGGCAAGTCATGAGATAGTCTGAGACCTAGACAGTCCACGGTGAATCCATTTTCTTCAAGAGTTGATCCATCTTGATTGCTAGCATGTCAATACCATCAACTTGGTGGACTCCCCTCATCTTGGGCTGTGGCTGGCTTTGCCTCTCATTATAGCCACTGTAGTTGGCGACCGTCTTTTCTATGAGAGTTTGAGCTTCCTTGACCTTTAGAGAGAAGAAAGAGCCTCCAGTGACTGCATCTAGGTGTTCACGAGCGGGGCGGTTGAGCCTGTGGTAAAAGCTTTGGATCAGCAACCAATCTTTTATTCCATGATGTGGGCATGCCAAAGTGTATTCTTGGAAGCGTTCCCATGGCTCAGGGATGCTTTCATCGGTTAGCTGTTGAAAGCTTGAAATTTTGTTTTGCAGGGCGTTGGTTTTGCCTGGCGGAAAGAACCTGGCAAGGAAGACATTGGAGCACTTGTCCCATGTGCTGAGCTCTTCGTGATTGCTTTAGAACCACTGCTTGGCCTTTCCCAATAGTGAGAATGGGAAAAGGTGAAGGCGGATGGATTCAGGGGTTACATCCCTCATGGTGAAGGTGCTGCACACCGCCAAGAACTATTGGAGGTGAACATTTGCATCTTCTGATGCCTTGCCACAGAAAGGACCGTCCAGAACCATGTTAATTAAGGCTGGCTTTAGCTCATAGCTTCCGTTCCTCATGTTCGGGTTCGGACCGGTGCGGATGTTGTCTGTAGATGGGGCGGAGTAGTCATGGATTGTCTTCTCAGCCATGGTTGGTTGAGTGGACGTAGACGGATTTTGCTGCAGAGCTGGTGAGATCAGAGGTGCTTCAAGAGCAAGTCTAGGCTGAGGGTGAGTCATTGACACACTCTCCTCAACAAAGCCTTCCAATCGTTGTGGTAGTTGTCTGGTAGGTCGAAACCAGTCATAGAGCATCTGTTTACACAACAAATAAATAGAACAAGGGTAAGCTACAAAGCAAAGCGGTAACTTCTTGGTAGAAATATCAATGTTAAATTTCCGATATCTTAGCCTATTGCTTCCTCGGCAACGGCGTCAGAAATGCTTGTTGGTATTTCTTAATGTCGCATCAAGAATACGATTATTCTTGGTACGGTGCCAGAAATAATTGTTATTGTTTGTTATGCTTTAAGAATAAAATGAATTAATCCGCAAGCGCACGAAACACCATTGTATTATTTCACCCGGGAGTATTCCAAGGTATCGTATTTATTTTTCTCAGGGAAGCTAGGCGTAAGGTTATCTTGGTTTAACAAAGATATAACTACAAGAATTATACCAACTGACCAAATACGAGGGTAAGGATGTTCAATAATAATATGGGGGTAGCATCATAGGAGAAATCCACACTAGAATAAATATATAAAGAGATCGGTTAAGCTAGCCGGGAGAATAGTGAGTCTAAGTCTAGAATTCCTAGAAATATATCTGTCCAAAGTATATCAAAATCAAGCGTCAAACGCCTAGTTACTCGGGTCGAGTGCTTACACCAATTTCTTAGTATAGCCTCAAGTCTTTCACCTGTTAGCTCACTTCAGGGCACGAAAATGTTCCACTAATATGGGCTGGTAACTGGCCTCTCTACTAAGTGGTACAGTAACTCTAGACAACCCAGAGTAAGATGGCCCGAATGTGGTGGATTACTAAAAGGGACGGACAGGGCTGTCACCACCTGCCGCATACCACACAGCCCGTGGGGACGAATGCAAATCCAGCTACCGTTAACTTAGGCACCACACCTACGCCTTCACTAGATATTCTTCCGTTGGCCTAGCAGAAGAATAGACAGGAAATAACCAAGTCTAAGTTCATAAAGAATTAAACTTAATTAAATTCTAGCTGGGAAACCCGTGAACTACGCAACAAAGTTTCTTCCTAAATAATGAAACTTAAGGAAAATGACTAATTAAGATAAATAATTGACAAGATATAAAAGAAAAGATATTTATATTGATAAAGGATAACTCTTACATAAAGAGAAAACATACAAGAGAGCTCATACCAAGATTCCAAGACAATTCCGGAATCCTGAGCGATGCTCTCGACTAGATTCCAACTCCCGACTAACTAACCTACTCTACTAAGTAGCACAAGTAGTGGGAAATGAACTCCTTGATATGATTCTTGCTTCGATATGCTTCTTGTGCCGAATTCCCCCTCTATTTATAGGTGGCATAGGTCTAGGGGGTTATTCGTAGGTGAAGGAGGGTCGATTGGCCAAAGTTGGCGCACCGGGCGGCCGTGGGATCGTGTCGGTTCCCGATCGACTCATTTTGGTCAGCTCAGATCTTATCTTGATGGCGGTTGTTCGGCCGGTTCGTGTCGATTTCTCTGTTTTGGGGCTAGTAGGCGTATTGGGCCTCATGGGCTGGCAACACCGGGTAGCCACCCAAGGACGGGCGGCAGGCTAGGCCGGCCAGCAGCTAGGGTCGGGTACCGACCCCCCCCCCCCCTGACTTCTCCCAGTTAAGCTTCTTTTAAGCCTTCTCTTCCTTAGTCATATTTCATCATCCTTAATCTGGGAGGAGGAAACTCCATTATGGTGAAGTATTTTTGGAAATGGGGGGGGGGGGGGGGGTGGAAGATCAGCCCGAAAACAACTCTGTTTAACCAGCCGGGTGGCTGATTTTAGTAGGTTATGACCCTGTTGGCTGGTTTCTGATTTCAGCTCGAAAGTGACCCCGTTTAACCAGCTGGGTGGCTGATTTTAGCTGATTATGACCCCGTCGGCTGGTCTTTGGCTGAAAACGACCCTGTCGGTCGGTGAAAATGGCTGTTTCACAGTCGTGATCGGCCGACGGGGTGTTTCTTCATGTTTTTACACATTTGGGTCTCTTATGCCTGCAAACACATATTTCACCAAAACTCATGAAACTTTATTAGTTTAAACAAATATTTATTGAATTTTGGTCTTTACCTTGCATTTCCCGACTGGTTGGTGGCCGATTTTGGGTTTTATCGGCCACCAACACCTATTCTACATTGTGGCGGAAGTAGTGGGAAATGGACTCCTTGATGTGTTTCTTGTTCATTTCCTCTTGAATTCTCCACTATTTATCGGTGGAATGGGATGGAGGGTACTTGTAGAGGATTTTGGAGTCGGTTGGTCAACGTCGGCCTGCTAGGTAGCGGGACCTGCCGAGTGGCCTAGCTGGCCGGGCAACCTCATGATTTTGTCGGTTTGGCACCGACTTGTCTTGGATGCTTCAGATGATATTGTGGAGTCGGTATCTTGGTAGATTTGTGCCATTTTCTGTGGATTTGGGCCGGTTGGCCTAGTGCGCCAGGAAGCCTTGGATTAAGTCCATTTCCAACCGACTTTGCATTAGACCTCTTGGACTGCCCCGTGGAGTCGGTTGGTGGGTTGGTTCACAACTCCTTCCTTTGTTTGGGGTGGTAGGCCTCATGCACCAGGCGGCAACCTGGGTCAGGCGGTAGTTCACGACTGGATGGCCAGATTTCACTGAAAATAAAGTGTCGGGTGGCCTGTTTCTGCCGAGCCTCCAAATTTGCTTGAAAATCAATGACTGGGTGGCCTGTTTTGTGCAATTTATTCCTGAGTCGCTCAAAAATTGTTTGTAAGGCCAAGATATGATCAGAACAATTCATCTTGAATGTTGATGAAGTCCTTGGCACATTTTGGTGAGTCGAGTGATCGACAGGGTATTGCCGAGTGACGGCCCTGATCGACCGGCCGGGTGGTCATTCGAGTAGCCGATCAGGCTTCTGGTCTTCATTCAGGTGATGATCCGGGTGGTTGATTACACTGTCGGCCTTTGATCTATTGGAAAGACAGAGTCGAGTGCTAATTTCAGCCGTAAACGGCCGTGTCGGCCGGCTGTTTTACAGTCATGATTGGCCGACGGGGTGTTTATTCATATTTTTTTTTTACATATTTTAGCCCTGTATGACCTGCAAACACATATTTCACCAAAACTTGTGCTACTTTATTAGTTTAAGTAAATTTTTATTGAACTAAGGTCTTTACCTTGCATTTCTTGACTAGTTGGTGGCCGGTATTGGGTTTTATCGGTCGCCAATATACATGTTCTCCCATAAGTTTACACAAGGTAAATATTGATGCATATGTTCATTCACCATTCGACTAACTCAGTTGCCGGTCTATTGCATCCTACCTCTCTTGCTACGCCTTGTTGTTTGCTTTGAATATATCTTTGGAATGACCTTTCCAACATAACCACAAAGATCTGGATGTTGAGAGACAAGAAGACTCTAGATCACGGTAAGCCCCATCTGGATGAATGAACTCACGCATGATGAAACAACGCAACTTAGATCCAATGAGATAGAGTCCATTGTTGCCAATATGGTAATTGTGCTGCTTGGGATATTTATCTAGCTGCATATATCAAGTAAACAATTACTAAGAGTGTATCTAGGAAAAATGGTGTAGTATAGTAGTAAAAAAAATACCCAATACTTACATCTTTACATATAGGTGGATCGTTCGAGGGGAATCTTGTGTATGCTCCTGTGCTAGTGGTGATGTACACAATGCATGCTCCCAAGAACCTGTTTTACACACTGTGGAAACAAAATGAATTGTAAGTTACAACATGTCCAAACATGAATAAATTGATACAAATTATTATATTATGCTCTCATAGTACCTTGAAATGTGTTCTATACCCTATTTTACTTTCATTTTTGGATTTCCCTCACCACCAAGCTCGAGGTAATACCTATATGCGCTATTACAAAAAGAAAATAATTAGCACTGTGGTATATATATACCAGGGATACCTCGCCACTGGGATATATTGCCGATTGGGCCGGGGTCCAATAAAGATAAAGACCCATGAAGATAACTACTCGGATTGTTACATGGAGTACACGACAAGCCAATACTAGAGATAGAAAGTTATAGATAGAGTCCTAGTCGGAAATCATGTTGTAACTGACTAAGACACTTACCATGTAACCCTGCCCCCCGGATATATAAGGATGGGCAGGGGCTCTTTCGTGGGCATCCCGAATAATACACTACAGAACACAGGACATAGGGTTGTTATCCTCCGGGAGGCCCAAACCTATCTAAACCTTGCGTCTTGTATGTCCATCGATCTTTCATACTCATACGCATACCTAGATCTACTATCGAGAATATCTCTCGGCAGTTGGCGCGCCAGGAAGGGGCAGCGTTGAGTGTAGCTTCGTCGAAATCGATGGCTTTCGTCGACATCAAGTTTCGCCTGGGAGACAAGATCTGCTTTGGCACTATAAGCCTCGTCACCGATCAGCACGGGAACCTCGTCAAGCATGAGGGCGTGGCCCACTCGGACGCTGCCTCGACTGATCAGAGAAATCTGGCTGGCTGATTCTCGCTTGGCCTCAACAACAGCTTTCCAGGTGGAAACCCTTCCGGGCGGCAACTCAACGTTGTCCGCAATACCCCGATTGGCAACCTTGGTCGATTCGGGTTACATTACAGTTGATCTCCCGGCTCATCACATGGACCAGTCGGATGAAGATCCCAAATTTTTCGACGAATCAAGATTCGTCGCAGCAATCGGCCTCGAAAGCGAGTCACTCCTGGACTTGATTGAAGAGCCGAGTGATTCAGAGAGTTGTTCCTCTGATTTTCACGAGGTATTCATGGTAGCACCTGCCGCTCAGGGGCAAGCAGATGGCAAAACATCGGCGGATGCTGCCGCACGTGGTACTGCGCTGCGTGTAGATGTACATGAAACCGACCTTGAAGACGGTGATCCAGACACCACCACTCCTTCGCTTCGAAGACCGGATGCTCAGCAGAGACCCTGAGTCGTGTAAAACTTAGATATGGGAGACCTCACCTTAAAACTTGATGGTGAAGACGTCTTCAACACCCCACAGCACAACATTACGGCTGCGGCAACCCTCCTGCAAACAATAGAGCCCCTGCTCCAAGTCTCCCCAGAGTTGACACCTCAGGTCAACCAATTGAAAGCGCACATCAGGGCCGCGGCTGTACTGGGGATGCATGCGGCACGATCAACGCCGACTAAATCAGTCTCCGGAGCCGCTAGTTCAATGCCCAGGGAGGATAGAAGAGATCGACAGCGCTCCAACCGGGAGGCAACCCCGCCTACTGTTCCCAGGCGCAGGCCCATTGCAAAGTACCATGATCAACATCCAAGCGCCGACCTACGCAACGGCATACCACCACGAGATGCGCGGGTCCGATTGGACAACAGACGTCGAGAGAGCGATGATGCGTCCCGCCAAGAGTATGAAGATGAACGGCGTCAGCGCGGTTATGTCGACTATGAGTGTGACAGTAGGCGGCAGCCACATATAGAAGATCATTACCGTGATCGACGTGACGAGGGCCACCGCAATGATAGATATTACCGAGAAGCCGGCCGCAAACGAGAACATACTCCGGCCACCAACGATTATGACGAGGAGGCTGGCATCCGAGCTTTCACTCGGGAACTTCGAACCGTCAGCTAGCCGGTCGGCTTCAAGCCAGTCGGCATTGAGAAGTATGACGGCAAGACAGACCCGCGCGACTGGCTTCGCGTTTATTCGATAGCCATACGAGCTCTCGGCGGTGATAGCTTTGTCATGGCCAACTACTTGCATGTGTGCTTAGCCCCAGCAGCAAGAACTTGGCTCACTAATCTGCCCGATAACTCTATCACCTCCAGAGCAGATCTCTTTCGGTAGTTCGTGGCTAATTTTCAAGCCACCTTCGATAGACCAGGGAATCACTGGGAACTCGGCCAGATCAAGCAGCGAGATCGGGAGCCACTTCGAGAGTACATCCAACGCTTCTGCCGAGTGAAAAATACCATCCCTAACATCTCGGATGCTCAAGTTGTCGCCGCCTTCCAGGGAGGACTCCGTGATGATGACCTAATAAAGAAGATTGGAAGGTTGGATGCTGCCGGCAGACTGTCAGCCAAAGAATTATTCACTATGGCCGACAAATATGCTGGTGGCAATTCGGCACTATTTCAAGTTCGCCAGTACAAGGAAGCGACCCCAAGGAACCAATTGGGTCCATCCGATTACAACAAGGACGGTGATAGGAAGCGCAAGCACGACCGAACAGTGGCCAACACCGAGCGCCCAACCAGGAGGAAACCAGTCACTCAGGATGACTTTGATAAGATGCTCGATGACCCTTGCCTGCTACATGATGGAGCTCACAAAGCCAGGGAATGTTTCTAGCTAAAAAATTTCGCGCATCATGCCTTGAAGGTCTGTAAAGAACGCCCCTGGATCCCCAAGGGTGGCAAAAAGGATTCAGATAAGGATAACCAAGATGAGGACAATGAGGACTTCCAAGACCCCGAACGCGAGGTCAATTACATCCATGGACGGTCTACGGCCGACTCGAAACATCAGCAGAAGGTCCTCTATCGAGAGGTCCACTCAGTCTCACCAGTGGTACCTCAATATCTATAATGGTCAGAGGTTCCAATTACTTTTGATCGGTCCGACCATCCGGATCACATCCCCAGGCCTGGGAAATATTGATTAGTGCTAACGCCGACTGTTAACCGAGTCCGACTAAATCGGGTACTGGTAGATGGTGGTAGCAGTCTGGACATCCTTTTTGTGAAAACCTTCAAGGAGCTTGGCATACCCTTGACGGACCTCAAGCCGAGTCGATCGCCGTTTCATGGTGTGATCCCGGGCATGCAAACAGTCCCTCTAGGACAAATCACTTTGCCCGTGACTTTCGGCACTCGGGAAAACTACAGGACGGAGCAAACTACCTTCGAGGTCGCCGACCTCGACTCTACGTATCACGCCATTATAGGGCGGCCAGCCATCGCTAAATTCATGGTGGTACCTCATTATCCTTATATGATGATGAAGCTGTCAGGACCAAACGGTGTCATATCAATCCACTCTTATGTGCGGGCCTCATACGACTGCGACAACGGTAGTTGTGAGTTGACCGAGAAGATAGTAGTAGCATCGGAGCTGGACGAGCTGAAGGAAGTAATTGCAACAGCAGAGGAGGCCTTGCTTGACCCTGCTCCGAAGAAAACGATGAAGACTGCGGTACAGGCGGATGCTGTGGAGTCCAAGAAGATTAGCCTAGATGACAATGATGTATCCAAGGCCACCAATATTGGGGTCAATTTAGGAGATAAATAGGAAAGCACGCTCATCCTTTTTCTTAGAAATAATAAAGATATATTTGCATGGAAACCTTCTGACATGCCAGGTGTTCCAAGGGAAAAGGCTGAGCACAAACTTCACGTTCGCGAAAATGCCAAGCCAGTAAGGCAACGGCTTAGACGATTCTCGCAAGACTAAAAGGATGCGACTAGGAAAGAAATCGGCTGACTGTTGGCAGCCGGTTTTATCAAAGAAGTTTTCCACCCCGACTAGTTGGCTAACCCAGTTCTGGTGCGGAAGAAGAATAAGGAGTGGCGGATGTGTGTGGATTACACCGGCCTTAACCAAGCTTGTCCGAAAGATCCGTTCACTCTCCCACGAATTGATCAAGTGGTCAATTTGATGGCTGGATGCGCTCTGTTGTGCTTCTTAGATGCCTATTCAGGGTACCATCAGATTCCCTTAAACCAATCCGACAAGCTTAAAACCTTGTTCATCACACCGTTCGAGGCCTTCTGTTACACAACAATGCCCTTTGGCCTGAAAAACGCTGGCACCACCTACTTGCGGACTATGCAGCGATGTTTGGACAACCAGATAGGAAGGAATGTCGAGGCTTACGTTGATGACGTGGTAGTCAAGAATCGGCTCTCCACCGACTTAATATCCGACCTAGATGAAACATTCGGCAACCTTCGGAAATAGAACATAAAGTTAAATCCGGAAAAATGCATCTTTGGGGTCCCATCAGGAAAATTACTTGGTTTTTTGGTATCACACAGAGGGATTGAAGCTAATCTAGAAAAGGTAAATGCCATATTACGAATGGGACCTCCACACTCGCAAAAAGACACTCAAAAGCTCACTGGTTGTATGGCTTTGCTCAGTCGGTTTGTATCGCGACTCGGCGTCCGAGGGTTACCCTTTTTTCGATTACTCAAGAAGCAAGAATCATTCATCTAGAATGACGACACATAGAAAGCTTTGGATGATTTTAAGGCTTATATTAGTCGTCCTCCATTCTTAACTCCCCTAGAGCCAAAGGAACCTTTGCAGCTGTACATTTCCGCAACCAAACACGTTGTCAGTACTATGCTGACGGTGGAACGGGCGGAAGATGGCAAGGCTCAAAAGGTGCAACGACCAGTATATTTCGTCAGTGAAGTCTTATCAGAATCCAAGGTACGATACTTTCAGCTTCAGAAATTAATTTATGCATTATTGATGACATCTAGGAAGTTGAAGCATTACTTTGAGGATCATCCATTAAGGTCCACACGTCGTTCGGCCTAGGCGAATTGCTTCACAACAGAGAGGCCACTGGGAAAATCGCCAAATGGGCTATCGAGCTCGGATCATATGATATCACCTTTAAGTCACGCGATTCGATCAAAGGTCAAGCTTTGTCGGACTTCGTCGCCGAGTGGACATAATGTGAGTTACCTCCTGACTCACAAGAATTATGCTATTGGAATATGGCATTTGACGGCTCCTTACAACTGGAAGGCGCCGGAGCAGGAGTCATACTGGTATCTCCTGACGGAGCCAAGTTGCGGTACGTTCTTCAAATGCACTTCTGTGCCTCGAACAACGCTGTAGAGTATGAGGTGCTGCTACACGGACTTCGGACAGCTATCTCACTCGGCGTCCAAAGGATAAGCGTCTCTAGCGACTCGACGCTAGTTATAAATCAAGTAATGAAGGAGTGGTGTTGTTCCCACGAAAGCATGACAGCCTACTGCACTGAAGTTCGGAAGCTCAAAGACAAGTTTGATGGCATTGAGTATAAACATGTCCTACGAAAGTACAATGAAGAGGCGAACGAGCTTGCCAAACTTGGGTCTAGCAGATCTAAAATACCCGACGAAGTATTCCTTGATGATCTGCATAAGCCATCTGTACTAATCCAGCAAACTATGGAGCAGTCGACACTAAAGACGGGGGTAGCACCGCATGTAGCTATCATTGAGGTAGATTGGCGAACTCCCTTCATTGATTATCTAGATCGTGATACACTACCGACCAACAAAGACGAAGCCCTCCGGATTATTCGCAAGTCACGTTCATATCATATAGTTGACCATCACGTGTACAAGCAAAGCCCACATGGAGTACTGATGAAATGCTTGTCTCAAGATGAAGGCATAGCTATATTAGGAAACATCCATGCTGGCATTTGTGGGAATCACGCAGGCCCATCCACAATTGCAGCCAAAGCAATGAGGCAAGGGTTTTATTGGTCGACCGCTGGTGCTGATGCTAAGGAAATTGTCCGAAAGTGTGAAGGTTGTCAGTTCTTCGCCCGTCAGATGCACGTACCTGCTATAGAGCTTCAAAATATACCAATAACTTGGCCGTTTTCAGTATGGGGTTTAGACATTGTCGGACCTTTCATGAAAGCTCAAGGGGGTTTTACTCACCTTTTCGTAGCAGTGGACAAGTTTTCTAAATGGATCAAAGCAAAGCCAGTCTGTAAGATTTTGGCAAAGAAGGCCATCGAGTTTATGACCGAAATAGTCACTCGGTTCGGTGCCCCACACAAGATAATCACTGACAACGGTACTCAATTCATAGCAGAGGAGTTTAAAGAGTTTGCGGGCCTAGTCGGTTTTAAGATTGGTTATGCCTCGGCCGCCCATCCACAGAGCAGTGGTCAGGTTGAGAGGGCAAACGGCCTCCTGCTTTCTGGAATTAAGCCTCGTATATTTGATCGATTGGAAAAGTACGCTCGACGATGGGTTCGAGAATTACCATCTGTGTTGTGGGGGCTTAGAACCAACATAAGTCGTGCCACCGGGCACTCTCCTTTTTCTCTGGTTTATGGCTCAGAAGCCATGTTACCCACCGAGATTCTTTTTGCCTCCTCCTGTGTGGCAGCGTATGACGAAAAAACCTCCAACGACTATAGGTGTGACGAGTTGTTATTGTTGGAGGAACAACGAGATGCCACCATAATTCGGTCGGCAAAGTACCAGCAAAGTTTGCAATGTTATCACGACAAAAACGTTCGAACACGGGGTTTTTCTATCGGCGACCTTGTTTTGAAGCAAGTTCAGTCTAAGGTCAGCAAGCACAAGCTGTCGCCTCCATGGGAAGGACCTTTTATTATAAAGGAAATCACTCGGCCAAGCGCCTATCGATTGATGAATGAGGACGGATTAGACCTTCAAAGTTCCTGGAATGTTTCACAGCTACGTTGTTTTTATGCTTAGTAATTATAATTTATTGTATTTCTATTATTAAATATATATACACAATAGTCATGATATTTGATTTCACAATTTATGATTTCTGTGAATAATTGTTGTTATTGTTTACATCATGACTCAAATTCGGATACTTGGTATCACCCTAACTCGCGCATGTCGACCAAGCGGGTTACTTAGTCCCCAGGGTTCTTGCCGTCTGTTAGGGACCAAGGCAATTCTCCTAATTCGCATATGCTTGACCGAGTGAGTTCTTAGTCTCCATGGTTCATATCGGTTATTGGGGGCATTGTTTAGAGGGCTGACATGAGTTGTGTATTGGTTGTGAGTGTTTAACACGAGTTCATACAATACATATACGAAGCAGCGCAAACCAAGAATTCATTACAATACTGGTAATGAATCTAGACCTTAGCGGTCTATTGAACATTGGTTATATTACAGTATCAGAGCTGTAACATAGTATTTTAAGCTTTACAATTCTTTACAATTTAGGTAAGGGATCTAGCTCTATCTGGTCGGCTAATATGTGAGCTGTTTTTTGCGCCTCAGCCACGAGAGCTTCACATTGTTCATCAGAGGAATCTTCATGGAAGCCCTCGGCTACCACATCTAACTCTATGTTGGGGATGTGGGACTTTGCAATTGCCAGGACTTGTGCGTCGGCTAGCTCTGTAACATGTCGAGAATGTTCTTTCAGTCGGCCGGGTGCCCCTTGTAGCCTCATCATCAGGTCTCAACATCGAGGTGGTTTTTCTTCAGGATATATGTATTTGGCAACCACCTCTGCATCCTTCTGAAGAGCTGCAAGAGACCATCGAAGGTTTTCATCACCCTCTATAAATTTCTTCTGCAATAGCTCATAGGACCTCTTTGATCCTACAGGAGCACAATAATCATATATGTCTAGCACAATGAAATTCAATATCAAGGCTTTTTGGAATTGGTTTAGCTCATCCACAGCCTTTTTGAAGATCTTCTCAGCTTTGATAACTTCAGTTTCCAGCTTTATGTTTCTTTCTTTCTGGCTTTTTATTATTTCTTTAGCGCCTGTCAGTAACAAACATTTTAGTGCAAAAATATATTCCTGTACATATAGGTATATTCATTTTTACCTTCAGCTCTTTTCTTCCACGAATTTTGTTTTTCTTGCATTGTTTTGAGGTCGTCTTTTAGCTTTTCAAAATTCCTCTTGATCTCTGCCGAGTCCTGGATCTGCTTCTTTAATCCTTGATTCTCGGACTTCAAAGTTTCAAGAGCTTGGGCAGATGACTCTAGTTCTCTTATACGGCTTTCAAGACTTGCAATTTGAGCGGTCGCCTGGGCATCTTGTTTTTGTCTCAATTCCAGTGACCGCGATGCCTCTGTATGGACGAGGTTAAATGTTCATGTCACACAAATAACATGTGAGATATAAGCTATATTGGTCTCATACCTTATAGCTTAAATTGAAGTTCATCAACTTGAGATGAACGGGCTTTTAGCGCTACTGATAAGCGCCCTACTTCCAGTCTCTCTTTGGCAAGTTGATCTTCTAAATCGACGGCTTTAGTACAATGCCTTTCGACAAGTTACAGAAGCTTACTCTTGTTGGCCATATGGGTTTTCAGAGCCTGCAATGATGGCAAATTATATGTTTGAAACTTCATAGCCAGGAACGGTGATTATTATTAACAAGAAGGAAGGAATACCTGGAAGGAATGATAGGCTTTTTTCAGTATGTTCAAAATTTTTCAATTCCGCTTGCTCTATCGACTCATCAAATCTGGTGATGGCAAATCGGCCAATATGATATACTGGTCTAGTCGGCGTTGGCTGGTCTGAGGCACCTTCTCTTACCACTCGGTGAATAGGAGTCGGCATGACATTTTCCTCCAGATCGATTGGATATTCATATGTTGGCTCTGGCATAGATTCAGAAACCAGTGATGGCTCTTCGGGCTTGGTGGATGCAGGAGTATCAGCACCCGTTGCCATTTCAAATTTATTTAGGTCCGGGATATTGGGTGATTTTGCTTGGTTATCTTCTGGCCAAGTGGATTCGGGTGCACTCTTTAAATCACTCGGTTTCTTTGCCGAGTGGTCTGGGACATCATCTTTGGATGACCCGGCCTGTAGTGTCTCCTAGGCTTTTTCGGGAACTGGACATTGTGCCGGAGCATCTTCAAAAGACGACCGCCCGGACGACCTGCCAATTAGACAAAAATTACATATTTAATTCAAATGTATAGTTAAGCTTTAAGTTATACTGATTTGGTTACCTTGAGCGGCGTTTGAATTTAATGCCCGACACTCTTGGTTGGGGGCTGGTTGGCCTTGGGGCGCCTGTCATGTCTGGCGCCGTCTCATGGGTGCCTGCCTTGCTAGATTCACTAGGATGATTTTGTCCTTTATCATCCATGGCCCACCAAGTGGTGGAGGTTTTCTCTGGAGTCTTCTTCTTTGCCTCTTCTTGAAGTCTAGCTACTCTTTCAACCAGCGATTCTTCTTCATCAGAATCTTCAATATGCGCCTTGCGGCGCTTGGGAGCTGATGGTTGAGTGGGAGATTTCTTTTGCAGCATCGGCGGTAGTGGGGGGTTGGACACGTATACATCAAGGTTCTGCAATATATGTTACGTATTATTCATTGATAAACATAATGCATGAAGTATTGACTTTTTAAGCACAGAAGTGGATAACTTACTGAACTCCTGCCAGTCTTGGAATGATGTCCACATTTCGCACTACCTGGAGTCCAACCAAGGAGTGAAGAAAATATGTTTTCCAGCCACAATGTTAATTCCCTTTCTAACAATGTTTCTCGCACTTCCATGGTGGGGTCTGAACCTAGTTGGAACTTCCATCCAGGAACATGACGTTTCTTAATAGGCTGCACGTGGCGATATATGAAGCTTGCGGCAACGTGTACGCCAGTATAACCTTGGGACTTGAGATAGGCAATGTGTTCTAATATGGCATCAACTTGAGACTTCTTGTTTGGATGGGCCTTTGCTGACCACTCAGGTCGTGTGTTGGGGGCTTCGGCTGTAATCTCTGACAAAGGTGGAGCATGGTTTCCATGGTAAAACCAGTCCGCGTGCCAACCTTTATTCGTTGATGGAAGTGGCACATCAACGTATTTGGATTTATTCCTTAGTTGGAATCCAGCCCCTCCTATAACATTATTGTTGTTTGATTTCAAGACAAACAGTTCTTTGAAGGTAACAAAATGGGGAGGAATCCCCAAGAACACCTCACAAAGGTGGATAAAGATAGCAATATGTAAGATGGAATTAGGATTCAGATTGACAAGGTTGATGCTATAAAAGAATAGAAGACCGCAAAAGAAGTCGCAACAAGGGATCCCAAATCCACGATAGAAAAAGGAGGAGAAAACCATGATTTGGTCGACGGGAGGTTGGGGAAATTTCTGACCTATGGCTTCGATCCATCCTCCGGTCTGTTGATCCTGCAACACACCATCAGTCACCAGTCTGTTGATTTTTTCTGAATCCATGGCTGACACGGGGAACTCCTTGATGGCGGCGGGTATGTCGTAAACTGGCTCTTCTTTCTCGCCATTCTCAGGAGAAGATTGCTTCTGAGATTGTGGCTTATAGCTTTGGCGGGTGCGCTTCGGGTCCATCGCTCTTGTTTGAGCGTGGTGGGAAGAAGTTGTGTGGAGCTTTGGAGTGAAAATGGAATCCTAAAATCTTGGGTTTGTGTGCGTAAGAAGGCGGTGACGGTGAAATGAAGACGAAGGGATGCGGCTGTTTGGAGGCCCTTTCTGTAAGGGCTAAATGACCTATTGGGCCGAGGCTTCTCATAATTTGTTAAAGTCCAGTTTTATTAATTGGATTGTTTCTGTTTCAATCTTGGAGATTGTACTTTTTGAGATTTCATGATAAATCACTCGGATTGTTGCGGTTTCAACTTTGGAAATTGTACCTTTCGAGATTTCATGATAAATCACTCGGATTACTATAGTTTCAGCCTTGGAAATTGTACCTTTTGAGATTTTGTGATAAATCACTTGGATTATAGCACTTTCAGCCTTGGAAATTGTACCTCTCGAGATTCCGTGATAAATCAACCGGATTATCTCGGCACCAATCTTGGGGGCTGTGTTTCCGTGTTATATTATCACTATTGATACATCACCAATCTTGGGGGCTATGACAATTGAAATTTGTCGTTAATCATTTAGATTAAGGGCACTTCAGCATTAGGGATGTAAATATCAATTTGGTGATGTATCACTCGGTGAGTAAGAAAATTCAGCTAGATATGGAATTTGTTAAGACAAAATTGGGATATTCAGACCTCATTATGCCCTTTTCTGTGGAGGGATAAGATTAATTGGATATTTTTTAACTCAAAAGTTGCTTCGGTATAGCTTCAACAATCTTCTGAGTTGGGGGCTATATGCATAGGCTATGTCTTTTTCAGGAATTTATGAATAAGGATTAATAGAAAAAAAGCATTTCCCAATTTCATAAGATGTTGAGGTAAACCAAGACGACAATTCAATACGGGAAGTGCTTGGGGGCTACTCTGGTATATATATACCAGGGATACCTCGCCACTCGGATATATTGCCGAGTGGGCCGGGGTCCAATAAAGATAAAAACCCATGAAGATAACTACTCGGATTGTTACTTGGAGTACACGACAAGCCAATACTAGAGATAGAAAGTTAGAGATAGTGTCCTAGTCGGAAATCATGTTGTAACCGACTAAGACACTTACCATGTAACCCTGCCCCCCGGATATATAAGGAGGGGCAGGGGCTCTTTCATGGGCATCCCGAATAATACACTACAGAACACAGGACGTAGGGTTGTTATCCTCCGGGAGGCCCGAACCTGTCTAAACCTTGCGTCTTGTGTGTCCATTGATCTTTCATACTCATACGCATACCTAGATCTACTATCGAGAATATCTCTCGACAAGCACAAAAGTACCATGATTATCAAGATTACAAGTTAATCAAATAATGTATCTTACCTATCTAGAACGTCATAGAAATCCTTGTAGGTTTTCGGATCATGAGCAGCAGAGTCTAGTACCACAACCCTCCCAAACCTTGGATCTATGTGGAAGGCAATCCAATGATTACTACATAAATATGTAACCGTGTTAGTGTCTTAATTGAACATTCAACTCTACGATAAACAACATGATCATAAAACTTACTCAAAGTTATAAGGAGCAATGATGCAATTTGTGTGTCTCCACTCAAACATGTATCTTCCTATGTATGACGCTACAACATCCCTATCTTGGTCAACCATCTTTCATGTTCTTTTTCTTGCCAACCATTGAGGGGTTGATCTTGTTAAGCGTTGAGTTAATAGCAACCTGGCTTATGGTGATCGGGTTAAGGCACATGACTTCCTTATCAGCTCCAGAGTGGTAACACATCCTTCAATGGAAAATGATGGTCATGTATCTATTAATAGTCATGAATTTTTAAATAATGAAGATTCAAAACACTTACAGACACCAGACCGTAATCATGGTGGCATCTATCAAGATGATATAAGGCACGAATGTCCTCAACGACACATGTAAATCAAATGGCCCTTGGCCAAAATTGTCAGGGACCTTAGCTTGGATGAATTGAATGCCTCTGCTACATGTATTGAAGTACCATTCATGAAATCTTCTAAATATCCATGGTTTGGATTGCAAGATAGATGGTGGAAACATTGGCATGCCATGGCAAAACTCTGCAAAATCATCCTGTGTAATATCCCAACCTCCTTCTTTGACACCATCGGGCAACTGAGGCACATGCAGCACCAGTTCCTTAGTTTGACGGATGTATGGTTGTTGCATGGTACAATAGAATGAATCAACTGTAAGACGGATATAGGTTATTATATATTAATATTGATCACTAAAACTATAATAAATTAAGGAATTAAAACAAGTCACGAACATATTTTCTTGTTACATCTGTCGCCTTTCCTCGAAGGAGGTGATGGAGCCTCACCAACCCTGTTGTCATGTTCCTGTAAAGGCAGAGTGGATGAACCTGGAATAATTCCAGTGTCTAGCTCATGAATCTATGGAGTGGGCGAACTTGGAAGAGATGAGCTAGGAACACTACGATCTTCCTCCTCTGTCAGAGGAGACCGGGTTGAAGGTAGCGGGTTAAAATCCAAGCTTGGATGAACATCACTTTCTTTCTCATATATTTGTGAAGACTGGTGCGAAGTAGGAAGGAAGCCAACATCTTCCTCATGTGTTGGTGAAGACTGGGTTGAAGGTATTGTGTACAAGCTTTTGAAATTTGTCCTGATTTTTTAGTAGCAACTGCTAGTGTTGAGAAGGTAATTTCCTCAATGAATTATGTGAAGAATAAGTTGAGAAACAAGATGGGACCAAACTTAAATGATTGTATCGACAAAAATATCTCTTAATTTTTGCATTAGCAAGTGCTAGTGTTGAGAGCATAATTGCTAGGACCGCCACTGGTTAACATGTCTCAGGTTTCAGTTTAAAACTATTTTTTTCCAATTCACCACCGTCCCATGCGGGAAGGGGATGAAGATTTTTAGGCGGAACATCAATATCGGTCAATATGATGTCAGCTCTTGTAACGATATTGCAGTGGCATACATCAATTTCGGTCATAGTGATGTCATACACTATCCAATATAGCAGTGACAAACATCAATATCGGACATTGCTGATGTCATCCTCCATCCAATATTAGAGTGTAGCCCACAAAACAATATCAATGCTCTCGCTGATGTCATCATCATCCGATATTGTCACGTGCGCTGCAATAGCGTCTCAACCTGTTGACGTGAGCATTTGCGTACTGCAATAGTGCCTGTTTATGTGTCCGCTATTATAGTGAAAAACAAAGCGCTACTAAAGGCTCCATTTGTATTAGTATACATGGAGGATATGAATGAGCTAAGGATTCTACAAACCATAAAGTCTGTCCATCTAATGACAAAGACAACAAAAAAACATTTACCACCTGACAATTAGTAGATCATTTTGTTTGTATAAGGAATTAATGGAGAACCATATCTACACAGAAATTCCACAAGAGCACTCCATCAACCATATATTTTAATTTCTCATTCTCAAACCAATTTATTCTGTAGCCAACCACATAAGTATTCTACACAAGTATCTCATAATAGATGACCTTCCTTTACATTAAAATTGCACTTCGCGGTTATCATTCTGGTGCTAATCTAAAATTGCGTCCAATATCCTGAAGCATCATGCGGGGAGTCATCTAGTATATACAATGTGCATGCCTCATTGTAGGTTTCACTTTCTGCAATCTCTACAAAGAGAATTTGGAATATGTTGAGTTTTGTCCACCTCACCTTTAGTAGTTGTTACCCATCCATCTTTGTTCACGCTAAGATCTAGTTAGCTTTGTCACATGCACGATACTTGTTGGCAGTATCGTTCCATCTAGGAAATCATCGCACTTGTGTATGTGTAGTAGAGTGCAAGGACCAAAGGCCTACCGAGGGGGGGGGGGTGAATCGGTAAGCCGACCACGATTTCGAATACATCAATTTCACTCCACTAAAACCCGACAATTGTTGCAACCTATCAAGTCTAGTAGGCCAAGACCCCACACATGCTAGTGTTCATGATGAGTACAAATGCGGAAGCTACACATACTAGCCTATGCAAGCCACAATTCAACCTAATCACTAGAGCACACAACTATGGAATAGTAAAGAGGGCTCAAACCGTGTACTAATGTGTGACGGTCTTCACAACCGATCACAATAGGCTCGATCACTGACACCTAACCGGTCTAGGTCACACCATAGGCCAAGAGTAACAACCTAGATCACACCCTCAAGGACACCTGAGCCTTAGATGTGTATAGAAGAGTGAAAGGTCTAGGCCTTTAGCCTTGGATTAATGATGAGTTTTGGTGATAGATGACAATGGTTGTTGGAACTAATATTTTATATGTTTTTATGAGTTTGCATGATAGGTTGTGTTCTGGCATCAAGCAACAAGATCAAGCTATTACATCAAACGGTTTATAACAAGTGTTGAGAATCAACATGGACAAGGTTGTAGATTGATGAGGATATGGTTGACTCAATAAGTTATTTGGCAAATATGCTTGACCAAGGATAGTAGTATGCAATGTGTTGATAAAGGACATAATCATCACTTGTGAATAAATATAAAGACACATCATATGTTTGGAGATCAAGTGACAATATAGAAGATAAGTAGAGATCGTTGGTTTATAGTTTGAAGCACAGTGACCATTAAGACAAGAAGAAAATCAAGACACTTGAGAAAAGAAATATATCAACTTGATTATTGAAATGATAGTGAGCATATAGATGATGATGGATACAAAGTAGCATTACATGGAAAGGCGGTGATGGTTGAGTAAGATTTGGCAGCGACGAACAATGTGCAAGGGTGAAGGGCAAGCAAGAGGCTTGGCACCAATGAACCAAAGGCAATGGTGAAGATCAAGTGTAGGCTTAGCATGATGAATCGTGCAAGACTATGTGAAGCAATGGATGATCTACATCACTCATATACATCACTCATATGAAGAATGGTTGAAATGTGAAATGCAAGAAGATGGTATTCATGGGTTTACTCACATCAAGTGAAATTGAAAGTAAGAGCAATGATTAAATTTCACATGTTGAAGAACGTCAAGTGGGATGAACAAATGGAAGTGGTCACATACACTTCATGAGTTGATGAACATCAAGCCCAAAATATCATGTGAATGTTCTCAAGGAAAAGGAAAGATTGCGGTCACACTTTATGAGTTGATGAACATCAAATCTAAAATCTCAAGTGGACATTCTCAAAGCAAAGGTATAATAATGTTGGACATATATGCTTATCGATAGTTTATCAACACCAAAATGTTCCAATGGTGAAATGCTCATGCGTTGGCAACCCTCAAGATAAGTAATTATTATGACAGGAAGGTGTTCCTATTGCCATAGTTTTCTATTTACTTTTGAGTATAGGAATGCCGTACTATCAACAGGGATGCAACGTTGATAGCTTTGCTTATGTCTCAATGCTAAAAAATGATCTAACAAACTTTTGTGAGAGTTTAACATTCTTTTAGGTGCATTTAGGGCTTGTTCTTAGTGAGGGTGGATAGCCCTCTTAATTATCTTTCAATAGAGTCCAAGATCACCAAAATCCGACTTTGGAAGCAAAAGTTATGCCATTTTTTCTAGGTATTCTTGGACTTGATGGGTCTAGCCAGACTAGAACGGCTCCGTCTGGTCCAGAACCATTTTGTTTCTGTTTTCGCCTGACCTGGATTAGGATGGCCAAACCCGGACTAGGATGGGTTCTGGGGTCAGTCGGACTAAGACGGGATTACCCGGACTAAGACGGTTGAGGGACTAACATTTTGTTCTGTTCTAAGTTGGTCCAGACTAGGATGGCCCAAGACGGCCACTGACAGAACATAACAGCTAGTTTTTGAAAACTTCCTATATGTACCCCCGCTTCGTCCCCAAGGGTTGGCTGCCGGTTCCATAGCAAAGAAACACTCTTTTTGGCCAAGAAACTAACTCTCCACTCCCCATTGCTTAGTGCTAGACCTTGTGGGTGAGATTTGGTGAGAGATTAAGAGAGAAAGAGCAAAACTTCATTGTTGAGCACTTGAGTTCATAGCAAGCAATCTTTGCGGCACTTGTTACTCTTGGGGATTCATCCGCTAGATGGCAAGGCATCGCCAGGTGAGCTCCCAAGCTTTGTGGTGAGCCTCGGGAAGTTTGTGAAGGTTTTAATTCACCTCCACAAGGGAAGGAATCAAAGGAAGGAAGAAAAACCCGAGCTTGAACTTTGTGATTGCTCGGTGAGGATTTGGGTTGAAAGAGACCCGACTCTTTGGAGCTCCTCAATGGAGATGTAGGATTCTTGAAGAATCTGAACTTCAGGAAACAAATCATCGTGTCTCATATTTGGTTTGCAAGTTCTTTACCTTGTTCTTTATATTTGTGCTTGATTTGCTTCCATCGAATTATTCTATCATTATACTTGTTGTTGGTTCAAATCATTCGGTGTATTTGCTCATATATATATATGTCTAGAACACCTCGGTAGAAGTCGATTTGTACCTAGATTGTCAAAAATATGTTTTTGTTCATCTTTCCTTCGCATAGTTTGGACTAGTCCGAGAACACTAAGGACTAGTCCGGGTCCTGAATTTGTCTAGAAATCTTAAGTACTAATTCAGCTCTAGGACTAGTCTGGCCCTGCCCGGACTTATTCGGGTTCATCCGTTGCAAATTTATTTTTACCGCCTATTCACCCCCCCCCCCTTTTCAATTATCAATTTACTCTCTTTAGCACTCTCAAGATATCAAATATCCTCTCCTAGTGCTCGTCTCTTTTCTGCCTCGCTCCCTACATATGCTCCCAGCTATTCCACTAGCGAAGAGTGGTCTCCAAGACCCAAGCAACAAAGTTATATAGGCTTCCAACATCAAACTAGCTTTTGCTCCACAAGATCACCTTTTTGGGCCAACTGACCATACAGTCCGGTCACTGCCTGACTGAACCGTCTAGTCTCCACAGAACAACTCCTCCAGAGCCGTTGGCTCTCTATCCTGGTTGTTCTCCTGTACTAACCAAACCGTCCGGTCAGTAGACTGGACCGTCCGGTCTCTTCATCTCTGGCTCATTCAAGAGAGCACCCAAAACTGCACCTTTTGTCCCAGCTCCCATCCGTACAGACCAGACCGTCCGGTCTCTAGGGGCCTTCGCACTGACAGACTCCTCGTAAACCGCTCTCTGATCTCCTGATGATCATACAGTGCTGTCACTACTGCCCGGTTGTCCGATCTCTCTGTCTAGAAGCTAAAACTTCTCATCAACTCTTGACTTTGTTTCCCGGCTTCTTCCAGTATCTCCTTGGCTTCTCCACTGTCATATTTTTCTTGTGATTTCACTAAGAATCTATACACATCACCAACAATCATGACCTAAGAGACATGACCTAAACCTCCTTGATAGTTCAGTTTTTCCTATAGACTCAAAACCCTAACAACTAGACAAGTGTTCGAAAACACTTACTCTATAGCTTGTCCTTAGCCTTGATCCATCTCCATCAACCCTTGGACTCCATCAAGCTCCATGTTTGTTGTCATTGTCATCCATCACCAAGGCAACCATCATTAATAAGACTTGTTTTTTTGCACGTGCAACACACACGTTGCCATTGTTGTATAACAGTATCATATACTAAATGGAAACTTGTGTCAAAAGACAGGTTTATGGTACATCTTTTCTTACTGGTGTGGGAGATGTCAATATGGAAAGGTTTATACTGCATAGTGGAATATCAATAAGAAGTTGATCATACAAAGATAACTTTGCCACTATACAAGAGATATGCATGTGAGAGTTTATATTTTATAATAATCGAGTAACATATAAATAATTCAATCATATGGTTACTTAGATCAAGAACATAGCCTTGCCTTAGGTCATCAATTCAAAGTGCTAGGATAGGTCTTCATGTAATAGAGGAGAGGAAAGGGTGTGTGAGAGACATCTCTTGCTCTTCCAAATAGTGGGAGGAGGAGGGTGGCTTCCTAGCCATGTATCCATGTATCTTGACTTGATGAATCAATGATATGAGATTGAAATTCGTTCTCAAATTCTTCCTCTCTCCCTAAATCCCAAATTTCTTTTTTTCTCTATTTTCGGAGCTATCTTTGTGGGAATTTTCAATCTCATTTTTGGGCAAGTTTTTGGGCGGTTTTATTGGGGGATCTGTGCTATGATGAGCTAGAACAATCCTATATGTGTCACTGATCGAATCAAGAGCTCTAGCACCTTCGATTTGAAAGATTTCTCAAGTTTCCCCTTTTTGGTGTTCTTGGCACAAGATCTGAAATTCGTGATGCTTCCTTGTGCTATTCGAGTAGATCTTGTTGGAGTAGGGTTGTGATGTATTCAGGATTACCTGGTCCAAAAATTGCATGATTTGGAGTTCATTTGATTAGGTTTTGGTGAAGTTCTTGCCTAATCCTGAACTAATTTTTGTTCTATCGAGGGTCGATCGGCACTACCAATCTTTCCATCCGCACTCCTGGTACAGGAAGAAAAATCTGGATCGGCACTGCCGATGCCCTGATTGGGAATTTTGTCTTCTTTCTGTTATCAATCAGCACTATCGACAATTCGATCGGCATTGTCGATGCTCTGTCTAAATTGCCGACCAGCACTGCTGATGCCCTGATCGGGACTGCCTACCTTTGTGTCGGCAAAGAGGGAGAAGAAACATGAGGATCCAAAAGCCAAGTCTAGATCAAAGAGGGAGAAGGAACATGAAGACGATCCATAAGACAAAGGGGGAGAAGAACATGAAGAAGGAACATGAAGATTCAGGGAGATGGAACATGAAGATCCAAAAGTCGAAATAGCAACACAGAGATGAAGATCTACACCAACATGGAGAAGAACAACGACGGTGCATGTCTATGGCGACAATGTACACTTTCACCGACATGAGCATCTACGTCCTTGGTGTGTGTCTACAGCAACAAGATCGACTACCACGACACCAAGAGGGGCGCAATTTCAGCTCAAGATTGAAATCCAAGTGCGCTAAATGAGTGGGTAGTTCTCCCTCAACACCTAGCACATCTCAAGGGGGAGACTACTTCCAAGGTAAGGACCAAGGTATGTCATTCAATCCTTTCTTTTCCTTTGGTTCCTTCTTGCTCGTCCGTTTTAGATCATCATTAGTAGTGGTTGTCATCCATCACCAAAAAGGGGGAGATTGTAAGGTTCAAGAACATTGAGGTCACCCCAAGGTATGATGTTTTGGTGATGAATGACGAACATGAAATATGACTAATATCTACACGAGTTTTGTTCATGTAGGAAACCTCTTCTATCTTACGATGATTGTCAACGATGTCCTTGGCAATGGATGACAATGACCACAAGCATGGAGGCTTGTGAACTTGATGGAGTCCAAGGGTTGATGGAGATGGATCAAAGCAGAGAACAAGCTATGGTGCAAGTGTTTGGTACACTTGCCTAGTTGTTAGGGCTTTGAGTCCATAGGAAAAACCAGACTATCAAGGGGGTCTAGGTCATTCTCTTAGGTCATGTCTAGTCAGTGATGTGCAAGGTTGCTCAGTGAAATCACAGGCACTAGGTGACAGTGGAGAAGCCAAGTAGCTGTTCGAAGAAGCCGGGAAACAAAGTCAAGCGAGGACGACGAGTTTTGGCTTCTAGATATAGAGACCAGACAGAGGGGTCTGTGGAGACTGGACTGTATGGTCACTATGTGCTTTTGTCTAGAGGCTACAATGAGCAAGCGAGGAAGTTGCCAGAGTCTGAGGTCATAGAGACCGGACGGTTCGATCAAGTAACCGAACGGTCCGGTCACTATGGAGGACTTTGGGCAGCGAGGAGGCTTCGGCACGAAATGTTTCTGGACTGGAGAGAGAAATGGACCGGACAGTCCGGTCAAGTGACCGGACAGTCTAGTCAGTAGAGGATTCAGCAGGGTCAGAGCTATTTGTGCACAGTAATGTGGTGATCGGACAGTCCGATCAGGCAGTGACCGAGCAGTCCGGTTAGAAGGCCCAGGAAGCTGATTTCATGGAGCAATGACTAGTTTAAGGTTGGGAGCCTATATAACTTCGTTGACGAGGTCTTTGGGACCTCTCTTGGCCAGTGGAATACCTGTTAGCATTTGGTAAGGTCTAAGAGGAAAAGAGGAGAGCAATAGGAGGAGATATTGCATATCTTGAGAGTGCTAGAGGAGAGTAACTTGAGCATCTTGCACATCTAAGGCTAGGGCGTCCTTGAGGGTGTGATCTAGATTGTTACTCTTGGTCTATGGTGAGACCTAGACCGGTTAGGTCTCGGTGATCAAGCCTATCATGATTGGTTGTGAAGGCCGTCACACGTTTGTACATGGTTTGAGCCCGTCGATGAAAGGGGCATCGCTAGTGAGCGTTCGTGTTGGCTCGGGGAGTCTGGCAAGTTCTCGAGGGAGGCGAGCTTGTGCTTTTTGCAGTGGTGTTGCACATCGTGTCTTCACTCTAGGAGTGATTGCGGGCTCGTGGGTGAGAACTCAACTTGGTGGCGGGAGGGACCGGAAGTCCGACGGGAGTGGTCCAACGATGAGTAGGGGAAGGTGCCATCCTTCTGAGACCTCGGGAAAAAATCATAAGCCATCTCTTACTCTACTCCTTACTTTGATGCATTACTTTCCGCATTTACATACCGTGCTATTCATGTTTGTGTGCTTGTCTTGTACTAGTTGATTACCTTGTAGTCCTGCATGAATAGGCTCCTTGCTTGTTAGTAGTATTTGAGCTTCCGCATTTGATCACTAACATGTTTAGGAGTTGTATTGCTTTTGAGCGATTCACTAGTATGCTTAGGTTGTTGTTCCTTTCAAAGGTTCATTACCCTGCTAGTGTGATCACCACTAGAATTATGTAGGAGTTTCTTTGAGTGGTCGGTTTTAGGAATTGGTAAATTTGGTACATAGTGCGAGTTCCTGATTCACCCCCCCCTGGTCACTAGATCCTTTCAAGTGGTATCAGAGCCAAGTGCTCATTATAAGGCTTAACCACCTTGAGTAGTGACCGTATTGAGTTGGAATGTCATCCCATTCAGGGTCGGATCATGGCTCATGGAAAGATCGCTTGAAAAGCTACCTAAATGCCATGATTTTGGATGAGTTGATGGATACTCTTGTGGACTTTACCAATACCTCTACCGATGATCATGTGTATGATGATTGTGATGATTGTGTGGATGTGCCTTGTTCTAGTGAGTGCCTAGATCCTTCTAGCAATGACTTGATAGGTTGCTCTACTAGTGTGCCTAATATGATGAATTATAATGATGTGTCTCTTGATCTTGCTTTCTCTACTAGCATGACTAGTATTGATAATGTTTGTGAGCCTCCTATTGATCATGCTAGTAGTTCTCTTGTTGAGGAGTTCTTTACTTTTCATGCTAATGACAATGAAGACTTACTTGACTCTCTTATTCGCTTGCGAGGTTTGGTGGACAAAATTGCGGTGACTTCTTTCAAGCTTCCCAAGATTGTGATAGTTGAGAAGATCCTCTCCTTGCTTCCGAATAGCAAGCTCTTCTACGTCACTCTTGACCTTCTCATGGAGAAGAGTCTCTCTGTCAAGGACGTGATTGAGCTACTCTTCAAGGATGAGGAGATCACCACGAGCATGGCGAAGAAGAAGACATCCAAGGCAAACCATGAAGCATCTTCAAGCAAAGGGAAAGAAGTAGCTTCAAGCTCAAACTCTTTGATCCCTCCACAAGATTGTCTTGCAACATCTTCTACAACCCCTTTGGAGCACGACATTCATCGAGCGCTTCGTCAAGCTCAACCTCAAGTGTCATTCCAAGTTCTACTCGAAGAACCTTGGGTGGACCGAGCATTGGCGTAGGGGGAGCACCAACAACAATGCTCGCTCGATCATTTGAGATGATCAATCTTGTGGCTTCGGCTCCGGCGCCTCCACCTCATCCACTTCCTCCACCACAAGATCACCTTTGGCATCTTCGTCGAGCTCACCAACATGATCTATTCTTTTAACTCGGTGAATTTATAAGAAATTCGAATGATGACCTTTGCGAGAATTTATTGAGCATCTATGATCTTGTGTGTAGGATAAACTCCTTCAGAGGACTTCGGAGGATTGCACCTCATGACAAACTCCTCCAGCAAATCACAGCTCCGGAGAGGGGTTTCTTACTTGAGGAGGTTGTCAACCGAAGGCATGAGCTCTCAATTGAGAGAGCAATGGAGATGATACTCGTGCTCCACTCACAAGTGGGACACGTGCTTGAGCACATCACTGGACTCTATGATCCTCCTCATTACTACATCGACCTTGACAATGCGCACATGGGGGATGGTCATGGACATTGGAGGTATCGTGCTCCTCACTACCCCATCAGGAGAAGACTTTAGGACGGGATTGCAAGAATCCCTATCTATGAGGATGGTCTTATTGCTCAGCACAATGAGGTTGGTACTAGTCAATCTAGTAATGCTTTGGATACTAACCCTTCTTCCTCTAGTGCTTGTCTTATGTCTACCACCAGGGTCAACTACAAGAGTGGAGGTACTCATTGGATTCTTGATAGTGGGTGCACTCAACATATGACCGGGAAGCCAACCATGTTTACCACCATTGATGAAGACGAAGATAGTGAGAAGGTGACTTTTGGGGATAACTCAAAGGGGAGAGTTAGAGGCTCAGGCAAGGTGGCCATCACAAATGACCTCCATCTCTCCAAGGTCTTTCTTGTGGAAACCCTTAACTTCAACCTTCTGTCTATTGGTCAACTCTATGACATGTGTTCGAAGTGGACATTTGATGAGGATGGTGCGATAATTAAGAATGCCAAGAGAGGGCTAGTATTTCATGGAGTAAGGTATGGGAACTTGTATGTCACGGACATCAAATCAAGCAATATGCCACCAAGCACTTGCCTATTCACTAAGGCATTAAAGGGATGGTTGTGGCATAGATGGCTGGCACATGTTGGAATGAACCAACTCAAGAAGATTGTCAAGAGGAATCTAGTTGAAGGAATCAAGGATGTGACCTTTGAGAAGGATAGACTCTGCAGCGCTTGTCAGGCAGGAAAACAAGTTGCATCTTCTCATCCCACCAAGTCATTCATGTCTACATCTCGTCCTCTAGAGCTCTTGCATATGGATTTGTTTGGGCCAACACACTACAAGAGTCTAGGAGGCAATCTATATTGCCTGATGATTGTTGATGATTTCACGAGATGCAATTGGACCTTCTTTCTTGTGGATAAATCTCAAGCCAGTGGTATCTTCAGAAAGTTTGCAAAGACAGCCAAGAATGAATTCAATGCTAGCATTATGAAGATAAGGAGTGACAATGGGACTGAGTTCAAGAACACCACAGTCGAGGAATACTATGACAAGAAAGGGATCAAACATGAATTCTCCGCTACATACACTCCTAAGCAAAATAGAGTAGTGGAGAGGAAGAATAAGACGCTCATCACTCTTGCACCTGCCATGTTGGATGAGTATGAAACTCATGAGAGGTTTTGGGCGGAGGCAATCAACACGACTTTCTACACCTCCAACCATGTCTATCTCCCCCAGTTGTTAAAGAAGACGCCATATGAGCTATTGGTGGGACGGAAACCCAATGTTTCCGATTTCTGAGTCTTTGGCTGCAAGTGTTACATTCTCAAGAAGAGGAGAAAGCCCAGGAAATTTGATAGCAGAACTTATGAAGGCATTCTTGTTGGGTACTCTGGGACTTCCAATGCATATAGGGTCTACAACTTAGCCACAGGGTGTGTGGAAGAATCCTATGATGTGCAATTTGATGAGTTAAATGGCTCTTAAAAGGAGGATGAATTTCATGAAGTGAATATTGAGGATGAGCCTATGAGGGAAGCCTTGAGAAACATGTCCGTGGGCGAGATTTTACCCTACGAGGACAATGATGGTGATATTGATGAGCCCTCTACTCCACCACCTCAACCAACATCCTCCTCCGAGGTACAACAAACAACCCAAGATGCCACAAATACTCCCACAAGCTCCTCCCAAGATTCATTGAGAGTTCACTCACCAAATGATGAGAAAATCCAAGTGAGAAGTGAGCCACAAACCTCCCCATGTACCTCCCCACAAGCCACTTCTCCTAGCTCTTCACAAGATACTCTCCCATCCACCTCAAGTTCAAAGTCCAAAACAAGAAAGCATAAGAGTGACTCTTCCACCTCTGTTAGGATCCAAGACACTCATATATCAAGAGAGAAAACTATCCATGATGCACAAAATACATCACCCAGAGCTCCTCCCACTTAAGGAAAATACCATCCTAGACCCAAGGCCATCAACAAAACCATTCACAAGACTTGATCATTGGGAGTCCATCTCAAGGAATGAAGACAAGGAGAAATCAATATAAGCCCAACTATGTGAGTGAAGAGAATGATGATGAGGCCAATGTTGAAATTGAGAACTTCTCTTTCGTCTATATGATTGAGCCCACTACCATTGATGAAGCTATGGATGATCACAAGTGGGTTATAGCCATGCAAGAAGAGTTGAACAACTTCAAGAGGTGCAAAGTATGGAAATTGGTTGAGAGACCCAAGAATCATAATGTGGTTGGCACCAAGTGGGTCTTCAAAACAAGCAAGATGAGAAAGGAGCAATTGTCAAGAACAAGGCTTGCCTAGTGGCTAAGGGATATTCTCAAGTGGCGGGCATTGACTTTGAAGAAACCTTTGCTCCCGTGGCCCGTCTTCAAGCTATTCGGATCTTACTTGCCTATGCATCACACAATGGCTTCAAGCTCTTTCAAATGGATATCAAAAGTGCCTTCTTGAATAGAGAGATCAATGAGAAAGTCTATGTGGAACAACCTCCGGGGTTTGAGGACCCAAAACATCCAAGACATGTATACAAATTCAAGAAAGCTCTCTATGGCCTCAATCAAGAACCAAGGGCATGGTATGAACACTTGAGAAACTTCCTACTCAAAAATGGATTCACCATTGGAAGCATTGATAGCACCATATTCATGAGGCATGTTGGGAAGGATCTCTTTGTGTGCCAAATCTATGTGGATGATATCATATATGGGTCAACCAATGAGAAGTTCAATAAAGAGTTTTGAGAGATGATGGCTAAGGAATTCCAAATCTCAATAATTGGAGAGTTGCATGTTTTCCTTGGTTTCCAAGTTAAGAAATTGAGAGAGGGAAACTTCATCTATTAAGAGAAGTATACCAAAGATCTTCTCAAGAGACTCAACATGGAAAATTGCAAGCCCTTGCATACACCTATGGCTACAAGCAAACCCTTGGATGATGATGTGAAAGGGAAACCGATGAACCCCAAGCTCTATAGATCTATTATTGGTTCCTTGCTCTATCTCACTGCTTCAAGATCGGACATCATGTTTAGTGTGTGCTTATGTGCACACTACCAAGAAAATCCAAATGAGTCACACTTGAAGGCCGTGAAGAGGATAATGAGATACCTCAAGTACACACCTACCATGGGCTTATGGTATCCTAGAGGAACAAGCTTTGAGTTACTTGGGTATTCGGATTCGGACTTCGTGGGTTGCAAAGTGAATAGGAAGAGTACATAGGGAGATTGCAAATTTATTGGATGATCTCTAGTATCTTGGAGCTCAAAGAAGAAAAATTTTGTGGCTCTATCTACCACCGAAGTGCAATATATAGAGGTGGGAGCATGTTGTGCACAACTCCTTTACATGAGGCAAACACTGTCGGACTATGGCCCCAACTATACTCAAATGCCACTATATTGTGATAGTGAGGCGGCAATCAAGACGACCCTCAAAACGGGAGATCATGGTCATGCAAAGCACATTCAAGTGAGGCATCACTTCATAAGGGATCATGTTAAGAAGAAGGACATCGAGGTGAGCGTGCGAACTCATGAACAATTGGCGGACATCTTCACCAAGCCACTTGATGAAAAGACCTTTAACGACCTAAGGGGAGAACTCAATGTTCTTGACCTCTCGAACTTCACATGAGTAACCCTTGAGCTTGTCCCTTGTAAATATGTATAGTGTTTGGTGGCTAACGGTGTACCCTAGGCTTTGAAGAATGGTCCATTATAAGCTTGGGAAGGGAACAACTCGTTGTTGACACTTTGGTTTGTAGCGGTTCTCTCTCTTTTCTTTAGCATCGCATAATGCACTGTATACTTGTTGCATTTGCACTTTTTGCATTCTTGCATCCTTGCATTGTGATATCATACATGCTCCCAAGCATGTGTCTAGGGGGAGTTACTCATTTACAATGTGAGTAGATGACTCTCTAGATGATCAGATAGTGATATTTGTGCTTCATGCCCATTGAGCCATGTTCCACCGAGCTCCAAGGTTAAATCTACTCGCGCGGCTCAAAGACAAGTGGCTCATACATTCCCACCTCTCTAATGAGTAACCCTTGCACCTTGACAAAATATTTTGTTGAGTCATAAGTGTAGGGGGAGCTACGATGGAACGCCACTACGACCAAGGAGGAGCACCATGAAAGGGGGAGTTATCCAAACGCTTGCCAACAATCTTATGTCTCTTGGTTTCGTTACATTTTGGTGTGGTTTTTGGTGATAGGTGACAAAGGGGGAGAAGAAACATGAGGATCCAAAAGCCAAGTCTAGATCAAAGAGGGAGAAGGAACATGAAGACGATCGATAACACAAAGGGGGAGAAGAACATGAAGAAGGAATGTGAAGATTCAGGGAGATGGAACATGAAGATCCAAAAGTCAAAATAGCAACACGAAGATGAAGATCCCATCAAAGTGAATATCTACACTGCCATGGAGAAGAACAACGACGGTGCATGTCTATGGCGACAATGTACACCTTCACTAACATGAGCATCTACGTCCTTGGTGCGTGTCTACATCAACAAGATCGACAACCACGACACCAAGACAGGCGCAATTTCAGCTCAACATTGAAATCCAAGTGCGTTAAATGAGTGGGTAGTTCTCCCTCAACACCTAGCACATCTCAAGGGGAAGACTACTTCCAAGGTAAGGACCAAGGTATGCCGTTCAATCCTTTCTTTTCCTTTGGTTCTTTCTTGCTCGTCCGTTTCAGATCATCATAAGTAGTGGTTGTCATCCATCACCAAAAAGGGGGAGATTGTAAGGTTCATGACCATTGAGGTCACCCCAAGGTATGATGTTTTGGTGATGAATGACGAACATGAAATATGACAAATATATACACAAGTGTTGTTCGTGTAGGAAACCTCTTCTATCTTATGATGATTGTCAACGGCGTCCTTGGCAATGGATGACAATGACCACAAGCATGGAGTCTTGTGAACTTGATGGAGTCCAAGGGTTGATGGAGATGGATCAAAGCAGAGAACAAGCTATGGTGCAAGTGCTTGGTACACTTGCCTAGTTGTTAGGGCTTTGAGTTCATAGGAAAAACCAGACTATCAAGGGGGTCTAGGTCATTCTCTTAGGTCATGTGTAGTCGGTGATGTGCAAGGTTGCTCGGTGAAATCACAGGCACTAGGTGATAGTGGAGAAGCCAAGGAGCTGTTCGAAGAAGCCAGGAAACGAAGTCAAGCGAGGATGACAAGTTTTGACTTCTGGACATAGAGACCGGACAGAGGGGTCATTGGAGACCGGACTATACGGTTACTATGTGCTTTTGTCCGGAGGCTACAGCGAGCAAGTGAGGAAGTTTCCAGAGTCAGTGGTCATAGAAACCGGACGGTATGGTCACTATGGAGGACCCTGGGTAGCGAGGAGGCTTTGGCGTGAAATGTTTCTGTACAAGAGAGAGAAATGGACCGGACGGTCCGGTCAAGTGACCGGACAGTCCGATCAGCAAAGGATTCAGCAAGGTCAGAGCTGTTTGTGCACAGTACTATGGTGACCGGACAGTCCGGTCAGGCAGTAACCGGACAGTCCGGTCAGAAGGCCCAGGAAGCTAATTTCGTGGAGCAATGGCTAGTTTGAGGTTGGGAGCCTATATAATTTCATTGATGGTGTCTCTGGGACCTCTCTTGGTCAGTGGAATACCTCAGAGCATTTGGTAAGGTCCAAGAGGAAAAGAGGAGAGCACTAGAAGGAGATATTATCTTAAGAGTGCTAGAGGAGAGTAACTTGAGCATCTTGCACATCTAAGGCTAGGGTGTCCTTGAGGGTGTGATCTAGATTGTTACTCTTGGTCTATGGTGAGACCTAGACCGGTTAGGTGTTGGTGATCAAGCCTATCATGATTGGTTGTGAAGGTCATCACATGTTTGTACACAGTTTGAGCCCACCGGTGAAAGGGGCATCGCTAGTGAGCGCCCGTGTCGGCTCAGGGAGTCCGGCAAGTTCTTGAGGGAGGCAACCTTGTGCTATGTGCAGTGGTGACACACACCGTGTCTTCTCTCTAGGAGTAATTGCGGGCTCGTGGGTGAGAACTCCACTTGGTGGCGGGGAGGGGCCGGAACTCCAGCGGGGGTGGTCCAATGAGGAGTAGGGGAAGGCGCCATCCTTCCGAGACCTCAGGAAAAAATCATGAGCCATCTCTTACTCTACTCCTTACTTTGATGCATTACTTTCCGCATTTACATACCGTGCTATTCATGTTTCTGTGCTTGTCTTGTACTAGTTGATTACCTTATAGTCTTGCATAAATAGGATCCTTGCTTGTTAGTAGTATTTGAGCTTCCGTATTTGATCAGTAACATGTTTAGGAGTTGTATTGCTTTTGAATGATTCACTAGTACGCTTAGGTTGTTGTTCCTTTCATAGGTTCATTATCTTGCTAGTTTGATCGCCACTAGAATTGTGTAGGAGTTGCTTTGAGTGGTCGGTTTTAGGAATTGGTAAATTTGGTACATAGTGCGAGTTCCCGATTCACCCCCCCCCCCTCTCGGTCACTCGGTCCTTACAATTGGCACTACCGAGAGTCATCCAGTGTGATCTGCTTTGATTCCTCTTCTTGATCATTTCAAGTCTTTGCTTCTATCCTTTGTTTTTTCTGTGTCCCACTGCTGTTGCTGATCACTCCTAGGGTTAGCACATCACAAGTTGGTGTGTGTAATCTTGATGATTCATTTTGAGGATGGCTCGGGTTGTAAATGGGATATAGGCCAAGTTCTTGAGAAGAATTTTAATTAGCTCCCATTCACCACCCCCCCCCCTCTGGTCGCCTTCTCGATCCTTCAATATCAAGTAATTCAGCTACATGGACCAAGATAGTGCGTGCCACACAAATTGCATGAATACAAGAAAGAAAAGAGGTCAGGCTACTGAATCGGCTGCAAAAAGATCTCAATGTCCAGAGGAAACTTCTTGTGTTGTTCATTCCCACGATGGAAGTGCAACATTCATGCCGTGTACTCACTCCCCTTGCTGTGCACATAATAAGGCATCAACATAAGAAAAAGAAGAAACAAAATTAGGAGGACAAAACAAACAAGAAATTACTGACAAGAAATTACTGATGACTTAAGTGGTAAATGCATAAAATTACCGATGCTTGTTAGGTAAATTACTGACACCTGCGGAAAAGAGTTACGGGTTACTTCAAATAATAAAAGTGTTACTGATCTATAAAATTACTGACACTTTGCATAGTAACTACTGACACTACTTATATTGGCCCTGATTAGTACAAAAAAGCGTTGCTGATTCTAAAAATTACTAACACTTCTCAAATGGTGAACAAAATCTACAACAATGGGCATGGTGCTAAGCATGGCAAGGAGGAGCACCACATCACAACCTTTCTTCATTTTCATTTGAAAGCACCTTTAGCAGGGCCATATAAAACAGCTCACTAGAATGTCCACACACAATAAAAATCAAGAAAATCCTATTTGTGGGATGTGAGAATTAGTGGGTAAATGAATGTTACACACTGCAAATTCATGATTCTAGATGTAGTTCCTCAACCATGCTTCAACTTGATCATAACAAAACCAAACAGTGAATCCCTATGTTTCAAACAATGTGGGAATGGGATAGAAGTGAAGGTTGCTCACCTGGGGACCATCGTTAGTGCTCTTCCATCTAGGAATTCACCATGGATGAACGGTGGCCCTCAAAACCCATAGATCTGGTCACAAAATTCTATATGAGCATGTCCACCAACACTACTCACCATCAACAAAACCAAATCAAAATAGCAGGCATCAAAATCAAGTTTCAAAATGCACCCAAACAAAGGGGAAACAGAGATGCAAGGTGGGGGATGATTCATACTGGTCAAAAACGGAGATGAGGTGTTGGTCCTTTAAATCGCCTCAACTCTAGCTAATCACACCTCCCATGGTCGAGTACCTTCCCTTAGAGAGAGAGAGAGAGAGAGAGAGAGAGAGAGAAGAAACTTATAGTGCTCAACCCCCGGCACACAAGCTAGGGTAGAGCCACTACGTCACCATCCCACACCGCACAACCCATCTCTCCTCCTACTGTTCGTGTTGACGGCCATCACTGCCCACCCACCCGCCTCGCCTGCGCCATGTTCGTCGATGAGTGGAACAGCTCGGGTGGAGAAGGAAGGGGTGGGGAGAGGAAATGGATGACATGTGGGGCTAGGCATGGCAGGGCATTTTTTTATCCGGTCCAACCTAGTGGGTACTGTGGACGGGTTAATGGGTCACGCCTGGGACGGGGTTGCGCGTCTGGTAGCACGTGTGGGGGTGTTTCGGCTGGTTCGGTCGGACCCAGTGGGTATATATATATATATATATATATATATATATATATATATATATATATATATATATATATATATATGTATGTATGTATGTATGTATGTATGTATAGCGAACTCTCCGGCAGTGCACCCTCCACTGGCACCCCCGTCCATGCGTGGCCCCTCGACGCTGTGCCCCCTCTCCCTGGAGGCACGATGGCGGCCAACAACGTGCCATGGGCAGCGGTGGGGTGTGCTTATTTATTTTTTCAGATTTAAGGTTAGCGGTGGATGAAGATGTCACTGGCCGCTATTATACTTCTATAACTATGGTTTTTTTGCCTTCGGTTATCTGCCATTAAAGATCTTTATTTTTAGTTATGTTAATGTTGTGGTGGTTCAGTCAAACCGCTGGTTATGTGGGTTTTAGATCGCCGCTAGAGGGTCTTTTTGTTGTACTGTTGCCAACGAGGACGTCGGAGCCGACGGGTTTGTGGTGGCTAGTGGCTGGAGGGTGGCAAGTGAGGCAACGGAACCACCTGGCAGGGTTGGAGGAGGAGGCAGCGGTTGGCAATGAGAGGTGAAGCCTCCCGTGATAGGGTTTGTTCCGTCGTGCACGTGGGATGGAAAACACTCTCATTCTGAGTTGCAAGGCACGGATGTTGCAAAGTCACATTAGAAGTAGTTTTCAGAAAGATGAATATTCTTTCTGTTTTTTCTGTTATTTATTTATTTGTAGGATTATATTATTAATTAGTATTATTAATAGACTATGGAAAAGTTATTCTTTTGTATCCATTGATCTAGATCTAAGGGTCAAAAGCGGTGGTTGAAAGCAACCACAATTTTCAACCGCCTAAAAATTATACACTCCCATAAAAAAAAGTGATAGAATATGTGTCAAGGCACATATTTTGCGTTGTCCACCCACTTCCACCTTTAGCTTTGGTCGAGCGCCACCATTGTTGAGTGCGCCGTTGCCGTCAAGTACGCCCACCGCCGTTGAGAGTGCCATATAATTCTTATTGCCCATGAGTTCATACTCTAAATATCAATACCAACGCAATGCCGAGTGGTGGGGCAGGGACAGGGACGGACACCAAGAGAGTTTAGTGCAGTAGTGGTAGCGCCGCCGCAGCAAAGGTGAGGTAGAGGTAAATGGCCGCCATGCGAGGTCGAAGAAGATGTGGTTGTGGGTGGGCGGATGTCGACCCATAGTTTTGCCCTTCCATGACGCATGTCTTGTAGAAATTTTGTGATTTTTGGAGTTCATTTGATAGAGTTTTGCAATTTTTCTTTACGAATCGTTGTTGCTGTTTTGACCCTATCGGGCCTGATAGGCACTGCCGAGCGTAGTACCGATGGTATTAAGTGCCGATGGACCAGTAGTGCTGATCGGCACTGTCGATGACATGATCAGCACTACCGATGGTCTGGATCCGCACTGCCGATGACCTGATGGGTACTGTCGATACTCCGTCAGAACTGCTCTGTTTTGATTTGATTCTTCCATTGTTTTGAGTTTTACTTATCCCCTTTCATATTCCTTTGCTTTTGTTTTACATTCCGTCATTTCGAATCATTACTAGGGTTAACACATCAGTAGTTGGTGTGTGTGATCTTGATGATTTTGTTAGAGGTTGGTTTCAGTTGTGATTGGTTAGAGGTTGGTGATTTTGATTCATTCCTTGGTCCTTCAGCGTGATTGGAGGGCGGCAAGTGTGTGGCGACAGAACTGCCTGACAGGGTTGGAGCCGGCGGTGGGCAAAGAGAGGCGATGCCTCGCACGATAGGGCATGTTCCATCACGTGATCCATCATTGCCGCCCAGTCTGACAGAATCGACCATCTGCCCACCACCTCTCCTTTCTTGCACTCGTGTCATCTCCTCATCGGCGGTACAGCGCTGACGCCACCAGCCCTTCCCTTAGGGGATCCGGGTTGCTAGGGGGTGGGGGCCTCTGCGCTCCATGGACATGAAGGAGGGCTAGACGGCTGGGGGCAGCGACTGTGACTTGGCGGTGGGCCACGATGAGGTGCGGCGGTGCCGCCGGAGCCACAGGCGGCAAGAGGGCGGTGGGCCGGGATCGGCGGTGGGGCGTCACATAGCCAACGAGTTAGCTGGCGGCGACAGCGGCGGCATGGTGGGTGGTGGCTGTGGGTGCGAGCGGTACGGCGAGCGGGTGGTGGTGTTGATGAGGACATCACCATGCTGGATACGCACACGTCATGGTCTTTCCCAAGTTACAAGTCGTCACCAACTCGGTCGCCGCGTTCGTCTCGGATTCAGCTGACACCCCTTCATGGTATTCATGATATCTCCCATATCTGACGTCCAAACGAGACATTTTTTGATGCATTGAAAAGGGGACGATGACACCATCATTTTGCTTCTGGTCCTAGCTCCAGAAGGGTCATGCGTCATGTTGTGTGACCATGACAAGGTGTTGTGCCACCTATTTTGGGCCAACTTGGCCTTGTATCGTGTCGGGCCTTAAGCCTATGTTGTGGGCGTCTCCCCCCTAACCGGCCCCAAGCCTAGGACACCACCGGTTCCCTCATAAAATCAGTAGCTGCCGCCGTTTAGACTCGGGTTTTGTTTAGTTCAGTTTTCTTGAGAGAAACTTGATTGATTCATTATAACTATGGTGACAAGTCATTTTACAGTAATCCAAGGCCCCTGTTCTTGTTCTATAGTCCTTTTGTGATCAGAGCTTGAACCCTAGTTTTGTGATTCGCTTCATCCATATTTGCAATTTCAGATTGCGTGTTTATCTTTTCTTGCTTGTGTTCTCGATTCGCTTGCAGGAACAATCAAGTTGTGCTTGGTGTAATGGTTGCGGGGTTGGATCGTCTATGATTCAAGCTGGCTCGTCGACACTGAGTCTCTATAGTCGAGTTTATCCCCTATCTCTTAGAAGATCAGGCCTCATCTACATCAAGTGGTATCAGATTTCTAGGTTCCCCGTGAGGTATTATTGTGTTCTCCCCTTTAGATTCATTTTTGTTCATCACCTATTGTCCACGAAAAAGCCAACAAAAAATTTTCCCCACCATCCTAGACATTGTTTAGCCTTTGCATAATTTAATTTCATGGTGTTGAGTTTGTGTCCTAGTCGAGTTCAGTTGCTGGTTTGAATTTGTGTTTTGATTCAGTTTGTGTTTTGATCTCCGTTGCATACCACCATCACCATCGTGTTTTCCATTGGATTCACCACCGTGTTACTCACCCACAATCCATTGCCACAGAAAAACCCCACCCGATTGTTGGCGGCTCTTAAGCCTAACAGGGAATATCTGCAAGCGTACAGATGCCGGTGTAGCTTTCACCCGGGAGTATTCCAGAGTATCGATTTCCACAGGGAACGAGTAAAGTGCCACTCCTATTCTATCAAGTCCTAGTGATGAAGGGGCAAAATAAAGTGTACTCTATAGGGAGAAGAAGTCCCCGGGCCAGGCTATCTAATGTAGGGAACCTTCTCCAAGTAACTTAGTGAGAATTCTATTTCCAAATATCTGCTTCAGGGCACGATAATGATCCACAGGTAAGGGTCAGTAACTAACCTCATGTACTAGTGGGCACGTTAACGCTAGACAACCCTACTTGAGACTTCCTGAACGTGGTGGAATTCAATATTGGATGGACAGGGTTGTCACCACCTGCCGCCTACCACACAGCCCGTGGGGACAAATGCAATCCCAGGAAAGTTAAGTCTGAACACCACGTCTAAACATAGACTTTCATACCAGTTCTAGAATTGGTAAACATAACAAGATAATGTTGCGAATCAATAAAAAGTTATGCACGAGGACCCCGCAGAATAAAAGGATAGAAATACTCACTTTATTACTTGGGCAAGAATTCCACTACATGTTACCCGGCTCCGAAGACGAGGGAGATTACTCACGCAGGAGGTTCAATCCCCAAGGCACAAGTTAAAGGAGCTAGCATCCTGAACTCCTCCGCCTATACCCCTATTCTTCTACTTGGGGAAAACTTGTGACTAATGCTTATTTCTTCTCTATTCCTCCACTTCTGCTGAATTCCCCCTCTATTTATAGGTGGCGAAGACTTGGCGGGTACTTCAAGGTGGAGGAGAGTCGGTGGGCAAAATTTCCCCCGTCGGGTGGCGGGCCATGCCGGGCGGCCGGGCATGCTGGGCGGCCGTTGGATGAAGTCGGTTCCCGACCGCCTTCCCTCGGACGACTCCAATTTGGTGTGGATGACGGTTGTTGGGTCGGTTTTCAACCGCCTTATCCACTTGGCATCGGTTGGCATGATGGGCCAAGTGGGCTGGACACCTCAGGAGGAAATTTCCTTGCCGGGCGGCGGGGTAGGCTGGGCGACCTGGCATGTCGACCGGCGGCCTAGGCCGGGTGGCGGCCCCTTTTTGGTGCCGACCCCCTCCGGGTCATGTCTTCACTTGTCCAAGTTGTGCCACGTGGATGCCTCCTTTACTTCTTCACTTTTTACCCTCCTTAGTCCAGGGATGGAAAACGGCCTCATGATGGAGTGTTTTGCAAGGTCGGCTGGGTCGGATTGGTTCAGCCTGATGAGACTTTGTTTTGACTAGCCGGGTGGCTGATTTCAGCCTGATATGACCTTGTCGGCTAGGTCCTGATTTCAGCTGTCATGACCCTGCCCAGGCCCTGATTTCAGCCTCATACGACCCTGTCGGCCGGCTGTTTTACGGTTGTATCGGCCGATGGAGCGTTTCTTCATGTTTTTACATAATTTTGGCCCTTTTGAACCTGCAAACACTTATTTCATCAAAGCTTGTGGAACTTTATTAGTTTAAATAGATATTCATGAAACTTTGGTCTTTACCTTGCATTTCCCGACCGGTTGGTGGCCGATATTGGGTTTTAAGGGCCACCAACACCGATTTTATTTTCCACTCACCCACCCCCCCCCCCTACGCCCCCCCACACACACACACAAAAAAAACTATCTTGACCTATCTTCGGTGAAACAGCCATAACTTTTCGCTCGTTGCTCCGATTGGGCTGAAATTTTTATAGCAGATTCTTGACTCAAAGTTGAGGTGACCCACACTAGGTTGTGCCTATGTGCCCTTGTCAAAAAATTCAAAAAAAATGGGAAAAAATAGAAAACAATTGTGTAGGTTAAAATAGCATTTTTGGTAAAACTTTGAGATTTTGCCTACGCTTTGTTTCCCCTCTGTTTGAGTTGAAACTTCTTATTGTTCCTTTCTTTATGTTCCTCTATCATAGAAAAATAATGGAAAAATCATACAAAAAAATAAGATTTTGATTTGCACCCCCCGCCCCCACGTCCTGAATATTCTAAGTCATTGTTCTTCTGCCATTGTTGTTCTCCTTGCTGCCTTTGTCGTTGTTCTTGCTGTCACAACTATTTTTGAACATGATTCTTTTGCCAGCAATTAGGACACTACTTTGAACATTTATTTAGTGCTACTATCTGCTATTGAATTATGTTCCACTAACATACATATTAGCCTTCCAAGCTATACATACTTGCAGCACAGGTTTCTTCCTGGCAACTATTACACCCAAGCTCGACAACAGATTGTGCCGCCCTATTGGCTTTGGTAAGAACACTTGCAATATTGTGATACATCGCTCCTGATATTGCTTCCCATTTTCCACAACCTCGAATAGCTGCTAGTTGATAGGACTAATCCTTTTGTGTAGTCTTGTCTTTTGCTTCTAATCATGTCAGGGAAAGGGACAATTGGAGAGTTGGAGTCTCCTATAGACTTCAATGATTGCGTGTCCAAGGCGAGCTTACGAAGCTTCTTGCGGACCAACATACATTCATGGAAACAAAGTTTGCTGAGTTGATGGGCCACATCAATATTGTTGCCAACCGAATCGAGGATGTTGAACGACGACTTCCACCCCATTGAGCTACTGATGATGATGATGTTAACCGTAATGCAGAATGTCTTCACCGTAATCGACACAGTATAGGAGGCAATAACAATCATGGTAATAATGATACTTTTGTTAAGCCTAAATTTAACATGCTTCCTTTTGTTGGTAGTGCTGATCCTGAAGCATACTTAGATTAGGAACTTGTTGTTGAACAGAAATTTAATTCTCATTTAGTTCCTGCTGAGCATAGAGTTAGACTTGGTACTAGTGAGTTTATGGGTTTTCTCTCCTTTGGTGGAATGATCTTTGCAATACTAATGCTGCTATACCTACCACTTGGTCTGTTTTGAAACAACGCATGAAATCTCGTTTTGTTCCTCCTTATTACCAACGTGATTTACGTTTGAAATTACAATCTTTAACACAAGGTAGTAAAACAGTAGAGGAATATTATCAGGAATTGCTTATTGGTTTAGCACGTTGTGATATACATGAAGATGATGTTGAAACTAGTGCTAGATTCTTTGGTGGATTAAACTATGATATCTAGAATATTGTTGAATATAAAGAGTAGAATAGGTTTAACTAATTGTATCATATTGCTCTTAAGGCTGAACGAGAAGTACATGGACGTCTTCCACAACAATCTTGCAGGTCCAGTACTGAGCAATCCATCCAGCACTGTTCTGGACTAGTGAACTTGAAGGGTCATGTTGCTAAGCCACCAGCAACACTTTTTCCACTTGCGCCTGCTTCTGAAGCACATTCGTCTAGTGTGCAGCACCAACACCAGAAGAAGGCTGGTACTTCCGATGCTAGGAGTGGCTTCTCCACCACCATTATTTGTCACCACTGCAAGGGCATGGGACATGTCATGAAGGATTGCCCCAGTCGTCGTGCTTTCATCGCAACTGCTAACAGGTATAAAAGTTCTAGTGATGTTGAAGAAGAACTTCCTCTTGTGGCTAATCTTGTTACAGATTCGACAAAGGAGCAGGAGATTATCGCCATTGATTTCATTGCTGCCACCGCGGGCTTTCCTAGCTTCATTGTACAGCGTGTGTTGACCTCTCAGGTGGGACAAGAGGAAGAACATCAACGCAACAATTTGTTCTATATGTTCCTCATTGTCGTGGACTGTCGTGTTCTCACCATCATTGATATTGGGAACTGTAACAACTTAGTGAGCTCTGATTTGGTCAGCAAGCTTGGCTTGACCACTCATGCACTACGTCAATCCTACCACATCAAATGGTTTAACAATTGTGATACGGCACAGGTAACTCGATCAGCACGCATACACTTTTCAGTCAGTTCTTATCAAGACTATGTTGATTTTCATGTTGTACCAATGCAAGCATGTTCGCTTTTATTAGGCCGTCCATAGGAATATGATATGGATGCTGCCCACCACAGTAGAACTAATACATATACTTTTATGCATAAGGACAGGAATATTACTTTGTGTCCGTTATTGCGTGCTGATATTAGGAATCATTTTAAAACGCTTGCTAAAAATATTGAGAGTAAACATGATAACAATTAACTTTTTGATGTTAAACATAAGGCTATTCAGTTAAAGGGAGGTGTTTTTCTTGCTATGACATCTACTGTTACTGAACTTTTTGATAATCATGATGCACCTTGTCATACTATGCTTTGTCATGATATATATTTTATCAATGATCATGTGTTTTATACTTTGCATTCTACTGATACTAACCTTGCTGGATACGCACACGTCATGGTCCAATTTAAAAAGGGAAGGATGATGAGGACATCGCCATGCTGGATACGCACACGTCATGGTCTTCCCCAAGTTACAAGTCGTCACCAACTCGGTCGCCACGTTCGTCTCAGATTCAGCCAACACCCCTTCACGGTTTTGATGATATCTCCGACATCCGATGTCCAAACGAGGTGTTCTTTGATGCGTTGGAAAGGGGACGACGACGCCGTCATTTTTCTTCCGGTCCTTGTTCTAGAAGATTCATGAGTCATGCTGTGTGACCATGACAAGGTACTGCGGCATATATTTTAGGCCAACTTGGCCTTGTATCGTGTCGGGTCTTAAGCCTATGTTGTGGGCGTCTCCCCCCTAGCCGGCCCCAACCCTAGGGTGCCACTGGTTCCCTCATAAACTTAGTAGTCACCGCCGTCTAGACTGGAGTTTTTTTTAGTTCAGTTTTCTTGAGAGAAACTTGATTGATTCATTATAACTGTGGTGACAAGTCCTTTTACAGTAATTCAAGGTCCCTGTTCTTGTTCTACACTACTGTGGTGATTAGTCCTTTTGTGATCAGAGCTTGAATCTTTCCTTTGTGATTTGCTTCATCCATATTTGCAATTTCAGATTACGTGTTTATCTTTTCTTGTTTGTGTTCTCGATTCGCTTGCAGGAACAATCAAGTTGTTTTTGGTGAAACGGTTGCGGGGTTGGATCGTGTCTGATTCAAGCCAGCTCGTCAACACCGAGTCTCTATAGTCGAGTTTATCCCCTACCTCTCGGAAGATCGGGCCTCATCTAAATTAGGTGTGGGGGCGTGTGGCGCGCCGGGGCAGGGGCGGCGGCCGTCGTCGGTGAAGAAGAAGGAGCGGGGACAGGAGGAACACCAAAGAGAGTTTAGTGTGATGGCAGGAGCACCGCCGGAGCAAGGAGGAGGCAGAGGCAAATGGCCGCCGCGTGAGGTCGAAGAAGACGTAGCTGTAGGTTGGGCGGACGTCGACCCATATTTGCTTGAGCTAGCTCGGGAAGATCCCAATGCATGACTCCTCTTTTAAGAATTGACGTTGTTCTCCGTAGATATCAACGCCATGATTGTGTGGAAATGCGAACCTATGAGTAGTCCTCCGCCGCATGTATAACTATTGGCGACATTTGTTTTTGAGCAAATACCTTATTCCCTCCTATCCAGGAATGCTATCCCTTATCTACCCTGTTTAATCCCAGTTCCACTTAGTATCTAAAAATTAAAACTCGATCCCTTTTGTATCCTTTTTTCTAATTACTATTGTTATTTTTTGCATTGTGGACAAGTTTACCCCTTAAGAAGTTATCCCCTATTTGTCCCTAACTTAACAAACCAAAAAAAACTATTCATGTTTGTTTTTCTCAGGCTAAATTTACATATTATTGTAAAATATAACCCACCAAATATTAAATTATTATAACAACTATTTCTTAAATATCCATAAATTTAAAATATAACCTACAAATTTAAAATATGATACATAAATTTAAAATATGACCCATGAATTTTAAATTTGTGGATGTTTAAAAAATAGTTGTTATAATGATTTAATATTTTGTGATCATATTTTATAAGAATGGGTAAATTCAGCTAAAAAAAATAAACATGAATAATCTTTATCAGTTTGTTAAGTTAGGGACAAATAAGGGATAACTTCTTAAGGGGAAAACTTGTCCAGAATACAAAAAATAAAAGTAGTAATTAAATTAAAGGACATAAAAGGAATCGAGTTTTAAGTTTCAAGTACTGAATAGAATTGGAATTGAACGACAACAGATAAGGAATAGCGTTCCAGGACAAGAGAAAATAAGGTATTTACTCTTTGTTTTTGGGCCCCAATGATTAAAAAACGCCGGGGGCAAGGAACGGCTATCTTTGGCGCGCGCAGCTCCGCTGCCTCCGTTTTGCTTCCTTTCCTTCCCTCCCCACACCAGACCAATCCGGTACTGTGGAACGAATGGCGCTCGCGGTCACCCTGCTGCGGTGAGCGCGAACTTACGGTCCAGAATTTTGGCCACGGCCGATCGATCGCCGGAGAGATGTCTTCGTCGTCGGGGTACTCGGATGTGCCGCTGGGCGGCGCCAACGACGGGGAGCCCCCAGCGCCGCGGATGAAGAAGCAGCCGTCGCGGATCGCGTCCGGAATGCGGCACCTGGCGTCGAAGATGTCGGTGCGGGTCACGGAGATGAAGGGCCTCAAGCGGACGCACTCCGGCGCGCAGTCGGGCCTGCGCGGCCTGCGATTCCTCGACAAGACGTCGGCCGGCAATGACGGATGGAAGTCCGTCGAGAAGAGGTTCGACGAGATGAGCGTCGACGGCAAGCTACACAAGGAGAATTTCGCGAAATGCATCGGTTAGTCTCTCCTTTATTGTAGTGTGCTTCTTGATGAATAATACACTTTTGTTTCGGCGCAGCTTGTTAAAGGTCGGAACAACCTGCACTTTGTTTCTCCTTTGCCCCAATATGGATGGGAAAACGACAATCTGAAGCATAATTGTGCTTGCAGTGGAAACGACTTAGATTAATAAGTGTCTCTTTTGTAGCAACCTTTGATATTGACCGGTTTAAATAATTTCGTGATGATTCAGAGTTTCAATTAAAATAGTTTTATGGTTCGATTATGTCATGCACGCTCGTTGCATTTGTTTTTATGAGATCATAAATAATTTTACCAATTGCATTTACCTGTAACTGTGGAACAATCTCCGGTTTTTTTGGTGACAAACATAAAGCATATTCATCATGAAGAAAGAGACTCAATTGATATTCGCATAAGCAGAAATGTTTGCCATTGTCAAAGTAGATAGATTCCTCATACCTGCTGCTTAGAATAATGCATGGGGCTGAAATTCGGCTGCACCTGAAGGTATGGCGGATTCCAAAGACTTTGCAAGCGAAGTGTTTGTGGCATTGGCAAGGCGAAGACATATCGACGCAGATGATGGAGTAACAAAAGAACAACTAAAAGAATTCTGGGAGGAAATGACAGACTAGAACTTCGACTCAAGGCTACGTATATTTTTTGACATGTAAAGGTCTACTTTCAGTCTTTTCCGGAGTATAAATCATCATTGCTTCAGTCTTAACGAGATATGCTGGCATTAGGTGTGACAAGAATGGTGATGGAAAGCTCACTGAAGATGAGGTCAAAGAGGTCAGCGGATTGCTGTCTGTGAACTTGCGTTACATCAGACTTTTTATTTTTATATATTTTCCATTTCGCATCCATGTGTTACAGGTCATTGTTCTCAGTGCCTCAGCAAACAAGCTCGCCAAGCTGAAAAACAACGCTGCTACCTACGCTTCACTGATCATGGAAGAACTAGACGCTGATGACCGCGGTTATATTGAGGTACATAAACCAACCCAACTGATACCTTCTCTTTATTCTCTCTATGGCAAAAAGCACAAACATACACGGGATGAGTTAGTATTAATTGAAATGTCTCGATTCAGATTTGGCAGCTCGAGACACTGCTCCGGGAGATGGTGTCGGCCTCTGCACCACCTGACAAAGTAAATTTGGCATCGGCAACTCTCGCGCGGACGATGGTACCTTCAAGCTACCGGAGCCCCATGCAGAGGCGCTTCAACAAGACCGTGGACTTCGTGCACGAGAACTGGAAGAGGATATGGGTCATCTCGCTGTGGGTGATCCTCAACATGTCCCTGTTCATATTCAAATTCATCCAGTACCGGAGACGCGCGGTGTTCGAGGTGATGGGCTACTGCGTTTGCATTGCCAAGGGTGCGGCCGAGACGCTCAAACTCAACATGGCCCTTATACTGCTTCCGGTTTGCCGGAACACATTGACAAGGCTCCGATCTACTGCGCTCAGCAAGGTTGTACCGTTCGACGACAACATAAACTTCCATAAGGTGCATCCACAAGCCTCCCTCGTTGAGTTTCCGTTTCTGTACTTTTGTTACTTGGATGACATGGATCGAATCACACATTTGCAATGTATTGAACCATAAGTGGATGGTCCACCCTTCCTCATCAGCTTAGACTTTTGGGTGTAACTGGTTGGTACATAGTAGCTTAACATAATGATCACAACTTATGTAGATTATCGCCCTAACAATCGCGATCGGATCAGCAACCCATACGCTTATGCACATACTATGCGACTTCCTGAGGCTGGTCTCGTGTCCGAGGGACAAGTTTGAGGAAAAGCTGGGGCCTTTCTTCAACCATGTTCAACCTACATGGCCATCTCTGTTGGCGAGCATCCCGGGATGGACTGGGATCCTCCTGATCCTGATAATGTCTTTCTCCTTCACGCTGGCGACACACTCCTTCAGGAGGAGCGTGGTCAAGCTCCCTTCGCCGCTGCACCATCTTGCTGGCTTCAATGCCTTCTGGTACGCCCATCACCTGCTGGTGATCGCATATATCCTACTGGTGATGCACTCCTACTTCATATTCCTAACAAAGCAGTGGTACAAAAGAACGGTATTTTCTCGACACCAAAGTAGTATATATATATATATATATATATATATATATATATATATATATATATATATATTTCTCTATAGTCCATATGTTCACGCTCGTGCAGACTCGAAATTCATAATTTTATATCCGTTTTCAGACATGGATGTACCTGGTTGTTCCTGTGCTATTTTATGCCTGCGAGAGAATAACCAGGAGAGTTCGCGAGAACAGTTATCGTGTCAGCATCGTCAAGGTAATTTGCTAATTTATTATGAATATAATCATACAAATTAAAGCTTAGTCCATTTTGTTTGATATCTGGACTACATGTTATAATTCTACAAGAGATAGAAGTAATAATCCGTTGCCTCATGCGTCACACAGGCAGCAATTTATCCAGGAAACGTGTTATCCATTTACGTGAAGAAGCCATCAAGCTTTAAGTACAAAAGTGGGATGTACCTGTTTGTCAAATGCCCTGATGTTTCGCCTTTCGAGTGGTAACGTCTCAGCATTCTCATTATCTAACCTGAGACGAGATTTCACAAAGGTTCTGACCCTAAACGTTCTTCATATTTATAGGCATCCCTTCTCAATCACATCGGCACCAGGAGATGATTATTTGAGTGTTCATATCCGCACATTAGGTGACTGGACATCAGAACTCAGGAACCTTTTTGGAAAGGTCAGTTGGCCGGGCAAGAAAATAGAAAAGAAAACTTCGATTGTTTGAGAATCGGACCGTCGCTACGCCTTTGGTGACAAAATAATATTGTTAAAGGAATATCTAATCTGTACAGGCATTAGAAGCAGAAGTGGCTTCCAAGAAGGCGACACTAGCAAGATTGGAGACCACCGTTATCGCAGAGGGTCTAGCTGAGGACCCTAGGTGATTATGCCTAATTTGTTTATTCTGCTATTATAACATTTGATATTGTCAAGAATGAAAGGCCAAAAAGTTACAGTATATAAAAAACTACTGGCCAATAGTTTGATCTAATGGTATAGATTTCATAATCTAAAATCATAACTACTGGCCAGTAGTTTCTCAATTTGAGGCAATATCGGAAAAAATAAAGATTATAGATTTATAGTAATTAGTTTTTATTATTCTAAATAAAGTTACATTAACAATTTAATTAATAACTAATATTTTATATTTTTAAAGATAAACTAATGTTTAATGATTTCATAGACTTAATATTCTATCATAAAAATATACATAAATTTATTAATTAATAGTGCAATTATAAAATTACCCTCAAACTACTGGCCAGTAGTTTTTCAAAACTATTGGCCAGTATTTTGGACAGTAAAACTCCTCATAAATATGTACTTTATGAACTTTTTTATAGTACTTACTTTGGGTAAAGCATTATATAAATAATTATGTTTACATATCATGAACCTATCAGACCTTTCATTTGAGCAGGTTCCCAAAGCTCTACATAGATGGTCCCTATGGTGCACCAGCACAAAACTACAGGAAATACGACATTCTTTTGCTTATAGGGCTTGGAATTGGGGCAACTCCTTTCATCAGCATACTGAAGGATCTCCTAAACAACATAAAGTCCAATGAGGTAAATTGTTCAACTACTGCAAATTGTTTATAGAGCCATAAATCAGTGCGGAAACACAGTATACAAATGATTGGATTGAAACAGGAGCTGCAGAGCATGCATGATGCAGAGTTAGGGTGCAGCTTCAAGACAACGGGTCCAGGAAGAGCCTACTTTTACTGGGTTACCAGGGAGCAAGGATCGTTCGAATGGTTCAAAGGTGTCATGAATGATGTTGCTGAGAGCGATCGCGATGTACTTACTTTTAGCCCGACTGATACAATTAATCTTTTTCGATATTATGATGTCCTTGTTTACCGGGCAGTAATATATTACTTACGGCTGTGCACACAGAACGTTATAGAGATGCACAATTACCTGACTAGCGTGTACGAAGAAGGGGATGCAAGGTCCGCCCTGATTGCCATGGTCCAATCACTTCAACACGCCAAAAATGGTTTGGATATCGTCTCAGGAAGCAAGGTGAAGTTTCCGATTTCTTCACTAAATATCTAGGAAAATAATTTAATACATTACAGTAATATCTTTTGTGTCTGCTAAATTTGCAGATCCGAACACATTTTGCAAGGCCGAATTGGAGAAAAGTGTTCTCTGATCTTTCCAATACACACAAGAACTCACGCATCGGTTAGTCATGTCTGATAAAATGCTGCCATGGCAACCTACATTATACAAGTATATAGATTATAATTCATAACATGTTCCCTCAATCTGCAGGCGTTTTCTACTGTGGTTCTCCAACACTAACGAAAACCTTGAAGGATCTTTCAGTAGAGTTCAGCCATACTTCAACAACTCGGTTTCATTTCCACAAGGAGAATTTCTAAGATGCTGTGATAATGAGCTGGCATGGACTCGCGCATGGGTGATCTGATACATTGGGTGGGCACACAAAGTGGGTTCAACAAGGCCGGGAAACTGGAATGTGATTTGTGGAGCAGGGGAGCTTTACATGACCATAAGACACTCGTTGCGCAGCTTACTGGGGATTCTCTAGTTCATGTTTCTTCTTAAGCTGCGCCCCACAACCTTGCCAGGCGCAGTCAGGAGCTCGGCGTAGGATATGCTCTGTAGATCACACTAGCAAATGAAAAATGGAACTTTTCTGTAGTCATGTTATTGTTTTCGCTAGTCATGTTTTAGTGGAACAAGGAAAAGAAGAAAAAGTTAGGTAAGCTCTGGATATATATTCTCGCAAGCTGAGTTGGGGTCCTCTTTGACTAGGTAGTAGATGATATTTTTATGAGAAAAAGAAATAGAGTCTCCAAGTATTTTCTGTTTTAGAGGTACAAACTTATATAAAAAAGTTTATGTCTAGATGAAGCTGGGAGAACTTTATGCCTTCCAAAAGATTTTGGAATATGAATCCAAGTAGCAGAGCTCTTACAATTTTTTTTCTTTATTTGTACTAAACATGAAATATATTATTTAAATAGAGACCTTTTGCTACTTATTAGTGGGTATGAGTAATCCAGTGGATGCCCAGACCCATTTGGGTATGGGTATAGGGGAATTTTAAGACCCGAAGTGCATATGATTATGGATGATGGAAGACCTTTTCTTATATGGGGATGGATAGTTTCCCAATCCCCCAGCGGGTAATGTATCCATTGCCATGCCTAGTCACTTTCTCGAGGATGGGATCTGATTGCCATGGTCCAAATCACTGTACTCTGGTCATATCATATGGTTAGGGCCAATAATTTAGGTTTCGACTCTAGTTCTTTTTAACTTAGAATTTGGCTCGGCCAAAATTAACAAACTCATGTGTTCTCAATATAGATATTTGACACATTTTTGAAATTAAAAATACAGATATTTTTAAATAACTATCCAAACTTGTACGATTGATGATTCTCTCTCCGCTCAAAGATTACTATTTAGTAGAAGACTTCAACCAAATTTGAGAACACTTGTATTGGATGTTTGGCTACTTGTCTGTATGGGATAAGGAGGAAACAAAGAATGGCGGAGCTGAACTAGAAGTGGTACAAAAACTATATGTTGCCAAGGTAGAATGATTCATTTGCACATGAAGTTTTATACCAATGTTTTGTATGTGTTGGATGGTTAGCCTTCACAAAATTTAGGCAATTCACTCTTGGCCTTTAAGTTTGAAATCAGGTAACACAACTGCGAGTAGTAGCCAGAAGAACGTATACGTGTGCACATGTTTATTAGTTTTGACACAATTACATATCAAATCACATGTTTAGGGGGTTATACGAGCACCTCTTATTGTTTAAATGGTATCTGTAACTTCACCTAATATTTTTGGATCAAATGAAGACTGATAAATGTAATATAGACGTGGAACGTTGGACACTACAAGATTTCTAATGTTTACATGTTTCCTAGCTTTCAACTGATTGAAAGTTTTTAATCAATGGTTTGTTCTTTTGAATTTTGATTTTTATTTTGTAGGATTATTTGTATAATAATTATAAATCATTGGATATAGATCTAATGGCTTAAAGAGGTGACTGAACGTTACTAAAATTAGCAAGTCCCTAATGTTTATTGACAGCTTTTAGTGAGTGGCCTACAGTTCGAAAACAACCGCCCAATAGTTTCTCTATTATAAATTGTTATATTTCTTGACAGTTTTACTATATTCCCCACAATGATTTTTTCAACAAAATCGTTAGCCACAGTTTTGCAATATATACAGTTTGCTAAATAAACTAAGAACTGTGGGCCAGTTGTGACCAAACTGTCCGGAAAGCCTAACAGTCTTGTAGAGAAGGATAGTAATACAGCCCGTTGCCGGCTGATACAGGTGTCATGTCACTTCCACGCTATCACCACCAGGTGCTCATATAATAGAAGAGCTCACTGCTAGCTATTGCATTGTTTGTTGATTGGCCTTTATTAAATAATTAAATAAGTAATGCATGCATGCATAAGTCAGAGGCAGAAATTTTTCTTGGGTATGCTGTATCGGCGGGTGACTACTCAACGGCCGGCTTGAGGAATCTTTTGCTCCCTCTCTCCTCCACATCAGCTACGGTACTGACGAGGCAGGCAAATTTGCCAGCCACTGTACCTGCTCGTAGTGGGAAAGCTATACGTATAATGTCAAGAAAGACGCGGCGGGTCGAGAAATAGGTAGCGCTGGGAATGGTTTCGGTTGGAACCGGTTCCAGTAATTCGGTTTTTGCTTTGGGCCTTATTGGGTTGGTTTGAAATGGCCTGGCACCTTAAGTGGGCCGGTTTGGTTTGGACAGAGCACCAAACTGGTTTGGTTCGGTTCGGTGTGGTTCGTTCTGGTCTGGGTCCAAACGGTTGCGAACCATGAGTAGCAGACCGGTTATTAGTCGTGGTTCCTCCGTTCCTGTACAGTTCACAAAGAACCTGCACCACCGGTCTGCAGCGGCGGCGGTGGGCTAGGGTAAGCGGCGGGCGGCGGCGGTCTGCAGCGGCGGCGGCGGCGGCGGCATCCAAAGAACCCGCACCACCGGTCTGCATCGGCGTCGCCACAAAGCCCATCACACAGCCGCACCCCGCGCCGCCGCTCGGCGGAGCCTCGCCTCTCCGCCCGCGCCGCGCCGTGCAGGTAACAACTCCAGCTCGCGTCCGTCCTCTCCTCCCGTTGATTGCTGCTGGAACTGGATCATCTCCTTCCTGTTATCCTGCAATCTCCCGATCTGGCGATCTGGACTAGTCTCCTTTTGTTTTCTTCTCTCGCGCGCTCACCCCACACCCACTCTATGCCGGCAGGGAATGGAGATCCATGTGGACGCTGTCGTCTTGATTCCTGTACCTCGTATCTTCGTTTTTGTTTTCTTCGACTGAAAATGTTACTCACGGTAAAAACTTGCATTAACTCATCACCCATGATCGACAAGTTAATTTTGACAGACAGTTAAACCGTTAAATGAGAGAGTTTGCAGCGTTTTGTGTGCGGCAGTTACCTGTTGCTTCTATTTGTCTTGTGGAGTAATAATCATGTATTAAGCCTACAGTGATCCAAGCAGTCAGTTGTTGACACTGAGAAAAAAAGGCTATGCAATATAGCTACTAGTACAACAGATAAATGGATTAAACCAAAATAGGCGTACCAGCTAACAGCTATTATCAGCCGAGCAGCCCACCACGAGCGAGCAGACCCAGGTCTCCGGCCTCGTGGTCACGGAACCGTTACCAGGAAAGGGTTTGGAACCGGTTTCAAACCACAGTTTAGCCCACAGTTTGGTGTGGTGGGTTCATTTCTTCCTTCAGTTTGGTTTGGTTTGGTTTTGATAGGTGGGCTGGTGGGGTGGTTTGGGTCGGGCTGGCAATGCCACAGTAAGGTCTTGTTCGGTTGTTGTTAAATGAAATCCACATGTATTAATTATAAGACATAGATTGAGTGAAACCACATGTGTCACTCAATCCATATGAAATAACAAATCCATATTGTGGTTTCATTCTCGGACTCGAAAGACTGAGTTTTGTTACATATGTTGGAGACATGAAAAATATCGGTTTAGACTCAGTTTCATACCATGCTAAGCCGAACCGAACGCTCATTTCATGCTTGACTGAATTTCAAACCACATCTAATCAATTTATGTGGTTTAGACTTCAATTCATGCCGTTCTGAGTGGCCTAATGCCTTGTTCGGCTGTTGAGGAATGAAATCTACATGTATTAATTATAATACATGGATTGAGTGAAACCACATGTGTCACTCAATCCATATGAAATAATAAATTCATGTCGTGGTTTTATTCCCACGAGCTAAGTTTTGTTACATGCATTGAAGGCATAGAAAAGATTGGTTTAGACTCGGTTTTATACCATGCTAAGCTGAATCAAATGCTCATTCTATGTCAGACCGAATTTCAAACCACATCTAATCAATCCATGTGGTTTAAACTCCAATCCATGTCGTTCCGAGCCTAAACGAACAAGATCTAAGGCCTTGTTCGGTTATTGTGGAATGAAATCCACATATATTAATTACAAGGCATGGATTGAGTGAAACCATATGTGTCACTCAATCCATGTGAAATAACAAATTCATGTCGTGGTTTCATTCCCGGACTCGGAAGGCTGAGTTTTGTACATGCGTTGGAGGCATGAAAAAGATCGACTTAGACTCGGTTTCATATCATGCTAAGCTGAATCGAACGCTCATTCTATGCCAGACTAAATTTCAAACCACATCTAATTAATCCATGTGGTTTAGACTCTAATCCATGTTGTTCCGAGCCTAAACGAACAAGTCCTAAATGGGGTGGTTTGGGGTTTGGTTCGGTTCTCAGCCCACTTACAGGTTGAGAAATAGGAGAAGAAGTAGAGCTCGGGAGCTACATACACGTGGAAACAGTCAGAGCAAGTAGAGCACATCCAGCGTGCGTCCAGACTATGGTCAAGTCAAGTGGTTCGATGCAAGCGCGCGCCCTTATTACGGTATGTGGCGCAAGCCAGTGATTCAATAACCGCTACAGTAGCGGGTTTTTTTTCACTGAAAACCGAGCTGTAAACCGGAAAACCGATCAAAAACCATTTTTACTACAGTGTTTAGGTTCAATTTTTTCAATAAACCGGACGTTCAATGAAACCAAGCCGGACTGGTTTTGCCAAAAACCATAAAAACCAGTTGATTTTTAACGGTTTTTCAACCCATGGCCCATGGTGCATGGGTACGTAGGTCAACTGGATGGGCTCCACCTCCACTTGATGCAATATTCGTTGCTTACATCTTGTACTACTTAGAGCATGGCTAGTGATAAGGACATCACCATACTGGATACATACATATCATGGCCTTCCTCAAGTTATAAGTCGTCACCAACTCGGTCGCCGCGTCGTTTCGGATTCAGCCGATACCCCTTTACGGTTTTGATGATATCTCTCACATCCGACGTCCAAACAAGACGTTCTTTCTGTTTCTGGTCCTACCTCCAGAAGGGTCGTGAGTCATGCTGTGTGATTATGACAAGGTGCTGCGCCACCTATGTTGGGCCAACTTAGCCATGTATCGTGTCGGACCTTAAGCCTATGTTGTGGGCGCCTCTCCTGATCACCCCTAATCCTAAGATGCCCCTGATTCCTATATAAACTCAGTAGCCGCCATCTTTTAGTCTCGGGTTTTGGTTAGTTCAGTTTTCTAGAGAGAAACTTAATCGAATTATTATAACTGTGATGACAAGTCCTTTTACAGTAATCTAGGGCCTCTGTTCAGAACTTGAACCTTTTCTTGTGATTCACTTCATTCATATTTGCAATTTCAGATTGCGTGTTTATCCTTTCTTGCTTGTATTCTCGATTTCGCTTGCAGGAACAATCAAGTTGTGCTTGGTGTAACGGTTGTGGGGTTGGATCGTGTCTGATTCAAGATCGCTCGTTGACGCCGAGTTCCCAAATTCGATTTTATCCCCCCACCTCTCGGAAGATTGGACCTCATCTATATCAAGTGGTATTAGATTCCTAGGTTCTTCGTGAGGTATTATCGTGTTCCCCTTTTAGATTTATTTGTGTTAATCACCTATTATCAATGAAAAAGCCAACAACAAAAAAATTCTCCAGCATCCCAGACATTGTTTAGCCTTTGCATAATTTAATTTCAGAGTCCGTGGTGTTGATTTTGTGTCCTAGGCGATTTCAGTTGCTGGTTTCAATTTGTGTTTCGATTCGGTTTGTGTTTTGATCTCCGCTGTAAACCATCGTTTTCCCCATCCGTTTCGACCATCATCACCATCGTATTTTCCCTTCGATTCACCATCGTGTTACCCACAAACCACACCTATAATCCATTGCCAACAAAAAATCCCACCCGATTCCGTTTTTGTTTCCCACTCACTCCTCCCCCCAAATCCTATCTTGACCTACCTTCAGTAAAATAGGCATAACTTTTCGCTCATTGCTCCGATTGGGCTGAACTTTTTACAGTAGATTCTTGACTCAAAGTTGAGGTGACCCACATTGGGCTTTGCCCTATTTGCCCTCATCAAAAAAATCAAAACAAATTAAAAAAATGAAAAAAATGTGAAGTCAAAAATAGCGTTTTCGATGAAACTTTGAGATTTTGTCTACGCTTTATTTCTCCTCTGTTTGAGTTGAAACTTCTTGTGGTACCTTTCTTTGTGTTCCTCTATCACAAAAAAATAGTGGAAAAATCATACAGAAAAAACAAAATTTTGATTCGCACCCCCCCCCCCCTCCCGCCCATGAAAATTCTAAATCTGTGAAGTCTGTTTTGATCCTTGCTGCCGTTGCCATTGTTCTTGCTATCACAACTATTTTTAACATGATTTTTTTGCCAGCAATTAGGACATTGCTTTGAACATTTATTCAGTGCTACTATCTATTATTGAATTATGTTCCACTGACATACGTGTTAGCCTTCTAAGCTATACATACTTGCAGCACAAGTTTCTTCCTTGCAACTGTTACACCCAAGCTCGACAACAGATTATGTCGTCCTGTTCTCACCATCATTGATACTGGGAGCTGTAACAACTTGATAAGTTCTGATTTGGTTAGCAAGCTTGGTTTGGTCACGCATGCACTACATCAGCCCTACCACATCAAATGGTTCAACAATAGTGGTACGACACAGATAACTCGATCAGCAAACATACACTTTATAGTCGGTTCTTATCAAGACTATACTAATTTTCATATTGTGCCTATGTAAGTATGTTCGTTTTTATTAGGCCGTCCATGGAAATATGATACGGATGCTGCCCACCATGGTAGAACTAATACATATACTTTCATGTATAAGGACAGGAATATTACTTTGCGTCCGTTATTGACTGCTGATATTAGAAATCATTTTAAACTACTTACTGAAAATACTGAGAATAAACATGATAACAACCAACTTTTTGATGTTAAACATAAGGCTATTTAGTTAAAGGGAGGTGTTTTTCTTGCTATGACATCTACTGTTACTGAACTTTGTAATAATCATGATGCACCTTGCTATACTATGCTTTGTCGTGATATATCTTCTATCAATAATCATGTGTCTTGTACTTTGCATTCTGCTAGTACTAACCTTTTGCAGGAGATTGATGATGAGATGGAGTCGAGGGCGACTCCAATTCAAGAAGGGGAGGATGATGAGGACATCACCATGCTGGATACGCACATATCATGGCCTTCGTCAAGTTACAAGTCGTCACCAACTCAGTCACCGCGTTTGTTTCGGATTCAGCCGACACCCCTTCACGGTTTTGATGATATCTCCCATATCCGACGTCCAAACAAGGCGTTCTTTGATGCGTTGAAAAGGGGACGACGACACCATCATTTTGTTTCTGGTCCTAGCTCTAGAAGGGTCGTGAGTCATGCTGTGTCACCATGACAAGGTATTGTGCCACCTATTTTGGGCCAACTTGGCCATGTATCGTGTCGGGTCTTAAGCCCATGTTCTGGCACCCCTCCTGGTCACCCCCAACCTAGGACACCTCTGGTTCCTATATAAACTCAGTAGCCGCCGTCTTTTAGTCTCGGGTTTTGTTTAGTTTAGTTTTCTAGAGAGAAACTTGATCAAATTATTATAACTGTGGCGACAAGTCCGTTTATAGTAATTCAGGCCCCTGTTCTTGTTCTACATCACCGTGGTGATTAGTTCTTTTGTGTTCAGAACTTAAACCTTTTCTTGTGATTCGCTTCATTCATATTTACAATTTCAGATTGTGTGTTTATCCTTTCTTGCTTGTGTTCTCGATTTTGCTTCTAGGAACAATCAAGTTGTGCTTGGTGTAACGGTTGTGGGGTTGGATCGTGTCTGATTCAAGACGGCTCGTCGATGTCGAGTTCCCAAATTCGAATTTATCCCCTTACCTCTCGAAAGATCAGGCCTCGTCTACATCAGCTAGTGGTTTCACTAGCTGGTGGCGAAATACACTTGCCATGTCACTTTTAGCCTTTACAACATCCAACTCATATAATTGAGGTAGCTATTTGACTACTGAATAGTATAATTGTAATAAAGAACAAATATTTAATGCAAGCATGTAGATATAATCTAATATGATGAAGATCTTTGTCGTCACATATGGAACAACAAAATACAAAAATGACAGCAAATAAGTTCGATGGAAAAGAGTGAAAATAAATAAATTCTTAGAGAACACAAGACAATCATGCGGTACAGTGGAGTCTGCTTGTAGGACGCCCACCTCAAAATGCATGATTTACACTGCATTGACAAAATAGTTTTAACAACATTAGCTATAACAAAACAAACATGGCAAGACAATTATCACCGATGTGAATAGGAATTAAAAAATATATAAATGGGAAAGCAGTCAGAGTAAAACGAATTAGTATTCGGCATTTGGGCGGGTGTGGAATCAAGAGAACGCACCAATAAGCGTGGTCGCATCTCTTGATCAGGGCCGTCTCCTAAAGCACAATCTTGTCGAGGCAAATCGCGCACACCCTGCAATCCGCAGCCGCCCGGTCGCTGCTGCCTAGAGCCACCGCCTAATAACACGGAGAAACACACAGGGAGCTTGATCACATCGAATCAGAAGAAAACAGATTGGATTCACCGTAGTAGGTCCAGGAAGTGGAAGCACACAACCCACCTTTTCAATGGGGAGGGTAGTGGGGACTGGGAAAATCGGCGGAGGATGAGGATGACGCGGCGGTGGCGGCCATGTCGGCGGCGAAGGGCGACGTGAGTTTGGTCTCCCTATTAGGGTTGGGTTGGGGAAAGAGGATGGCAGGACGGGAGTGGATGGGCGGAGGAAGGGCTTCGCGAACAAGCGCGTCCGGAGAAAAGGAGGCCAAGCCAAAGCATCTTCACGTGAAATGCCGCCCGTCCACAGGAGAAGATTTGGCGCGCGGGAGGCGCGCGGGAGAGGCAGGCGAAGCAGGGGATCGATTCGCCGGCGTAGTCGCTCGCGAAGGGCGCGGAAGCGGGCGTTTCGCCTCGGGTCTGCCGCTTTGAGCGAGCGACTTGTGAGATGCCCGTTTCCTTCTCTCTCCGGGTTTCCCCCTCCTCCACATCGGATTTGGATGACGTGTCAACCTTATTCACCAGCTCAACGCGACTTTTGTGCACGGGGCCGTAGGTACGGGCCTCCCGGAAGGCTGACACGCGTCCTAACTATGTCTTGACGCCGTGACGCTCGGAGAGCTGATTGCAGCCACAAGCAACCGGTCAGCAGCTAGCAAACTCCCCATGTGCGTGGGGCCCACATTCTCTATCTTTTGCTCATACTTTTCGCTACATACCAGATACCAAAATACAAGTTCATAACATAACCCAATTAACGACAACAACGAAACTAACCTTTACAGTTGACATCATTTAAAAAATATATTTGCATATAGATATTTATATGAAAAAATCAAATAAACCATATTCAAAATATATCAAATAGTAAAAGAATATAACAAAATAAATAAAGTTTTATAATTTTATAAATAAGGCAAACAATGAAATGTGATTTTCAAAAGTCAAAAAATACTTCTATTTTTGGATAGAGTCAGTAGACACCAAAACCTTAATCAACACATAATGCTAAACCCTAAACATCCTACCCATAAATTTAAAACACTAGAAACCAAACATTCAAAACCGTAAACCAAAAACATAAACCCCAAAACCCTAAGCCAAAACCCTAAAACCCTAACCTTTAAACCCTAAATAGTAAAACCCTAACCTTTAAACCCTAAACCCTCAAACAATAAAACCCTTAACCCCTAAAATACTAAATTCTAAATCCTAAACTCTAATAACCATAATCCTAAATGCAGAATACTAAATTCTAAACCCTAAATTCTAACCCTAACCCTAAACCCTAAACTCTAAACCCTAAAACCCCTAAACCCTAAAAACCCTAAACCCTAAACCCTAAGCTCTTACTCCAAACTCTAAAGCACTAAGTCCTAAACTCTAAAACACTAAACCCTAAAGACCCTAAACTCTAAATCCTAAAACTTATAACCATTTAGGAAAGCACTCTTGATATCCATTTGATAGAGTCTAATGCCCTTAGTGGCAGCAAATACAAGCAAGATCCTAATGGCTTCTATGCATGCAACAGGAGCAAAGGTTTCCTTATAGTCTAAGCCCTCCACTTGGCTAAAACCCTAAGCAACTAGGCTAGCCTTGTTTCTCACAACCTCACCATCCTCTTCATGTTTGTTTTTGAACACCCACTTGGTTCCTATGACATTGACATTTTTAGGAGGCTCTACTAGGGTCCAGACTTTGTTTGTCTCAAAGTTCTCCAACTCCTTATGCATGACATTAACCCAATGTTCATCGGATAGTGCGTGTCCAACATCCCAGGGTTCAAAGGTTGCAACAAAGAGAGAATTGGTAAAGCAAGCGAGATGTGCAGACCTTAACCTTGTTGTCCTCTCATAGAGATTACCGATCATTTGTTGAAGTGGATGTTGACGCTGAATGTGGTGAGGGGCCTCTTTCTCAGAGCGTACCTCCCCCTCAACCACTGCTAGAGCTCGCTCGACAGCTGCTGAAGTAGATGTAGAAGCTTCTGGGTCCTCTGCTGGAGTGGTGGTGCCAGCAGGAACAAGCTCAGATGAGAGATGAAGTGAATCATCATCATCATCATAAAAGCCCTGTAGGTCCTCTTCTACAAAGATGCTCTCCTCTATCTCCTTGGTACCTACAGTCTCAATCACAATGCTTGCACAAGAGTTCAATTCATCAAAGGTTACATCGCAGGACTCTACGATGGTGTTAGTCTCCAAATTCAAAACTCTGTAGGAATGACCATGAAGAGAGTAACCAAGAAAGATGCCATTGAAAGATCTCGACTCAAATTTATCAAGATTGCCACGCTTGAGAATGAAGCACTTGTAGCTAGAAGCACGTAAATGAGGAACAGATGTCTTCCTCCCAAAACGTACCTCATAAGAAATCACATTAAGAAGTGAGCGCAAGAAAGTTCGATAGGAAACATAGCAAGCAGTGCTAATGGCCTCAACCCAGAACTGCGTCGAAGTCCTATGCTCATCGAGCATTGTCCAGGCCATCTCTACCAAGGTTCTATTCTTTCTTTCAAGCACACTATTCTGCTGAGGAACATGAGGTGTTGAAAACTCATGCTCAATACCATGATCAAGATAGAAGGCATCAAAGGAGGAGTTCTTGAACTTGGTGCCATTATCACTACGGATTGCTCGTAATGCACCAGAGAGTTCCTTGAACAACCTCAAAGCTAAGCTCCAAAAGTGATGAAACACTTCATCCTTGCTCTCAAGAAAGTAAACCCAAGAGTAGCAAGAACAGTCGTCAACAATCATAAGAACATACCACTTCCCACCCGCCGAACAAACCCGAGAAGGACCAACAATGTCCATGTGAAGCAACTCTCCAGGGCGTTCAGTCATCACCAAATTGATTGGTGGATGAGAAGCGGTAATCATTTTCTCATGACGACAAGGAGCACAAACTAAATCCTTATCAAATTTGAGCTTAGGCAATCCTCGGATCAAACCTAGGCCCTCAAGCGACATAACAAGTCAAAGCTCATGTGACCCAGTCTCCTATGCCATTTCCAGAGCTCAGAAGAAGATTGAGCAAACAAGCACTTGTGAGAACCAGGAGAACTAGCAAAATCAGACTGAAAAACTCTGCCAATGCGAGAAATCCCACAAACCAAGGAACCACTCGAATCAAGAACACAAGAAGCATTCGACTTAAAGCACACTTCAAAACCAACATCAAGAAGCTGAGAGACAGAGAGGAGATTGTACTTGAAAGTGAATTTTTCATTTACCTTTACCGCGCCTCTTGCCTTCACTCTCCCTCGCTTGTCATCTCCAAAGGCACATACTCACGGCGCTTCAAGGGAGTGAGGCTGGAGAACCACTTTACATCTCCGGTCATGTGGCACGAACTCCGGGAGTCCATCAACCATTTGTTCTCCAAGCCTCTACCTGCTGCCTACAAAGAACGAGAAGGAAAAGTCGACGGCTCAGTGCTAGGATTAGTCAAAAAGCTTTCGGGAATCCAGCACTTAACCATATGACCGGTAGTAGTCATCACAGTTCTTTGCACATTGTCATTTGAACGCATGGGACGAGAACCACGATGGGGAAAACGTGGTATGTCAAAGCGTCTCGACTGAAACCTTGGGTTGTGAGGATAGAAATCATCTGTGTGAAAGCCAAATCTATGCGAGTGATGCTAACCACAATAGGGAAAACGTGGGGCGCCAAAGCGCTGTTGCGCTCGACTGAAACCTTGGGTTGTGAGGATAAAAATCATCTGTGTGAAAGCCAAATCTATGTGAGTGATGCTAACCACAATGGGGAAAACGTGGGGCGCCAAAGCGCTATTGCGCAAAGCCTCTGTGTGACATCCCATGCCACAAAAGGTTAATTAAGCTAACCCTAATACTAATTGAGGGCTAATAAAAAATATAAATAATTAAGGTGCCAAAGAATAAGGAGGAAATTAGTTAATTAAATCTAGAAATTACCAAATGAGAGCCTTTCACAAACATCACAAAAACCCATGGAAGTGCACCAATGTTTCTGCATATTCTTGATGGCCATATTAAAATAGCATTTTGAGGATTTTACCAAAATTTTTGGTAAACATTTCATACCTTTAAAAATTCCCTAAAGGCAGAGAAAAGCACTTTCTGTTCTGGAATTTTCACAATTAATCTATGCCGAATTAGAACTTGACCCGAAAATAAACGTTGGAGTGTATAATTCCCTAGGCACGCACAAAAATCTGCACGAAGTTTGGAGCAAGGGAACTTGGTGAATTTTTGCAAAACCCAAGCACTGTTCTGAGTCAAGGGAGTCAAACTTTCTCTTTTTCCCCTAGCCACTCCCCGATCGACACAGGCGTACCGCCGATCACTGTGCCGCCATCGTCAATTGCTGTAGCCCTCCATTCCAGCCACTGCACCGCCCAACCCCTCCTGTGTCACCGGTCGGAATTGAAGGCGGCACCCTCCCTCCATTCCTCAGCCAATAGCTCGACCTCTCCCTCACTCTCTCCCTCCCTCTCCGTTAAATTCTTCTCCGAGGAACGCGTCGAGTCCTCTGCACGCCACTTCCAGTAGCAGCACCACTCCCTCCACTCCCCTACGCACCCCTAGCACCGTCCTGGAACCCCTGGAGCAAGCCGGAGCCATCGCAGCACACCGCGGGCCAGAGACCACCGCCGCTTGCCCTGTCTCGGCCGAAGGAACTCCACCGCGTCGCCGCTGTTTCCTCGGTGAGATCTAGCTCTGCTCCCCAACTAGAAGTTGCGCGCAACGTACTTAGGAAGCACCATGCTAAGTGAGTCACCATCCATCACTGTGACCTCGCCGGAATTTTAGGGAGGAAGCAGCGCCGCAGCGCACCGAAAACAGGGGAGCCGTCGACGGCAACCCCCCTCCGGTTTTCCCCAACCCCAATCCAAGCCACACCTAGCTCCGTGGTAGTCCAACGATGCTCTGGGGCCTTTTGCCCTACCGGATTAGGTCCTGTGAGCGCAGCTCACCGCCAGCCGTCGTAGCCGAGCGCCACCGCTCGTTGCCTGCAGCGGTCCGGCAGCCCTAACCCCGGCCACCACCACCCACGGAACCCTCGTGAGCCACTGAACGCGTAGAGCAACACGAAGTCCTGAGTCACGGATCGCCGCTGGCAAGCCGGCAGAGCCACAGCGCCGCCGCGCGCGCGGGGAGATTTGAATTGCCGATGGCAACTTCGTAATTAGTAGTGAACTTTGCTATAAACTTAAAAAATTCATAACTCGAGGAATTAAAGCCCTAAAAATGTGAAACTAATTTTGTTCGACTCCTAAAGTTCCCCTCTACCAGAAAAACAAGTTGAGAGCCAAGGTTGTGCAGTACAAAAATTTATTTAATTCCTGAAATTTACAACCCTAATTAGATTAATAAATTCATAAGTAAATATATGTCAGTGGTAAATTCATGAAACTTGTTCAGTGATCATATTATGGCATCCCTAAACGTTCTGTGAAAGCACATTTCCAATTATATGCATATTTTTAGTATTAGTACATAATCTTCATTTTCAGTAAATGAATTTATATAAATTATTTGCTAGGGATTTATTTATGAAATTTGGTATTCTTATTCCTTATTCATTTGTACATCCCCATAAAATTCCATGAAAAATTCTGAGACCATTAGTATGCTTTTTACTATCAAATTGATCACTCAATAATTAACTTAGGAAATTCCATATGAATATTGCCCTATATATGCCTTTAGTTAGAGGTAGGAATAAATTCATCTCTGGTACTATTCATGTAGAATATTAATCCTGACTTGCAGTAGACTTTCTCACTCTCCACTATATGCCCATGGTTCCTAATTAGTTATATATACCTAGAGGTAGTTTATGTAATTCAACCTTGTTCATCTCATATATATTGCTATAGTCACTTGCATAGTTGCCACTTTAACTAATTTTCTTGAAACAAACTTTCCGAAGTTTAGGCCCTAGTACTACATTTTCATGTCACCTTCATCATGTAATGCCATGTAGTCCTCAACTATGCCATGCTCATATTTAAAGTAGACATACACTAGGTTTTCGATGAATAAAAACCATATCTCTTCTAATTAGAAGTTTGTCTCCTTCAATTAAATGGTTGTCATGTCATACATATGTGTACATACCCATTCATGCATGAGCATCAGTTCCTTACCTTTATTTGTTGAAGAAGTGCCAAGAATCATCATGCCATACATTTCATAATTAAATAGGGAACTCCATGGACCCTTGTGTATTCCTCGTTATTCTCGAGATCGAGGAGATCACACCAGAGCAACCGGGATCTGAAGTGAACTTCGGTGAAGACACTAACTATGATCACTCCCAAGGCAAGCCCCGGTGCATACCTAATTAATTTTTGAGTCCTTTTACTTTGTCACAAGCTAGGAATGTGTATGGTGCATTAAGTGTAGGACTTGGATGGAACCCACTTGCATACTCCTGCAAATGACCTATAATTAGTTCATGTTAGTAAGCCTTTCCATTAGTAAATGCTATGCTTAAACCAGTGGAGTCAACGGTAGGTTATGGTATCACTTGATTCAACTATGGTTCACATGATTAATGAACTTGATAAAATGGAGCACCTATCGTTGCAACTCCGCGGACAAGTATTGAACAGTACCAAGTACATGCCTTTATATGGGAATTGGTAAACCTAGTAACTTGGGCGCTGTATTATTGGACAGCTATACTCATTGATCCAGAGGTGATGTGAATAGCACGGTGGTTGCACGGGTTTGAGGACTGCTAGAGAGTGCATGGGTTAAGCCTCGGATACGAAGTACTGTATCACGAGGAGGACATGTACTCGGGATCGATGGCCCCGGATCGACTTTATAGCAATCTTGTGAACGGTGGGCATACATGTTCTTATGTGATGCGTATGTCATGTATTTGGGTTTCTCCTATAGGATGTAAATCAATTCGAATTGCTGTCCCTCGCTGTTATGAGTACCTCTTGTTCGAGCAGCGGCAATGATATGTTAAGTAGTGAAGTTGTGGTTATGATTCTGAAATTTACTTATGCTATGGCTACATATTGCTATGATGTATTGCTCTTTACTTATGTTCAAGTCTTAACAACTAGCTAGATTCACCTTAGTTATTTTTCTGCAATAAGTAAAGTAAAATCTTGATTAAGGAATGAAAGTGCAGCATAGAACTAATAGGAGCTTGTTATGCAATTGACAAATAAGCCCGGTCAGCCCCCTGTATACTAAGAGTCGGTTTTAGTAAACCTCTTGATGGGTAAGTCTTGCGGAGTATGTGAGATACTCAGGCTTTACGATTGTGTGTTTTTCAGGTTTCCCTCAAACTACTTACTCTGATTATTGTAATAAGGTGGTTTGGGAAGGTGAGGAGCCTCATAATTGGACCATTGAATGGGTCCCTAGCTCTCCTAACCGTGATGAGTGAGCCATCGCCCTAGGGCCGGCATGGTTCACTTAGGTGATCGACGTCGTGTTTTGTCGTTTTATCGCTTCCGCACATTTATGTAATAAAAGCTAAGCACATATGTATTATATTGTAATCTGAACTTGCTTCCGCTGAAACTCTTGAACTTATAATATTATGCATTCAGTAATGTATCTTTGTAAATGATGAATGTTCATGAGTGAATGCTATGTATGGTTACTTCGTTAATTATCTCCCGAGACGATCCTGTATGACACACTATTTTTTTAGAGTAGGGTTGTTACAGCTGGTATCAGAGCCGTCTCGGGATAAGCTACACACGATTGAATATTTTAAAACGTATATAAACCATTTTTACGCCTTATGGTGAGGTACGGACTAGTAGTGCCCATATAAGAGTTAGTATTAGTAGGTGGCAAAGCTAACCCTGGGTTATGTTTGTTTAAATTACTTGCATCTACGGATTCGTCAACGAAGGTATGTCATTATGCGTGGATCGTTATGCTGTAAATACCGAAAGCCTTCCAGGTGGGCATAGACCTGGGCGTTGATTGATGCGCGGACCGAATGCGTTTAAACGTCGGCTGCCTTCCGGGTGGGCGAATACCTGGGCATAAACTGTTATTGTTATTTTGGCTTGTTTCTTTTGAATTTGATGTATTGTTTCTGAAATGGATCTCTTGCAGCTACACTAACCACATGTAGTTCATTAGAAAACGTGTGAGAGGTGTGTGTGCCACCGAAAGAATCGAGCTATATATTCGATCAAGTTTTCTTTTTGTGAGGATGTAGGAGTTCGTCATATTGAGCATTGACATTCATGCATATCATACGAATTCATCCTTACCAAATCATGTAAAAAGGTCACTAATATTGCAAACATGTGAAATGACTAAGCTTTGGGCAATTTTGAATCCCTATGGCACCTAAACCGAAAATTTGAACTCAACCGATAAGAACCGAATTCTGCCAGAAAAGTCAGTTCACCAAAATGTGCATAACTTCCTCAATTTTAGTTCAATGAAAGTGAATGAGTACTCGTTGGAAAGCTGATGTTTTGTTCTACAAGTTTGATTTAGGATGTTTGTCCTAGAAAAATCTGGAACTGGGTCGAATTTGGCAAAAACAGTAACCCTTCCGGAATGTCAGGAATTGCTTCTTTTCTGCCCTGTCTTTGGATGATCATAACTCCCATACGCTTTATCGGATGGATATGTGTGAATATGCGTTGGAAAGATGATGAAATTCTCTACAACTTTTGTACGATACAAAAATTTTAATTCTGTCCAGAAGCTAGGTGTTTGTGCTTATTTCTATGGGTTACTCCGTCAACCGCAGAATTGGTCGTTGCTGGTCGTTGAACGGATCGGGAAACTCATGTCTTTTCTTTTACCAATCAGTCCTTATGCTATTTTAAGCATATATTCTTAGTGGGATATTAAGTTTTGACTCACCCTTGCAAAACTTTATTCCGGCAGATGGATGTTGGCAAGCTCATGAAGGACCCCGAGTACCTTGCCGCCCGCATTCTCGAGTTGGAACGAGAGCGCGAGGCGCTGCAGTCCACGCCTGTTGCCCATGATGCCCAGCTCGCGGAGTGTGATGCTAAGGTTGCAGTTCTTGAGGACAAGCTACACACTAGCGAGTTGGAGCGGGCCGACCTCTTTGAGCAGCTCCATGATGCTCAACTCATTATCGAGGGCGATGTAAGCGATCAGTTGCAGGAGCAACTGAACCAGCACAATGCCCAACTCACCGCTGCCCAAGAGGAGATTTACTCTCTTCATGGGCAGGTTACCGCTCTCTTGGAGGAGCGAAGTGAGCTACAGGCTCAGCGCGAAGAAGCTCAAGATGCACGTGATGTCATGGAAGGGAACCTCAATGACGCTCACGCCATCATTGCGCAGCAAGAGCAGCTCATTGGGCATCTCCAAGCTGCTAATGGCCAGCTGAACACCATCCTTAATGACCAGCCACCATTCCTCCCGATGACACTGATTTGAGTTAGAACGGTGATTCCGGCGTTGACTACGAAGCACCCCCTGGACCGGGTGATATGGACGTGAAGTCCGATGGTGGTAGCCACGCCGAGTGACCGAGTATTAGTACGTGTGTAGGGTGAGAATCTCGTGAGACACCATGCTTGTATGTGGATAGTGTTAGTAATGCTAAGTGTAGTGTAACCTAAGCTCTCTGAGATCATGTGGTGTCATGTTCCGAGTGATGTAACCTAAGACTTGCCATGTATCAAAAGTTGCATCACATGTATCTATGGTTTTTATCATAAGTATGTTGCCTATGGTGTTGGAAATTATGGAATTTAAGTTATCTCTTATGTCCACACTGTTTACTTGTCAGCATTTCAATTTATGAACAATGTGAAATTTTATTTCGTCGCCATGTCATAGCCTTGTTATCATATTGTCTCATGTGATGATCGGGCTAACATGCTTTGTTCATATGGCAGATGGTACAAACTCGCCATGGTGGAGAAAACGTCGGTGATGCTCCCGACGCCTCGAATGTCGGTGTAAACGGGCCGCTACCCAATGCGCCACCCATGACGGCTATGGAGCAGCTCATCCATAACCAGAGCGAGATGTTCCGCATGTTCATGGAGAACTTGAACCGCCAAGGAGTTACCGGACCACCACCGTTGCAGTCTCATGAATCCTCCTACAGCGACTTCTGGGCAACTCATCCGCCCACATTCGAAGAAGCCGGTGATCCTCTGGAGGCGGACAACTTCATTCGTACTTTGGAGTCAAAGTTCGCTCTCCTTCACTGCACCGAATAGCAGAAGCCTCTCTTCGCTGCATAGCAGCTCCGTGGCTCCGCAAGTGCTTGGTGGGCCAGTTTCACCGCCGCTCTTGCCGCTGGTCACGAAGTCACTTGGATGGAATTCTGCGCAGCATTCCGTGCGCACCACATCCCCGCTGCACTCATGAAGTGCAAGTTGCAGGAGTTCCTCAATTTGAAGCAAGGCTCTAGAACCGTGCAAGAGTATGCACGGAAATTCAACTACTTGCCTCAGTATGCATCGTATCACGCTGATATGGACGAGAAGAAGAAGGATTGTTTTCGTTCGGGTCTTACCCTGAAGCTGCAAGACCACTTGGCACAAGTCACTGGAGGCACATTCAACAATTTGATGAGTGCCGCCATTGTGCAAGAAGACGCCATCCGTGCCAACCAGGAAGACAAGAAGAGGAAACATGCTATGGGAAGATCATCCGGCTCCGCACCACCCAAGTACAAGCTAGCAATCACCTCCCCGGCTGGACAGAAATTCCGGGCTGCGGTACCATCGGGAGGAGGACCTCATCCGTCCTTCTCACAGCAACACTCTTGATTCCATGAAGGCAACCAGCAGCAATCTTCTGGTTCCCGCCCTCCGTAGCAAAGTAATCAAGTGGCGAAAACCAACTCCTCGCAGCCATGCTACAACTACGGCCGAACCGGTCATTTTGCTAAGGAGTGTCGGTTCGCGAAGCGCAACCCGAGCAACAACAACAACTCCAACACTTCCGGGAATAACAACAACAACAACCACAGCAGCGGCAACAACAATGGCAGCAATGGAAGTCATCCCCAGTCTTCTACCCCCACGCACAAGAATGGACGAGTCAACTATACCACGGTCGAAGAGACCCAAGTTGGAGAACCCGTTCTCGTGGGTACGTTCTCGATCAACCAACATGCTGCCATGGTTCTTTTTGATTCAGGAGCAACACATGATTTTATTAGTCAAGCATGTGCGAATCATTTGAAAATCACCCCCACTACTATGGGAACACCATACATCATCACATATCCCAGTGGAAAAATAAGAGCTCATCTTGAGTTAAGAAAAGTGCCACTTAAGTTAGCAAGCAACATATACCCCACTTCCCTAATCATCTTAGATGGCCAAATCATCGACATAATTCTTGGTATGAAATGGATGACTAGTCATAAAGCCGTATTGCACATTGAGAACCGGGAAGTCCATTTGAACTCACCCTTACATGGCCCATCTATCATTCGATTGTCATATCCCAAGTTGTCCAGTTCTCAAGTGTGTCATGTTGAAGGAAAAGAGCTAGAAAATATTCCGGTGGTATGTGATTTCCCCGATGTATTTCTAGATGATTTGCCAGGAATGCCTCCGGACAGGGAAGCCGAGTTTAAGATTGAACTCATACCCGGTACAACACCTATCTCTCGTAGGCCGTACAAAATGGCTCCTAATGAGTTAGTGGAGTTAAAAGAGCAGTTGCAAGAGCTTATGGACAAGGGTTACATGTGACCAAGTTCATTTCCCTGGGGCTGTCCCGCTCTCTTTGTGAAGAAGAAGGACAAGACCCTATGCCTATGTGTTGACTATAGGCCGTTGAATGCCGTAACCATCAAGAACAAGTACCCTCTACCTCGAATCGATATTCTCTTTGATCAACTAGTGGGTGCTACAGTTTTCTCCAAGATTGATCTCCGATCCGGTTATCATCAAATAAAGATCCGAGCCAAAGACATTCCAAAAACAACTTTCTCCACTCGATATGGTCTTTTCGAATATCTTGTCATGTCTTTTGGTCTCACCAATGCTCCAGCCCACTTCATGTATTTGATGAATTATGTGTTCATGCTCGAGTTGGATAAGTTTGTGGTTGTGTTCATTGATGACATCCTTATCTACTCCAATTCCGAGGATGAGCACGCCGAACACCTCCGCATTGTTCGACAACGACTCCGAGATCATCAACTTTATGCCAAATTTAGCAAGTGTGAATTTTGGCTAAAGCAAGTTCCATTCTTGGGTCACATCATATCAGCAGAAGGAGTAGCCATTGATCCTAGCAAAGTAGAGGATGTGCTGAATTGGAAAGCTCCAAAATCGGTCAAGCAAATTCGTAGTTTCTTGGGTCTTGCCGGTTATTATTGGAAATTCATTCCCAACTTCTCAAGCATTGCCAAGCCTATGACCAAGTTATTGGAAAAGGATGCTAAGTTCAAGTGGAGTAGCGCATGCGAAGAAGCATTTCAGTCACTCAAGAAGCATTTGACAACCGCTCCGGTTTTGGCTCAACCCAATATTACCAAACCGTTCGATGTTTACTGTGATGCATCCGGCAATGGATTAGGTTGTGTACTTATGCAAGAAGGCCGCGTCGTTTCCTATGCCTCACGACAGCTCCGAAAGCATGAGCAAAATTATCCCACTCATGACTTGGAATTGGCCTCCGTTGTCTTAGCCTTAAAAACCTGGCGCCACTACTTGCTCGGTAATCTTGTTAATCTCTACACCGATCACAAGAGTCTCAAATACATCTTCACGCAACAAGAATTGAACATTTGGCAGCATAGATGGTTAGAATTAATCAAGGACTATGAATTGGAAATTCATTATCACCCCGGAAAAGCCAACGTGGTCGCCGAAGCCTTGAGTCGAAGGGACCAATGCAATCATGCAATCGTTTGCTCTATGGAAGCTCGCCCAATTTTTGATTCTAGTGAACCAAGTCTTTGTGTCATTCCCTATGGATCCTTGTATAATTTGGCTCTTATTCCTACCCTTCGGGAAGAAATCATGGAAGCACAAAAGAAGGACAAGGGAATGGAATATATCCGCTAGAAGAGGAAGAAAGAAGCTACATGTTTTCGACACGACGAAGATGGAGTGCTATGGTTCAACAATCGTCTTGTCATTCCAAAGAATGATGAGCTAAGAAAGAAAATATTGGATGAGGCTCACTTGTCCAAATACTCCATACACCCCGGTAGCGACAAGATGTACCGTGGGTTAAGGGAAAAGTTTTGGTGGACGCGCATGAAACGAGAGGTTGCTCGTTATGTCTCCGAATGCGATACGTGCCAACGTGTGAAGGCTGATCACTTGAGAACAGCCGGTCTTTTGCAGCCATTGAAAATCCCCGCGTGGAAATGGGAGGACATTGCTATGGATTTTATCGTTGGATTACCCCTCACACCCAAGAAGCACGATTCGATATGGGTTATTGTGGATAGGTTGACCAAATCTGCTCATTTTATTCCCTTCCATACAACCTACTCTACTAAGCAGTATGCCGAGCTCTACATCATCCGAGTCCTATGTTTGCACAGTGTGCCCAAGATGATCATCTCTGATTGAGGTCCCCAGTTTATTGCTCGTTTTTGGGAGCAACTACATGCTTGTCTTGGCACCACTCTTATCCGAAGTTCCGCTTATCATCCGTAAACTGTTGACACTTCTTAACGTTGCACCAGAAATATTACTATCCCCGGCAACGGCGCTAGAAATGCTTGTTGGTATTTCTTATGATCACAGATAAATCCGCAAGCGCATGGATACCGATGTAGCACTTCACCTAGGAGTATTCCAGGTTATCGAATCTCATGGAACGTGTGTCTACTAATCTCCGATCCTAATCCATCCAAGGACAACAAGAATATGGTAGGCAGAGGGTAGAGAGGATTCCTATGGTCAAGGATCCTAGAATAAGATTGGTTCGGTCTATTACTACTTACTTCGGGCACCGGCTTACCCCTGCATCCACAGGCGACTCCAACCAACAGCTCTATGACGTACCCGAACATAGAGGATTACAAAGGCCAGATAGGGCTATCACCACCTACCGACTACCTCTACAAACCGTGGGGCACGCGGCAAACAAAGGTATCCTCCAGCCAAGACATCACGTCTACGCCATTAATTACTACCCTAGTCTCGATACCACGCTTATAGAAGACTAAGATACTCTTACTAAATAGAGCGATGATCCCGTAAGTAATAAAAGAAAGAACTTACTTAAATAGGAAACTTAAATACCACAGAGAAATCACAAACACTTACTTGAAAAGAAAAGCATTCGCCAAGGTACAAGTGTGGGGAAGATCGCCGACAAACCCGGCGCTTCCCCGAACTCTCCCTCACTCTCTCCCTATTTTCTAAGCACTTTGGCAGTGCTAAAGACTTTTGAAATGGAGCTCTAAACTCTTCTTGTGTGTTGTCTTTTCTACCAAATTTCCCCTCTATTTATAGGTGGCGAAGACTTGGCGGGTACTTCAAGGTGGAGGAGAGTCGGTGGACGAAAATTCCCCCGCTGGGCGGCGGGCCATGCCGGGCGGCCACGTGAGCCGGGCGGCCGGGCATGCTGGGCGGCATGCACCGTCGGGCGGCAGCCCAGGCCAGGCGGCCACTGGATTTGGTCGGTTTCCAACCGACTTTCTTTGGATGGCTCAGATCTTGTCCCAATGGCGGTTACTTGGTCGATTTCCACCGAAATCTCCGTTATAGGGTCGGTAGAAGTTGTGGGCCTCATGGGCTGGTAACCCTGGGTTGCCAACCCAGGCCGGGCGGCAAGCTAGGCTGGACGGCAAGCCCTACCGGGCGGCAAGACAGGCCGGGCGGCGGCCCATCTTTGGTGCCGACCCCCCCCCCCCCCCCCCGGGTCACGTCTTGACTTGTCCATGTTGTGCCACGTGAATTCTTCCTTTAATTCTCCACTTTTTACCCTCCTTAGTCCGGAAATGGAAAACGACTTCATTTTGGAGTGTTTTATAGGGTCGGCTCGGTCGGATGGTTAGCCTCATGATGACTCTGTTTTCACCCTGATATGACCCTGTCGGCTGGGTTCGGATTTCAGTCATCACGACCCTGCCGGGCCCTGATTTCAGCCTCATATGACCCTGTCAGCCTGCTGTTTTAAGGCAGAATCGGGCGACGGGGTGTTTCTTCATGTTTTTGCATATTTTGGCTCTTTTATACCTGGAAACACATGTCTCACCAAAACTCGTGGAAATGGTTAATAATAAACTGCTATCACTATTTTGTTTATTCCTTTTATGTTGTTTATGCAAGGATTTGACGGTCAGATTTGGCATTTAAGGACCGTCAACAACACCCCCACACTTAGTCTTTGCTCGTCCTCGAGTAAAGGAATATAGACTAAGGTGAATCATAACTTCAATTGGTATGATGGTAGCATGCAAATTATTCCAAGTCATACCTGTACCTATGAACTTTTAAAGTGTCTATCATGTTACCTTGGGTGGTTGAAGGATGGAATGGTCCTGACTCTAATCATCTTCACTCATTCTGCTATGTAGCTTGGGTTTTTGAAAAGATTTTCAAAACAAATCATAGTTGTACCCCTCAAATGATTCTTTCAAATCGCTCAATGTGTATGGTTCCTCACCAGGACATTGCCTCTTTTCATCCTACTTCTAAATATGGCTTTATATGGAGCTCAAGGTAGGGATAAAAGGGAGGCATACTTGTGTCTCATATATTACTAAGTCAAAAACTGGATCCATGGAGAACAATTCATGAACTTTTGATCAAGCATGTGCACATGTGGATATGTGGATGGAAAATCACGGAATGTGAATACTCCCTTTTCTTTTAAGATGCTCCCTCCCTTCTATTGGATAGGCGTTTTAGAACATGGTCTAGTTCTTTCTCTATTTTTTTTCACTTTTTTTTGAATCATGAATAGCCCATGTCACTTTTACAAGGATATTTGGAGAGGGAGTCTATCAGAATATGATGGAGTACTTTATTTAATGGATGGATGATAACATGGAAGTGCTATCTTCCAGTGTAGAAGAAATAGCACATGGATGATGGATATGGTGGTGCTAACATCCAGTGAAGAAGTATTAGCAAAGTGGTGTGCACAAAATCTTGATCAAAAAGTCATAAACAGTAACTCACAAGGGTCACAACAATTTGACAAAGTTCAATGAAACAACAAGTAGCATATGCATAAGATTTTCAATGAGTTCATCATATGGCTTTGGTAGGAAGATATAATCATTGAGGAGTCAAGCTATTGATTTTAATTTTTTGATCTTTTTTATAAGCAAAATTCCCAAGCACATCAAGCACAAGAGAAAGATTCATTTCGTCAAACCATATCTCATGCATCAACTACCTAGGGGACATGCTTTCCTAAATATGTAGTTCATAAGCAACAAGTCTATGAACTAGGAATAAGGAGCATGCAAGCCAACCAAAAAGAAGCATGAAATAAAATGGGGCTTCCACAAGGTTCATTTTAGTTTTCTAGTTAAATTTTTATGATTGATTCAAGATAAGTTTGGTTTAACTTGGAAACTAGGGGGAAAGGGATAGAGTATGCAAACCATCGCTATGGAAGGTGTGGAAGCTTAGGAACACTAGACTTGTGTCGATTGTCCTTGTAGGTTGGTCGATGTTGCTTGGAGACCGGTCACCTCGACTTTCGACATGTTGGCTTAGGCGACGATGTGCAATGTGTCGGTGGGAGGCCTTGCATTGTTTGTGCGTTGAAAATCTTGAAGGCCTCCCCCACACTTGATCTTGTACCTGGCTGCTTTATTTTATGGTGTTAAAGTTGATGCAACTCCTATGTTGATAGGTCCAGAATAACCATCGTTCTTTTTTGTCTCAACCTGAAATGGTTAGCGACAAAAAATACACGAAGGCAAACATAACCCTAAAACATATTCTTGCTTTTATTTAGGAAAAAGAGAATTGATAATCTAGGCCATCTCCCGGTAGTGCTTTGTTTACGGTCAGAAGCTTGACCACGGGGACTTCATATTGCAGCTATCATTGGAGATGTAGTTCCCAGCCCACCACCAATTCTTGATGTGGCATTGAAGCTCTAGCTACAAGGTTAGTGCCAAAATGGAATCTATGAGATTTGCAAAATTTTATGGTAAACAAAAGCATCTACAACCATCCTAACAAATATTTTGCTAATGAGGCTCTTGAGGCGATTGTAGTTCTCGTAGGTGTGCTTGGCACAAAAGTTGATTGACTCTAGAGATTCATTAAATGAGCATGTATCATGTGTGTTTTCATGAAAGAAGCTCTCATGCTCATCTATTGAATCTTCACCTTCTATTTCTAGAGTCAATGGCTCCATAAATCCAATGGCCCAAAGTTTCTCCATCTCACGGAATCCATCGATAAGGGTCATAGTCAATTCTTGATCACCATTGAGAACATAGTAATGAGGGCAAGAGGAAAACGGCTTAGGCAAGTCAGGTGATGGTTTGGTTTCAAAAGGATTTGGAGTTTTTCCCTTATCGTCATCTTCTTGGGTGAAAAGCTTCGCGCTCTCACAAAGAACAAGCTTCAATGATGCAAGTTGAGAAACAAGCATTACTTTCTCAAGCGGGGGATGTTCAAGATGAGGCCTCACCAACGTATTTTCTAAGCAAGAGGTCTTGGTGGCGAAAGCAATTTCTCTAAGCTTTTTAGTAAGGCTCCCTTGTGATGCTCCTAGTAGGTGGAGTTTTTCTAGTGGGTAACCAAGGAGGAGTTCAAAATCAATAATAGGAAAGACATGAAAGTCTAGGTGAAGCTCAGCTTTGCCTATCTCAATCGGTATAGCCCTTGCAATACCCCGACATGGAAAGGTTACTCCTGATGCGTCCTTGTAGATTAACTCAATCGACTCTAGGTGTATATCATCCACAAGTTGTAAAGCTATGTATTCTGGGATGATATTAACTCCTATGGTGGGATCATAAAGGGCCTCTATGACATTTCCTAGTATAAGACAAGGAATGGTTGTGGAAGGCAATTGGATTTGGATAGCCTTGAAATAGCGCTTTCTTCCTTCAATCGCTGCTTCTTTGTGGCCTCCTTTGGAATTGCTTGTTGGAAAGGACTAGGAGGCAAAGCAGATACCGTAGGCTTGTTATGCCAGATATAACTCGAGGTTTTTCTACGATCATCAACTAAGTTTTCTTCGAATTCGACTAGCAACCCTGGTGGTAGAATTCCTTCTTCCTTCTGAGAGGTATTAACAACAAACTTTAGAGATGAGAGAGCTGTGGGTTCGAATTTAGCTATTGAGGGACCCTCGTGGGTTGGATTTCCATCCTCTCGAGAACGAGGAGGACAGACAAGAACTGGTGGGTTCTTTTTGAAATAATAATTCAAGGCATTCCCAAAGTCTTTAAAAAGACCTTCCTTGAATTCAAATAAGAACTCTGGAGGTTGAATTTCTTCTTCCTCTAGTGTTCGAGGTTCGGGGGACGGCTCCAAAGTCAAATCTGGGGATCGGCTAAGAAGGATGTGTTTTCTAATATTCGCTCAAGGAGTTCCCTTCCTTCCATCACAGTCCTATGCTCAAATGATCCTCCAGAGGCAATGTTGAGGAATTGGTCAGACTCTTTGTTTAGACCCGAGTAAAAGTGTTGAAGCAACATTTCATCGGGTACCGACAAGTCTGGGCTAGATTGCAGTAGCAAACAGACCCTAGCCCAAGCTACTCCAATGGATTCCTTCTCATTCTGGCGAAAACCGAGGATTTCCATACGGAGGGAGACAATACGGGACGGAGGGAAGACAGCAAGACAAAATTTATCTCGAAGTCCTTCCCAATCACCGTTTACACTCCCGATAGTACGAGTGTACCATTGTTTCGCCCTCTTCTTGTGGGAGAAGGGAAACAATTTCCACTTTAATGTTTCATGTGTCATACCATCAATGAACAGACATGAACACAAATACTCAAATTCTCGCAAATGGTGGTAAGGATTTTCAAAATCTAGACCGGAGAAGGATTGCTCCCGAACCATGGCTATAAAGCAAGGGCGAAGTTCATAGCCGGATGTGCGAATTGGGTCCACAGACGGCGGTGGCTCAAAGTACTCGCCCTTCAGAGCAGAAAAAGATAGGATGGCGGTTTGCTCCATTGTGGAAAAAGGAAAGAAATAAAAGAAAAATAAAAAAAGGAAAAGATATGAGGACGAACAAGGTTCAAAGATGATACAACAACCATTCCCCGGCAACGGCGCCAGAAATGCTTGTTGACACTTCTTAACGTCGCACCAGAAATATTACTATCCCCGGTAACGGCGCTAGAAATGCTTGTTGGTATTTCTTATGATCACAGAAAAATCCGCAAGTGCATGGATACCAATGTAGCACTTCACCTAGGAGTATTCCAGGTTATCGAATCTCAGGGAACGTGTGTGTACTAATCTCCGATCCTAATCCATCCAAGGACAACAAGAATATGGTAGGCAGAGGGTAGAGAGGATTCCTATGGTCAAGGATCCTATAATAAGATAGGTTCGGTCTATTACTACTTACTCCGGGCACTGGCTTACCCCTGCATCCACAGGCGACTCCGGCCAACAGCTCTACGACATACCCGAACATGGAGGATTACAAAGGCCGGATAGGGCTGTCACCACCTACCGACTACCTCTACAAACCTTGGGGCACGCGGCAAACAAAGGTAACCTCTAGCCTAGACACCACGTCTACGCCATTAATTACTACCCTAGTCTCGGTACCACGCTTATAGAAGACTAAGATACTCTAACTAAATAGAGCGATGGTCCCGTAAGTAATAAAAGAAAGAACTTACTTAAATAGGAAACTTAAATACCACAGAGAAATCACGAACACTTACTTGAAAAGGAAAGCATCCGCCGAGGTACAAGTGTGGGGAAGATCACCGACAAACCTGGCTCTTCCCCGAACTCTCCCTCACTCTCTCCCTATTTTCTAAGCACTTTGGCACTGCTAAAGCCTTTTGAAATGGAGCTCTAAACTCTTCTTGTGTGTTGTATTTTCTATCGAATTTCCCCTCTATTTATAGGTGGCGGAGACTTGGCGGGTACTTTATGGTGGAGGAGAGTCGGTGGGCGAAAATTCCCCCGTCGGGCGGCGGGCCACGCCACGCGGCCATGTGTACGGAGCGGCTGGGCATGCTTGGCGGCTACTGGATTTGGTCGGTTTCCAACCGACTTTCTTTGGACGGGTCAGATCTTATCCCGATGGTGGTTACTTGGTCAGTTTCCACCGAAATCTCCATTTTGAGGTCGGTAGAAGTTGTGGGCCTCATGGGCTGGCAACCCTAGGTCGCCAACCCAGGCCAGGCGGCAAGCCAGGCCAAGCGGCAAGCTAGGCCGGGCGGCAAGCCCTGCCGGGCGACAAGCCAGGGCGGGCGGCGGCCCATCTTTGGTGCCGACCCCCCCCCCCCCCCCCCCCCCCGCCCCCCCGGGGGGTCACGTCTTGACTTGTCCATGTTGTGCCACGTGAATTCCTCCTTTATTTCTCCACTTTTTACCCTCCTTAGTCCGCAAATGGAAAATGGCTTCATTTTGGAGTGTTTTGCAGGGTCGGCTGGGTCGGATGATTAGCCTCATGACGACTTTGTTTTGACCCGCCGGGTGGCTGATTTCAGCCTGATATGACCCTGTCGGCTGGGTTCGGATTTCAGCCATCATGACCCTGCCGGGCCCTGATTTCAGCCTCATATGACCCTGTCGGACTGCTGTTTTAAGGCAGAATCGGCCGACGGGGTGTTTCTTCATGTTTTTGCATATTTTTGCTTTTTTATACCTGCAAACACATGTCTCACCAAAACTTGTGGAAATGGTTAATAATAAACTGCTATCACTATTTTTTTTATTCCTTTTATGTTGTTTATGCAAGGATTTGACGGTCAGATTTGGCATTTAAGGACCGTCAACACAAACCGATGGTCAAACTGAGAGACTAAATCAATATTTGGAGGACCTATTGAGATTCGTGTTCTGGACAATCGTGGAAATTGGGAAGCCTGTCTCCCGTTCACCGAATTCTCCTATAACAACAGCTACCAAGAGAATTCGGGAATGTCACCATTTGAAGCCTTGTATGGCCACTCGTGTCGAACACCGGTGAATTGGTCGAAATCAGGAGAAAGAATTACCTTTTTTCCAGATCTGGTCATGCAAGCCGAAGAAAAGGTGCGGCAAATCCAAGCTAATATGAAGGCCGCACAATCCCGTCAAATAAGTTATTCTAACAAAAGAAGACGTCCATTGGAGTTCGAAAAGGGAGATCATATCTATCTTCTGGTTTCTCCCAACAAAGGTGTATCTCACTTTGGAATTAAGGGAAAATTAGCACCCCGCTACATCGGACCTTTTCCGATCACGAGAAGCATAGCGCCGTTTCTTATCGGTTGCAACTACCGAAAAATCTTGAGCGGGTGCACAACGTCTTCCATGTATCCCAACTCAAGAGGTGTTTAAAGCCTCTGATCGACGTGGTTATCTCCGACACTGAGCAATTGGAAGAAGATCTCTCCTACCCCGAATACCCCGTCCGAATCATTGATCAAAAAGACCGGGTAACACGCAGCCGCACTATCACGATCTACAAAGTGCAACGGAGTAACCATACCGAAGACGAAGCTACTTGGGAACAAGAGGAGTTTCTGAAAACCAACTTCCCGGACTTCTTGGCCTCGCAAATCCGGTAACCGCCCACGCCCCCTCTCTTTCGTTCATCCATTTGCAAATCTCGGGGCGAGATTTCTTTTAAGGGGGGTGTGCTGTGACATCCCATGTCACAAAAGGTTAATTAAGCTAACCCTAATACTAATTGAGGGCTAATAAAAATATAAATAATTAAGGTGCCAAAGAATAAGGAGGAAATTAATTAATTAAATCTAGAAATTACCAAATGAGAGCCATTCACAAACATCACAAAAAACCATGGAAGTGCACCAATGTTTCTGCATATTCTTGATGGCCATATCAAAATAGAATTGTGAGGATTTTACCGGAATTTTTGGTAAAAATTTCATACCCTTAAAAATTCCCTAAAGGTAGAGAAAAGGACTTTGTGTTCTGGAATTTTCGCAATTAATCTATGCCGAATTAGAACTTGACCCCAAAAGAAAAGTTCGAGTGTATAATTTGCTGGGCATGCACAAAAATCTGCATGTAGTTTGGAGCAAGGGAACTTGGTGTACTTTTGCAAAACCCAAGCACTGTTCTGAGTCAAGGGAGTCAAACTTTCTCTTTTTCCCCTGGCCACTCCCCGATCGACATAGGCGTACCGCCGATCATTGTGCCACCACTGTCGATCGCTGTAGCCCTCCATTCCGGCCACTGCACCACCCAACCCCTCCTGTGTCATCGGCCAGAATTGAAGGCGGCACCCTCCCTCCATTCCTCGGCCGACAGCTCAACCTCTCCCTTGCTCTCTCCCTCCCTCTCCGTTAAATTCTTCTCTGAGGAACGCGTCAAGTCCTCTACACGCCACTTCCAGCAGCAGAACCACTCCCTCCACTCCCCTGTGCAGCCCCAGAACTGCCCTGGAACCCCTGGAGGAAGCCGGAGCCATTGCAGCAAGCCACGGGCCGGAGACCTCCGCCGCCTGCCCTGTCTCGGCCGAAGGAACTCCACCGTGTCGTCACCGATTCCTCGGTGAGATCTAGCTCTGCTCCCCAACTAGAATTCATGCGCAACGTACCTAGGAAGCCCCATGCTAAGTGAGTCCCCATCCATCGCTGTGACCTCACCGGAATTTTGGGGAGGAAGCAGCACGCCACGCACCGAAAACAGGGGAGCCGTTGACGGCAACCCCCCTCCGGTTTTCCCCAACCCCAACCCGAGCCACACCTAGCTCCACAGTAGTCCAGCGATGCTCTGGGGCCTTTTGCCCTGCCAGATTAGGTCCTGTGCGCGCAGCTCACTGCCGGCCGTCGTAGCTGAGCGCCGCCGCTCGTCGCCGGCAGCGCTCTGGCAACCCTAACCCCGACCACCACCACCCACGGAACCCTCGTGAGCCACTGAACGTGTAGAGCAACACAAAGTCTTGAGTCACGCTGCCGATCGCCGCTAGCAAGCCGCAGAGCCGCAGCGCCGCCGCGCGCGTGGGGAGATTTGAATTGCCGATGGCAACTTCGTAATTAGTAGTGAACTTTGCTATAAACTTCAAAATTCATAACTCGAGGAATAAAAGCCCTAAAAATGTGAAACTAATTTTGTTCGACTCCTAAAGTTCCCCTCTACCAGACAAACAAGTTGAGAGCCAAGGTTGTCCAGTACAAAAATTTATTTAATTCTCGAAATTAAAACCCTAATTAGATTAATAAATTCATAAGTAAATATATATCAGTGGTAAATTCATGAAACTTGTTCAGTGATCATCTCATGGCATCCCTAAACGTTATGTAAAAGCACATTTCCAATTATATGCATATTTTTAGTATTATTGCATAATCTTCATTTTTAGTAAATGAATTTATATAAATTATTTGCTAGGGATTTATTTATGAAATTTGGTATTCCTGTTCCTTATGCATTTGTACATCCAATAAAATTTCATGAAAAATTTTGAGCACCATCAGTATGCTTTTTGCTGTTGAATTGATCACTCAATAATTAACTTAGGAAATTCCATATGAATATTGCCTTATATATGCCTTTAGCTAGAGTTAGGAATAAATTCATCTCTGGTACTGTTCATGCAGAATATTAATCCTGACTTGGAGTAGAGTTTCTCACTCTCAACTATATGCCCATGGTTCCTAATTAGTTATATGTACCTAGAGCTAGTTTGTGTAATTCAACCTTGTTCATCTCATATGTATTGCTATAGTCACTTGCATAGTTGCCACTTTAACTAATTTGCTTGAAACAAACTTTTTGAAGTTTAGGCCCTAGAACTACATTTTCATGTCACCTTCATCATGTAATGCCATGTAGTCCTCAACTATGCCATGCTCATATTTAAAGTAGACATACACTAGGTTTTCGATGAATAAAAACCATATCTCTTCTAATTAGAAGTTTGTGCCCTTCAATTAAATGGTTGTCATGTCATACATATGTGTACATACCCATTCATGGATGAGCATTAGTTCCTTAACTTTATTTTTTGAGGAAGTGCCATGAATCATCATGCCATACATTTCATAATTAAATAGGGAACTCCATGGACCCTTGTGCGTTCCTCGTTATTTATGCAAGTTCATGTCATATAGGGCCTGAGATCGAGGAGATCACACCAGAGCAACCGGGATCTGAAGTGAACTTCGGTGAAGACACTAACTGCGATCACTCCCAAGGCAAGCCTCGGTGCATACCTAATTAATTTTCGAGTCCTTTTACTTTGTCATAAGCTAGGAATGTGTATTGTGCATTAAGTGTAGGACTTGGATGGAACCCACTTGCATACTCCAGCAAATGACCTATAATTAGTTCATGTTAGTAAGCCTTTCCGTTAGTAAATGCTATGCCTAAACCAGTGGAGTCAATGGTAGGTTATGGTATCACTTGATTCAACTATGGTTCACATGATTAATAAACTGACAAAATGGAGCACCTATCGTTGCAACTCCGCGAACAAGTATTGAATAGTACCAAGTACATACCTTTATATGGGAATTGGTAAACCTAGTAACTTGGGTGCCATATTGTTGGACGGCCATACTCATCGATCCAGAGGTGATGTGAATAGCACGGTGGTTGCACGGGTTTGAGGACCGCTGGAGAGTGCATGGGTTAAGCCTCGGATATGTAGTACTGTATCGCGGGGAGGACGTGTACTTGGGATCGATGGCCCCGGATCGACTTTATAGCAATCTCGTGAACGGTGGCCATACGTGTTCTTAAGTGATGAGTATGTCGTGTATTTGGGTTTCTCCTATAGGATGTAAATCAATTCGAATTGTCGTCTCTCGCAGTTATGAGTTCCTCTTGTTCGAGCAGCGATAATGATATGTTAAGTAGTGAAGTTGTGGTTATGATTCTGAAATTTACTTATGCTATGGCTACATATTGCTATGATGTATTGCTCTTTACTTATGTTCAAGTCTTAACAACTAGCAAGATTCACCTGAGTTATTTTTTTGCAATAAGCAAAGTAAAATCTTGATCTTGATTAAGGAATGAAAGTGCAGCATAGAACTAATAGGAGCTTGTTATGCAATTGACAAATAAGCCTGGTCAGCCCCCTGCATACTAGGAGTAGGTTTTAGTAAACCTCTTGACGGGTAAGTCTTGCGGAGTATGTTAGATACTCAGGCTTTGCGATTATGTGTTTTTTAGGTTTCCCTCAAGCTACTTACTGTGATTGTTGTAATAAGGTGGTTTGGGAAGGTGAGTAGTCTCAGAATTGGACCATTGAATGGGTCCCTAGCTCTCCTAACCATGATAAGTGAGCCATCGCCCTAGGGCCGACATGGTTCACTTAGGTGATCGACATTGTGTTTTGTCGTTTTATCGCTTCCGCACATTTATGTAATAGAAGCTAAGGACATATGTATTGTATTGTAATCTGAACTTGCTTCCACTGAAAATCTCGAACTTGTAATATTATGCATTCAGTAATGTAACTTTGTAAATGATGAATGTTCATGTGTGAATCCTATGTATGGTTACTTCGTTAATCATCTCTCGAGACGATCCTGTACGACACACTCTATTTTTTTCGGAGTAGGGTTGTCATAGCTGGTGTCAGAGCCATTCGGGATAAGCTACACATGAATGAACATTTTAAAACATAAACAAGCCATTTTTATGCCTTACGGTGAGGTACAGACTAGTAGTGCCCATATAAGAGTTAGTATTAGTAGGTGGCAAAGCTAACCCTGGGTTATGTTTGTTTAAATTATTTACATCTATGGATTCGTCAACGAAGGTATGTCATTGTGTGCAGATCGGTTGCGCTGTAAATATCGAAAGCCTTCCGGGTGGGCAAAGACCTGGGCTTTGATTGATGCGCGGACCGAATGCGTTTAAATGCCGGCTGCCTTCTGGGTGGGCGAATACCTGGGCATAAACTATTATTGTTATTTTGGATTGTTTCTTTTGAATTTGATGTATTGTTTCTGAATGGATCTCTTGCAGGTACACTAACCACGTGTAGTTCGTTAGAAAATGTGTGAGAGGTGTGTGTGCCACCGAAAGAATCGAGCTATATATTCGATCAAGTTTTCTTTTTGTGAGGATGTAGGAGTTCGTCATATTGAGCATTGACATTCATGCATATCATTCGCATTCATCCTTACCAAATCATGTAAAAAGGTCACTAATATTGTGAACATATGAAATGACTAAGCTTTGGGCAATTTTGAATCCCTATGGCACCTAAACAAAAAATTTGAACTCAACCGATAAGAACCGAATTCTGCCAGAAAAGTCAGTTCACCAAAATGAGCATAACTTCCTCAATTATAATTCAATGAAAGTGAATGAGTACTCGTTGGAAAGCTGATGTTTTGTTCTACAAGTTTTCTTTAGGAAGTTTGTCCTAGACAAATCTTGAACTGGGTCGAATTTGGCAAAAACAGTAACCCTTCTGGAATGTCAGGAATTGCTTCTTTTGTGCCCTGTCTTTGGATGATCATAACTCCCAGAGGCTTTATGGGATGGATATGTGTGAATACCCGTTGGAAAGATGATGAAATTCTCTACAACTTTTGTACGATACAAAAATTTTAATTCTCTACAACTTCCACTGACACACTTTATTTTTTTGGAGTAGGGTTGTCACACTCTGTTTCGTGAATCAAAGTCATATGAGGGATGAACCTGTGCAAGATAGGTACGAGAAAAAGAGCGAGGCTGAAAGTCAACAAAATCATCATAAAAAGCATCCCTACTCAACTCAGCTTGCTTCCTCTCAATCCTTTTACGCCTATAACAGAATTCATCCAAATGGCCCTTGCGACCACAAAACATGTAAATGTAGACACCCTTAGGATTAGGCTTGGTTTGCTTGGCAGGCTTGGATTTTGGCATCTCTGTTTGATTTGGGTTGAAGGAGGGTTTTGGATTGGGTGGATAGTATGTGTCAGCGGGTTTGATGGTGTTTTCCTCATCCTTGTAGCTGAGCTAGGTACAAACTTACCCACATTTTCACTCTCCTTGTCACACCTCTCAAATCCCTAGCCCAAGTTATAGGTTGACCTAGAAGCACTCTCCTTCACTCTTGCCAAATCACTCTCAATCTTTTCCTCACTCACTAGGGTTCTTTGGAGCCTAGAAACAAGATAGTCATTTTCCTGAACTAGGACTTTGTTTTCCTCCCTAGTGATTACTAGCTTGTCCTTGAGGGTAACACACACTTCACACGGAGGTGGGAGAACTTTTGAGCGAGTCTCACAAAGCAGCTTGGACTCAAGCTCTTTGACTTTGAGGGACTGAACTTCCAACTCATCTATGAGCTTGGGGCACTTCTGACATGCACCCAAAAGAGTTGGTCTAGCTTTGATCTCATCAAGCTCCTTGAGGGCACTCTTAAGCTGACTGACAACTTGAGCATGCACACTCTCCCTCTGACTCAGATCATTCATCACAACTTGAAGGGACTCACACTCTACAACCATGTCATCTTTAGCAAGCTTAGACCTATGCGAAGCAATTTCAAAATCAGCACTCTCCAACTTAGACTTAAGCTCTCTACTCTCACGAACAGCACTGCGGAGCTTATCATCTTGCAAGAGCAGAACATCGCGCAAATGATCAAGTTCAGAAGAGAGCTCTTCAATAGTGGGAGGTACCTCGCTTGTGTCAGAGTTGGATCCAGAGTCCGTGTCGTGGTCGTTCTTTGCCATGAAGCAAAGCCCGGTGAAGTCATCCTTCCTCTTGACTCGTGGCTTCTCAATTTCCTCCTCCGAGCTTGTATGGCCTTCGCTTGTTGTCAGGTCGACATCGTTCAAGGCGGCAACGCAGGCGCGTGCAGTGGCCTTGGCGAACTTCTTGGTGTTCTTGCTCTTCTTGTAGAAGCGGATCTTCTTCTGCTTGAAGTCTTCAGTGTTGTTGTGACGGTACCGACCTTCTTCTTCTTCTTGCGACAGTCAGCAATAAAGTGTCCCAGGTCACCGCACTCAAAGTAGGTTCTTGAACCACCTCCTCTTCTCTCCTTCCGGTTGTTGTAGAACTTTCTGAACTTCCTTATGAGCAAGGACAGCTCCTCGTCAGGAATGCACTCCATCTGTTCATCAGAAGCTACAACAAGAGAAGACAAAGCAAACTCCAAGGAAGACTTGTCAAGTGAGGGGTTAGTTCCATAAGACGCACAACTGTGATCACCCTTCTGAGAGCTAGGAAGCAAAGCCATGCTAGAAGTAGGAATAGCAAGATTAGGATGAGATTTCCTAGACAGTTCATGAGATTTTAGCTTGCTATACAATTGCTCAGAGTTCAAGGTATTGAATTCAGCAGTTTATTCTAGAGCAGTAATTTTAACCCCCAAACATTTTCATCAAGTGAGTACAATAGTTGCTTAGCTCTATCGTTCTTATTGTACACAAGGTTACCACAAGCCTGCAAGTTGCACACAATTACCTCAAACCTACGTAAGGTGTCATCTAGTGACTCGCTAGGTTTTTGTGCAAAGGTTTGGTACTGTCTATTGTAAGAATCCTGACGCATAGACTTGACTTGATTGGTACCCTCATGGTACGTGCAAAGCTTAACCCAAATAGCATGAGCAGTGTCAAGATGTGCAACGAGAGCATGTTCACTTCTACCAAGTGCAGAGAGCAGAATGTTGACAGCTTTGGAGTTGTGTTCATACCTGTTTAACTCACCTACAGATGTAGTGTTCAGGTCTTGTGGTATAGCATACACCTGCTCAACAATCTTCCAAATTGCACGTCCTTGACTCAGCAGATACGCCTTGGTCCGTGACTTCCAGTAGGGGAAGGCCTCTCCATCGAATATCCACAGCTTAACAACATGCTTCTCCATGTCTCCTTCAGATCACAAAGCTGGTGAAGGTCAACTAGTGATCAAACCAGCTCTGACACCAGTTGAAGGACAGAGAAGGCGACCAGAGGGGGGTGAATGGGAGCCAATTAAAATTCTTCTCAAGAACTTGCCCTATGTCCCAATTACAACCCAAACCAACCTCTAATCGAGTCACCAAGATTACACACACCAACTTGTGATGTGCTAACCCTAGGAATGACTCAAACCAAAAGGACACATAGTGGAAGCACAAAAGAAACAAAAAGGGAAACAAGGAAGATCCGAGAGATCACAAAATAGAGCCTGATGGAAGTTCCGTGGTCTCCGATGGAAGTTCCATGGTGCCCGACGAAAGTTTCGTCAATCACGAAAGTTCTAGGCAACGGGAGAACTGTCACTCATGGAAGATCCGTGGTTCTTGACAGAAGTTCCGTCATGGTCAAAACAGTAGCTCCGTTCGGTAAAGAAAATTGCCAAAACCCTATCAAACAAACTCCAAAAACCACGAAATTTGAACCAGATAATCCTCAATACATCTCGACCCTCCTCTAAAGAGATCCACTCCAAAAACACAAGGAATCATCATAAATTTCAGATCTTGTGCTAAGAACACCAAAAAGGGGAAACTTGAGAAATCTTTCAAATCGAAGGTGCAAGAGCTATTGATTCGGTCAAGGATCCATAGAGGATTGTTCTAGCAACAAGTTTCTCAAGAAATTTGAACCAAAAACTCATCCAAAAGTGAGATAAAAAATCACCACAAAAATAGCTCCAAAAATAGGGAAAAAGAGAATTTCAGGATTCAAGGAAAGAAGGAAATCTTGAGCATGAAAATACTTCTCATATCATAGAAAGATGCTTACAAGATCCAAGGATACAAGGCTAGGAAGCCACCCTCTTCCTCCCACTATTTGAAAGAGCAAGAGATGTCTATCACACACCCACTACTCTCCTCTAAAACATGAAGTCCTCTCCTAGCACTTTGAATAGAACACCTAACACAAGGCTAATGGAAAGAGAGACACCTCTTCCACCAGCCCTACCTCTTCTTATATAGTCCTAGGGTCTATTATCCACATGACAACTCTACCCTTGTCCTACATAACACACCCACCTACCATCGGGTGCATAATCGTCCATCTTTTTCCTCATTGCCCGAATGCCATCGAGCCCTTCACAACTTTGCTTGCCCTCGATGCAAGCTTCGTGATGGTACGACGTGCACCTCCAATCACTGCCACTGGTTTTGAGGCCAAAATCAGGAAATCGCCTTGCATGCTTCTCAAAGCGTGACTTCTCGATGTCGACACATGTGACCTCATCCCGCGATCCTGACCACCATGAAGTCTCTCCCAGTCCCTGTCCATCGGGCCCCCTTGTCACTTGCACCGACATCCCGCTCGCCTTGACTTAGTCAACACGTTGTCTTCATCACCACCATGGTTTTGAGGCTCAACCGTGAAACCGTTCATGCTTCTTGTCTCTCGTGTACGGTGTGGATCACCCTTGACTTCACCCAGCATCCCGATCGTCCAGCCGTAAGTCCCCTACTTGTGCCCGATCCTCTAGCAGTTGATCGCCAAGTCGATTCCAGTGACCTACACATCATGAGACAAGCAAACCCATTTCCCAACTCCTGCAACATCACCAATACCTCCACCAACTCCGGTTAGTCATAACCACAATCATGCACACACACATGCAATCCGCGGATTCCCGCATTTCAACTCAAACACCAAATGCGCTCAAGTCAATTACTCATCACATATATTGCAAACCATGGCACATATCCACATGGTTTCTCAAATTCTTATTTTCAGAACCCCCGAAGTAACCAGACAGTCCGGTGTAGTGAGCGGACGGCCTAGTCACTACGATTGATCACGCGAAGCTTCTTTCAATCTTGACTGTTGATCGTGTCCTCTTGTGATCTCGGCCATCGATATGTCATTTGACCTAGGTCAAAATCTAGGAAGACCTTTGTCCTCGTCTTCGTTCCGCCCTTGACGCCAAGACCGCACCCCCGCCTTCTTGTTCTTGCTGACATCACCGTCTCGCTATCCCCGCTCGCTCTCCGCCCGCGCGCAAGCTGCCACAGCACCGCACCCACACTGCCTTGTCCTCACATGCGCGAGCCCCACCGCGCGCGACAGAGCTGCCGCCGCCTCCACCGAGCCACTGCCGCCGCAGCCACCAAGCAACAGCCCCGCCACTCGCGCTCGCGCATGCCCCCAGAGTAGCGACTTCCCCCCTCTGCCAATTTCCAGGGAAAAGGTTCCTCCTTTGTCTCTTCACTTCCATTGCCGGCAAAACAAAGCTTGGAGCTTTTGGCGATCGTTTGCGTCATCTCCTCCAGTTTCGGCTTCATGTCCCCCAGGGTATCATGCTAATCTCTCTTTCATCAAAATATGTCCTGATTAGTGAGCAATTTCCTTAATTGATGCAGTTAGGATTAACTGCCCATGTTCATTTGCATTAATTTGAAAATTTGGGCTCAACCTAGGATGCAATTAATTCATTGATTATCTGTTAATTGCATGTCTAGAGTTTGTCTCTTCTTTAGTCTATAGTTAGATTAATTGTCTATTATTTGACTGCACACTAGATGACTCGCACGAACCACTCATAGCCGATGATCACTGTTGTTACTTTGCATATTTGCCTAGTGATCATGTCCTTCATTCAGCGCTAGGATTTTTGTTGCGCATTCTTTCCTAGTGGTGCTTTGGTTGTAGACGTATTAGGGTCTATGCTCATCCTATCTATACCTACGTGCGTGCAGTGATAGCACTTTGTAGCAGTAGTGATAGCAGGGTCAGGATAGGACAAGGGCAAAGTAAAGATGCTTGAGAAGTCCAAGAGCAAGAAGAGACAGAGGTTGGATCCAAAGTCAGTGAGAGCCAGGAGGCTAGGCACCTTGATGCCATAGAGCAGTCACAGAGAACACCAGGGACACGGCTGATCCTAGAGCAGTCTCGTGACACTTAGGGACTCAGGAGGAGCACCAGACAGAGGACTGCATCTCTAGCAGTAGGAGTTGTACTACCGCCATCGCCGTGTACTCCGACTTCTCATCAGGAGAGGTCATCAAGAACTATGGAGCAGGGATCCTCCAGGCAGCAGGAGGAGGAGTCAGAGGAGGAGACCTCAAAGTCAGGTTCTAAGGTGTCAGAGTCTGAGGAGACTGAGCAACAAACTAAGCATACTATTCCCTAGAGGATAGCTTACCGGGCAGGAGACCCGTAGTGCACCTGTGCAGTGTGCGCCGGGAGGCCGCAGAGACTGGTAAAGGTAGCCGGAGAGCCAGACATACTTAAGGTTCCAGCAAAGGACCTTAAGGTGCTACGTCTGGTTCCCTTCATGCAGTGGGTTCTAGTTCCAAGAGACCCCGCTGCTGGAGAGAGGTACTGGACAATTCTTCAGAGGAGGATTGGAGAGGGTCTGAGACGCTACCTTGGCCTGAAGGGCAAGAATAGACTCTTCATGCCGTAGCTGATGAGGACATCACTCCTAAGATACATGAAACACTCCTCCAATTCTGGACTTGCAAGGTCCAATGACTAGAGCACATGCACGACGACTAATTTTAGAGGTGAGCTCGTTCCTACGTTCTTCATTATATATCACTTTTGAGAATGGTTTGCTACCTAATGATTATATTGTAATTAGGAACCATGGAGAGGACCAGGAGATGATGGGAGAAAGACTTGGAGACGTGGAGGACCAGCAAGGACATGGAAGCCAAGGTGGAGGCCCAACCAAAATCGACTTCGAGTCCGTTTTGGGGTTCAGGACCAGTCTGCACTAAAACGGATGCGCAGGACGCATACGGGCTCGGATTTGGACGTTCTACATATGCACGGAAAGATAAGAAGAAGACCTTTGCAATGCCGCCGGTCTCATATCAAAATTCGTCCGGAGTCATCGGGAATCATCGAAACAAGAGAGGGTCCAGAATCTGTTTCGGTGCTACGTCGCCTGTTTTTGGCCTTTGAGCTTTGTATCTAGTTGAGTACAATTAGGGGTGCATCCAGAGGGTCTTGCACAACCCTAGGGTCTTCATATACAGCCTCCGCCACACCATTAGGGTTTGGGTTTTGCTTAGATTATTCTATTCATAACAGTTTTGCCGTCATAACGGTTTGTGAGACCCCAACTTCGTGAGATTCATAATACATCTGCAATTGTGTTGCCTTCTTCTTTGTTCTTGCTTGTGTTCGTGATTCGCAGGTAGGGATTAGACTTCTCGGTGAGGTCAATTGTTTTAGGATGGTTGATAACCAGAGGAGATGTCGTGCTGCGATTGCGGGGTTTAGAACATGCTGTTCTGAAGCCGGATCGATTTGTGTGTCAACTCCGACCAAATCAACGTATCCAGAACCTTTCGAAAGATTGGGAACCCTTGTCCACATCAAGTGGTAATCAGAGCTTCAGGTGCACCGTCAGGTTTGCACTACCCTTAGTTAATTTCGTTTTGTGTTCATCCTATCATCCACAGAAAAGCCAAAAAAATTTTCCCCTCCACCCATAACCACGTGTTTAGCCTTTACATATTTCAATTTTAGAGTCTGTAGTGTTGAGTTTGTGCCCTAGTATTTGTTTAGTCGCTGGTTTAGTTTGTGTTTTTGTCATCAGTAGTGTTTCCCTTGCAACCCTAGCCGCCATCCCCTTCACCATCCTCTGTTCTATCGGCTTTGTGTGCTAGGGTTGATTGATCGATACACCCACCCTAATCCCACCCTCAAACACCTCGGATCAATCCCCACAAATTCCACTTTCCACTGCATCCATACCGCCAAAAAAAATTTTACCCGATTCCAAACTCGGCCCCTAACCCGACTCGGGTTTCTGGAAAACCGACTCCGTCCCCCCTTCGGTAAAACGGGCATAACTTTTTGCTCGGTTGTCCATTTTGGCTGAAATTTTTACAGAAACTTGTCCAATCAGGTTGTCGCGTTGGAGACCGCTCCTAAAACCAACAATACGAACACCAATAATAACAACAATGACATTGAAAACGTCTATGATGAAGACATGGTGTATAAGGCTGATGACACCGTGGATAGGTCAGCTACAAGGACCGCACGATTACGACGTCGTTTGCAACATAATACTCACGGTATGGGTGGTTTCCACAACTACAATCGTCATCCACACGGTAACTATGCTCTAGATGACCCGTATGCTAAAATTAAGTTTTCAATTCCTTCGTTTTTAGGTCAGTATGATGGTGATGTTTATCTTGATTGGGAGATGACTGTAGAATAAAAATTTAATGCCCACCTTGTTCCTGAACAACATAGAGTTAGACAAGCTACTAGTGAGTTTAAGGACTTTGCTATTGTTTGGTGGAGTGGTCTAGCTGCAGAAACTGATTTGCCTACTACTTGGGAAGAACTTAAGGTAGCAATGCGTGATCGTTTTGTTCCCCCTTCTTTTTATAGAGAGATTCGTAATAAACTGCAGTGTTTAGAACAAGGAGATAAAACTATTCAGGAGTACTTTAGTGAGCTTCAGAAGGGTTTGATTCGTTGTGCTGTAGTTGAAAAAGTAGAGGATCAGATTTGTCACTTTTATTCTAGTTTAAGAAAAGAAATTCAGGACATCCTTGATTATAAAGAATATTATACCCTCACCCAGTGTTTCCAGTATGCTATGCTTGAAGAGAAAGAATCACAGGGACTTTTCCAGGCTTTTGAGGAGTACAGCAAGTCAAGGAACTCCTACCACCCACGCTCGACGGGGACTTCGGGGCTGCCCAGGCCATCTTTCTAGCCGCCCCCACCAGCAGCTACCAAGGGAACCAGTGTTGTTTCTGTAGCCCCAAGATCAGCCCCTGCACCTTCTACGCGCTCAGGTAAATTTTCTGTGCAGGTACCAGCTAGTAGTGCCTCCTCTGTTGCTTCGACAGGGCATACTACATGGATTCAGTGCCACCGCTGCCATGGACTTGGTCATGTGCAGAAAGATTGTCCAAGTAGGCGGGCCTATGTGGCGACAGACGATGGCGGTTACATGAGCACCTCCGATGTGGAGGATGAGGAGGAGGACGTCGATGCCACCAGTAGTGACCTCGTCCTTGGAGGCGGAGACACCACGGGATACATGAACATTATTGATCAATGTGTCCTTAGCACACAAGTAATAAGTACACTTTTATGCATAAAGGAACTAAAATTACTTTGTTACCAATGACCCCTACTGAAATTGTACAAGCTTATTTAGAAAGAGCTGCTAGTTTGAAAAATAAAGGTCCTAAAATTCAACAACCTGTTAATTCTAATTCTACACCTAGTAATGTTAATGATTCTTCAAGTTCTAAGGGTGTTGGAATTAAATTACAAGGTCGTTCATGTCTTGCAATAAAATCTGAGCTTGTTGAAATTTCTGATAATGATGATATTTGCTATGCTTTGATATGCAAAGAAGCTTTGTTTTCGCTTGATGATGTTGCTTCTAGTGCTGTGTCTCCTGCTGTCACTAACCTTTTGCAGGAGTATGAGGATGTTTTTCCAACTGAGATACCCCCGGGATTGTCACCTTTGAGAGGGATTGAGCATCAAATTGATTTGATTCCGGGTGCTACTTTGCCAAACCGTGCTGCTTGTAGGACCAACCCTGAGGAGACTAAGGAGATACAACGACAAGTTCAAGACCTTTTGGATCGTCGGTATGTTCGTCAATCACTTAGTCCTTGTGCTGTTCCTGTACTTTTGGTTCCTAAGAAAGATGGTACTTGGCGTATGTGTGTAGATTGTAGAGCCATTAATAATATTACTATTATGTATCGTCATCCTATTCCTAGGCTAGACGACATGCTTAATGAGTTATGTGGTGCTATAATTTTCACTAAAATTGATTTGCGTAGTGGCTACCATCAAATTAGAATGAAACTTGGAGACGAATGGAAAACAGCTTTCAAAACCAAATTTGGATTATATGAGTGGTTAGTAATGCCTTTTGGTTTAACTAATGCACCTAGTACTTTCATGCACTTGATGATTGAGGTTTTAAGAGCTTTCATTGGCAAATTTGTGGTAGTTTACTTTGATGATATCTTGATTTATAGCAAATCTATGGATGAACATATTAATCATTTGCGTGCTATTTTTGATGCTTTACGAGATGCACGTTTATTTGGTAACCTTGAGAAGTGCATCTTTTGCACGGATCGAGTCTCTTTTCTTTGCTATGTTGTGACTCCACAGGGAATTGAGATGGATGAGGTGAAGATTGAAGCCATAAAGAGCTGTCCTGTACCAAAAACTATCACACAGGTGAGGAGTTTTCTTGGTCTTGCAGGTTTCTACCGCCGCTTTGTCAAAGATTTCAGCACCATTACTGCACCTTTGCATGAGTTGACAAAGAATGACATTGATTTCCATTGGGGTAAGGTACATCATGAGTCTTTTGATGCATTGAAGGATAAACTTACACATGCGCCATTGCTGCAATTACCTAATTTTGATAAGATTTTTGAGCTTGAATGTGATGCTAGTGGTATAGGCATTGGTGGTGTTTTGATGCAAGATAGTAAACCTGTTGCATACTTTAGTGAGAAAATTACTGGGCCTGTTTTGAATTACTCCACGTATGATAAGGAATTGTATGCACTTGTACGTTGTTTAGAGACGTGGCATCATTATTTGTTGCCCAAAAAATTTGTTATTCATTCTGCTCAAGAATCACTTAAGTATATTCGTTCTCAATGTAATTTGAACCGTAGACATGCTAAATGGATTGAGTTTATTGAGTCTTTTCCTTACATTATTAAACATAAGAAAGGGAAGGATAATGTGATCGCTGATGCTTTATCTAGGCGCTATACTTTATTGCCTCAACTTGATTATAGAATTTTTAGACTTGAGGCAATTAAAGAACAATATGCTGCTGATGTTGATTTTAAGGATGTATTGCTGCATTGTAAAGAAGGTCATGCATGGAATAAATTTCTGTTGAATGATGGATTCTTGTTTAGAGCTAACCGCCTATGCATTCCAGTTGGTTCCGTTCGTCTTTTGTTGTTACACGAGGCACATGGAGGTGGATTGATGGGTCATTTTTGTGCCAAGAAGACGGAGGATATTTTGGCCACACACTTCTTTTGGCCAAGGATGAGGAAAGATGTTGAGCGCTTTGTTGCTCGCTGCACTACATGTCAAAAAGCTAAGTCTCGCTTGAATCCACATGGTTTATACATGCCACTTCCTGTTCCTTCTATTCCTTGGACGGATATTTCTATGGACTTTGTTTTTGGACTGCCTAGGACTAAGAAGGGGAGTGATAGTATTTTTGTTATTGTGGATAGATTTTCTAAGATGGCACACTTTATACCATGTCATAGGACTGATGATGCTAGTTATATTGCTGATCTCTTTTTCAAAGAAATTGTACGTTTGCATGGTATGCCTTCTACTATTGTTTCAGATCGTGATGCAAAATTCTTGAGTCACTTTGGCGCACACTTTGGAATAAGTTGGGTACAAAGTTGTTGTTTTCTACAACTTGTCACCCACAAACTGATGGACAAACTGAGGTGGTGAATCACACTTTGGGTACTATGTTGAGAGCTATTTTGAAGAAAAAATTGAAGCAATGGGAAGAATGTTTGCCTCATGTTGAGTTTGCATATAATCGGGCAACACATTCTACTACCAAGGTAAGTCATTTCAAGGTAGTGTATGGTTTTGATCCCCGTAGTCCACTTGATATACTTCCTCTACCTATTCTTGAGACAGTTCATGTTGATGCTAAGGAATGTGCTGAATTTATTTTGAAAATGCATGAGACCACTAGACATAGCATTGAAAAGATGAATGAGAAGTATAAAATTGCTGGTAGTAAAGGTAGAAAGGAAGTAAAACTTGATGTAGGAGATTTAGTATGGTTACACTTGAGAAAAGATAGATTTCCAGATTTGAGAAAGTCTAAATTAATGCCTAGAGCTGATGGTCCTTTCAAAATAATTGAGAAGATTAATGATAATGCATACAAACTTGAGTTGCTTCCCGAGTTCAGGGTTAGTCCTACTCTTAACATTTCAGATTTGAAACCATACATGGGACAAGAGAATGAGCTTGAGTCGAGGACGACTGCACTTCAAGAGGGGGAGGATGATGAGGACATCACTCCTAAGGATACATGCAACAATCCTCCAATTCTAGACTTGCAAGGTCCAATGACTAGAGCTCGTGCACGATGACTAAATTTAGAGGTGAGCTCGTTCCTATGTTCTTCATTATATGTCACTTTTGAGAATGGTTTGCTACCTAATGATTATATTGTAATTAGGAACCATGGAGAGGACCAGGAGATGATAGGAGAAGGACTTGGAGATGTGGAGGACCAGCAAGGACGTGGAAGCCAAGGTGGAGGCCCAACCAAAATTGACATCGAGTCTGTTTTGGGGTTCAAGACCAGTCTGCACTAAAACGGATGCCTAGGACGCATACAGACTCGGATTTGGACGTCTACATGTGCATGGAAAGATAAGAAGAAGTCCTTTCCAGTGCCGCCGGTTTCATATCAAAATTCATCCGGAGTCATCAGGAATCGTCGAAACAAGAGAGGGTCCAGAATCTGTTTTGGTGCTGCCCTTGTCAAAAAATTCAAAAAAAATCAGGAAGATAAAGAAATTATTGATTTAAGTTTAAACCCGACGTTTTCTGCAACTTCAAGATTTTTTGTAGGCCACATCCTACCTCCGTTTGAGCTGAAATTTTTTGTGGATTCTCCTCCATTGTTAGTGAGTTGGAGAAAAATATCAAAAAAATAAAATAAATTTATTTTTTGGGATTTCTACTAGTTCTACATCTAGCCCCGTGAAATTTCTGGATTTGGCTGTTTTGCACTTAGCCCCCTGTTATCGTCTGTTGTGCCTTTGTCTCCTTGTTTCTACTTTGCTATCACTACTGTTCTAAGACATACTTAGACCAGCAACTAGGGACAAGTTACTTGGGCACTTATTCAGCTTCACTATTTGTTTTTGATTTGTGTACCACTCACATATATATATTTGTCCTTCTTAGCTCTACATATTTCTTCTGAACATCACACAGGTTATTTTGTGACCCTTGCAATCGTGGAACACATCTCTCTAGTATCCTTTGCTTTGCTTTTCAGAACTTTGTAAGAGCTTTGTAAGGAGTCTCCTTTTGTTGTGTTGAGAGGCACCACTGCTTAGCTGTTTTATAGGGATAACCTTCACTGTTTGTTTCCTGTTTTGGTGTTTGTGATGGCAGGAAGTAACGACGGAGAGATGGCTTCACCCTCACAATTTGCTGAGTGCGTGAGCCAAGAGCAGCTTCAGAAGGCTTTGCAGGATGCTCAGAGTGATTTGGCAGAGACGATCACCAGAGCCGTTACTGATGCGGTCAGCAAGCTTCACATTGGAGAAAGCATCGAGCGGTTAGAGAAGCGGGTCTCTAAGTTAACCGATCAGGTTGTCGCGTTGGAGACCCCTCCTAAAACCAACAATACGAACACCAATAATAACAACAACGACATTGAAGACATCCATGATGAAGACACGGTGTATAAGGCTGATGGCACCGTGGATAGGTCAGCTAAAAGGACCGCACGATTACGATGTTGTTTGCAACATAATACTCAAGGTATGGGTGGTTTCCACAAGTACAATCGTCGTCCACACGGTAACTATGCTCCAGATGACCCGTATGCTAAAATTAAGTTTTCAATTCCTTCGTTTTCGGGTCAGTATGATGGTGATGTTTATCTTGATTGGGAGATGACTATAGAACAAAAATTTAATGCCCACCTTGTTCCTGAACAACATAGAGTTAGACAAGCTACTAGTGAGTTTAAGGACTTTGCTATTGTTTGGTGGAGTGGTCTAGCTGCTGAAACTGATTTGCCTACTACTTGGGAAGAACTTAAGGTAGCAATGCGTGATCGTTTTGTTCCCCCTTCTTTTTTATAGAGAGATTTGTAATAAACTGTAGCGTTTAGAACAAGGAGATAAAACTATTCAGGAGTACTTTAGTGAGCTTCAGAAGGGTTTGATTCGTTGTGCTAGAGTTGAAAAAGTAGAGGATCAGATTTGTCGCTTTTATTCTGGTTTAAGAAAAGAAATTCAGGACATCCTTGATTATAAAGAATATTATACCCTCACCTAGTGTTTCCAGTACGCTATGCTTGTAGAGAAAGAATCACAGGGACTTTTCCAGGCTTTTGAGGAGTACAACAAGTCAAGGAACTCCTACCCCCGACGCTCGACGGGGTCTTCAGGGCTGCCCAGGCCATCTTTCCGGCCGCCCCCACCAGCAGCTACCAAGGGAACCAGTGTTGTTTCTACAACCCCAAGATTAGCCCCTGCACCTTCTACGCGCTCAGGTAAACTTTCTGTGCAGGTACCAACTAGTAGTGCCTCCTCTGTTGCTTCGACAGGGCGCACTATAGGGATTCAGTGCCACCGCTGCCATGGACTTGGTCATGTGCAGAAAGATTGTCCAAGTAGGCGGGCCTATGTGGCGACAGACGATGACGGTTACATGAGCACCTCCGATGTGGAGGATGAGGAGGAGGACGTCGCTGCCACCAGTAGTGACCTCGTCCTTGGAGGCGGAGACACCATGGGATACATGAACATTATTGTTCAATGTGTCCTTAGCACACAAATTCATCAGCCCAAGACGATGCAGCGCCACAAATTATTTCAGATTTTCTTCGTCATCAAGAACCGCCGAGCATGTGTCATCATTGATGGAGGGAGCAGCAATAACTTGGTGAGTTCTGATGTGGTCAACAAGCTTGCTTTGACCACACGTCCACATCCACATCCGTACTACATTCAGTGGTTAAATGACTCTGGCAAAGCTAAGGTAATACAAACTTGCAGAGTTCCTTTTTCCATTGGTTCTTATGTGGATTCTGTTGATTGTGATGTTGTACCCATGCAAGCATGTTCACTTTTATTGGGTAGACCTTGGGAATTTGATAATGATGTTGTACACCATGGTAGAAGTAATAAGTACACTTTTATGCATAAAGGAACTAAAATTACTTTGTTACCAATGACCCCTACTGAAATTGTACAAGCTGATTTAGAAAGAGCTGCTAGTTTGAAAAATAAAGGTTCTAAAATTCAACAACCTGTTAATTCTAATTCTACGCCTAGTAATGTTAATGATTCTTCAAGTTCTAAGGGTGTCGGAATTAAATTACAAGGTCATTCTTGTCTTGCAACAAAATCTGAGCTTGCTGAAATTTCTAATAATGATTATATTTGCTATGCTTTGATATGCAAAGAAGCTTTGTTTTCGCTTGATGATGTTGCTTCTAGTGCTGCGTCTCCTGCTGTCACTAACCTTTTGCAGGAGTATGAGGATGTTTTTCCAGCGGAGATACCCTCGGGATTGCCACCTTTGAGAGGGATTGAGCATCAAATTGATTTGATTCTGGGTGCTACTTTGCCAAACCGTGCTGCTTATAGGACCAACCCTGAGGAGACTAAGGAGATACAACGACAAGTTCAAGACCTTTTGGATCGTGGGTATGTTCATCAATCACTTAGTCCTTGTGCTGTTCCTGTACTTTTGGTTCCTAAGAAAGATGGTACTTGGCGTATGTGTGTAGATTGTAGAGCCATTAATAATATTACTATTAGGTATCGTCATCCTATTCCTAGGCTAGACGACATGCTTGATGAGTTATGTGGTGCTATAATTTTCACTAAAATTGATTTGCGTAGTGGCTACCATCAAATTAGAATGAAACTTGGAGACAAATGGAAAACAGCTTTCAAAACTAAATTTGGATTATATGAGTGGTTAGTAATGCCTTTTGGTTTAACTAATGCACCTAGTACTTTCATGCGCTTGATGAATGAGGTTTTAAGAGCTTTCATTGGCAAATTTGTGGTAGTTTACTTTGATGATATCTTGATTTATAGCAAATCTATAGAAGAACATATGAATCATTTGCGTGCTGTTTTTGATGCTTTACGAGATGCACGTTTATTTGGTAACCTTGAGTAGTGCATCTTTTGCACGGATCGAGTCTCTTTTCTTTGCTATGTTGTGACTCCACAGGGAATTGAGGTGGATGAGGCGAAGATTGAAGCCACAAAGAGCTGGCCTGTACCAAAAACTATCACACAGGTGAGGAGTTTTCTTGGTCTTGCAGGTTTCTACTGTCGCTTTGTCAAAGATTTCAGCACCATTGCTGCACCTTTGCATGAGTTGACAAAGAAGGGCATTGATTTCCATTGGGGTAAGGTACATCATGAGTCTTTTGATGCATTGAAGGATAAACTTACACATGCACCATTGCTGCAATTACCTAATTTTGATAAGATTTTTGAGCTTGAATGTGATGCTAGTGGTATAGGCATTGGTGGTGTTTTGATGCAAGATAGTAAACCTGTTGCATACTTTAGTGAGAAAATTACTGGGCCTGTTTTGAATTACTCCACGTATGATAAGGAATTGTATGCACTTGTACATTGTTTAGAGACGTGGCGTCATTATTTGTTGCCCAAAGAATTTGTTATTCATTCTGATCATGAATCACTTAAGTATATTCGTTCTTAATGTAATTTGAACCGTAGACATGCTAAATGGATTGAGTTTATTGAGTCTTTTCCTTACATTATTAAACATAAGAAAGGGAAGGATAATGTGATCGCTGATGCTTTATCTAGGCGCTATACTTTATTGTCTCAACTTGATTGTAGAATTTTTGGACTTGAGGCAATTAAAGAACAATATGCTGCTGATGTTGATTTTAAGGATGTATTGCTGCATTGTAAAGAAGGTCGTGCATGAAATAAATTTGTGTTGAATGATGGATTCTTGTTTAGAGCTAACCGCCAATGCATTCCAGTTGGTTCCGTTCGTCTTTTGTTGTTACAGGAGGCGCATGGAGGTGGATTGATGGGTCATTTTGGTGCCAAGAAGACGGAGGATATTTTGGCCACACACTTCTTTTGGCCAAGGATGAGGAAAGATGTTGAGCGCTTTGTTGCTCGCTGCACTACATGTCAAAAAGCTAAGTCTCGCTTGAATCCACATGGTTTATACATGCCACTTCCTGATCCTTCTATTCCTTGGACGGATATTTCTATGGACTTTGTTTTTGGACTGCCTAGGACTAAGAAGGGGAGTGATAGTATTTTTGTTATTGTGGATAGATTTTCTAAGATGGCACACTTTATACCATGTCATAGGACTGATGATGCTAGTTATATTGCTGATCTTTTTCAAAGAAATTGTACGTTTGCATGGTATGCCTTCTACTATTGTTTCAGATCGTGATGCAAAATTCTTGAGTCACTTTGGCGCACACTTTGGAATAAGTTGGGTACAAAGTTGTTGTTTTCTACAACTTGTCACCCACAAACTGATGGACAAACTGAGGTGGTGAATCGCACTTTGGGTACTATGTTGAGAGCTATTTTGAAGAAAAAATTGAAGCAATGGGAAGAATGTTTGCCTCATGTTGAGTTTGCATATAATCGGGCAACACATTCTACTACCAAGGTAAGTCATTTCAAGGTAGTGTATGGTTTTGATCCCCGTAGTCCACTTGATATACTTCCTCTACCTATTCTTGAGACAGTTCATGTTGATGCTAAGGAACGTGCTGAATTTATTTTGAAAATGCATGAGACCACTAGACTTAGCATTGAAAAGATGAATGAGAAGTATAAAATTGCTGGTAGTAAAGGTAGAAAGGAAGTAAAACTTGATGTAGGAGATTTAGTATGGTTACACTTGAGAAAAGATAGATTTCCAGATTTGAGAAAGTCTAAATTAATGCCTAGAGCTGATGGTCCTTTCAAAATAATTGAGAAGATTAATGATAATGCATACAAACTTGAGTTGCTTCCCGAGTTCGGGGTTAGTCCTACTCTTAACATTTCAGATTTGAAACCATACATGGGACAAGAGAATGAGCTTGAGTCGAGGACGACTGCACTTCAAGAGGGGGAGGATGATGAGGACATCACTCCTAAGGACACATGCAACAATCCTCCAGTTCTAGACTTGCAAGGTCCAATGACTAGAGCTCGTGCACGATGACTAAATTTAGAGGTGAGCTCGTTCCTACGTTGTTCATTATATGTCACTTTTGAGAATGGTTTGCTACCTAATGATTATATTGTAATTAGGAACCATGGAGAGGACCAGGAGATGATAGGAGAAGGACTTGGAGATGTGGAGGACCAGCAAGGACGTGGAAGCCAAGGTGGAGGCCCAACCAAAATTGACATCGAGTCTGTTTTGGGGTTCAAGACCAGTCTGCACTAAAACGGATGCCTAGGACGCATACAGACTCGGATTTGGACGTCTACATATGCATGGAAAGATAAGAAGAAGTCCTTTCCAGTGCCGCCGGTTTCATATTAAAATTCATCCGGAGTCATCAGGAATCGTCGAAACAAGAGAGGGTCCAGAATCTGTTTTGGTGCTGCCCTTGTCAAAAAATTCAAAAAAAATCAGGAAGATAAAGAAATTATTGATTTAAGTTTAAACCCGACGTTTTCTGCAACATCAAGATTTTTTGTAGGCCACATCCTACCTCCGTTTGAGCTGAAATTTTTTGTGGATTCTCCTCCATTGTTAGTGAGTTGGAGAAAAATATCAAAAAAATAAAATAAATTTATTTTTTAGGATTTCTACTAGTTCTACATCTAGCCCCGTGAAATTTCTGGATTTGGCTGTTTTGCACTTAGCCCCCTGTTATCGTCTGTTGTGCCTTTGTCTCCTTGTTTCTACTTTGCTATCACTACTGTTCTAAGACATACTTAGACCAGCAACTAGGGACAAGTTACTTGGGCACTTATTCAGCTTCACTATTTGTTTTTGATTTGTGTACCACTCACATATATATATTTGGCCTTCTTAGCTCTACATATTTCTTCTGAACATCACACAGGTTATTTTGTGACCCTTGCAATCGTGGAACACATCTATCTGGTATCCTTTGCTTTGCTTTTCAGAACTTTGTAAGAGCTTTGTAAGGAGTCTCCTTTTGTTGTGTTGAGAGGCACCACTGCTTAGCTGTTTTATAGGGATAACCTTCACTGTTTGTTTCCTGTTTTGGTGTTTGTGATGGCAGGAAGTAACGACGGAGAGATGGCTTCACCCTCACAATTTGCTGAGTGCGTGAGCCAAGAGCAGCTTCAGAAGGCTTTGCAGGATGCTCAGAGTGATTTGGCAGAGACGATCACCAGAGCCGTTACTGATGCGGTCAGCAAGCTTCACATTGGAGAAAGCATCGAGCGGTTAGAGAAGCGGGTCTCTAAGTTAACCGATCAGGTTGTCGCGTTGGAGACCCCTCCTAAAACCAACAATACGAACACCAATAATAACAACAACGTCATTGAAGACATCCATGATGAAGACACGGTGTATAAGGCTGATGGCACCGTGGATAGGTCAGCTAAAAGGACCGCATGATTACGACGTTGTTTGCAACATACTACTCAAGGTATGGGTGGTTTCCACAAGTACAATCGTCGTCCACACGGTAACTATGCTCCAGATGACCCGTATGCTAAAATTAAGTTTTCAATTCCTTCGTTTTCGGGTCAGTATGATGGTGATGTTTATCTTGATTGGGAGATGACTATAGAACAAAAATTTAATGCCCACCTTGTTCCTGAACAACATAGAGTTAGACAAGCTACTAGTGAGTTTAAGGACTTTGCTATTGTTTGGTGGAGTCATCTAGCTGCTGAAACTGATTTGCCTACTACTTGGGAAGAACTTAAGGTAGCAATGCGTGATCGTTTTGTTCCCCCTTCTTTTTTATAGAGAGATTTGTAATAAACTGTAGCGTTTAGAACAAGGAGATAAAACTATTCAGGAGTACTTTAGTGAGCTTCAGAAGGGTTTGATTCGTTGTGCTAGAGTTGAAAAAGTAGAGGATCAGATTTGTCGCTTTTATTCTGGTTTAAGAAAAGAAATTCAGGACATCCTTGATTATAAAGAATATTATACCCTCACCCAGTGTTTCCAGTACGCTATGCTTGCAGAGAAAGAATCACAGGGACTTTTCCAGGCTTTTGAGGAGTACAACAAGTCAAGGAACTCCTACCCCCGACGCTCGACGGGGACTTCAGGGCTGCCCAGGCCATCTTTCCGGCCGCCCCCACCAGCAGCTACCAAGGGAACCAGTGTTGTTTCTACAACCCCAAGATTAGCCCCTGCACCTTCTACGCGCTCAGGTAAACTTTCTGTGCAGGTACCAGCTAGTAGTGCCTCCTCTGTTGCTTCGACTGGGCGCACTATAGGGATTCAGTGCCACCGCTGCCATGGACTTGGTCATGTGCAGAAAGATTGTCCAAGTAGGCGGGCCTATGTGGCGACAGACGATGACGGTTACATGAGCACCTCCGATGTGGAGGATGAGGAGGAGGACGTCGCTGCCACCAGTAGTGACCTCGTCCTTGGAGGCGGAGACACCATGGGATACATGAACATTATTGTTCAATGTGTCCTTAGCACACAAATTCATCAGCCCAAGACGATGCAGCGCCACAAATTATTTCAGATTTTCTTCATCATCAAGAACCGCCGAGCATGTGTCATCATTGATGGAGGGAGCAGCAATAACTTGGTGAGTTCTGATGTGGTCAACAAGCTTGCTTTGACCACACGTCCACATCCACATCCGTACTACATTCAGTGGTTAAATGACTCTGGCAAAGCTAAGGTAATACAAACTTGCAGAGTTCCTTTTTCCATTGGTTCTTATGTGGATTCTGTTGATTGTGATGTTGTACCCATGCAAGCATGTTCACTTTTATTGGGTAGACCTTGGGAATTTGATAATTATGTTGTACACCATGGTAGAAGTAATAAGTACACTTTTATGCATAAAGGAACTAAAATTACTTTGTTACCAATGACCCCTGCTGAAATTGTACAAGCTGATTTAGAAAGAGCTGCTAGTTTGAAAAATAAAGGTTCTGAAATTCAACAACCTGTTAATTCTAATTCTACGCCTAGTAATGTTAATGATTCTTCAAGTTCTAAGGGTGTTGGAATTAAATTACAAGGTCATTCTTGTCTTGCAACAAAATCTGAGCTTGCTGAAATTTCTGATAATGATGATATTTGCTATGCTTTGATATGCAAAGAAGCTTTGTTTTCGCTTGATGATGTTGCTTCTAGTGCTGCGTCTCCTGCTGTCACTAACCTTTTGCAGGAGTATGAGGATGTTTTTCCAGCGGAGATACCCCCGGGATTGCCACCTTTGAGAGGGATTGAGCATCAAATTGATTTGATTCTGGGTGCTACTTTGCCAAACCGTGCTGCTTATAGGACCAACCCTGAGGAGACTAAGGAGATACAACGACAAGTTCAAGACCTTTTGGATCGTGGGTATGTTCATCAATCACTTAGTCCTTGTGCTGTTCCTGTACTTTTGGTTCCTAAGAAAGATGGTACTTGGCGTATGTGTGTAGATTGTAGAGCCATTAATAATATTACTATTAGGTATCGTCATCCTATTCCTAGGCTAGACGACATGCTTGATGAGTTATGTGGTGCTATAATTTTCACTAAAATTGATTTGCGTAGTGGCTACCATCAAATTAGAATGAAACTTGGAGACAAATGGAAAACAGCTTTCAAAACTAAATTTGGATTATATGAGTGGTTAGTAATGCCTTTTGGTTTAACTAATGTACCTAGTACTTTCATGCGCTTGATGAATGAGGTTTTAAGAGCTTTCATTGGCAAATTTGTGGTAGTTTACTTTGATGATATCTTGATTTATAGCAAATCTATAGATGAACATATGAATCATTTGCGTGCTGTTTTTGATGCTTTACGAGATGCACGTTTATTTGGTAACCTTGAGAAGTGCATCTTTTGCACGGATCGAGTCTCTTTTCTTTGCTATGTTGTGACTCCACAGGGAATTGAGGTGGATGAGGCGAAGATTGAAGCCACAAAGAGCTGGCCTGTACCAAAAACTATCACACAGGTGAGGAGTTTTCTTGGTCTTGCAGGTTTCTACTGTCGCTTTGTCAAAGATTTCAGCACCATTGCTGCACCTTTGCATGAGTTGACAAAGAAGGGCATTGATTTCCATTGGGGTAAGGTACATCATGAGTCTTTTGATGCATTGAAGGATAAAGTTACACATGCACCATTGCTGCAATTACCTAATTTTGATAAGATTTTTGAGCTTGAATGTGATGCTAGTGGTATAGGCATTGGTGGTGTTTTGATGCAAGATAGTAAACCTGTTGCATACTTTAGTGAGAAAATTACTGGGCCTGTTTTGAATTACTCCACGTATGATAAGGAATTGTATGCACTTGTACATTGTTTAGAGACGTGGCGTCATTATTTGTTGCCCAAAGAATTTGTTATTCATTCTGATCATGAATCACTTAAGTATATTCGTTCTCAATGTAATTTGAACCGTAGACATGCTAAATGGATTGAGTTTATTGAGTCTTTTCCTTACATTATTAAACATAAGAAAGGGAAGGATAATGTGATCGCTGATGCTTTATCTAGGCGCTATACTTTATTGTCTCAACTTGATTGTAGAATTTTTGGACTTGAGGCAATTAAAGAACAATATGCTACTGATGTTGATTTTAAGGATGTATTGCTGCATTGTAAATAAGGTCGTGCATGAAATAAATTTGTGTTGAATGATGGATTCTTGTTTAGAGCTAACCGCCAATGCATTCCAGTTGGTTCCGTTCGTCTTTTGTTGTTACAGGAGGCGCATGGAGGTGGATTGATGGGTCATTTTGGTGCCAAGAAGACGGAGGATATTTTGGCCACACACTTCTTTTGGCCAAGGATGAGGAAAGATGTTGAGCTCTTTGTTGCTCGCTGCACTACATGTCAAAAAGCTAAGTCTCGATTGAATCCAGATGGTTTATACATGCCACTTCCTGTTCCTTCTATTCCTTGGGCGGATAGTTCTATGGACTTTGTTTTAGGACTGCCTAGGACTAAGAAGGGGAGTGATAGTATTTTTGTTGATGTGGATAGATTTTCTAAGATGGTATATTGCTGATGATGCTAGTTATATTGCTGATGATGCTAGTTATATTGCTGATCTTTTTTTCAAAGAAATTGTACGTTTGCATGGTATGCCTTCTACTATTGTTTCAGATCGTGATGCAAAATTCTTGAGTCACTTTTGGCGCACGCTTTGGAATAAGTTGGGTACAAAGTTGTTGTTTTCTACAACTAGTCACCCACAAACTGATGGACAAATTGAGGTGGTGAACCGCACTTTGGGTACTATGTTGAGAGCTATTTTGAAGAAAAATTTGAAACAATGGGAAGAATATTTGCCTCATGTTGAGTTTGCATATAATCGGGCAACACATTCTACTACCAAGGTAAGTCCTTTCAAGGTAGTGTATGGTTTTGATCCCCGTACTCCACTTGATATACTTCCTCTACCTATTCATGAGAGAGTTCATGTTGATGCTAAGGAACATGCTGAATTTATTTTGAAAATGCATAAGACCACTAGACTTAGCATTGAAAAGATGAATGACAAGTATAAAATTGCTGGTAGTAAAGGTAGAAAAGAAGTAAAACTTGATGTAGGAGTTTTAGTATGGTTACACTTGAGAAAAGATAGATTTCTAGATTTGAAAAAGTCTAAATTAATGCCTAGAGCTGATGGTCCTTTCAAAATAATGAGAAGATTAATGATAATGCATACAAACTTGAGTTGCCTCCCGAGTTCGGGGTTAGTCCTACTTTTAACATTTCAGAATTGAAACCATACTTGGGAGAAGAGAATGAGCTTGAGTCGAGGACGACTCCACTTCAAGAGGGGGAGGATGATGAGGACATCACTCCTAAGGATACATGCAACACTCCTCCAATTCTGGACTTGCAAGGTCCAATGACTAGAGCTCGTGCACGACGACTAAATTTAGAGGTGAGCTCGTTCCTACGTTCTTCATTATATGTCACTTTTGAGAATGGTTTGCTACCTAATGATTATATTGTACTTAGGAATCATGGAGAGGACCAGGAGATGATGGGAGAAGGACTTGGAGATGTGGAGGACCAGCAAGGACGTGGAAGCCAAGGTGGAGGCCCAACCAAAATCGACATCGAGTCCGTTTCGGGGTTCAGGACCAGTATGCACTAAAACGGATGCCCAGGACGCATACAAACTCGGATTTGGACGTTCTATATATGCATAGAAAGATAAGAAGAAGACCTTTCCAATGCTTCTGGTCTCATATCAAAATTCGTCCGGAGTCATCAGGAATCGTCGAAACAAGAGAGGGTCCAGAATCTGTTTTGGTGCTGCGTCGCCTGTTTTTGGCCTTTGGGCTTTGTATCTAGTTGAGTCCAATTAGGGGTGCGTTCAGAGGGTCTTGCACGACCCTAGAGTCTTCATATGCAGCTGCCGCCGCACCATTAGGGTTTGGGTTTTGCTTAGATTATTCTGTTCATAACAGTTTCGCCGTCATCACGGTTTGTGAGACCCCAACTTCATGAGATTCATAATACATCTGCAATTGTGTTGCCTTCTTCTTTGTTCTTGCTTGTGTTCTTGATTCGCAGGTAGGGATTAGCCTTCTTGGCAAGGTCAATCATTTTAGGATGGTTGATAACCAGAGGAGACGTCGTGCTGCGATTGCGGGGTTTAGACTATGCTGTTCTGAAGCCGGATCGATTTGTGTGTCGCCTCCGACCAAATCAACGTATCCAGAACCTTTCGGAAGATCGGGAACCCTTGTCCACATCAGTAGCAGTACACAACTTACGAGGCTATGAGGAGGGCCACAGGCACAGAGATGGACAGTACTTAACGTACTTGCTAGGGCTAGCAGAGCTAGTTACTGCTCCACACAGGTATAGAGAGGACGTGGTGCTAGAGTTCTATGCCACACTGTGGGTTGCCAGAGATCGCTCAGAGTTCTAGTTTCTGTTCAGAGTGCAGCCACAACGGGTCATGAGATAGGATCTAATAGCTAACCTAGCACTCCTGGCTTCAGACTTTCAGCTTTACAAGAGTGCCTATGGTACACTTGCACCACACCATAGACCTTAGGGAGGGAAACTATCTTCAGACGACATGGTGTCGAATGCTTTCCCACCCCCACACACACCAGGCTTTGAGAGAGGCCCTGCGAGATTCACCACAGAAGCCAAGGTGGTGAGAGCGATAGTCACCAAGACTATCATCCTAGGTCTGGCTACAGAGAATAGTTCACGCCCCTACACCAGTGGGCTATAGCAGCCACTCTGAGCAGACAACACTTTGAGTTAGGAGACTTACTGATTGGAGAGATAGAGGAGGTTATCTCTGAGAGAGTGGGAGGATGTCACTTGGTCTACGACCCCTATATCTGCTATGTCTTGAGGAGGATAGGCCTAGTGACGTAGAAGCAGTACAAGGCATTCCCTGAGGCGACCACGAGCTATGCACCTCGAGTCCCCAGGGGATCACAGTCAGCCTCCAGCCAACAGACACTGGAGGAGGAGCAGGAGTCACCACCAGTACCTCACGAGCAGGCAGCTCAGCCAGAGACGATGGTTCCGGAGTCAGCCAGTACAAGAGCACCTCTCCAGCAGTTGGGTACACAGTCAGAGGACTCTATCACTATAGCAGCACTTGCAGGGCTTCTGAATGAGTTCATTCAGAGCATAGCTGAGGACATGTGTCAGATAATGGAGGTCATCATGGGACAGGTAGAGCTTCAGAGACAACATTTGATGGTGATGTCCACCCTGATGGCTCAGATGATGGAGATGACAGCGAGGCAGGCAGGACAGCAGCCAGGACAGTAGATAGTGTTTCCCTAGTTTCAGCAGCTACAGACCCAGCTAGGACCCTTCACTACTTTGATGATAGCTCAGTCCAGCGGACTGTCACCTTCAGGGGTCCTACCGACAGGGGGAGCAGGAAAGACTCTTTCCTCAACTCAGCTTTCCCCCGTGTCAGCTTTCTCAGTATCTACGTTGTTTGTTTCTTCTTCACACTCTTCGACTTCGCAGATGGTAGGACCCTCCACTTCTCAGCACTTACCAATCAGGAGCTTAGTCTTAGAGATTGTTCACACCACTTGTGCAGACTCCCAGCTAGCTCCAGAGTTAGTTACAGCTACAGCTCCACCTCTTACTGCCACAATTACCACTCTTACTCCTCAGGCAGAAAAGGATCTTGTCCATGGATGTTTATTGCAGCAAGATGTGGCAGATCTCATTCTTCTCCAGACATCAGCTCAGGAGACTGCCACAGTCACACCAGCAATGTAGGACAGAGGGTCTGAGTCACCTGTGGACCTTGAGTTCTTCGAGTAGATGGATGGTCAGGTGGCACAGGCTCAGGGAGCACAGTAGGATCCAGCACAGGAGCAGCCCGGAGCAGAGCCTTCAGAGGACGTCGCTGCACCACTTCCTTCGACCACGAGCGCTTAGATGTTCATCTTTTCCACTTTTTGGTGCTTGTTGCCAAAGGGGGAGAAGAGTCCTAGGTCCAGGGAGAGTGGGAGTATGATCCTGCGCGATCGAGAGTAGCTTGTATATAGGGGGAGCATTCGTGGATTTTTGGGAGTTAAATACATTTGGATCTTCTTTTGTGGAGTTATTCGATGTTCGTGGATTTTGATGAGTCATGGTTTTCATTTGCTTGTGTTTGACTTATTTTAATCTCACTTGGTTGATTCTCATATGTAGTGCCTTGTATTCTCTAATTATCTTGTATGCCTGTGTATGATATCATGATGATGATTACTTGTTCTTAATTCTTATGCATAGTCATGCTAACCTGCTGCATCTCATCATTCATGCGTTGCATTGCATGTCTTTATGCTTTCCTTTAATATATTGCCATGACATGCATGCATTATCATCTAGAGTATATTTTTCTCTCTTTTCCTTGTATCTCTAGATGATATTTGATTGAGTAGGACCTTATGCATTTCTCTCCTATGTTGTTATGGTTCCTCTCGATCTTTGTGTAGCTCTTTTAGCCCAGTTGTTTATTGCTTAAGTTTTGATTAAGTAGTGGTTGTTATCAATCACCAAAAAGAGGGAGATTGTAAGCTTCAAGACCATTGATGATTGGATCCCCAAGGTATGAATGTTTTGGTGATAGATGAGAACTATGAAATTGTGTGCTAATATCTACATGAGTGTTGTTTATATAGGAATATCCTCTAAACCCTATTACAAATCATATGGATGATGGTTGCCTCGGCGTTTGATGATGATGACCACAAGCATGGAGGCTTGTGAACTTGATGGAGTCCAAGGGTTGATGAAGATGGTTCAAAGTGGAGAACAAGCTATGGTGCAAGTGTTGGGTACACTTGTCTAATTGTTAGGGCTTTGTGTCCATAGGAAAAACCGGACTATCAAAGGGGTCTAGGTCATTCTCTTAGGTCATATCTAGTCGGTGATGTGCAAGGCTGCTCGGTTAAATCACATGCATTACTTGATTGTGGAGAAGCCAAGGAGCTGTTCGGAGAAGCCGGGAAACAAAGTAAGCGAGCACGACATGTTTCAGCTTCTGGACATAGAGACTGGACAGAGGGGTCAGAGGTGACTGGACTGTACGGTCACTATGGGGAGTTGTCTAGGACTTTCAGCGAGGAGCGAGGAGTCTGCCTGTGCCAGAGTCTTACAGACCGGACGGTCCGGTTAGTAGGACTTGCACAGGGCAGCAAGGAAGCTTCAGCGTGCAATGTTTCTAGACTGGAGAGAGAAACGTACCGGATGGTCTGGTCAGGTGACCATACGGTCCGGTCAGTAGAGGAATCAGCAGAGGTTAGAGCCCTTAGTGCACTGTGTTGCAGTGACCGGACTATCTAGTCAGGCAGTGACCAGGCTGCATGGTCAGTAGGCTCAGAAAGCTGATTTCATGGAGCAACAACTAGTTTGAGGTTGGGAGCCTATATAACTTCGTTGTTGGGGTCTTTGTGACCTCTCTTGGCCAGTGGAAAAGAGGAGATCACTAGGAGGAGATATTGCATATCTTGAGAGTGCAAGTGGAGAGTAACTTGAGCATCTTGCACATCTAAGGCTAGGGTGTCCTTGAGGGTGTGATATAGATTGTTACTCTTGGTCTATGGTGTGACCTAGACCGATTTGGTGTCGGTGATCGAGCCTATCATGATTGGTTGTGAAGGCCGTCACACATTTGTACACGGTTTGAGCCCGCCGTTGAAAGGGGCATCGCTAGTGAGCGCCCATATCGACTTGGGGAGTCCGGCAAGTCCTCGAGGGAGGCGAGCTTGTGCTTTGTGCAGCAGTGATGCACACCATGTCTTCTCTCTAGGAGTGATTACGGATTCGTGGGCGAGAACTCCACTTGGTGCTGGGAGGAACCGGAACTCCGGTGGGAGTGGTCCAACGAGGAGTAGGGGAAGGCGCCATCCTTCTGAGACCTCGGGAAAAAATCATGAGCATTCTTTGACCCTCTCTTTACTATTCCGCAATTGTGTGCTCTAGTAACTAGGTTGAATTGTGGCTTGCATAGGCTAGATTGTTTGGCTTCCGCGCTTTCTCTTACCATGAACACTAGCATGTGTAGGGTCTTGACCTATTAGAATTGTATAGGTTGCTTCTCTTGTTAGACTGAAGTAGTGTAAATTGAAGTATTTAGGTTTGTGAGCAGCTTACCGATTCACCCCCCTCTCCATACACCTTCGGTCCTTACACCTTGCCGCTCGGCTGACCTTGCCGCCGGCAGGCTTGCCACCCGGCCTATCAAACCATTCAGCCTATCAAGCTTACCGCCCGTCCTAGCACGCCTACTGACATAAAACCAAAGTAAAAAGGCCAACCGACCCAACAACAGCTTTCGGGACGCCCAGCCTTGTCCGCCGCCCGGCACACATGGCCGCCCGGAGTGGCCCGCCGCCCGGCGGATCGACTTTTGCCTACCGACCCTCCTTCACCTACAAGTACCCCCCTGCCCATTGCCACCTATAAATAGAAGGAAAATTCGATAGAAAAAATCAACAATTGAAGAGGAGAACAACAAGCGCCATGCTGCAGAAATGTATTAGAATAGGGAGTGAGAGTGAGTGGTAGAAGTCCGGGAGGGAGTCGGGGATGTTGACTCCTTCTCCACTTTGTGCCTCGGCGATGATTCTCCACCAAGAGTAGAGTCCCCATCCTTCGGCCAGGTAACATGTAGACATTCTTTTGTTCATTTAATCATAGAAACTTTCTTTGTTTATATCTTGTTTATGGGTTCTTAGTCCATGTTTGATAAAGTCTTTTACTTTATTTCGCTATGGTTACTCTGCCTTTAGTTAACAAAGTTAGAGTAGTAATTGTAAGTGTATATATGGTGTATAGACTTAGAATTATCTAAGTTTGCCCCCAACCCCATGGGTTGTGTGGTCGATAGTTAGGTGGTGACATCACTGAGCTTATAGGCGTTGATGGTAGGTTTAGCCGAGGTCCCTTCTCATCCCTTTCTGTACCTCGGACAACTATGCCCCGAAGTAAACAAGAGTAAATATTAGAGTTTGATGATTATTTGGATATAAGTTGTCACATGAAGCCATTGTTATCCTTCTCTTTTGTTCACTAGAATTGGATTAGGATAGAATTTCACTTCTCGTTCCCCATGGATTTGATACCTTGGAATACTACCGGGTGAAGGCTACATCAGCATCCATACGCTTGCGGATTTCTCTGTTAGACATAAGGATCGCCAACAAGCTTCTCTTGGCGATCACCATTGTTTCATCGCGGTTGCCCTCTCGTCTGCCATGTCTGTGTTTTCCCGATCCACCGTGATGAGGAAGGAGCGGGAGTCACTCATCCACGCTGGGCTCCTGGTGCCTCTCACCGACGCTAGGGAATGGCTGGTGCCAAGGATCGAGATCCGGCTGGAGCCCCTGTTGGTGGTTTCTAGATGCCTATTTTATCTAGCAAAAAGGGATGTTTTGCGTCTTAATTTGGTGGTTTGGACTAACAATTAACCCCATATTTACATATATTTGTAGTTGTTCTATTTTGGATGTAATTGTAGGAAACAGGTGTAAAACAGGGCAATTATGGATAAAGAACTAAAGAGTTACGAAGATGGGCCAGATACGCAGCCGTGCCAATCGGCATGGGCCTGCGCTGATCGGCGCAGAAGGAAAAGATGACGAAAACATGACCTAGTCCGAGAAAGACGAATGCCCAACCCAGTATGAGTTAGAGTCGGTGGAAGTTGACCTAATCCCGTCGGGTATAAAAGGAAGATAATTATCAAGAGCCAAGGGGATAGCAGACAAAGGCAATCGCGAGAATCAGTTATTGGAACTAGGGTTCTAGGATACTGGCGGCGGAAGTTGGTCAACACCGACAACAACCACTAGAAAGGAGGTCACGATGATCGGCGCGACGCTTGCGTCAATTGGCTCGTGCGCATTCCAGCGCTATTTTTCATCCCTCTACTATGTCTAGCGGAACGATGAGTGAGTAGTCTCATATTCTCTTCTCTGGTGCGGGGATCTGGTCATGTAACTCTCATACTTATTGATACTCTCTCGATGAATTTAATCTATGTGATGAACTTAATTGCATATCTATTTATCCTTTTCATTAGTGTATCGGCTAATACATTTTTGCCCATTACATAGTGCAAGAAACCAGTGGAGAGCTAATAGCCTCTGTAGTGACAGTCACGGTGAATGAAACCACCATGTCTTGTAGAATATTAGAGTCATCACTCGAGTTGATAAGAATAAGGTTGCATGCTAGTGAAGCAATCCTAAGGAGAGAATCCTTCATTATCCTGTTACCTCTTCAATAACGTTCACCCTCCACTCTCTCACCGTCATCATTCACACCAACCAACCCATTGCAATTTGTTAGTAACCCTTTAATAGTAATTGTTCCGCTCGTTCCTTGTGGATTCGATAACCTTGGAATACTCTGAGGGAAGAAGAGCTACAATTGTACACCGTCCTCTTGCGGTATATAAGTGGGTGCGTAACTACGACCAACAAGCCTCTTTTTCTAGCGCCATTGCCAGGAACAAGCCAGTTCATTTACTAATATTTTACTAACGTCTATTCCTCTCTTTTCTAGTTGTTTTTGTTTTTGTGTTTTGTGTGAATTTTCAGGATGAGTATGATAGAATCTTCTCTGACGCTCAGGGAGCTTTCTCTACCATCTCCAGACGTGCTGGTGCCTCAATCCTTAGATGAGAAGGCCACGACTTCCTCATATGTATTGAGCCCCATTATCATTAGCATGGCTGAAGCGAACAAGTTCTTTGGAGCAAAAGAGGAGAACCCGTATACTCACTTACAAGATTTGGAGGCACTTTGTCAAACATTCCATGATGAAGGAGTGCCTCAGGATCTTTATAGGTGGCTGCTTTTCCCATTCTCTTTGGGAGGAAAAGCTAAAGAGTGGCACAAGGCAGCATCTCGCGAAGCAAAAGGTAAGTGGAGTGAGTTAGTAGGAAATTTTTGTCTCCATTATTTTCCTTTGCCAAAGGTGCAGAAGTTGAGAAGTGTGGCATACTTGCCTTAAGGGTATCCTCATACAAGACTAAGTCGGTAGCCGACCGGGTACTTCATCAACAAGGAAGCCGACCGACTCAACTTGGAGCACAAGGCATGTAGAGATAGACTTTCTATGTAAATCCTAAGGGGTTACGACTAGGACTCTTCGTGTACACCCCTGCCGACCGGATATATAAGGCGGCAGGGTACCCCTCATCAAGGGATAGGTAGACAGAGGTTTTTCCACAACATCAATACAACACACAGAACACAGGACGTAGGGTTTTTACTCTCATCGAGAGGGCCCGAACCTATACAACTCGGTGTCTTGTGTTACCATCATAGTTCTTAGTCTCGACGTAGACCTATACATTTTACTGCCAATCTCAAGCTTCGACAGTTGGCGCGTCAGGAAGGGGACAAGGCTCGCCGGGATTCTCCGTCGACTACGATGGCTGAAATTCCCATCATCCAGTATTCACCGGACTTCAAGATCTCCTTTGGATCACTCGACTTCACAGTCGGCGACAACGGAGCCCTAGGTCTGGAAACCCACAGATCTGACTCGGCCGCAACCATTTCCATGGCGTGATCACCGAGTTCATCTGGCATGTTCCCCGCGTTGGTTCCACTCGAATCTGGGGAAGAAGATCCTTCCTTCGGGAATGATTCAAAATCGGATCGGTGTTTTGATGAGGACTCGGTCGGATCCGCTTACCCATATCCCCACACTGTCAACATAGTGGATATAGCAGATCCTGCAGATGGAGACCAAGATGATGACCAAGACGGTGAACATGAAGGTAACCCCGTTGATGGCCACCCGAATCAACTAGCCGAAGGAGGTCAACAGGAGGAGGACCCTCCAGCTGATGACTTATTGGTCGGACACCGCTGTCGACCAAGAGGGTCATGCGGTTCACGCAACGCATGCCGACTGGATCTCGGTCCAGAACTCAAAGTGGATGGCATCAAGGTCAACCACACTACTCAGAATAACATCACAGGGGCCAAAACTTTTCTTGACACTCTAATGGTTGACGCGAATTATCAGACCCCTGCGATGTAGAAGGTGGTGGCTATGCTTAAGGCCGCTGCGGCTCAAGAGGCCACAAAATCTCAGTCGGTCACAAGCTCTAGTCATGTATCTTTGCAAGGTCGGCATAGGTGTGAAGATCTGAGAAATTCTCTTAGCCTCTATGATGGACGAGATACCATTAACTCTCATTATGAAGAACACGCTCGGGACAACCGACACTATGAGGAATAACACCGTGATTGGAGAACGGACGATCGACGGGACAACCAAAAGGACGACCGATGAGAGGACCATCAAGATCCTCCTCCAAGGCACAACCGCGACGACCGATGTCGACGTGACAATCAGGATCGGCGTGATAATGATGATAACGACCATCGGCGTCATCATGATGATGATGATGTTAGTCCGTGACACGACCGCCGTGCAACTCCGTCCCCAGACTGGCATAGGCGATCAATGACGCTGACCGACGATGAGATCGATGGCGTCAAAGCTTACATCCCTAGGCTTCTCATAGCTCGATGGCCACAAGGATTCAAGTCGGTCCCCATCGAAAGATATGATGGTCAGATCAATCCTCGAGAGTGACTGTAGCTTTACAGCATGACGATTCGGTCGGCTGGAGGTGATTCCAATGTAATGGCTAATTACCTCCCGGTCTGCCTGGATCTAGCTGTTCGGATATGGCTCACATCTCTTCCAGAGGAGTCAATCACATTTTGGGGAGACCTCAACAGGAAGCTCATAGAAAGTTTCCAAGTTACCTGCAATTGACCGGGCAACCACTTCGACCTCACTCGGATCAAGCAGAAGACCGACAAACCTCTTCGTGACTACATCAAGCGATTTTGCGCTAAGAAGACTGAGATCTCCAATGTCCTGGACCAACAAATCATTGCCGCCTTCCAAGGAGGGATCCGTAGCGATGATTTGGTTCGTGAGATCGGTGGGAGGAATCATGACCTCAAGCTGACCGCTCAAGAGTGCTTTGAGATCGTTGACAAGTTTGCGTCTGGTGAGTCGGCATTGGATGACATCCGGGGAAAAGGCAAAGAGAAGCGGTCGGACAAGCCTGATAAGAAGAGGACCGACTTCAGAAGAACCCTCGAACAAGCCAACCGTCCACGGACGAGCTGCTAAGTGGCCCATGTCTTTGGCACCCAAAGGGAAACCACAAAGCAAAGGAGTGCTATCGACTAAAGGGTTTTGCAACGGCTATGCTCAAGGTGGCCAAAGACCCCCTGGGGCGCAATAGCAAAGACAAGACCAATGACGATGGCGACAAGGATGAATCAGGAGAGTTCTAGGAGCCCCGCAAGGAAGTCAACTTCATCTTCGGTGGCCCGGATGCCTACGTGTCCAAGCGCAAGCAGAAGCTAGAACTTCGGGAGATCAACTCGGTGGAACCGGCAGCATCTCAATTCATGAGGTGGTCTAAGATGCCAATCACCTTTGATTGGTTGGATCACCCCAAGCACATCCCGAAGCCGGGTCGATACCCGCTAGTGCTTGCTGCTACAATGAAGGAGGTGAAGTTCAACAAAGTACTCATTGATGGAGGAAGCAGTTTGGACTTAATCTTCACCAAGACTCTCAAAGAGCTCGGTCTGTCAATCAATGATCTTCAGCCGAGTTCTTCACCTTTCCACGGGATTGTACCTGGCAAGACTTTAGTTCCTATTGAACTGATCAGTCTGCTGGTCACCTTCGGGACCCGTGAGAATTTCAGGACCGAGCGCATTCTCTTCCAAGTGGCGGATTTCGACTCAGCATATCATGCTATCATCGGTCTATCGGGTATGGCTAAATTCATGGCTATCCCGCATTATCCATATCTCACCCTCAAGATGCCAGGCCCGAACAGAATAATCTCCCTCCACTCTGATCTTTGGAATTCTTTCGATTGCGATGTACAGAGTTGTGAGATGGCCAATAAATAGTTGATGTTGTCCGACCAGAAGCAGATCCAGCAGACAGTCAGCACGGAGGAGCAGATTGGAGCGTCGGTTTCAACAAAGAAGCCTACCAAAGACAAGATTCAGACTGATGACATCCAAACCAAGGAAATCATGCTCGATCCTGTGGACCCCGATAAGGTAACTTATGCTAGGGCCAACCTCGATGAGAAATAGGAACTCGCACTCACTCTTTTCCTCCAGGAAAATAGGGACATCTTTGCATGGAAACCATCTGACATGCCGGGAGTTCCTAGGGAAAAGATTGAGCACAAGTTAAGGGTACCCCCTGGAGCTACCCCCATTCGGTAGAGGCTTAGAAGATTTGCGCAAGATCGCAAGGGCACCATGAAGAAGGAGATAGTTAGACTATTAGATGCTAAGTTTATAAAGGAGGTGTATCATCCCGACTGGTTAGCAAATCCAATACTTGTACCCAAGAAGAATAAAGAATGGAGGATGTGTGTCGATTATACTGATCTCAACAAGGTCTGTCCTAAGGACCCCTTCGCTCTTCCTCATATTGATCAGATTGTAGACTCGACAGCCGGGTGTGAGCTCTTGAGCTTTCTAGATGCCTATTCAGGCTATCACCAGATCCCACTAAAGGTTGAAGATCAGATTAAAACTTCCTTAATAACACCCTTCGGCAACTATTGCTATTCACAATGCCTTTCGGTCTGAACAAGGTATATCACAATGGCGTGACTTACCAACAAGGTATTCAACGCTGCCTTGCTACTCAGATCGGTCGAAACGCAGAAGCACATGTCGACGACATCGTCATCAAGACGCGGAATATCGAAGGGCTTATTTCTGACATGGCAGAAACCTTTGACAATCTGAGCCATTATTCAATAAAGTTGAATCCTAAGAAGTGTGTTTTTGGGGTTCCTTCGGAAAAGCTACTCGGTTACATCGTTTCGAAACGAGGTATAGAGGCCAACCCGGATAAAATCAAGGCGATCCTTGGTATGGGGCCACCTAATTCTCAAAGGGATGTACAGAAGCTGACCGGATGCATGGCATCCTTGAGTCGCTTAAAAAGCAGGAAGACTTCGTTTGGACCGAAGAGGCGCAGTCGGCATTGGACGAGTTGAAGGTTGACCTTAGCAGCATTCCAGTATTGGTGCCTCTGGAACCAGGAGAAAAACTTCCGCTTTACATATCGGCCACAACTCAGGTTGTGAGTATTGTTTTAACGGTCGACCGAGAAGAAGAGGGGCATATAGAACAAGTACAACACCCGATCTATTTCGTGAGTGAGGTCCTTGGTGCCTCTAAGGTAAAATATCAACAGATCTTGCAGTTGTTGTATGCATTGTTGGTCACCTCCAGGAAGTGGAAGCATTATTTTCAAGCTCATCCGGTCAAAGTCCAAACTTCCTTCGCACTCGGCACAGTGCTACACAACTGAGAAGCTGAAGGCAAAATCGCCAAGTAGGTGATGAGGACATCAACGACATACGAACAACGACGACGGAAGACGGCGCGCCAAACCAAGTTGTCACGCCTCCACCTCTCGTCGTTGCGCCTTCTCAAGTTATGGACCCATCTTCCGACGAGACGACGACGTACAAGGGCCCAATCACTAGAGCTCGAGCCCAGGAATTGAAGATGGTTTTGATGCTAAGGAACGACGGCCCAGGATGACGCCCGCGAAGGCCCAAGTAGCCCAAGTCGCGCGACTACCTCTCCACCGCACGCCTCTCTACTTCAGCCGGCCCTAGATGCCGCGCTCCCCCTCTCTTTGAGTTTTGTTTTAAGATTAGCTTAGCTATTCATCCGTCTCTCGACGTGAATTCAGAACTCCACCTTCGTGCAATACATCAGATTGCTCACCTCTAATTCTTGCTCGTTCTTTGATTGCGCGTAAGAATTGATCCTCGTGATCAGGTTGATCTTGTTTACCGCAAGGTTAATATCCTCCGGAAGTTGGTTCAGCGATTGCATTGGCGCTTCGGGCTTGCTCGTCGTAGTCGGATCGTGAGGGTCGACATCCACCGAATCGAAGTTATCTACACTCGCCAAAAGATCGGGCACTCTAAACCTATCAAGTGGTATCAGATTCCAGTGTTTCTCGGTGAGTTTATCCAAGTCCACATAAACCAAAAACTACAAAAATTTTTTTTTTACCCCAGTACGGTTTTGAGCCTTGCACTTTCGTTCAGTAATTTGCGTTGATGAGTTTTTGTGATATCGCTTTTGATCATTGCTGGTACATGGTGTTTCATCGTTTTCTCCTCATCATTGTTATATCCTTCCACCACATCGTGTGTTTTAGCCACCACAATTTGCTTTCCGCCGCATCTGTTCTCTCCGCCTCGCTCTCCTACTTGGCCGCACGTAACGAGTCTTACTCAGTTGCGTTTTGGTCAGCCGATCACTTGCCAAGTTTTGCCGCCGCACCGTGAGTCTGGGTCAATCACGTGACTCGTTGCATCTGACTCGGTTACATGGTAAACCGCCCCGCCTCGCCTTGTGTTGTGTTCTGCTCATCTTTTAATTACCGTTTTACCCCTGCCTCAAAAAAAAAAGTGTGTATGCATTGTTTTTTCTTCACACTCCCCTGACATAGGTTAAAAAAAAGAGGGGCAGAAGTAAAAAGAAAAAAAGAAAAAAAAAGAAAAAGAAAAAAGAGCGCAGTGCCGGCAGCAATCTTTACCCTTCTTCCTCTTCGGCGACACGTTACTGTTCTTTACCCTTCTTCGGATCCGTTTGTTTTGATTCGTCTTCTTCCTCTTCCACTTGTGCCGGCAGCAATCTTTTCGCGTTTAGCACCTTTATTCAGCTTTGCAGTTATTGTTTGAATTGTGCTAACCCTTGATTGAGTGCAGCCTCCTAGCTCCACAAATTTTCTACTACGAGCAGGTTTTTGTTTCACCACGCAATCACTCCTCCAATCTTTCACCGGTTTTACCTGTGGTTGCAGTTCACACTTGCGTGCTTGGTAAGGACGGGTAAGGATTTAATAACAGCTTTTTGATTGAGTTTTTCATCCACCACTCACCTCTCGTCGTAGGATCTTTTTCTGTGTTGCTTGTGTTTCTATGGCAGAAAACAACTCAAAGTTGGAGGAGCTCATCCTCCAAGAAGTCCAGGCGCAGGTTGAAGGTCTACAGAACGACATGAAGACGATGCACGAGAGGCTTGACTCTACGATTACTTCGTCGAACGAGCGTTTTGATCAGCTCGACCTTGCTGATACGGCTGCCCACACCACGCTCGCGACGATCATGACTCGTCTTGAGGCCATGTCAACGCAACTTGGGACCATGACGACGCAGCTCACGGAGTTGCAAACTGCACGCGACTATGGCGCCGACACCGAGCAGGATGACGCCAATCATCATGGTCATGCTCGTAGGGTACGTGTTCCTACTAATGATTCTTTTGCCAGAATTAAATTTTGTATTCCCACTTTTACTGGCAAATATGATCCGGGTGCTTATCTTGATTGGGAATTAGAGGTTGAACAAAAATTTGCATGCCATGATATCCCTGCTAATTTACAAGTTAAGGCTGCTATTAGTGAATTTACTGAATTTGCTTTACTTTGGTGGCATGAGTATAGACAAAAATATCCTAATAATGTTCCAGCCACTTGGATGGCATTAAAAGCTGCTATGCGTCGTCGTTTTGTGCCGTCATATTATGCTAGAGATTTGCTTAATCAAATGCAGCGCTTTCAACAAGGTTCACAATCTGTAGAGGATTATTATCAAGCTTTGCAAAAGGGTATGATTCGTTGTGGTTTAGTTGAACTAGAGGATGCTGCTATGGCTCGCTTTAGGGGTGGGTTAAATCGTGAAATTCAGAACATTCTTGATTATAAGAATTATGATGATATCACCACCTTGTTTGAATATGCTTGTAAAGCTGAACGTGAAGTGCAGGATCGACAATCTTCGTCAAGACCTAACACTTTTGCAGGGTCCAAGGCGCCTTCAGCTCCACGATCAGCGCCTCCTTCCACGTCACGCGACCACACTGCGACCTCGTCCAAGTCGAGTGCTCCACCCATGGCCAGATCTGTCTCGACCGCGCCGTCCTCCTTGTCGTCTGGACGAGCTCGAGATACTCAGTGTTTCCGTTGCAAAGGATTTGGTCATGTGATACGCGATTGTCCAAACAAACGAACTATGTTGATTCGTGATGACGGTGAGTATTCTTCTGCTAGTGATTCTAAGGATACTCTACATACTATGCTTGCCACTAATCATGCAGATAATACGGAGCTTCATGTCGACTCTAGTGCCGCCGACAGGTATGCAACTCTTGTTGTGCAGTGTGTTCTTAGTACACAGGTCGTGCCAGACGAAAAGAATCAGCGCCACAACATTTTTCATATTAAAGGCGTTGTGCAAGAACGAGCGGTCTGTATAATCATCGATGGTGGCAGTTGTAACAATTTGGCTAGTACGACCTTGGTGGAGCAGTTATCATTGCCAACAAGGAAGCATCCACATCCTTATCATGTTCAATGGCTTAATGATGGCGGCAAAATAAAGGTAACGTGCTCGGTACGTGTCCCTTTCTCTCTTGGTGCATATTCTGATTTTGTGGATTGTGATATTGTTCCAATGGAAGCATGCTCTTTGTTGCTTAGACGTCCTTGGCAATATGATGTTGATAGTGTTCATCATGGTCGCTCCAATTATTGTTCCTTCATGTTTAAGGGTCAAAAAATTGTTATTCATCCTATGACACCTGAACAAGTTCTAAAAGATGATATTGCTAGAGCGGCAAAAGCTGCAAAATTGATTAAATCACCACCTGTTGCACCTGTTCAACCTCAGATCAAATTGCATAACCCTATATTGCTTGCTACACGTACTGATTTTGATGAGTTACATGATGCTAATCTGCCCTGCTATGCGCTAGTTTGCTCTCGTATGCTTGTTTCATTAGATGAGGTACCTATGTTGCATATTCCTCCTGCTATTGCTAACCTTCTGCAGGACTATAAAGATGTTCTTCCCGCTGAATTGCCACCGGGTCTTCCTCCTATTCGTGGCATAGAACATCAGATTGATTTAATTCCAGGCGCACAGGTTCCTAATCGTGCCCCGTACCGTACAAATCCTGAGGAGACAAAAGAAATTCAGCGTCAAGTGCAAGCATTGCTGGATAAAGGTTACATTCATGAGTCTCTCAGTCCTTGTTCGGTTCCTGTTTTGCTTGTTCCTAAGAAAGATGGTTCTTGGCGTACGTGTGTAGATTGTCGTGCAATTAACAATATTACAATTCGTTATCGATATCCTATACCACGCCTTGATGATATGCTTGATGAACTTAGTGGTGCCATAATTTTCTCTAAGGTTGATTTGCGTAGTGGTTACCATCAGATAAGAATGAAATTAGGAGATGAATGGAAAACGGCTTTTAAAACTAAATTTGGCTTGTATGAATGGTTGGTTATGCCGTTTGGATTGTCTAATGCTCCTAGCACTTTTATGCGCTTAATGAATGAAGTTCTTCGGCCTTTCATTGGAATATTTGTTGTTGTCTATTTTGATGATATCCTTATATATAGCAAATCCATGAATGAGCATTTAGATCATTTGCATGCTGTTTTTGATGCTTTGCGTGCTGCTCGCTTATTTGGGAACATGGAAAAATGCACTTTTTGCACGCAACGTGTTTCGTTTCTTGGCTATGTTGTTACTCCGCAGGGCATTGAGGTGGATAGCAGCAAGGTGGATGCCATTCAGAGTTGGCCACAACCGACGACGGTCACACAGGTTCGCAGTTTTCTTGGTCTTGCAGGCTTCTATCGTCGTTTTGTGCGGGATTTCAGTTCTATTGCTGCACCATTACATGAGCTGACCAAGAAGGGTGCGCCATTTGAGTGGGGTGCACCACAGGACGATGCATTCAACACTTTAACGGAACGGTTAACTCACGCTCCTCTCTTACAATTGCCTAATTTTGATGGCAGCATTATTTATGGCCTCACGCTCCTCTCTTACAACTTTATGCTTTAGTAAGAACTTTGCAAACATGGCAGCATTATTTATGGCCTCGCGAATTTATTATTCATTCTGATCATGAGGCTTTGAAACATATTAGAACCCAGACTAATCTGAACCGTCGGCATGCTAAATGGGTTGAATTTATTGAATCTTTTCCGTACATCATTAAACATAAAAACGGGAAGGAAAGTGTGATTGCCGATGCTTTGTCTCGTCGTTATACAATGCTGTCCCAATTAGACTTTAAAATCTTTGGTTTGCAAGCTTTGAAAGATCAGTATGTGAATGATGCTGATTTTCATGATATTATGATGCATTGTTAGGATGGCAAACCTTGGGGGAAATTTCATATGCAGAATGGGTTCCTGTTTCGTGCTAACAAGCTATGTATTCCAGCTAGCTCGGTTCGTCTTTTGTTGTTACAGGAGGCGCATGGAGGTGGTCTTATGGGTCATTTTGGCGTTTTCAAGACACATGAGGTGTTGGTCGATCACTTCTTTTGGCCACGGATGCGCCGTGATGTTGAGCGCCTTGTTGCCCGCTGTACTACATGTCAAAAAGCTAAATCCCGTTTGGGTAATCATGGTTTGTATATGCCCTTACCTGTTCCCTCCTCTCCTTGGCATGATATTTCGATGGATTTTGTTTTGGGATTGCCTCGTACTAAGAAGGGAAGGGACAATATTTTTGTGGTGGTTGATCATTTCTCTAAAATGGCTCACTTTATACCTTGTCATAAAACTGATGATGCCTCCAATGTTGCTGAATTGTTCTTTAGAGAGATTGTTAGACTGCATGGAATTCCTAAAACAATTGTCTTTGATCGTGATGCTAAGTTTCTTAGTCACTTTTGGCGTTCTCTTTGGAATAAATTAGGAACTAAGCTGCTGTTTAGTACTACTTGTCATCCTCAAACTGATGGGCAAATAGAGGTAGTAAATAGAACTTTGTCTGCTATGCTTAGAGCTGTTCTAGATAAAAATTTGAGACGTTGGGAAGATTGTTTACCTCATGTTGAATTTGCTTATAATCGTGCTACACATTCTGCCACTAAAATGTGTCCTTTTGAGGTTGTTTATGGCTATGTTCCTAGGGCGCCTATTGATTTGTTTGCTATTGATGCTGAAGATGAACCAAATGTTGATGTTATTGCTCATATTGATCACATGAAACAATTGCATGAAGAAACACAACACAACATTGCCGTTGCTAATAAGAAGTATCAAGTTGCTGGTAGTAAAGGTAGAAAACATGTTTCTTTTGAACCTGGTGATTTGGTTTGGTTGCACTTGCGTAAAGATAGATTTCCTACTTTGCGTCGTTCTAAATTAATGCCTCGTGCTGCTGGTCCTTTTAAAGTGCTAACCAAGATTAACGATAATGCTTATGTTCTTGTCTTGCCCATGGAGTTTGGTGTTTCCACTAGTTTTAATGTTGCAGATTTGAGACCATATTTGGGTGAGGATGATGCGTTGCCGTCGAGGACGACTTCGCTTCAAGAAGGGGAGGATGATGAGGACATCAACGACATACGAACAACGACGACGGAAGACGGCGCGCCAAACCAAGTTGTCACGCCTCCTCCTCTCGTCGTTGTGCCTTCTCAAGTTATGGACCCATCTTCCGACGAGACGACGATGTACAAGGGCCCAATCACTAGAGCTCGAGCCCAGGAATTGAAGATGGTTTTGATGCTATGGAACGACGGCCCAGGATGACGCCCGCGAAGGCCCAAGTAGCCCAAGTCGCGCGACTACCTCTCCACCGCACGCCTCTCTACTTCAGCCGGCCCTAGATGTCGCGCTCCCCCTATTTAGTCAAGCGTTGCGCCCCTTGTAATCTTTGAGTTTTGTTTTAAGATTAGCTTAGCTATTCATCCGTCCCTCGACATGAATTCAGAACTCCACCTTCATGCAATACATCAGATTGCTCGCCTCTAATTCTTGCTCGTTCTTCGATTGCGCGTAAGAATTGATCCTCATGATCAGGTTGATCTTGTTTACCGCAAGGTTAATATCCTCCGGAAGTTGGTTCAGCGATTGCATTGGCGCTTCGGGCTTGCTCGTCGTAGTCGGATCGTGAGGGTCGACATCCACCGAATCGAAGTTATCTACACTCGCCGAAAGATCGGGCACTCTAAACCTATCAGTGGGCAGTCGAACTTGGTCAATATACCATCATGTTCGCGCCTCAGTCGGCTATAAAGGGACATGAGCTAGCTGATTTCATTGCTGAGTGGACAGAGATTCAAAACCCACCTACTGCACAAGACATCGAGTATTGGAAAATGTACTTCGATGGGTCTCTTCAATTACAAGGAGCTGGTGCGGGAGTCGTGTTTATCTCACCCACTGGAGAGAAGCTTTGATATGTCCTTCAGGTGATGTTTCACGCGTCCAACAACGCTGCAGAATATGAAGCCCTTCTACAGGATCTGCGCATTGCCGCATCACTCGACATCAAGTGCCTTGATGTCTTTGGTGACTCGGCTTTGGTCATTAATTAGGTTACTAAGGATTGGAACTGTGTGGATAACAAAATGAGTGCTTGCTATCAAGAAGTAAGGAAGCTCGAAGACAAATTCAATGGATTGAAGTTCACGCATGTTCTTCGAGACAATAACCAAGCGGCTGATGAATTGGCCAAAATGGGATCATCCTGGTCTATGGTCCCACCAGGTGTTTTCTTACACACTCTAGATTCCCCCACGATTTCTCCTCGGTCAGATGTATTAATGAGTGTTGTTACTGATCTCGTTGGTGATGACAACATGGAGACCAATTGGCGCAACCCGCTCATCCAATATTTGGATAAGGGAACGCTGCCTTCGGATCCTAATGAGCAACGGAGGTTGGAGACCTGATGCCGAGGGTATTTGTTAGTGGGAGACCACCTCTATAAAAGAGGAGGTTCAAATATCTTGATAAGATGCATCTCGATACCAGAAGGCTAGAAGTTGGTAGAAGAAATTCATTCTGGGATATACGGCAATCATGTAGCTTCCGAGACTTTGGTCAGCAAAGCTTTTCAGCAAGGGTTTTATTGACCCAGTTGAAGATGCACACCGGGTCTTCGCTCAACAAACGCATGTGCCTTCACAGCAGCTTCAGATGATACCTTTGACTTGGCCCTTTGCTGTTTGGGGGCTCGATATTGTCGGTCCTTTCAAGAAGGTGCCAGGCGGGTTCACTTATCTGTTTGTTGCTATTGAAAAATTCACCAAGTGGATTGAAACAAAGCCGGTCGGCAAGATTACATCAAATAAGGCTATGGAGTTTGTCAAGGATGTCTTCACTCGGTTCGGGGTTCCCCATGATATCATTACCGATAATGGCACTCAATTCACTTCAGTGGAGTTCCGTGACTTTGCCGATAAGATGGGAATAAAAATCCATTTTGCATCAGTGGCTCATCCTCAAAGCAATGGGCAGGTCGAATGGGCCAATGGTATGATTCATCAAGGATTGAAACCGTGCATATTCGACAGGCTTAAGCCTAATGCCGGTCGATGGGTTAAAGAATTGCCTTTAGTTCTTTGGGGGCTTCGCACAAATACTAGTCGAGCAACTGGTCAGTTACCTTTCTCATTGGTCTACGGCTTAGAGGCTATGCTGTCGACCGATGTCAGCCTTGTTTCGGCTCGGTTTCAGACGTATGATGAACAGCTTTCTGAGGAGAATCGAGAGATTGATTTGATTGCAGCAGAGGAGTTGCGCAATCATGCTCTGTTTTGGTTGGCACTTTACCAACAAGGCTTACATCGTTATTATGATAAAAACGTACGTAATCGCCACTTCCAAGTTGGAGATTTAGTGCTTCGCCGAGTGCAGTCAACGAAGAACCAGCATAAGCTTTCTCCAAAGTGGGAAGAACCATATGTTGTGAAAGAAGTCACTCGCCTGGGGGCTTACCGACTGATGTATGAAGATGGCGATGATATACCAAATTCTTAGAACATAAATCAGCTACGTTGTTTCTATACTTAATTATTCCTTTGTATACTTATACATTATTCATGAATGAAACTTTGGTCTTTTTGATGAAAGATTTTTTGATGATTTTCATTCTATATTGTCTCGATTCCTTAACTTATTTTATTCCTTAACCGTATTTTGGTTTTGGACTACTTTCTGACCGATGTCTTCTCTTTGAAAATGGTCTTCATTTTCTTTGTCTAACGTCTATACATTATGGTTATATACTTTATACTGCACATCAGACTACCACTAGACTAAACCCGGAGCAAAGTGCGAGAGGTCATGTGTCGATTGGTCGACTCTGCTTGTTACGCGGTTACGAGTCACAACCTAAAATGTTAAGGCAGACCGATACAATTTGAGTTTCTCAACGATAGAAACATACTTATCACATTTTTATCAATCTTATAAAGATGATAAGCATGAAACTAGTTTACATACAGGTAATATTGTTTCATTACATAGATATTGCTAATGATCTCTAATATTACAGGATTTACAGCTCCTTCGAAGGAGAGGAAGATTCAGCTCGTAGCTCAACCTCAGGAGTTGCTGGAGGAGTAGGCATGGTTGGATTGATCTCTATATTGTCGACCAAAGCTCGGGAAGTCTCCATAGAATTATGAGAACATGACACCTATGGATAGACACAACACTCCTCCAACTAAGATGAAAGTTCACGCGCATCACCTGAATTTACAGGTGAGCTCGTTTCTAATGTTTTGTTTATGTGGTTTTGAGAATAGATTGCTACCTAATGATTTAATTGTTGTTAGAAACCATGGAGATGATGATGATATAGCTGGGGAAGTTATTGGAGGCGTGATGGGTCAGCAAAGACATCCAAGCCAAGGTGGAGGCCCAATCCAAAACCGACTTCGAGTCTGTTTCAGGACCCAGAACTAGTCTGCACTGAAACAGACGCCCAAGACGCATACCAACTCGGATTTGGACGTTCTACATATGCCTAGAAAGATAACAAAAAGATCTTTCCAACCCAACCGGCTCTATGTCAAAATCCCTCGCGAGCCGTCAGCAATCGTCAAAACAAGTCAACGTCCAGAATCTGTCCTCGTGCTACGACACCGTAATCAGTCTTTGGGCCATGTAACGAGGTGAGCCCACTTAGGGCTGTGACCAAGGGGTGGTGCACGACCGTAGGGTCCTCATATACAAACACCGCCTCTTCATTAGGGTTTGGGGTTTTGCTTAGATTATTCTGTTCATAACAGTTTTGCCGTCATCACGATTTGTGAGACCCCAACTTCGTGAGATTCATAATACATCTGCAATTGTGTTGCATTCTTCTTTGTTCTTGCTTGTGTTCTTGATTCGCAGGCAGAGATTAGCCTTCTTGGCGAGGTCAATCGTTTTAGGACGGTTGATAACCAAAGGACACCTCGTGCTGCAATTGCGGGGTTTAGAACATGTTGTTCTGAAGCCGGATCTATTTGTGTGTCGCCTCCGACTAAATCAACGTATCCAAAACTTTTCAAAAGATCAGGAACCCTTGTCCACATCATGGAATCCAAGAGCAACTGGCATTGGTTGTCAGTCAAGTCTGGGTTGAAGCCCTCCTTGATCTTGTCCAATGGTAGAGCGGGAGACCAAGATTGGCAAATAGCCAGAACCTGACTCCCGGCTTCGATCGCCACTCGTCAAGTGTTATGAGCAATATCTTCTGATGCATGCTCCAGCAAGTACTCCAAGGAATGGCCAGACTGCTCCACTCGGTCAGCATGAATATAGTCCATTGCCATTCGAGCGACATAAGATAGAGCTGTGAATGATAATTTTTGGTCAGTATGATCAAAAGAGGAATCAAGTAGATGTGAGAAATAATGAAGGGATTACTGGCAAGTTTACATTTGAAGGATTTGGAGGCGCTCTTAGCTTCCTCTATCTTGGCGTCAGCTTCCTTCAGCTCCTTCTGCAGCTGAGTGATCTCGGCCTTCTGGTCCTCAACCGACTTGGAGAGGTTTTCCTTCTCGGTATTTAAGGTATTGACAAACCTTTGCTGATTGGAAGTCAACTTCTCTAGGTCGGCAACCTTCTGGTCACGAGCTAAAAGACAAACATTTGAATCTTTAGCGCTAGAGTGATTGGTTGGTTATTTAAACAAGATGGTGAGTGATCTTACTAGCTAAACTACACGGCCTTGGTTTAAGGCCTTGGTCATTTCTCTTTGGTAGGTCTACAGCTTTTCAATCTCCTTGTGTGCTTTGCTGAGCTGCTGACTGGTGACTAGCAAAATACCAGCAAAGTGTTAGTCTTACTTAAAGACTTGAAGACAAAAGAGCTTAGGACATACCAAAAGTTTCGGCTTCAAGGTATTCCACCCTAGCCTGTTTCCTCTCTACGAGAGCATACATTTTTTGTATACAAAAAGGGGTTAAGCTTAAAGGCATGATTAAGACAAAGCAAAAGCAGAGTATTGAAGTACCTTGCTAGCTTCTCGATGTTGATGCATGATTTCCACGTCCTCCACCTCGGGCTGACCAAGTAAATCTACAGATAATGTCGCCTTACCTTTGTCATGAGGTGAAGGGACGACGGCAGGAGCAGGTATTGCCTTGTCAGCTGGCTTATCCACCTCGGTCGGCGTGTTTGATGACTTGCCGACCGACTTGGGCAGATCAGTCGGGCGAGGAGGAGGTCCAGACCAAGTGTCTCCAGACTCTTGGGCACTCTGAGAATCACTCGTCCGACTACTATCAAAACAAAGATGGAAGAGATTAAAATGTGTTACGGATGGCAATAAGAGACAAGGAGTATAAGGTTAAAGTATTTACCTGGGAGCCTTCTTGAGCTTGATTCGGCACAATCTCTTCTTCGAAGAAGTCGACTGAGAATCAATCTCCTTCATTTTTTGGGCAGATTTTCCTGCCTTGTCGGTCTGATCCACCCTCCCAGCATCACTCTGAGTTTGGCTCGGGGGCTCAGACTGGCTTGAAGGTCAGTAGGAGGGAGTGGGGGTGAGGTGATCAGCGTCAGTAGATGGCAACTCTTCGTCATTATCCTGATCTCCTATATATTGCCATCAGTGCCCAACGGTCTGCTTTACTCGCTGACTGGGGGCAGGCAGGGTGGTGACCGGGTCAGGACGAGTGCAGAAGAGCTTGAGCCTCCAGTGCCGGTCTGCTGCGTCTTCTCAACATAGTCCGGTCCCTCAGAATTGGTTGGAGGGAGTGGAGGATGAGAAATATAAGTATCCAAAACCTGCACAAGAATCAAAATATCAAGCAGGGCATCAAGACAAGAACATAAAGGATTGCTCAAAGCAGACTGAGGCTTACTCGGGCCCGCATAGTGCCCTTATTATACGCCTTCTTGATCAGCGAGTTATCCTGAAGGATATCCCCTTCAAACATTTTTGACAGGTGTTTCTTACGGAGTTCACTATTCGGCGGGTCAGGCACCTCCCTGGTTTCGTCATTATTGACATAGTTCCACGTCGGGTGACTCTGCAGCTTTAGGGGCTGCACTCTGCGTACTATGAAACTTTTGGCAACGGTAATTCCGTCAATGCCTTCAGCCTTCAAGTCGGCTATCTTCTTCAGCAGAGTGACCACCTAAGGGTCGATCACATCGGGCTTCTCCGTCCATTGCGCCAGGGGAATCGCCTTGGCACCGGTGAAGTCGGCAAGAACAGGGGGAGGGTTGTCACAGTAGAACCACTCATCCTTCCAGTTCTTGTTCCCGGTCTTCAATGGCACATTAATGTAGGCCTCCTTCTTGCGCAACTGGAAGCCAACGCCGCCTATAGCTACTTGATTGTCCTTGGTCGGCAGCGGACGAAGGACAAACAGATGGCGGAATAAATTAAAATGGGGAAGGATTCCCAGAAATGCTTTGCACATGTGCACAAAGATGGTGATATGAAGAATGGAATTGGGATTGAGGTTGACAAGCTCAATCCCATAAAAGAAAAGGAGCCCACGCAAGAAGCTACAATAGGGTACTCCAAAGCCATGCTCAAAGAACGAGCGAAATATAACTATCTGTTTATGAATAGGAATGGGGCAAGATTCACGGGGTACCTTCCAGTCGATCCGCACTTGCTCTGGAAGGATGCCGTCGACCACCATCTATTTCATATCAACCTGGGAGAGGTTGCTCTTCGAGAACTCCCGAAGCTGCTCTGGGATGTCGATCTCCGATGAGGAGGATGCGGCGGCGGCAGTGGGACTGGTAGGAATCGAGGTGGAAACTTTCTTGCGACCCATGGCGATGATTGTTTTGGGCATGGCAGATCAAATGCTGAACCCGGGCAAAGGCTTGGGTGCTAAGCGCGGCGAGATCTGTGATGGCCGGAAGTGAAGGTGCTAACCCTAGCTGGAAGGCTGAGGAGTCCCTGAGAATAGAGGAGGCGCGAGGAAGACAAAGGGTTCATGCGCAAATGTGGCGTGGACTGAGAGTCAACTCGATGCTGCCTAAGGGTCCCATGGGCCATGGTGGGCTGTACAATGATGACGATTTTTTGCTTAAGAAAAGATTAATTAAGGGCCTTAAAATATGATTAGGGTCTAAGACCTTGAGAAATAAAGCTCGGGGGCTTCTTTGATGAGAAGCATTTGAAAAATATTTAACCATATCTATATGATTTGATGATCATGTAGCAAAGGACTTGATGGTCATATGGATATAAGTTCAATGGTTATGGTATTGATTCAAGTCAATAACCAAATTATCAAAATTGGACTTATGGATAATTAGAGTGACTAATTATTAGGGAAGGGTTGTATTATGATTGATGTCATTTAGCTTAGTACCATTATATGATTGATGTCATATTGGTCCACATGAATTGAATATGATTGATATCATAAAATTCAGACCGACCAGTCACTCGGACATGGTGAATGTCACTCGGCCTATTTAATAATCGGTCGGCAAGGCTGAAGCTTTGCATGTTAACTTACTGGTTTGATGACCAGAGATCTGTTAGACTCAAGCTTGATGGTTTGAGTAAAATACATACAAAATAATAAGAGCTAATATAATTAGAGTCTTGCATTATTTGTTAAGTCTCCAAATTATACAAGAGTCGGGGGCTACACCTGATCAGGTGCACCTAACCGGTGCACCAGATCTATCAGGAACTTTGATAAAGAGGTCTTCCTAATTTATGATCTACATTGAAGATCATTTTGAGAGTTGAAGCTCAAAATCACGAAGCACTCGGGGGCTGCTGTGGGATACTTGCCTTACGGGTATCCTCACACAAGACTAAGTCGGTAGCCGACCGGGTACTTCATCAACAAGGAAGCCGAACGACTCAACCTTGAGCACAAGGCATGTAGAGATAGACTTTCTATGTAAATCCTAAGGGGTTACGACTAGGACTCTTTGTGTACCCCTCTACCGACCAGATATATAAGGCGGCAGGGTACCCCTCATCGAGGGACAGGTAGACAGAGGTTTGTCCACAACATCAATACAATGCACAGAATACATGACGTAGGGTTTTTACTCTCATCGAGAGGGCCCGAACCTGTATAACTCAGCGTCTTGTGCTACCATCATAGTTCTTAGTCTCGATGTAGCCCTATACATTTTACTGCCGATCTCAAGCTTCTACAAGAAGAGAGGTGGTGAAATTACTACAAAAAGATGAAGAATCTCTCGTGGAAGCCTAGACGTGTTTTGAAACATTGTTTAAAGAAGGACCCGACCTCGGCATTGATGAGAATATGTGCGCTCAAACCTTCTACATGGCCATAAACCAGGCATCAAGGATGCATTTGGACGGATCAGCCGGAGGAAGTTTCCTGAGATTGACAGCCAAGGTAGGGATCGAATTGTTAGGTAAAATTTCTGAGAATGAAGCTATGCATAAGCATTAGGAAGAATATCTAGAACCGAATCAGCAATGCCTTGAAGTTATGCAGAAGGAAGAGTCGTTGGCTGAACAGATCTTGATATCCGAGAGTAGAGCAATGATGACTTTAGAGCATAAATTCGAAGAAATAGAGCCCATCAGACACGCCTCTGTGGATTTGACGTGTGCACCGATCGGTGCAATCTCTAAGCCGATCGGTGCGGTCATGACGACAGGAGGACTGATCACCCTGATGACTCCGTCGAGTTGCAAGGAATATACCAAGATAGAAGCTGTAATTCTGGACAACCACCTGAAGGAATTTGAAGGCAACTTTGCTAAACCAAAGGGGGATAGAACATTGGTGAATGCTAAACCACTTGACGAATTTGAGCCGATGGACTGGATTCCTATTGATTTTTTGCAAGAGTTGTTCAATATAAGAAGATCCTTCAGTCCGCAAGACGCCTCCGAAGCCGAAATTGAATATAATTTCCCAAGTAATTGCCTCAAGTCGGAAGTTTTCGATCAAGAGATTATTGGGAGAGTTTTAGGGAATCTTTACAAGGATGATATAGAGTTTGATGGAGCAGAGGTGAAACAAGCAAAGAGATTGCTAAATTGTTGCTTTGAGCCATCTCTCTACGAAGGATTATGTGGTGTGTATGCTGTAGGTCTTGCCGAAGAAGAAGAAGAAGAACCGTACATACAATGTGAGATACCAAGGAAGAAATTTCCGAAAGCCTTGTGTAACTTTGGTTCCCGTGTCAGCTTGATGACTTATGATGCATTCATGAGCATGCCTTATGGAACTCAACATCGGCTGATGGGGACTGAACTTGAGCTCATCATGGCGGATGGGAGGAATACCAAGCCACTAGGAGTGATCAAGAATGTTGAAATTGAGATCAACTCAAAAACAATACCGGTAGATTTCTTTGTTCTAGACAATAAAGAAACTGGGGTTGAAGATAGCATTCTGGGAAAGCCATTCTTAATATTAGTACAAGCTGTTCTGGATGCTGTGAAAGGTCAAATTACGCTACACCTAGGAGAGGAAGAAGTGCAATTTCAATTTAACGATCCATCTCATCAAGACCCTTCTTGCTATCAGGAATTCTACACAGAGGAAGACGAGAAGATAGGGATGGATATGGGAGACCCACTGGACCACATTCTACGTGGAACAGACAAGCATACTGCCAACACCGATCGGCGCGATGCTTGCGTCGATCGGCTCAACCAGGGAATCCTGATTTTGAATCTCTCGGGGAGCTGGTGTGACACCCCAGGTGTCTCACCTTAACCTAGCAAAAATGAGGAGCACAAATCATGGAAATGATGACAAAAATGATAGAGCCAATCTATTAATTTAATTCTAGGCAAATAATTACTCTGCAACAATGTTATTGAAACAACTTAAGAATTTCAATACAACTCATGTCAAATAAATTCATCATCAGTTTGGTAATAATAAAATAGAATATTAAGAATTTATTGGGCATTTTATCTGCTTGGCAAGACCCTTAATTAATTAATTGATTCTTAAGTAACTAATTAATGCATTTAATAAAATCTAAAAATATGTTTATGGAAATTTCAAATAAAATTCACCAGAGTGTTTCCCATCATTTAAATAGTCAGTCCACCAATTTTCACCATTTTAGGAAATCTCTAGCTATTTTATTTTGATTTATTAAGAAACTAGTTTGACCAGGGACCTTTTTGTGAGGATCTTGAAAGATTTCGGGGCCCAGTGTAAAAATTCCTTTCTTCTCCCTCTCACTGGCGCAGAGCCTGCCGTCTCCTCTTTGCCACCGGTGCAGCGCCCAGGCCGTCTTCATCCCCGCCTCGGAACCGCGCGCGAGCTACAGCTCCGCTGACCTCCTCTCTGCCTCCCCCCCCCCCCCCCCCCCCGTCACGTCCCCTCACCGCGCGCTCGCCCAACGATCCCTCTTCTCCCTCTCTGCACGACAACCCGACCTAGCCGGTAACCTTCAATTCTCCCCCCCCCCCCTTGCCGCTTCTAGCCTCAACCACCTCGCTGACCTTCCCACGGCATCTAAGCGCACCAGTGAGCCACGGGGAACCGAGCTGTTCTCTCACTTCAACCGTCTGTTCTCCCATTTTTTCTCTCCCCCACAAGTCGCAATTACCGAACCTGAGTCAGCCTCTCGCAACCACTGCTTCCTTGCTTTCCAACCCAAGCTGAGAGCTTCAACGCACTCGCATACTCCCCCTCTACCCTCCTCTGGCCCTGCCTAGCCAAGTTCATGCACAACTAGAGTGAATCGAAGGAAAACCAGAAGTGAATTCCCTCGGCGACGTCCTCTACCGTTAACCGGAATTCACAGCAGTCGGTGAGCCTCCTCATCCCGTTCCTTTTTGCTCGTAAGCACCAAATCTCAACGCAACCCCCGACTCATTTCTCCTTCGATTTCGTGCACCAGGACGCCGACATTCTGTTTTTCCCCGGTCCCAACCCGTCGCCGCTGATCACCGGAGCCGCCTCCATGACGAGCCCTTGTTTTCGGCCTCCTCCGATGCGAACGGACGTGATGCCAAGTCTCTCCGAGTCGCCGTGAAGCTGTAGGAGTAGACCTCGTCCGTCTTTCTGCTCCGAGCCGTTTCCGCGACCCCGCCAGATCTCCCTCTTCCGTCGCCTCTCATCAACGACGACTTTCCGATGAGATCCCAATCCCGCGACCCACACCAATCTCTCCGCCTTAGTGTGTGCCTTGTTTTACTGCTTCTGTGGCGAGTTTCCAACCCACGTAGTGCCCGGCAGCGAGCCCTCCGGCGAGCCTGACCCCGCACCGGCGAGTCCACTAGCATACTCCTCGCAGCTGAGCTGGAACCCATGTGGCACGGACATGGTTGCCACATGGCGCTGACGTGTCATTAGTTAAAACCAGAAATACCTAGGAAATTCCAGAAAAATGCATAAAACTTTGAAAACTCCTAGTAAATCGAATTTAACTCCAACGAAGCCCAAACAAAATTTGTTAGGTTCACCTTGAAGAGCTCTATTTTAGTAAAATGATAAATCTTAGCCCCTGTTCATGCATGTTTGATAATTCATTAAATTGTGAAAACACAAATTAATTCACCAGAAATTCTAGGAATGGAATTAAATCTTGATTTTTGGCATGCTTAGTAAATACATAATTATCTATCACCACAAATTTTGGTTTAGTAAAATATGAATTATTTTAGGCTCTAGAAATTATTTAGTGTGTTCACTTAAATTAATTCTAGTGATTATTTTATAATTAATTGGCCCCTGCCACTTGGCACAAAAATCATTCACACAAGTCTCTGTGCTCCGTAAATTACACAAGTCCAGAAACCTAAATTTACTTAATTAAATTAAATTAATTGCTCATATAACTATTTTATTTTAATAAATGCTAGTAAGTAGAATAATAATATCCAGAAGCTATCAATTGGCAAAAATGCAATTCACCTATGTCTCTGTTCATGATAAATCACTCAAGTCCAGAATCGATGGGTACTATTTTAATTACCTAATTGTTCTGAAAGACTATAACAACCCTAAATAAATGATTAACACACATAAAATGATAAAACTCTAATTGTTTCTTTGAAGCATATGGCTTCGAGAACATTGAAGCATATGACTTCAAGAACATAATAATAATTTATCGACATCAAAACACAATGTGCTTGCATGTATCATATCATGGCATATATCGGTGTTACGACAATACCGACAACACCTTTGTCATCATATAGGCAACGACAACCAGGAGCCCGAAGAGGATCAGAAGGAAACTAAGTCTCAGGAACAAGAGGTTGAAGTCACTAACACTAGTGTCAATCCAGGCAAGCCCCGGTTTTCATTCGCCATTTTATAAAGTTGCTAGTTTCAATATTACTAGTGTCTGTGATTATTGTTGCATTAGGTCATAGGAGTTGATTGGAACCCACCTTGCATGATACCCAAAATGACCTAGACCTCTGTCATTAGAACTTTGGTAGTATCGGTACTGTTATGCTAAGCTTAGTAATAAATAGGCTCGTTATGCATTATTATTACTAAGAAATGAACTTGACCACTAGAACGGAATCTATAAAAGAAGTTTATTTTGATGTTATGACCGGGCAGGGAAGATGCATGTGTAGGTTTGCAGCAATACATGGGTGTAGACTGCGGTAGCCCTGCCTTGTCGAACCTAGGACCCGTCTGTGGTCGGCCCCTTGGTCAAGTATTGAATAGTACCGAATGCATGCTAGTCTATGGGCACTAGTAAAGCGATGTAGCATTGACGCGACAATGAGGACGGTACCTAGTACAGTGGTCATTGACCCTTCTGCTGCTGGAGTGGACGGTTCATACCATGAAGTACTGATGGTAGGACGGCATGCCCACTCGCTGAGACTAGACCCAGACCGAGTTGTTCTTCGTCCTTGCGAAAGGTTGCCATATACAACCTTAATTGGTGTGTATGTATCGTGTATCTCGGGTTGTCCCAGCTGGTGAAAAATCAATTGCAATTGCTATCCCTTGCAGTAATGAGTACCACTTGGTCACTGAGTCGTCACGTAGTTGCATATGGTACTTGGGAATTGATTATGATGCTTATTGTTGATGATACTCTTATGGCTCTTATGTTATACTTACTTTATGTATTGCTTTATTATCTTATTGTTGCAACTAAAGTTACATTCTGCTCTACCCAATTAACTTGATGAATAAAACTTGATAGAACTAATAGGTTGCTTAGTGCGAGTCTTTTCAAACAAGCCACCTATTAGAGCCATTGCATGTCTAGATGTCCGACGGGTAAGTCTTGCTGAGTAATTAGTACTCAGGATTTGTGCCACTATTGTTTTTATGTAATGAAGAGGTAGAATTGCCAGAGAATGTGCTACCCTGGGACGCCACAGCTGGATCCAGATGAAGCGCCAGAAGTGGAATAGAAGGAACTTCCGAAGGAGCTACGCTATGAATATCTAGGGAAGAATAAAACATATCCAGTTATTGTGAACAACGTCCTAACAAAAGAAGAAACAGAGAAGCTGGTTGCTGTGCTCAAAAGGTATAAAAAAGCCATTGGTTACACATTGGATGACATCAAGGGAATCAGCCCCATATTTTGCACCCACAAGATTAACTTGGAGGAGAATGCCAAACCAGTGGTTGAAGGGATGCGAAGGTTGAAGGAATCAATGAAGCCAGTGGTTAAAAAGGAGATTTTGAAGCTGCTTAATGCAGGTATGATCTACCCTGTTGCTGATGCTGAATGGGTTAGTCCAGTACATTGTGTTCCCAAGAAAGGAGGGTTGACAGTAGTGCCTAATGAGAATAATGAGTTGATCCCTCAAAGGACTATAAATGGATGGAGAATGTGCATAGATTACAAAAGTTTGAACAAGGTGATGAAGAAAGATCACTATCCTCTTCCGTTCATTGATGAGATGCTTGAATGATTTTTTTAGAATTAGTCGAAGATTGCTAGGCCCTTGACAGAATTATTGAAGCAAGATATAGAATTTGTCATGGATGATGAAAGACTCTCTGCCTTCAGAAGATTAAAGGAAGCTCTATGCTCTGCACCCATTATGCAGCCACCTGATTGGAGTTTACCTTCTGAAATTATGTGTGATGCAAGTGACTATGCAGTTGGAGCTATTCTTGGACAACGGAAGGAAGGTAAAGTGCATGCTATTTATTATGCTAGCAAAACTTTGAATAAGGCATAGATCAATTATACAACAACTAAGAAGGAGATGTTAGCTGTTATATTTGCTTTTGAGAAGTTTAGATCCTACATTCTAAATTCTAAGGTGATTGTATATACTGATCATGCTGCTATAAGATACTTGGTTTCAAAGAAGGAGTCTAAGCCTCAGTTAATGCGATGGGTATTGATGCTACAAGAATTTGATTTGGAGATAAGAGATAAGAAAGGAGTAGAAAATTCTGTAGCAGATCATTTATCTCATCTTGAATCATCATCAACTGAGCCAATAAGAGATGAAATGCAACAAGAGCAGTTGTTTGCCGCATTTGATCGTAGAGAGAATTGGATGATGGATACTGTCAAAGGTTTCAAGGGACAAACTGATTTGATGAACAAGAACATGAGGAAAAGAGTTAAGAGTGAAATAAGAAAATTTAGATGGGTTGACCCATACTTGTATAGGTATTGCGAGGATGGAGCAGTATGGAGATGTGTACCTAGAGAAGAAAGAGGGAGCATTTGAGCAAACTGTCATTCTTTGGATTATGGGGGACATTATGGCTACTTCAGAACATAGGCAAAGGTATGGGCGAGTGGATTCTATTGGCCTACTATGCATGAAGATGCAAAGAGGTATGTTGCAACATGTGCTCAATGCCAATGAATAGGGAATGCTAACAGTAGGAATGCAATGCCTCTTAAGTACAATCTTCAAGTCGATATCTTTGATATTTGGGGTATGGATTTTATGGGACCCTTTGTGAATTCTCATGGTTTTGAGTACATATTGGTTGCCGTTGATTATGTCTCCAAGTGGGTCAAAGCAATGGCATGCAAGGCCAATACTACAAGAGAATCATGGAGTCTGCTTCAGGAGCAGATATTTCCTAGGTATAGAGTACTAAGGATAATAATTACAGATGGAGGATACCATTTTATAGGAGGAGAATTTACTAGGTTTTTAACTAAAACTGGAGTTGAACATAGAATTGGAACAACCTACCATCCCTAGACAAATGGACAAGCAGAAATGTCAAATAAGCAATTAAAGGGAATTCTGCAGAAGATTGTTACAAAGGAAGGAAAAGATTGGGCCACAAAGCTTAATGGAGCATTATGGGCATATAGGATGGCATTCAAGACACAAATTGGTATGACACCATATCAATTCGTCTATGGGAAATCATGTCACCTACCGGTGGAATTGGAACATAAGGCTTATTGGGCTATAAAGGAAATGAACTTGGATCTTGATGCCGCCAGAGTGAAAAGAAAGATGCAAATAAGCGAATTGAAAGAGATGCGATTGCATGCATATGAATATGTGGCCATATACAAAGAGAAAACAAAGAAGTGGTATGATAAGAAGCATTTGAAGAAGGAATTCAAGGAAGGAGATCGGGTGCTCCTGTTTAATTCGTGATTCAGATTATTTGGCAAAGGCAAACTGCGAAGCAAATGGGAGGGGCCTTACGTGATGAATATGGTGTTACCTTCGGGAGCTATAATCATAATGGATGGCAATAGAAACAAGTACACGGTGAATGGACAACGTCTAAAGGTATATCTAGAACCCGACACATTTGAATTAAAATCTTTTAATGTGTATTTCACTGCTTAGTGCCTCATGTGGTCGAGCTTAACGACGTAAAACAAAAGTTCTGTATGTATTTTGATTTCCATAATTTTTCTATTTTTGATTTGGTAATTTAGTGTACCACGCCAATCGGTGCATTGCTGCACCGATTGGCGCAGCCCTGCACCGATTAGCGTGATGGAGTCTTTTGGGTTTTGGAGTTGGTTTTGGACCTTGCCTTTTTAAGACTCGTTAAATTCCGTGAAAAGAGATAGAGTCCTAGTCCGGTTGGAAATTAAGGGATATAAATATGAGAGGACAACAACCCCATGGATCAACTCGCATTACATAGTCACCAGAAGAAAACCCTAAGAGCAGAAGCAATGGAAAGCAGCGTATTGGGCAGCAACCAAGGCGGCAGCGCGACCCTTGCGCCAATCGGCTCGGTAGCAGATTTCCGCAGCCCTCTACAAATTGGTCCTGGGAAGAAATTGACAAAGTGCTGATGCCAACACCAGATGATCCTCTTGTCTGGTCGAATCTGCGGAAGAAATTCATGAAGAAAAGCGAAGCTGATGCGTGGAACGCTGAAAAGGTGAAGATGGACAATGAACTTCGGCAGATGATGAAGAGAGTATTGGTGTGCAAGGGAAAATCTATAGAGCCAATTAAAAGTGAAGTTATTTCTCAAAGGTATACCATAGAAAGTCTTCTTGATCTTGCTAAGCCCTTGTCGGATGAGGATTTCCTATTTTTCAAAAGATCATTGACTGAGCAAGAGAAGGAAGAGTTAGATGAGGAGAGCTTTCTCATAATCCATAGGTGCCGACTTTATAGTGAACATGACATTGCTGCCAAGTATGAACTCAAGCTGTGAGAGGAAGCAGAAGAAGCCATGTACGAGTTGGATGCAAAAAAAGGATCTTCAAGCTAAAAGGGATGAATCCTTTCCCAGGGTTCTTACCGATTGGGAAAGTTTTCAAGATTCATAGGAACAGTCATATTGAGGGTTGCAAGTGTTTCTTTTGTGCTAAAGATCTTCAACGCAAGGTTGCAAGTGTTTCTTGAGGGTTGCATAGAAAATAAGATTCATAGGAACATTCGTATTGAGGGTTGAAAGTGTTTCTTTTGTGCTAAAGATCTTCAATGCAAGGTTGAACTCCAATTGTTGGAAGATCCAACTTTCGTACCTAGAGATGTATTATATGATGATGGCTATTGCACAGTTCCTGATGGGAGGATGCCTAAGGAGATTAACGATGAGATTTTACAAAGGCAATAGAATAAGGTGATCCGTGAGTGTAATCTAGTGCAGATAGTTGAGTATATGACGGAAGATGCCAGCTGCACCAATTGGCGTGACAATGGAGCCGATTGGCGTGACCTGAAGATGGCTGAATTTATTGATCTGATGGCTCGGCCAAGTGACGACGAAGAGCCAGCTGCCAAGAAGTGTAAGACTACACCAGAGGTTCGTAGATCCGCTAGACTATCGGGTAAACCAATTCAAAAGTATTCTGAATGGGATAGCGACTTGGATTCGTTATACTATTTGGAAACTTTGGAGAGTGGTGATCCTAGTATGTCTGGAAATCTTGGTGATGATTCTGATATGCGAAGAAGCTTTGGTAGTCCTAAGTTTGAAAGTCGGGGGACACCTGTAGAATGCAGTAATGACAGGGCAGCAGAAACTTCAACGAGAGTTAATGGTAATGCAGTGAGAGGTGGAGGAAGTCGCAATGGTGAAAGAACACCACTGCGCCGGTCGGCTCAGCCTTTGCGCCGATCAGCTCAGAGGAGTTTGAACAGTGTCTTCCCTTATAGTGTTGAAAATCATAACCTGCAACCGCCTGCTTGCTGTCCTGTTTGCCGAAGAAATATTGAGCACCTTTATGTAGACAGAGATCATGCTTACACGCATCAAACGGATGTGGATCGCAGAATCCAGGATACAATCAAGATGAACGAAGCAGACTACACTTTTCTCATAAGGAATATAAGACGAATTTTTCGAGTCTTGAACAGGCATGGTCTGCATGATTAGTGTGTTGAGTTTCTTCTCTTGCAATGCGGACATTGCAATTTGAGTGTGGGGGAAGGGCTTTGCCATTAGTAATAGTTTTTAAGTGTTTTGAGTCTAGGTTCTCGTTTGTATTTTATTATTTAAGTTTGTGTGTGCTTAAGAGAGTCATGAGTCATGTTGTGAGTTGCTTCAAGGTCTTTCATATAGTTTGAATTATTGCATTGTCTTTAATAAAGTTAGTGTCAATTGTCAAATTGAAAGTGCCCCGTACTATTTATCTTGTCTTTTTGATGATCGATTGGTTGATTACTTGAATTAGTTGGTTACCACTTAACTTTTGAGCTTTGTATTTATGAAAATTTCTTTTGACTCATCATAAGCTAAAGCAAAAGCAAGGTCTAAATATGCCTACATAGCCGAGTGAATGAGAGCAAGCTATATATTTGAACTAATTGGATTGTAAGTAACTTTGTCAACTTTTTGCTCATGATTTTGACCAAGATAGGAAAGGTTGATTTGTTTTGTTTACCTTTGTATTTCTAGCCATTCTTATCCATTTAAATTCCTTACTATCATGGAAACCATACATCTTTGTTTCTCCCTCCTCCTTAATACAACCTATATTCTCAATAAAAGGGAATTCAAAAAATTTCCACTGCTGGTACAAGACAGAAATTGCTGATTATTTTGGGAATAGAAAAAGAGTGAAGGAAAAAAAATATAGATGAGCAGCGCCGACCGGCATAGTGTTGCACCGATCAACGCTGTTGAAAAAAAGAGAAAGAAAAAATATAAAAAGAGAGATAAAGAGAAAAAGCTATTCCCCGAGAGGTAATAAGGTCATCGAAGAAAGCAGCTTTCTGATTATTTCTAATTCTTTGCCATCATTCTCATTGAAACATTTTTCTTTCTTTAGATCTTCTAGATTCCTCTTCTCCATTAAAGTTCTTTTTCAAGAAAATTCTTTCTTAGTGGGCATGATTGAGCACATTGTTGACAAGGTTAATCTTATGGTTTAATTGAGTTATATAGCCCTCCATGATCCACACACAATCCTTGATTAGATTGGAGAGGGAACAAAATACACTTGATGTTTGATGTTAAAGATGAGTTGAGGAGAACTAAAATTGTTTTTGAAAAGATTTTGTTGTAATTTGGTTAAGTTCAAGTATGATGTGCCGATTGGTTAAAAGGAGATAAGAGAAAATCTTTGTGGAGGGATAACGAGTAAAAATGATGATTGATATTGATTGCTTGAGAAATGGTGTGAAGAGTCTTGTTACATATTTGATTTTGTATTGCTCGAGGACTAGCAATGATTTGAGTGTGGGGGAACTGTTGGTGGTTTCTAGATGCCTATTTTATCTACTAAAAAGGGATGTTTTGCATCTTAATTCAGTGGTCTAGACTAACAATTAACCCCATATTTGCATATATTTGTAGTTGTTCTGTTTTGGATGTAATTACAAGAAACATGTGTAAAAAAGGGCAATTATGGATAAAGAACTAAAGAGTAACAAAGATGAGCTAGATAAGGAGCCGCACCGATCGGCACGGGCCTGCATCGATCGGCGCAGAAGGGAAAGATGATGAAAACACGACCCAGTCCGATAAAGATGAAGGCCCAACCCAGTATGACATAGAGTCGGTGGAAGTTGACCTAATCCCGTGTCACACCCGGTTTTAAGGACAAAACCAAGTGTTTGTCATATGTGTGCCCAGGAACAAGTTTCACACATATCGATAGTAAAGTGAATAACATTATAACCAATGTCATTAATAAAGCATACCATTATTACATAAATAGTTATCTTTAAAGACTATAACGACTCTCTTGATAAATAGCAGTGGAAAACACCATAACACCATAGGCAATCGACCGGGGCATGCACGCCTAGTAGTAGTCTTCATCAATGTAGTCCATGTCTCCATCTTCTGAGCAGCAGTTTATTTTACAAGAACAAAGGGAAATAGCAAGGGTGAGCACATGCCGTACTCAGCAAGTGGGGGAAAATATGACATGCAAGCTTAATAGAAGAAAGGCTAACACAATGGTTCATTTGCATAAATGAGCACTACACCTAAGACCATTTGAATGGCACTCCTATTTACTAAGTGAAAAGTTCTCCCAAGTTATCTCATCTATCCAGCACTACAGGTTACATCGCTACCAACCATGGGTTAAACCGCCCATAGGAAACCACACTAAAGGTTACACCGCCTGTAGCCAACCATGGGTTAAACCACCCAACCCAAACATGGCTACCCACCAAGTCCACCCATAATCAACCTACTAATCGTGTGAAAGGTCCATGCCACTCATGACCGTGAGCACGACTATTATAACCGTTTTACACTCTATAGAGGTTGCACAACATTACCCACAGGTTGGTGATTCTGTCACCCGTCAGTGACTAAAGTCTCCATGTTGCCCAAATCACACTACCGTAGGTGTGAGGCCAGGAGAGCACCACAAGGTCTTTCAAAGAGCTTCCCAGCTTGAAAACAATCCATGCTAAGGTTTCACCGCTGCAAAATTAAACCGTTCCTACAAAAGTCCCCTCTGGCGCCGTGGCTAGGAGTGAACCATCCATCGCCTGAGTCCGAGAGTAAACCGACCCGTCCTCATCCCTCGACTGCCCGCAAAACTGGGGAGACATCTTGGTACTAAACCGAGCCTACCCATATCAGCCCTATGCTTTGTGCGGTTTTCATGGTTACACGTTCACGAATCTACCCTTGTGATCCCGAGCAGGTACCACCACAATCCCCCAGTACTATACCGAGTACACGTGCATACCCGCACCATCATCATCATCATCCTGCTTGGATCACCCTAGGTTCCATATTGCTAAAAAGGATTACCCATCCCTCGTGATCATTATGTCAAAGTGAACCATTAGTCAAGATTAATATTAGACACTTCCATTTCTCGACATAGCAAACTAAGCATGACGTACCCATACTATTATACTACACCAAAACCCAGGCGACAAGGAATAATAAGGAACATGATAATGACACATAGGATTCAATATTTACAAGCATGCATAGAGATAGAGAGAATGTAAAACATAGGTTCAATATGCATCAAGGACACTTGCCTGGTTCCCCTTGCTACTGCCGCTCAAAGTCTTCTGGCTAGAGGTCCTGAAAGTTCTCCAACTGTTGGTCGTCTACTAATGTCACACCGGAAAGACAAGCATACAAACATACTAAGAAACAATACATCACACAGTAACAAACTACAATGAAAGCTATACTATGAAAAAGTTACGAGTAAAAAGTTATGGCTATTTGAAGTTCAGGGGTCAAAATGTAAAAACAGACAAAGTAAAGGACCTAAAAGTAATTTTAGACAAATAAAAGGGCTAAACTATAAAATGTACAACTAAAATATAATTTATGAAAATTTTAGGGACCAAAATGTAATTTATAAATATAACAGGGACTAAATTGTAAAAAGTCAAGACTAAAACATAATTACTAGTAACTCCAAGAGTGTTTTTTATAAAATTATAGGATTAAAATAATTAATTAATAACTCAGGGGCCTAAATAAAAAAGTTACAGAATGAAAATATAATTATTTTAAAATCTAGGGGCCTAAGTGCAAAATTATGCATTAATAGATAATTAATCAATACTAAACTTAATTAATTAAATTAATTAAAATAACCCCTGTAGACTAGGTCCATGGGGTCGTGGACCAGCTTTGACCGAAGGGTCCACGGTCCACCATGGACCCGGGTAATACCCCTTCGGCCGATCTAATCTGGACCGTCCAGATTAGATCCGACAGCTGAGGAGATCCCGACGGGGGAGGCGGTGGCCGGCGAGCAAGGAGGCGGTGGCACATACGGTTTTGGGTCCACGGGCGATGAAACTTGTCGCTAAGTGCACCAACGAAGAGAGGAGCTCACGGGGATGCTCACCAGGGGTTCGCGCGTGATGGGGGAAGTCGGAGGAGCGGGGCCGATGGCGAGCTTGCGGCGGCGGACGTCGGCGGCAGCGCTAGGGCGAACAGAGGCGCGAGAGGCGGCGGGGTTTAGGGAAAACCAGAGTAGAGGGGGTGGGGTCCGCTATTTATAGGGGCACGACCCCCGGGTTGCGTGGTGCGCATGCCGAGGGCGTCGGCATCTGCGGCTGGTGGCGCGCTAGGGTTAGGCAGGGCGGGCGCAGGCAGCGTGGGGAAGTGGGCCGGGGCGAGCTGGCGGGGCACGCTGTCTTGCTGGGCCGTGGGAGGGGAGGCATAGGTCGGGGCAAGCCGAGAGGGGAGAGCAGGGAAAAGGGGAGTAGGCCGCGGGAGCTGGCCCAGACGTGGATGAGGCAGAAGGGGGAAGCGGGGGGAAAAGGATCGGGCCTAGGAGAGGGGATTCGGCCCAAGTGGCAGGGGTTTTTCTAATTCCTTTCCCCTTTTCCTTAACCTTTCCAAAAATAAATCAAAATTGATTCCTACTCGGATTTTAAATACATTTTCCAAGCAATAAAATCCTAATGCAGCTACCAGCATGAATGCAACATTCCAAAATTTTAAAATACCTAAAAATTGAAAAATTAGGGTGTTACAAACCTACCCCCCTTAGGATGAATCTCGTCATCGAGATTCAGTTTGTTCGGAGAAAAGATCGAGAAACTCCTTCTTCAAGTCTTCTTCTCTCTCCCATGTGGCTTCTTCCCGGGAGTGATTTCTCCATTGCACTTTGCATGTGCGATACCTCTTGTTCCGTGTCACATTCTCTGCCGTTTCTAGAATCTTCACTCGATACTCCTGATATGCGAGATCTTCTCCAACCTCCAAGTCCTCTATAGGCACTTGTTCCTCTGGTACGGGTAAGCACTTCTTCAATTGAGAAACGTGGAAAATATCTTGCACCTCTAACAACTGTGGAGGTAGTTCCAACTGATAAGCCACTTCACCTCTTGGTTCCAAGATCTTGAAAGGACCAATATATCGGGGTGCTAGCTTGCCCCTAACATTAAAACGACGAAGTCCTCTCATAGGAGACACCTTCAGGTATACAAAGTCACCAACCTCAAAACTCAAATCCCTTCTTCTATGGTCAGCATAGCTCTTTTGTTTGGACTGCGCGAGCTTGAGGTTTTCCTTAACAACATGATGTTGTCTCTGTGCCTCTTGGAGAATTTCTGGTCCAAACACTTGTTTTTCTCCGGTCTCGTTCCAAAACAAGGGAGTCCTACACTTCCGACCATATAAAACCTCAAATGGAGACATCTTCAAACTCTCTTGATAACTATTGTTGTAGGAGAACTCCGCATAGGGAAGACTCTTTTCCCAACTATTACCATACTGTAATGTACAGGCTCTCAACATATCCTCAAGGATTTGATTCACCCTTTTAGTCTGTCCGTCCGTCTGTGGATGATATGCTGAGCTAAAGTTTAGCCTAGTATCCATTGACTCATGTAGCTTCTCCAAAAACCTTGAAGTGAATTGAGTCCCTCTATCTGAGACGATCTTCTTGGGCACACCATGTAGACATACAATTCTAGACATGTACAGCACCGCGAGCTTTGGGCACTTATACGTAGTCTTGACCGGAATGAAGTGCGTGACCTTAGACAAATGATCCACTATTACCCATATAGAGTCATAGCCATTTTGGGTCCTTGGTAACCCCACAATGAAATCTATACTAATTTCTTCCCATTTCCATTCTGGTATCTTTAATGGTTGCAAAAGTCCCGCGGGTCATGGACGTTCTCCTTTGACTCATTGACAAATATCGCATAACGCCACATATTCAGCAACAACTCTTTTCATACCATACCACCAATACCGACTCTTAAGGTCATGGTACATCTTAGTACCCCCCGAATGAATCGAGGATGCTGACTCATGGGCATCCCGTAGTATTACTTCCTTGGTCTCCTTCACATCCGGCACATAAAGCCTTTCCTTGTACCATAAGGTTCCCACATCATCTATAGTGAAGCCTGGAGCCTTGTGCTCTGAAACTTGGAGCTTGATCTCCTGTATCTTAGGATCTTCTAGTTGTCCCTTCTGAATGTCATGCTCCAGGGTTGAGTCGACTTCCATAGTCACTACCTCGGTATTAGTGACCCATCCCAAGTTATGCGTCTCAAACTCCTCGCACAATCTTGGCTGCATGTCTCTTGCTGCTAGCATACTCAAATGTGACCTCCTACTCAAAGCATCCGCGACAACGTTGGCCTTCCCTGGGTGATAGTTTATATTTAAGTTATAATCCTTGATGAGTTCCAACCACCGACATTTCCTAAGATTGAGGTCTGGTTGAGTGAATATGTACTTTAAACTCTTGTGGTCCAAATAGATCTCACACTGCTTGCCAATGAGGTAGTGCCTCCATATCATGAGAGCATGAACCACTGCTGCTAACTCTAGGTCATGAGTTAGGTACTTCTCCTCGTGCTTCCTCAATTGCCTCGAAGCATACGCGACCACATGACCTTCTTGCATGACCACACATCCTAGGCCTTGTCTAGAAGCATCACAATAAATGGAGAAAGGTTTCTCCATATCGGGCATGGTCAGAATTGGTGCCGTCATCAATCTCTTCTTCAACTCTTGGAAACTTGCCTCACGCCTAGGCGTCCACACAAAATCCTTTCCCTTCTCCAACAAATCCGTCATAGGCTTGGCTATCTTGGAGAACCCTTCTATGAACCGCCTATAATACCCTGCCAATCCAAGGAAACTCCGGATGTCAGTGATGTTGTGGGGCGTATTCCAACTTAACACATCCTCTACTTTCCTAGGATCCATAGACACCCCCCCAGCGGATATGATATGGCCAAGAAAAGACACCTCCTCGAGCCAAAACTCACACTTGTTTAACTTTGTGTATAACTGGTTCTCTCGAAGCTTCTGCAATACCAAACGAAGATGCTCCTCATGCTCTTCTTCATTCTTCGAGAATACCAAGATATCATCGATAAACACCACCACAAACTTGTCCAAGTACTCCATGAATACCTTGTTCATCAGATACATGAAGTAGGCAGGGCCATTAGTCAATCCAAAGGACATGACAGTATACTCATAAAGTCCATACCGAGTGGTGAAGGCGGTCTTGGGTATATCAGATGCCCGAATCTTCAACTGATGATATCCGAAACGTAAATCAATCTTGGAGAAAACGCATGCTCCTCTCAACTGATTAAACAAGTCATCTATCCTAGGCAGTGGATACTTGTTCTTGATGGTGAGGGCATTAAGGGGTCAATAATCTACACACATCCTCTGGGTACCATCCTTCTTAGGGACGAAGATAACGGGGGCTCCCCATGGGGATGCACTAGGTCGGATAAATCCCTTATCTAACAATTCTTGTATTTGCTCCTTAAGTTCAGCTAGTTCGGTAGTGTCCATCCTATAGGGTCGCTTAAATATAGGTGCAATATCAGGAATGAACTCAATAACAAACTCGATATCTTGATCAGGTGGCATACCTGGCAACTCCTCTGGGAAAACATCAGGAAACTCGCATACCACCCGGATATATTAGGTTGAGGCCACATCCAATTGATTCAACTTCACTCGGTTGCCTGCTCCCTTGTTAGTGAGCAATGCATCAGCCACATACTCAAATTCCTTCCCTGTACTAGACGTGAGCTTCACTGCCTTCTTGGAACAATCTATAAGTCCCTTATGCTTGCTCAACCAATCCATCCCAAGAATCACATCGATCCCTTTTGACTCAAGCACAATGATTTTGGCGGAGAAGTCTACCCCCCCTTATATTAAGTTTTACCTTAGGACAAACATGCCTTGCATCCATCTCTCCCCCAGGAGAGCTAACAATCATCCTATTCTTTAGCATAGATATGGGTAGGTTGTGTTTTTCAACAAAAACAACAGATATGAAGGAATGTGATGCTCCAGAATCAAATAAGACAACTGCATGATTATCATTTGCAAGGAACATACCGAGGATGACATCTGGAGATTCCTAAGCATCATCAACAACCACATGATTGACACGAGCGCGAGCTTGGTTCTGTCTGGCTTGCGTTGGTGCAGAGTTCACATTGCAATTAGGAGCAGTGTTCCCACCTTGAGGTGGGGTCTGGTCTGGGCATCTCTGGAAACATTTATTGGCGAAATGTCCTAGGTCACCACAACAATAGCAAGCTTCTCCATTTGCACGGGTCGGTCCATTATTGGTCTTTGGTGGGGCCGTCACAGCAGGACGAGCGGTCTGGTAATTGGGACGCTGAACTTGACGCCGAGGAATAAAGAATCCTTGGCCCGTAGGTTGAGTCCTCTGCTGTCCACTGTGCTGCCTAGAGCAGAATACATGCCTACTAGAAGAAGATCCAATGCGAGGCCTAGTGTTGTTGCCTCCTTGCTGACCCTGATGCTCCATCTTGCGCTTGCTATCCATCTTTGCCCTTCGGTTCTCTAGGACTAGAGCTTTATCCACCATCTCCTGAAAGTTCGGACAGTCACGAGCCTCCAGAGCATAGGCAAGGCCATTATTCAACCCATCCAGCAAACACTCACACTTCTTCTGATCTGTGTCCACTTCTCCTGGGGCATACCTAGATAGCTGAGTAAAGCATGCAACATACTCACTCACTATCTTGGAGCCCTGCTTCAGATCCTGGAACTCCTTCTTCTTCAGTCTCATCACTACCTGAGGCACATGGTAAGACCTAAAGCTGTTCTGAAACTCCTGCCAGTTAATGCTCTCGGGTTCCTCATGAGCTGCAACATACGCATCCCACCAATCCGTAGCTGGTCCAACAAGCTGGTGTGCAGCAAACAACACCCTCTCCCTGTTGTTGCATTGCGTGACTTGCAGTTTCTTGTCGATGGTCTTTAGCCAGTCATCCGCATCCATGGGTTCCATAGAGTGAGAGAAAGTTGGAGGCTTGGTCCACTGGAAGTCTCCAAGCTTGTTTCTAGGAGGGGGAGCAGCTCCTGTGACATTGTTGTTCTGTTGCTACACTAGGGTCTAGTGCATGGTCTAGAGAAGCTGTGTCTGCATAGCCATGAGTTGTTCCGTAGAGAGCTGCGGAGGTGGCTGCTCCGGTTCCTCATGGTTGTTGTGGACATTATGGTTTCCTCTCACCATCCGATGTAGATTAATGATACGGTCAAACAAAATAGGATGCAAGGATATGGTGAAACAGAACCACAAGATAAAGGTGTAGAATAAAAGCGATAGACAAAGAGATATCCCAAAACTACTAATCTTTATTAAAAGAAAAAGATATGTGTTTTGCAAGACATTCCTTGCAACACAAGCACACTCATGCAAAAATCCAAATCACACTCATCACACCAATCACACTAGTAAACCAAACATGAGGACGTGCTAATCTAAAACTCTATCTCGCTAAACTATTACATAGATAAGACTCGACTCTAATCGATAACTAATGACTTATCCTCATGACTCAAAAGACTTCCCTAACGAAGGCTACTCCTCACCATCCTCATCTTGGTCATTCCTCTTGTTAGCTTCATCCTTCCAAAGATCAATGCGAAGAGGGGAACTCGGTGGCACAGATGCTGGCGCCTCCTCTAGGTCCTCGTCATCAGAAACTCCATCATTCTCCAACAACCTGATCCTCTCCTCCTCCTCCTCCTCATACAGCCTGCGGAGATCGTCGATCTCATCAAGGGCCTCGTAGTAGTCCTCGTCCATGGCTGAAGAGAGATGGACTTTCTTTGGCAGATGTGTCAAGTTGTTGTTGCTTCCCACAGACATCATACGATTGTCCAAGCTGCCACTGGGCCTCTGCAGAAAGTGAGCGTACTGAGTGTCACGAAGATCCTCATCCTCCTCGTGACAAAGAACCTCCAGAGCACGACGAGTTGCATCACGAATCCCAGCATCAAAAGTGGACCTACGTGACGAGGCATGGTGCACGCGCCGAGTGTGCTGGTGTCCTCGTCTGTAGCCTTCTCGTAAAGCACCACTCGTACTTCCCACTTGTAGCGGTCTCCCTAAATGGGCATCCTGGTGCTGATATAAAGCGGTGGGGTGCTGTAGCCGAGTCCCTGATGTATGCTCCATAGTGTCCTCAGGTAGTATCCACAGTGTTGTCCATCTGAGTGCTGCTCCACCAGTGGTTGCGTCATCCAAAGGGCACCTAGTGGAAATTGAGGAGCTGGGACGACAATGCGCCTGCGAGCCGTAAGCCTGTGACAAGCCATCTACAAAATTTTGAAAAGAGTGTGAAAGAAAAGAAAGTTAGTAAAACTTTTATAAACTAAAAGATAATAAAGCAACAAAAGAGGTAGACAACAAGGAGTGAAAAAGCAAAACTAGAAGCCAAAAGTTTTGGAAAATAGTTTTATTATAATATAGCTCAACTAATCCTTAAGACACGACCACTCTATCTAAACTAGCGTCCTACGGTCGACACGGCTCTGATACCACTTTTGTCATACCCGGTTTTAAGTACAAAACCAAGTGCTTATCATATGTGTGTCCAGGAACAAGTGAATAACAGTATAACCAATATCATTAATAAAGCATACCACTATTAGAAACAATTGTCTTTAAAGACTATAATGACTCTCTCGATAAATAGCAGTGGAAAACACCATAACACCACAGGCAATCGACCGGGGGCACGCATGCCTAGTAGTATTCTTCATCAATGTAGTCCATATCTCCATCTTCTGAGCAGTAGTTTATAGTACAACAACAAAGGGAAATAGCAAGGATGAGCACATGCCATACTCAGCAAGTGGGGAAAAATATGACCTGCAAGCTTAATAGAAGAACGGCTAAGACAATGGTTCATTTGCATAAATGAGCACTACACCTAAGACCATTTGAATGGCACTCCTATTTACTAAGTGAAAAGTTCTCCCAAGTTATCTCATCTATCCAGCACTATAGTTTACACCGCCTGTAGCCAACCATGGGTTAAACCGCCCATAGGAAACCACACTACAGGTTACACCGCCTGTAGCCAACCATGGGTTAAACCACCTAAATCAAACTTGGCTACCCACCAAGTCCACACATAATCAACCCACAAATCGTGTGAAAGGTCCATGCCGCTCATGACCATGAGCATGGCTATTATAACAGTTTTACAGTCTGCAGAGGTTGCACAGCTTTACCCACAGGTTGGTGATTCCGTCACCCATCAGTGACTAAAGTCTCCATGTTGGCCAAATCACACTACCGTAAGTGTGAGGCCAAGAGATCACCACAAGGTCTTTCAAAGAGCTTCCCAGCTTGCAAACCATCCAAGCTAAGGTTTCACCGCTACGGAATTAAACCGTTCCTATAGAAGCCCCCCTCTGGCACCGTGTCTAGGAGTAAACCGTCCATCGCCTGAGTCCGAGAGTAAATCATCTCGTCCTCATCCCTCGACTGCCCGCAAACCTGGGAAGACATCTTGGTACTGCACCGAGCCTACCCATATCAGCACTGTGCTTTGTGCGGTTTTCATGGTTACATGTTCCACGAACCTACCCTTGTGATCCCAAGCAGGTACCACCACAATCCCCCAGTACTATACCGAGTACACGTGCATACCCGCACCATCATCATCATCTTCCTGCTTGGATCACCCTAGGTTCCATATTGCTAAAAAGGATTACCCATCCCTCATGATCATTATGTCAAAGTGAACCATTAGTCAAGATTACTATTAGACACTTCCATTTCCCGATATAGCAAACTAAGCATGACATACCCATACTATTATACTACACGAAAACCCAGGCGACAAGGAATAATATGGAAGATGATAATGACACATAGGATTCAATATTAACAAGCATGCATAGAGATAGAGAGAATGTAAAATATAGGTTCAATATGCATCAAGGACACTTGCCTGGTTCCCCTTTCTGCTGCTGCTCAAAGTCTTCTAGTTGGAGGTCCTGAAAGTTCTCCAACTACTAGTCGTCTACTAACGTCACACCAGAAAGACAAGCATACAAACATACTAAGAAACAATATACCATACAGTAACAAACTACAATTAAAGCTATACTACGAAAAAGTATGCGTTGCTACGATCACGTGAGCGCAAGAATCGTCTCAATCAGAGTTACGAGTAAAAAGTTATGGCAATTTGAAGTTCAGGGGTCAAAATGTAAAAACAGACAAGGCAGAGGGCCTAAAAGTAATTTTAGACAAATAAAAGGGCTAAAGTATAAAATGTATAACTAAAATATAATTTATGATAATTTTAGGGACCAAAATGTAATTTATAAAAATAACAGGGACTAAATTGTTAAAAGTTAGGACTAAAACATAATTACTAGTAAGTCCGAGGGTGTTTTTATAAAATTACAGGATTAAAATAATTAATCAATAACTCAGGGGCCCAAATAAAATAGTTACAGAACAAAAATATAATTATTGTAAAATCTAGGGGCCTAAGCGCAAAATTACGCATTAACAGATAATTAATCAAAACTAAACTTAATTAATTAAATTAATTAAAATAACCCCCGTAGACTAGATCCACGGGGTCGTGGGCCGGCGTTGACCGAAGGGTCCATGGTCCACCATGGTCCGGGGTCATACCCCTTTGGCCGATCTAATCTGGACCGTCCAGATTAGATCCGACGGCCGAGGAGATCCCGGAGGGGAGGCGGTGGCCGGCGAGCAGGGAGGTGGCGGCGCCATGGCCGGAGGCGGTGGCGCATGCGGTTTTGGGTCCACGGGCGACGAAACTTGTCGCTGAGTACACCAACGGAGAGAGGAGCTCACGGGGATGCTCACCAGGGGTTCGCGCGCGACGGGGGAAGTCGGTGGAGCGGGGCCGACGGTGAGCTTGCGGTGGTGGATGCCGGCGGTGACGCTAGGGCAAACAGAGGCGCGAGAGGTGGCGGGGTTTGGGGAAAAGCGGAGTAGAGGGGGTAGGGTCCGCTATTTATAGGGGCACAACCCACCGGGTTGCATGGCGCGCATGCCGAGGGTGTCGACATCGGTGGTTGGCAGTGCGCTAGGGTTTGGCGGGGTGGGCGCGGGCGGCGCGGGGAAGTGGGCCAGGGCGAGCTGGCGGGTTACGCCGGTTTGCTGGGCCACGGGAGTGGAGGCCCAGGCTTGGGCAGGCCGAGAGGGGAGAGCGGGGAAAAGGGGAGTGGGCCGCGGGAGCTGGCCCAGATGGGGAAGAGGGAGAAGGGGGAAGTGGGGGGAAAAGGATCGGGCCCAGGAGAGGGGATTCAGCCCAAGTGGCAGGGGTTTTTGTATTTTCTTTCCCTTTTTCCCTAACCATTCCAAAAACAAACCAAAATCAATTCCTACTCGGGTTTTTAAATACATTTTCCAAGCAATAAAATCCTAATGCAACTACCAACATGAATGCAACATTCCAAAACTTTAAAATACCTAAAAATTGAAAAATCAGGGTGTTGCATCCCATCATGTATAAAAGGAAGGTAATTATCAAGAGCCAAGGGCGATAGCAGATGACGGCAATCACGAGAATCAGTTATTAGAACTAGGGTTCTAGGATACTGACGGCGGAAGTTGGTCAACACCGATGAGAACCACCAGAAGGGAGGTCGTGCCGACCGGTGCGATGCTTGCACCGATCGGCTTATGCGCATTACAGCGCTATTTCTCATCTCTCTGCCATGTCTAGCGGATGGATGAGTGAGTAGTCTCATATTCTCTTCTCTAGTGTGGGGATCCGGTCATGTAACTCTCATACTTTTTGATACTCTCTCGATGAACTTAATTGCATATCTATCTATCCTTTTTCATTAGTGTATTGGCCAATACACTTTTGCCCATTACATAGTACAAGAAAACCAGTGGGGACCTAATAGCCTCTATAGTGATAGTTGGGGTGAATGAAACTACCATGTCTTGTAGAATATTAGAGTCATCACTCGAGTTGACAAGAATAAGGTTGCATGCTAGTGAACCAATCCTAAGGAGAGAATCCTTCATTATCCTATTACCTCATCAATAACGTTCACCCTCCACTCTCTCACCGTCATCATTCACACCAACCAACCAATTGCAATTTGTTAGTAACCCTTTAATAGTAATTGTTTCGCTCGTTCCTTGTGGATTCGATAACCTCGAATACTCTGAGGGAAGAAGAGCTACAACTGTACACTGTCCTCTTGTGGTGTATAAGTGGTTGCATAACTACGACCAACAGCCCCCCCCCCCCCCCGGGGCTATGTGGTGTCGTTCGTCCCCTTCCACGAGCGTGGGCATGGGAAGTCGGCGCATGACTTCCTCCACGTGCTTCTGTTCCACTGCCGCATGGAGCTGCAGCACCTAAACCCCAATGGAATCCTGCACATCCTGGCCTTCATGGCCTTGTGCGAGGGGTTCTTGGGGGTTGCACCCAACTTAGATTTGTGGTAACACTTCTTCCTCACCTCCTACATCCATCGCAAGATCTGGACCGAGTTCTTCCCCTACGCCATCTGGTGCGTTGGCATCCATCTCCGAGGGGAACATGCGGGGGATTACCTCCAGATGCCCACCCTGACCAATCATGGGGGGTGGCACAAGAGGTGGTTCTATTTGCACAGCAACAAGCTCCATCCTCTCCCTGGGTTTACCGGCCGGGACATCCCCGTACCTAGGGATAGCTGGCACTAGGGGAAAGGGAGGGACGAAGAGTAGTGGATTAGGGATGCCCTCAACGCGATCGCACATCTCAAGCTGTGTGGTCTCAATGGCGACGGTGTTGTCGGGTGGTTCCATAAGCAGCAGTTCGCGCCACTGTCGGCCCGTAAACTCCCCATGTTCCTGGTCAAGGATACGGGCCACATCGTGTCAGACAATGTGATAGCTGAGGAACTGCTGCCCGATGACGAGGTTGCAAAGCGGGTGAAGGCGGTTCTGGGGCTTCTGCTCGGCCCTGGCCTATTCCGGATGGGACGGTGATGCGTCCAAGCCCTCAGGCGGTTGACATGGAAAGTGGCACTATTTTCCTCTCTTTTTTCTTGTCTTTTCTCTGACATCTTTGGCCCTCCGATCATTATTGCTGCTGATCTCACTCTAGTGTCTGTGTCCACAGTCCCAGTGGATGTGCTTCATCTAGACCCCTCGCCTCGGGTTGTCAAAGGACCAGCCCCTGCGGACCACTAACCGCTTCAGGAACGTGGAGCAGCGGGAGGCCAAGACTGAGACGTAGAAGAAGAAGGATGCTGACATCCTGGTGAGGCAGGCGAAGGAGGAGAGGTCGCGCCATTGGCAGGCATTGAGGGAGCAAAAGGAGTTGCAGGGGGAGAACCCGGACACCTTGTCGACCGCGTCGATGGAGGAGGAGGACGAGGATGAAGACGATGATGTGTCTGACGGTGGGGAGGCGGATAGTGATTCGGTGGCAACAGTGACAATGACAACGACGACGATGACCTTGGCGGCGATTTCGGCTTGGCGGTTGGGCTCGGCTACGTGACGTTCGTCCTTCCGACCCTTGGGGTGGGATCATCTTTGGTCTCGCCGCTGCCCCCCTGATCCAGGGCCACCACAGGTTTTCGTTTGGTCGAAGAGGCGGTGTTGGGTCGGCTGTCCTCAACAGAGGGACCCCACTCACCCGCGCCAACCGAGACCCCTGTCGGGGAGCAACTCTCGTTGGTGAGGTCCCCCATTGAGGAGTAGTCGAGAGTGTGGCGTGGGTGCAGAAAGTCAAGCCGGCATGGGTCGAGACGCCACCCATCATCGGCACGGTCGAGGTTGCACCTTCCGCAGCAGTCACAGAGATGCACCCGCGCAATGACCGGCAATGCGCTGCTCAAGAAGCAGCAGGCGGTTAGCCTGAAGCCCTATCGGCCAAGGTTCACCATGGCGAAGACACTCAAGGGGGATGCCGCCACCGAAGCAATAGCACATGATGCAGCTGTAGCCACGGTGGACTCCGGAACACGCATGTTAGTGGCAGGGGGCAAAGATGTCGGTGGTGCCCTGGACAGCGGCACGCCCGGGCTCACTGAACCCAACGTGGGCGACGAGGCTGCCAGTGCCGTGGCTACGGGGGTTGCTGGTGCTACACCTGGTGCGAGCAACGAAGCTGCCAGCACCGCGGCTCTTGGGGTTGCTAGAGGGGGCGCCTCACGCGGTTTCGGTTGTGCCTCTGATGGAGGCCGAACTCACGTTCGTCGGAGAGGAGTTCGGGATGATAAAGCGCTCGTGCAACCCTATCGGGCTTCAAGACCTCGCGGCGTCCCGAGCGCTGAAGTTCGAGTGTGAGGCCTCATTCGTCTCAGGCCCGTGAGCCTTGGCCGCCGCTCAGCAGGAGTTGGAGGAAGAACTTCAGTGCGGTGTGGACCTGGGTACGAGGCTGGTTGAGAAGGAGGCCTCCATTGAGCAGGTCGCCAACTAGCTGAGCTGAACGGAGGTCGACCTTGCCGCTTCCAGGAAGGAGCATGATGACGCCAATGCAAGGGCTCTATCCACCGCCACAGATGTCGATAGGCTCAACCTTGCATTGCAGTAGGAGAAACTATGTCACAAGGTGGCAGACAAAGCGGCCAAGATCTCTATCGAAGCATCAGTTGGCTATCTAGAGCAGCTGCAAAGCTCCCACCAGAGGGAGGAGGGTAAGCTCTTTCTTTTACTCTTCTTTTTCTTGCCTTATTGTAGTTCCTTTTGGTTCACCGACCCTGTTGGGTGTCGTGCAGATCTGGGGTCAAAGCTGGCGGCAGCCGAGGGCTCCCTTTGCTAGGAGTTCAGAGAGAAGGAGGTGCTCTATGACGTGATGGGTCGAGCGGCGTGAGAGCTTCAGGTCGACCTTCCTTCCGTCATCGCACCCGCGGAGCAAGTCGGGAGGCTGATGGAGGTTGCCCACGCCTGGATCAGGCAGGGGGTGCGTTTCGACGTGCGCACTGCCTTCTACATGTTTCCCACTCACTTCAACTTGGTCGATGCCGAGTTCGAGGCCATGAGCACGGGGCACGTTGAAGGACACACTTCTGAGCAGGTAGAGGCGATTGGCGCTCACACCGCTCCTTACACTAACATCTTGGATCGCGTGCACGAGGAGGACGTGCCCCCGAAGGCTATGGAGGAAAATTAATCAATGGTTGCTTTAGTTGTTTTAATTGTTTTGGTTGTTCTGGCGGGTCATGATGCCCATGTAATAGTTTGAACTTGTGTTTGTTAAATTTTGCTGGCCCGTGGTGGCCTTAAATAATTTTAGTTCCTGTTACTAAACCCCTTTGTGTGTTTGGCCTGTTGCCTCTCTTGCTTTGGCTCACAAAGTTTGAGCCCCCAAGTGTTTTGGAAGTTTAGTCTCGCCGGTGATCGCTGTTGTCGTGGCCGCTGGGGCAAGCACGATGGTGAACCGTCCAACCGGCTCAACTATGAACTTCTTTCCTCATGGTTCACTTTGTTTACCAGCAGAGCGAGGCTCGAGGTCGAGAAAGGCGGGGAGAAGAAAGAAAACAATTTCAAGCAAAAGTGGAGGGAGCATAGCCGTGCGGGCCTATTGTGCCTTTCCAGCCCTCGAGTGACGCTCGACTCCTTGGGAGAGGTCGGGCATCACTTAGAAGCGAACAAGGTGTACGGGGAATACAGAAAATAGAGAGTTAGGGATAGAATTTACGTAGTTGTGAGATGTTCCACGTGTTCTTGAATTCTTCACGCTCCACGGTCTTGGGCTTGTAGGTGTCGAGTGGATCACTCAGGACACGACGTACGGTCCTTCCCAGGGTGGCAAGATCTTGTGCTGACCCCTATTGTCTTGAACCCTGCATAAAATGAGGTCGCCTTCGAGGAGACCCATGTCTCTTACATTTCGATCATGGTAGCAGCATAGTGCCTGCTGGTATTTGGTCGAGTGGAGGAGTGCTACGTCTCGCACCTCGTCTATCTGGTCGAGCGCATCTTGGAGCGTTGCTTCATTGCCTTGCTCGTTGAATGCACATACTCGCGGCGCACCATAGTCTAGATCTGTGGGCAGAATCACTTCAGACCCGTAAACCATGAAAAAGGGCGTGAAGCCCATCGCACGACTCTGGGTCATGCGAAGACTCCAGAGTACGGCGTGGAGTTTGGCCATCCATCGTTTCCTGAATTGCTTCAGACGGTTGAAGACGATGGTTGGGTCTAGGCTTTAACCCTTGGAGCATCATGCCTTTTGCCTGCTCGACATGGCTGTTTGTCTTGGGATGGACGACAGCGGCCCAGTCGATGCGGATGTTTTAGTCGTTGCAGAATTTTAGGAATTTTTACCCATGAATTGCATTCCATTTTCTGTGGTTATTTAGTTCGGGACCCCAAATCGGTGGATGATGTCGATGAAGAATTCGACTGCTTCCTCGGATCGGATTTTTACTAGCGGGCGTGCTTTGATCCACTTGGTGAACTTGTTGACCGTGACAAGCAAGTGGGTGTAGCCCACGAGCGCTTTTTTCAATGGGCCGATTAGGTCTAGTCCCCAGGCCGTGAAAGGCCATGTGAGGGGGATCGTTTGGAGGGCTTGTACCGGCAAGTGCATTTGGCGGGCATAGTATTGGCAACCCTTGCAGGTTTTGACTATGCAGGTCATGTCGCCCACGGCAGTCGGCCAGTAGAAGCCTTGGCAAAATGCAGTACCCACGAGGGTTCGAGGTGTGGCATGGTGACCGTAGACCCCGTGAATGTCGACGAGTAGCTGGATGTTTCGTTGATGGGGATACATCACTACATAATTTTTGTGACACTGCGCTTGTAAAGCTCCCCGTCAATTAAGACGAAAGACTTGTCACGTCGATAGCATCACTTGGCTTTGGTGCCATTGACGGGAAGCGTGCCTTGAGCCAAGAACTCGACGTACAGGATTCTCCAATCATCCGGGGGCTCTTCTCTTTCGACGTGGGTGTCGATTTGCTCGACCCCGGGGATGTCTGATGGGTCGGCCGCCTCGCGTAAGTCACCTGGTTGGTTGATGAGGACATCACTCCTAAGGACACATGTAACACTCCTCCAATTCTGGACTTGCAAGATCCAATGACTAGAGCTCGTGCACGATGACTAAATTTAGAGGTGAGCTCATTCCTACGTTCTTCATTATATGTCACTTTTTAGAATGGTTTGCTACCTAACGATTATATTGTAATTAGTAACCATGGAGAGGACCAGGAGATGATGGGAGAAGGACTTGGAGACGTGGAGGACCGGCAAGGACGTGGAATCCAAGGTGGAGGCCCAACCAAAACCGACTTCGAGTCTGTTTTGGGGCTCAGGACCAGTCTGCACTAAAACGGATGCTCAGAACGCATGCGTACTCGGATTTGGATATTCTACATATGCACGGAAAGATAAGAAGAATACATTTCAAATGCCACTGGTCTCATATCAAAATTCATCAGGAGTCATCGGGAATCGTCGAAACAAGAGAGGGTCCAGAATCTGTTTCGATGCTGCGTCGCCTATTTTTGGCCTTTGGGCTTTGTATCTAGATGAGCCCAATTAGGGGCATATCCAGAGGGTCTTGCACGATCCTAGGGTCTTCATATACAGCCGCCACCACACCATTAGGGTTCAGGTTTTGCTTAGATTATTCTGTTCATAACAGTTTCGTTGTCATCACGGTTTGTGAGACCCCAACTTCGTGAGATTCATAATATATCTGCAATTGTGTTGCATTCTTCTTTGTTCTTGATTGTGTTCTTGATTCGCTGGCATGGATTAGCCTTCTTGGCAAGGTCAATCATTTTAGGACGGTTGATAACCAGAGGAGACATCGTGCTGCGATTGCAAGGTTTAGAACATGCTGTTCTGAAGCCGGATCAATTTGTGTGTCGCCTCCAACCAAATCAACGTATCCAGAACCTTTCAGAAGATCGGGAACCCTTGTCCACATTAAGTGGTAATCAGATCTTCAGGTGCACCGTCAGGTTCGCACTACCCTTAGTTAATTTTGTTTTGTGTTCATCCTATCGTCCACAGAAAAGCCCAAAAAAATTTTCCCTCCACCCATAACCACATGTTTAGCCTCTGCATATTTCAATTTTAGAGTCCGTAGTGTTGAGTTTGTACCCTAGTTCTTATTTAGTCGCTGGTTTAGTTTGTGTTTTTATTATCAGTAGTGTTTCCCTTGCAACCCTAGCCGCCATCCCCTTCACCATCCTCTGTTTTGTTGGCTTTTTATGCTAGGGTTGATTGATCGACACACCTAGCCCAGTCCCACCCTAATCCCACCCTAAACACACCGTCAACACCCCGGACCAATCCCCACAAATTCCACATTCTGCTGCCTCCACGCCGCCAAAAAAAATCCTACCCGATTCCAAACCCGACCCCAAACCCGACTCGGGTTTCTGGAAAACCGACTCCGACCCCCCTTGGGTAAAACGGGCATAACGTTTCGCTCGGTTGTCCATTTTGGCTGAAATTTTTACAGGAGATTCTTGACTCGAAGTTGAGCATAACCAACCCTGTGTGCCGTCATCAAAAAATTCAAAAAAAATCGGGAAGATAAAGAAAAAATTGATTCAAGTTGAAACCCAACGTTTTCTGTAACTTCAAGATTTTCTGTAGGCCACATCCTACCTCTGTTTGAGCTGAAATTTTCTGTGTATTCTCCTCCATTGTTGGTGAGTTGGAGAAAAATATCAAAAAAATAAAATAAAAAAAAAAAATTTGGGATTTCTACTAGTGCTACATCTAGCCCCCTGAAATTTCTGGATTTGGCTATTTTGCACTTAGCCCCATATTATCGCCTGTGTGCCTTTGTCTCCTTGTTTCTACATTGCTATCACTACTGTTCTATGACATACTTGGACCAGCAACTAGGGACAAGTTACTTGGGCACTTATTCAATTTTACTATCTATTTTTGATTTGTGTGCCACTCACATATATATATTTGGCCTTCCTAGCTCTACATATTTCTTCTGGACAGCACATAGGTTCTTTTGTGACCCTAGCAATCATGGAACACACCTCCCTGGTATCCTTTGCTTTGCTTTTCAGAACTTTGCAAGAGCTTTGTAAGGAGTTTCCTTTTGCTATGTTCAGAGGCACCACTGCTTAGCTGTTTTGTAGGGATAACGTTCACTATTTGTTTCCTGTTTTGGTGTTTGTGATGGCAGGAAGTGACGACGGAGAGATGGCTTCACCCTCACAATTTGCTGAGTGCGTGAGCCAAGAGCAGCTCCAGAAGGCTTCGTAGGTTGCTCAGAGTGATTTGGCAGAGACGATCACCAGAGCCATTACTGATGCGGTCAGCAAGCTTCACATTGGAGAAAGCATCGAGCGGTTGGAGAAGCGGGTCTCTAAGTTAACCGATCAGGTTGTCGCATTGGAGACCACTCCCAAGACCAATGATACGAACACCAATAACAACAACAATGACGTTGAAGACGTCCATGATGAAGACACGGTGTATAAGGCTGATGGCACCGTGGATAGGCCAGCTACAAGGACCGCACAATTACGACGTCATTTGCAACATAATACTCAAGGTATGGGTGGTTTCCATAACTACAATTGTCATCCACACGATAACTATGCTCCAGATGACTCGTATGCTAAAATTAAGTTTTCAATTCCTTCATTTTCGGGTGAGTATGATGGTGATGTTTATCTTGATTGGGAGATGACTATAGAACAAAAATTTAATGCCTATCTTGTTCCTGAACAACATAGAGTTAGACAAGCTACTAGTGAGTTTAAGGACTTTGCTATTGTTTGGTGGAGTGGTCTAGCTACTGAAACTGATTTGCCTACTACTTGGGAAGAACTTAAGGTAGCAATGCGTGATCGTTTGTTCCTCCTTCTTTTTATAGAGAGATTCGTAATAAACTGCAGCGCTTAGAACAAGGAGATAAAACTATTCAGGAGTACTTTAGTGAGCTTTAGAAGGGTTTGATTTGTTGTGCTGTAGTTGAAAAAGTAGAGGATCAGATTTGTCGCTTTTATTCTGGTTTAAGAAAAGAAATTCAGGACTTCCTTGATTATAAAGAATATTATACCCTCACCCAGTGTTTCCAGTATGCTATGCTTGCAGAGAAAGAAAAAGAATCACAACGACTTTTCCAGGCTTTTGAGGAGTACAGCAAGTCGAGGAACTCCTACCCCCCACGCTCGATGGGGACTTCAGGGCTGCCCAGGCCATCTTTTCGGCCGCCCCCACCAGCAGCTACCAAGAGAACCAGTGTTGCTTCTGCAGCCCCAAGATCAGCCCCTGCACCTTCTATGTGCTTAGGTAAAACTTCTGTGCAGGTACCAGCTAGTAGTGCCTCCTCTGTTGCTTCGACGGGGTGCACTACAGAGATTCAGTGCCACCGCAGCCATGGACTTGGTCATGTGTAGAAAGATTGTCCAAGTAGGCGGGCATATGTGGCGACAGACGATGGCGGTTACATGAGCACCTCCGATGTGGAGGATGAGGAGGAGGACATTGCTGCCACCAGCAGTGACCTCGTCCTTGGAGGCGGAGACACCACGGGATACATGAACATTATTGTTCAACATGTCCTTAGCACACAAGTTCATCAGCCCGAGACGATGCAGCATCATAACTTGTTCCAGATTTTCTTCGTCATCAAGAACCCCCGAGCACGTGTCATCATTGATGGAGGGAGCTGCAATAACTTGGTGAGTTCTGATGTGATCAATAAGCTTGCTTTGACCACACGTCCACATCCGTACTACACTCAGTGGTTAAACAACTCTGGCAAAGCTAAGGTAATACAAACTTGCAGAGTTCCTTTTTCCATTGGTTCTTATGTGGATTCTGTTGATTGTGATGTCATACCCATGCAAGCTTGTTCACTTTTATTGGGTAGACCTTGGGAATTTGATAATGATGTTGTACACCATGGTAGAAGTAATAAATACACTTTTATGCATAAAGGAACTAAAATTACTTTGTTACCAATGACCCCTGCTGAAATTGTACAAGCATATTTAGAAAGAGCTGCTAGTTTGAAAAATAAAGGTCCTAAAATTCAACAACTTGTTAATTCTAATTCTACACCTAGTAATGTTAATGATTCTTCAAGTTCTAAGGGTGCTGGAATTAAATTACAAGGTCATTCATGTCTTGCAACAAAATCTGAGCTTGCTGAAATTTTTGATAATGATGATTTTTGCTATGCTTTGATATGCAAAGAAGCTTTGTTTTCGCTTGATGATATTGCTTCTAGTGCTTTGCCTCCGGCTGTCACTAACCTTTTGCAGGAGTAAGAGGATATTTTTCCAGCTGAGATACCCCCGGGATTGCCACCTTTGAGAGAGATTGAGCATCAAATTGATTTGATTCCGAGTGCTACTTTGCCAAACCGTGCTGCTTATAGGACCAACCCTGAGGAGACTAAGGAGATACAACGACAAGTTCAAGACCTTTTGGATCGTGGGTATGTTCATCAATCACTTAGTCCTTGTGTTGTTCCTGTACTTTTGGTTCCTAAGAAAGATGGTACTTGGCGTATGTGTGTAGATTGTAGAGCCATTAATAATATTACTATTTGGTATCGTCATCCTATTCCTAGGCTAGACGACATGCTTGATGAGTTATGTGGTGCTATAATTTTCACTAAAATTGATTGCATAGTGGCTACCATCAAATTAGAATGAAACTTGGAGATGAATGGAAAACAGCTTTCAAAACCAAATTTGGATTATATGAGTGGTTAGTAACGCCTTTCGGTTTAACTAATGCATCTAGTACTTTCATGCGCTTGATGAATGAGGTTTTAAGAGCCTTCATTGGCAAATTTGTGGTAGTTTACTTTGATGATATCTTGATTTATAGCAAATCCATAGATAAACATATGAATCATTTGCGTGCTGTTTTTTATGCTTTACGAGATGCACGTTTATCTTGGCTATGTTGTGACTCCACAGGGAATTGAGGTGGATGAGGCGAAGATTGAAGCCATAAAGAGCTGGCCTGTACCAAATACTATCACACAGGTGAGGAGTTTTCTTGGTCTTGCAGGTTTCTACCGCCGCTTTGTCAAAGATTTTAGCACCATTGATGCACCTTTGCATGAGTTGACAAAGAAGGGCATTGATTTCCATTGGGGTAAGGTATATCATGAGTCTTTTGATGCTTTGAAGGATAAACTTACACATGCACCATTGCTTCAATTACCTAATTTTGATAAGATTTTTGAGCTTGAATGTGATGCTAGTGGTATAGGCATTCGTGGTGTTTTGATGCAAGATAGTAAACCTGTTGCATACTTTAGTGAGAAAATTACTGGGCCAGTTTTAAATTACTCCATGTATGATAAGGAATTGTATGCACTTGTACGTTGTTTAGTGACGTGGCATCATTATTTGTTAGCCAAATAATTTGTTATTCATTCTGATCATGAATCACTTAAGTATATTCGTTCTCAATGTAATTTGAACCGTAGACATGCTAAATGGATTGAGTTTATTAAGTCTTTTCCTTACAATATTAAACATAAGAAAGGGAAGGATAATGTGATCGTTGATGCTTTATCTAGTCGCTATACTTTATTGTCTCAACTTGATCATAGAATTTTTGGACTTGAGGCAATTAAAGAACAATATGCTGCTGATGTTGATTTTAAGGATGTATTGCTGCATTGTAAAGAAGGTCGTGCATGGAACAAATTTGTGTTGACTGATGGATTCTTGTTTAGAGCTAACAGCCTATGCATTCCAGTTGGTTCCGTTTGTCTTTTGTTGTTACAGGAGGCGCATGGAGGTGGATTGATGGGTCATTTTGGTGCCAAGAAGACGGAGGATATTTTGGCCACACACTTCTTTTGGCCAAGGATGAGGAAAGATGTTGAGCGCTTTGTTGCTCGCTGCACTACATGTCAAAAAGCTTAGTCTCGCTTGAATCCAAATGGTTTATACATGCCACTTCCTATTCCTTCTATTCCTTGGCGGCTATTTTTATGGACTTTGTTTTAGGACTGCCTAGGACTAGGAGCGGGAGTGATAGTATTTTTGTTGTTGTGGATAGATTTTCTATGATGGCACACTTTATACCATGTCATAAGACTAATGATGCTAGTTATATTGCTGATCTCTTTTTATAAGAAATTGTACGTTTGCATGGTATGCCTTCTACTATTGTTTTAGATCGTGATGCAAAATTCTTGAGTCACTTTTGGCACACGCTTTGGAATAAGTTGGGTACAAAGTTGTTATTTTCTACAACTTGTCACCGACAAACTGATGGATAAACTGAGGTGGTGAATCGCACTTTTGGTACTATGTTGAGAGCTATTTTGAAGAAAAATTTGAAGCAATGGGAAGAATGTTTGCCTCATATTGAGTTTGCATATAATCGAGCAACACATTCTACTACCAAGGTAAGTCCTTTCAAGGTAGTGTATGGTTTTGATCCCCGTACTCCACTTGATATACTTCCTCTACCTATTCATGAGAGAGTTCATGTTGATGCTAAGGAGTGTGCTGAATTTATTTTGAAAATGCATGAGACCACTAGACTTAGCATTGAAAAGATGAATGACAAGTATAAAATTGCTGGTAGTAAAGGTAGAAAAGAAGTAAAACTTGATGTAGAAGATTTAGTACGGTTACACTTGAGAAAGGAAAGATTTCCAGATTTGAGAATGTCTAAATTAATGCCTAGAGCTGATGGTCCTTTCAAAATAATTGAGAAGATTAATGATAATGCATACAAACTTGGGTTGCCTCCCGAGTTCGGGGTTAGTCCTACTTTTAACATTTTAGATTTGAAACCATACTTAGGAGAAGAGAATGAGCTTGAGTCGAGGATGACTCCACTTCAAGAGGGGGAGGATGATGAGGACATCACTTCTAAGGATACATGCAACACTCCTCCAATTCTGGACTTGCAAGATCCAATGACTAGAGCTCGTGCACGACGACAAAATTTAGAGGTGAGCTCGTTCCTATGTTCTTTATTATATGTCACTTTTGTGAATGGTTTGCTAGCTAATGATTATATTGTAATTAGGAACCATGGAGAGGACCAGGAGATGATGGGAGAAGGACTTGGAGACGTAGAGGACCAGCAAGGACGTGGAAGCTAAGGTGGAGGCCCAACCAAAACCGACTTCGAGTCTGTTTTGGGGCTCAGGACCAGTCTGCACTAAAATGGATTCCCAGGACGCATGCGGACTCGGATTTGGACATTCTACATATGCACGGAAAGATAAGAAGAAGACCTTTCCAATGCTGCCGGTCCTATATCAAAATTCATCCGGAGTCATCAGGAATCGTCGTAATAAGAGAGGGTCCAGAATCTGTTTCGGTGCTGCATCGCCTATTTTTGGCCTTTGAGCTTTGTATCTAGTTGAGCCCAATTAGGGGCGCGCCCAGAGGGTCTTGCACGACTCTAGGGTCTTCATATACAGCCGCCACCGCACCATTAGGGTTTGAGTTTTGCTTAGATTATTCTGTTCATAACAGTTTCGCCATCATCACGGTTTGTGAGACCCCAACTTCGTGAGATTCATAATATATCTGCAATTGTGTTGCATTCTTCTTTGTTCTTGCTTGTGTTCTTGATTGGCAGGCAGGGATTAGCCTTCTCAGCAGGGTCAATCATTTTAGGACGGTTGATAACTAGAGGAGACGTCGTGCTGCGATTGCGGGGTTTAGAACCTGCTGTTCTGAAGCCGGATCGATTTGTGTGTCGCCTCCGACCAAATCAACATATCCAAAACCTTTCAGAAGATCAGGAACCCTTGTCCACATTATTGGTTGATCTCCATCACATCGGCATGCCAGGGGGTCGAGGGATACCCTATTTTGTAGGCAGTCCATTGGCCCTTAGGTTGAGGTCGACGGAGTTGCTTGGGCCCTTCTTAGCCCCTTGGGTTCCTTTGGCTGCACCGAGGGCTGAAACTTGTCATTTGCGAAGACTCCTGAGGGAATCTGCTCTCGACCAGATGTCATCTTGGCCAACACAGCCGCCGCCTCGTTGAGACGCCGCAGGACGTGCTTGAGCTCTAGGCCATCGAACCTACCTTCGAGCCTACGAACTTCTTGGTAGTAGAGTGTCATGGTGTCGGTTTGACAGCTAGATTCCTTTATGACCTGGTCGATCAAAAGCTGGAAGTCGCCTCGGATCTCTAGCCATTGAATGCCTAGCTCGATGGTGATCTTGAGGCCGTTTATGAGCGTCTCATACTCGGCATCGTTATTTGAAGCGACAAAATGTAGTTGAATGGCGTATTTCATATGTACCCTGAGTGGAGAGACACAGATGTGGTTGACGCCTGTGCCTATTTGCATGAGTGACCCGTCAAAGTATGGGACCCAATACTCCTGGTCGACCATAGCAGGCGGGAGTTGTGCTTTGGTCCCATATACCTTGAAGTCGACGAGGAGTTTGGACTTGATGGCCGCTTGAGTTTGGTATGTGACGCCATGCCCCATCAGCTCGAGTGCTCACTTGGTGACCTTGCCCGCTGAGTCCCTGTTGATGGTCCGTAAATGCTAAAACTGACCATCAAATCCTTGCATAAACAACATAAAAGGAATAAACAACATAGTGGCAGCAGTTTATTATTAACATGTTCCACGAGTTTTGGTGAAATATGTGTTTGCAGGCATAAGAGAGCCAAAATATGCAAAAGCATGAAGAAACACCCTGTCGGCCGATCACGACTGTGAAACAGCCATTTTCACCGACCGACAGGGTCGTTTTCAGGCAGAAACCAGCCGACAAGTCATAACTGGCTAAAATCAGGCACCCGGCTGGTTAAACAGGGTCACTTTCAGGCTGAAATCAGAAATTAGCCGACAGGGTAGTAACCAGCTGAAATCAGCCACCCGGCTTGTTAAACGGAGCCGTTTTCAGGCTGATCTTCCAACCCGACCGGTTATCCAAAAATACTTCACCAAGACGGCATTTTCTCCTCTAGGACCAAAAATTATGAAATTTGGCTAAGGAAACTAAACCAATAAGTGTCCTAACCGGGAGAAGTCAAGGGGCGACGCGGAGGGGGTTGACACCCGGCCTAGGCCGCCACCCGGCCAATGTTGCCGCCCGGCCTACCATGCCGGCCGGCATGGGCCGCCGCCCGGCCTAGGTCGCCGCCAAGCCTACCACACCACCTGTCCTAGGTCGCCGCCTGGCCTACCCTGCCACCTGGCTTCGGGTTACCATCTAGGGTTGCCAGCCCATGAGGCCCATGAGGCCTACCGGCCCCAAAAGAAGAGAGTTAGTGGCAACCGAATAAAGAACCGCCATCGGGATCAAATCCAAGCCATCGGGAGAAGGTCGGTCAAGAAACCGACATGATCAAAGGGCTGCCTGGCCTTGCCCGCCGCCCAGCACATGTGGACGCCCGGCATGGCTCGCCGCCCGGCGGACCAAATTCGGCCTACCGACTCTCCTCCACCTTGAAGTCCCCGCCAAGCCTTCGCCACCAATAAATAGAGGGGAAATTTGGCATAAACAAGACAACACAAGAAGAATATTGTAGTCCACTCCAAAGGCTTTAGCACTATCAAGTGCTTAGAAAATAGGGAGAGAGTGAGGGAGAGTAAGGAGGAGGTCCGGGCTTGTCGGCGCCTTCTCCACACTTGTACCTCAGCGGATGCTTTTCTTCTTAGTAAGTATTCGTGATCTTCCTTTGGTATTTAAGTTTCATTTTTAAGTAAGTTCTTTCCTTAGTTCCTTACGGGATCATCGCTCTATTTACTTAGAGTATCATAGTCTTCTTTAAGTGTGACGTTGAGACTTTGATGGTAACTAATAGCATAGACGTGGTGTCTAGGCTAGAGGTTACCTTTGTTTGCCGCGTGCCCCATGGTTTGTAGATGTAGTCGATAGGTGGTGACAGCCCTATCCGGCCTTAGTAATACTCCACGTTCGGGTATGTCATAGAGCTATTGCCCGGAGTCGCCTGTTGATGCAGGAGTAAGCCGGTGCCCAAAGTAACCAATCATAGACTGAACCTATCTTATTATAGGATCCTTGACCATAGAAATCCTGTCTGCCCTCTGCCTACCATATTCTTGTTGTGCTTGGATGGATTAGTTTAGAAAAATCGATACACACGTTCCCTGTGGATTCGATAACCTGGAATACTCCTAGGTGAAGTGCTACATAGGTATCCATGCACTTGCGGATTTATCTATGATCGTAAGAAATACCAACAAGCATTTCTGGCACCATTGCCGGGGAACAATTGTTGTTCTATCTTTGAACCTTTTTTGTCCTTGTATCCTTTTTGTTTTTCTTTATTTTTTTCTCCATTTCTACAATGGAGCAACCTTCTATCCAATCCTTTTCTGCTCCAAAGGGCGAGTTCTTTGAGCCACTGCCATCAGCGGACCCAATTCATACTTATAGCCATGGTTCGCAAATAATACTTTTCTGGCTTAGAAAGTGAAAACCCATACCATGACCTACAAGAATTCGAGAAACTATGTTCGTGCCTTTCTATAAAGGACATGACACAAGAAACTCTAAAGTGAAAATTGTTTCCCTTTTCTCTCATGGAGAGGGCGAAACAATGGTACACTCGAACAGGCGGGAGTGTAAATGGTGATTGGGAAGAACTTTAAGATAAATTTTGTCTCATTTTCTTCCCTACATCGTGTATTGTCTCCCATCGTATGGAAATTCTTGGTTTTCGCCAGAATGAGAATGAATCTTTAGGTGCAGCCTAGGCTAGGGTTAATTTGCTATCCAAATCCGGACCCAACCTTTCCATTCCCGACCCGATGTTGCTGCAACATTTTCATGAGGGTCTAAACAAGGAAGCTGCCCTATACCTCGACATTGCTGCTGGAGGATCGTTCGTCCACAAGACCGTGACGAAAGGAAGAGAAATCATAGACCGTATTCTAGAAAACACTTCCTTCCCTTTTGATCATGCCGAACTCCTCCAGGAGGAAGCCAAGTCGAGCCATATGAGGAACCCTTAATTGCCGAACCTAACCCCACTCCTTGCATACCCCCAAGATTCAGCCATTGAACCCTCACCCAAAATGGGAACACCTAGGGAAGAAGAAATTCAACCTTTAGAATTCCCATTTGACTTTGAGGATGAGATTTTTGAAGATTATGGAATTTTTTGAAGATTATGGAAACACCACAAAGTATTGTTGCCAAAAGAAACCCCCGACTCCCTTCTCCCCTCTTGAGCCACTTGAAGAGGCATTCCTCAACGAGATGGTGAAGGAGTTAACTTCAATTACGAGCGATGAATGGTTGCGACAGGTTGAGCTATCCTCTCAAGTAATTCGAATTTGCTCTCCCTCTTCAACTATTCGATGCGACATTAGAGGAGTCATGGTGGAAGTTCTTTATAATCCCACTGTTGGTGCCAACATAGTTTCTAGTGCCTTTGCATTTGACATTTTGGGTGACACGCCATTAGCACCGACTAGTAAATCCTTCAAGAGCCCCTTTGGCCCTATTTTAGAAGGATACAAGATTTTGCAAGATGTGACCATGAGGCATGTAAATGTCGAGGTTGTCCTAGACTTCCATGTCTTTGACATTCAGGATTTTGATGTCCTAATCAGACATCCCATTGAGAAATTACTCATGAATGTACCGATGCTGGGAAGTCTCAACATAAAACTGGGAGGGGGGGGGGGATTTTCTGTTCTGATCTCCCGATCGAGGAACTCCCTACCAGATCCTTCCCTCGAGGAAGAGCCAATCAAGGAAGTAATGGCTATTCTTCAATTTGATTCTCCTAAACCCCTTCTAGGAAGAGATGCTAAAGAGTTTATCCAAGAGGAGGATGAGTTTTAGGAGACAATTGAGCTACCCATTGAAGAACCATCATCATGACCTTCGATGGAGCTTAAGCCCTTACCTTCTGGCCTATGCTATGCTTTCCTAAATGGTGACCTGGAAGCCCTTGTTATCATAAGTGACCGACTATCCGAGGAAGAAACTACTAAACTTTTAGCCATCCTAGAAAAGCATCGTTCTATCCTAGTCTACTCACTCCAAGACCTTAAGGGAATTAGTCCCACTCCTTGCACCCATCGCATTCCCATTGATCCTGATAGCACACCTTCTAGGGAGCCTCAGAGGAGGCTAAATAATGCAATGAGAGAGGTTGTAAAGAAGGAGGTTTTGAAACTTTTGCAGGCCGGGATAATTTATCCTGTTCCTCGTAGTTAATGGGTTAGCTCTGTGCAAGTAGTGCCTAAGAAGGGAGGCATCACAATTGTCAGAAACGATAGAAATGAGTTGATTCCTCAATGCACCGTCACAGGATGTGGGATGTGCATCGACTATTGGAGGCTTAACAAGGCAACAAAAAAGGATCATTTCCTGCTGCCCTTCATTGATGAAATGTTAGAGCGTCTTGCCAATAATTCCTTCTTTTGTTTCCTTGACGGGTACTCTGGTTACCATCAAATTCCCATCCATCCCGATGATCAAAGTAAGACTACCTTCACGAGCCCTTACTGAACCTATGCCTATCAAAGAATGTCATTCGGGTTGTGTAATGCACCCGCTTTGTTCCAAAGGTGCATGATGTCTATATTCTCTGACATGATCAAAGAAATCATGGAAGTCTCATGAATGATTTCTCTATTTATGGGAAAACTTTTGATCATTGTCTTGAGAACCTAGATAGGGTCTTACAAAGATGCCAGGAAAAGGACATGGTACTTAATTGGGAAAAGTGCCACTTTATGGTCCGAGAGGGCATCATTTTAGGACACCTTGTGTCTGAGAGGGGTATCGAGGTGGATAGAGCTAAGATTGAGGTCATATAAAGGCTTCCGCCTCCGATTAATGTTAAAGGGATCCATAGTTTTTTAGGACATGCGGGGTTTACCGGCGTTTTATCAAGGACTTTTCCCAGATCGCGAGAACCCTCACTAGTCTTTTGGCTAAGGATGCTCCCTTTGATTTTGATGATGAGTGCCTACATTCCTTTAAAAGTGAAGTGCACCACAGGTCCCTGTACTTGTCATGTTGTGTCATTCAGGTCCCCGTACTCCCAAAACCCATATTTGCCTCCCTAAACTTGATTTGGGTCACATCACTGGTCCTATCGGGTCCTTAACCCACTCTAGGCACCGATGTGGCACGCCTACATGGACAGGACTTGCCAACACAGATATATTTTTGCAGAGACCCCCCTATACTCACTAAACCTCACAGATCCTTGCCCTACCCGCCACTTTGACTCTTCGGGTTCCTCGTCCAGGAAAGAGACGCGACGGGAGGCGGTAATCTGATCGACGGTGGTCGGTGGCGATTGGAGGCGATCGGAAGGAAGCGTCTCGGCATGAGCAATCTGGCCAAGCCGGCGATCACGCGAGTTGAACATGGGACCAAGGCTACGGCAACGAGGTTAAGTTGCGCCAGTGTATGGTGAGTCGATCAAAACTCAATCCCGTAATTCTATCCCGTATGCGTCGTAGATGGCTGTAGGGCACTAGGTCTCTTTGTTGTTTGGTGATGGTGTCAATATTTTGGTAGAAATCTTTTGGGAGGTGTTTTAGGGTTATGATTTCTGATCAAGATTGATGTTTTTCCTGTCTTTTCTGTTTTGTAGATGCTGGTAGTGACGAGTTCTCGGTTGAGGTTCACCATGGTGGGTTCTTTGTTGGTCATGGTCATCTCCTGCATATCTGAATGGGAAAGTAAGCTGGTTCGATCATGTTGAGACTGATACATTTTCTCCATTGTGGCTTGATCAATTTGTTGTGGATTTAGGGTATCTAAGGTCTAGAAATTTCAATATCTATTGGCTACTACCAGGGAAGGATATTGTAGATGGTCCTAGAGTCATTCTCACTGATAGTGACACAAATGCTATGTCATCAGTTGTTGATAGGATCATGAATTTGGTTGTCTACTTTGATCATGATGACAGTGCTGTTGATTTTCAATGGGATGATGTAGTAGCCAATCCAGTTGCTGATTTGCCTAAAGTCATCAGCCCCAAAAAGGTGAACTATGTTGCAAATAAAGTGGGTGAGAAATTACCTTCATTTTATTCTGATTTGGGTTGCAGTAGAGAGCAGCACAACACTAGGGAGCAGCAGAGCAGTAGGGAGCAAATACAATGCAATGTCAGAGAGAAAAGGAAAAAGCAATCTGAGTGTGCAGATGACAGTGGTAGGGAAAGTGATCTTGATGCAACTGACAGTGAAGATGAGGATAGTGACTATGAATTGGATGAGAGTGATGATGACATGTCACCAGACTATGTTGACGAGACTGTAGTTGGTGATGAGGCATCAACAGATGAAGATGTGGAACTACTTGATGAGAAAGGTGGATTGAATATGAAGTTTAAGACATTTAGGGATGAAGACATGAACAATCCACCTTTCAAAGTGGGGCTTGTCTTTCCTTCAGTTCAGAAATTGAGAGAAGCAATCACAGAGTATGGTGTCAGGAATAGGGTTCCGATCAAGATGCCAAGGAATGACAAGAGAAGGATAAGGGCTCACTGTGCTGATGGATGCCCGTGGAACTTGTATGCTTCAGAAGATAGTACTGTCAAGACATTTGTGGTAAAGACTTATAATGGAGAGCACAACTATAAAAAAGAATGGGTTGTGAAGAAGTGCACATCTAAATGGTTGGCTGCTAAGTATATGGAAACATATAGAGCATATGACAAGATGAGTCGCACAAATTTTACTAGGACAGTGCAAAAAGATTGGAACTTGACCCCTTCTAGGTCCAAGCTAGCCAGAGCTTGAAGAATTGCTATGAAAGCCATCCATGGTGATGAGGTTGCACAATTCAATAAGTTGTGGGACTACATCAGAGAACTGAAGAGAAGCAATCCTGGATCCACTTTTTACCTGAAACTTGTGGGCAGTAGATTCAACCAATGCTATATGTCACTTGATGCCTGTAAAAGAGGATTCCTCTCAGGATATAAGCCTCTGATATGTTTGGATGGGTGCCATATAAAGACCAAATTTGGTGGACAGTTGCTAAATACAGAGGGGATTGATCCCAATGACTGTATTTTTCCTATTGCCATGGCTGTAGTGGAGGTAGAATCTTTGGTGACATGGAAGTGGTTCTTGGAAACACTTGTACAAGATCTTGGCATTGACAACACCTCTCCTTGGACTGTTATGACAGATAAGCAAAAGGTATGTGAGCTAGCAACTTGTCATTTAATTGTGTTTGCATTGGTTTACTTACATCAAACAAACTGTCATTTAATTTCTAGGGCCTAATCCCAGCTGTGCAACAAGTGTTCCCTGATTCAGAACACAGGTTTTTTGTGAGGCATCTTTACTCCAACTTCCAAGGCAAGTACAAAGGTGAAGTGCTAAAGAACCAGTTATGGGCTTGTGCTAGGTCCTCTTCAGTTCCTGAGTGGAACACAAACATGGACAAGATGAAGGACCTAAACAAGGATGCTTATGATTGGCTGGAAAAGATGCCACCAAATACATGGTCAAGGGCATTTTTCTCAGAGTTCCCCAAGTGTGACATCTTTTTGAACAATTCTTGTGAGGTGTTCAACAAGTTCATCTTAGATGCAAGAGAGCTGCCTATACTAAGTATGCTTGAGAAAATCAAAGGGCAATTGATGACCAGACACTACAACAAGTAGAAGGAGGCAGAACAATTTCAAGGGTCTATTTGTCCAAAGATCAGGAAGAAGGTGCACAAGAATGCTGAGGCTGCTAATTTGTGCTATGCACTACCATCTCATGTCATGTGTTATTCACAAATTTATTCGAAAACAGACAGCAGCCAGCTTATGGCCCATATGATGATAATGGCAGTTCGGCCCAATAACACCAGCCCTGTCCATATAGGCGTGCCACGTCGGCGCCCAGAGTGGGTTAAGGACCCGGTAGGACCAGTGATGTGACCCAAATCAAGTTTAGGGAGGCAAATTACGCATTTTGGGAGTACGGGGACCTGAATGACACAGCGTGACAAGTACAGGGAGTTGTGGTGCACTTCACTCTTCCTTTAATATCCTTAAAAAGGCACTCATCTCAGCTCCAATCATTCAACCCCCCGATTGGATGCTGCCTTTCAAAATCATGTGTGATGCTAGTGATTATGTTGTTGGGGCTGTTCTTGGCCAAACCAAAGATAAGAAGCATCATGCCATAGCCTACGCTAGCAAGACCTTGACAGGAGCACAACTTAATTATGCCACTATAGAAAAAGACCTCCTTATCATTGTTTTTGCTATACATAAGTTTAGGTCATACTTAGTAGGAGCAAAGATTATCGTTCACACTAATCATGCTGCTTTAAAATACCTGCTCACTAAGAAAGATGCTAAACCAAGGCTAATTAGATGGATTCTTCTACTCCAAGAATTTGACCTTGAAATTAGAGATAAGAAAGGAGTAGAAAATTCTGTTATGGATCATTTGTCGCGTATGCAAGTGTGGCGCCCCTTCCCAGAGGATCGAGGTCCCGACGGTGCTGATAACGCAGATACTTGATAATACAACATTGGTTCGAATTTAAGTTGAATATTACATAATTAAGTCATCAGAGTGCAGCGGAATATTACAAGTTCATAATGTTTTTGAAAACACAGTGGAAGTAAATAACGTTAAGGAGCTACAAGCTCGACGATACAGCATAGTAATGGTTCATGCCCGAAGAACCATCACTCTAGCAACACACATCACTAGGTGGTGAGTCGGACTCCCAGTGGGCGGTCCAACCCTCAGGGACTTGCATGTCCCAGGGCAGCACATCTACAAGCAATTCTACTTCTTCATTACCTAAAAACAACAGTGGCACAAAGCCTGAGTACTAATTACTCAGCAAGTCTTACCCGTCGGACATCTAGACATGCAATGGCTCTAATAGGTGGCTTGTTTGAAAAGACTCGCACTAAGCAACCTATTAGTTCTATCAAGTTTTACTTCTCAATTTAACTAGGTAGAGCAGAATGTAACTTTAGTTGCAACAATAAGATAATAAAGAAATACATAAGGTAAGTACAACATAAGAGCGATATTAGTAACATCAACAATAATCATCATAATCAATTTCCAAGTACCATGTGCAACTACGTGATGACTCAGTGACCAAGTGGTAGTCATTACTACGAGGGACAACAATAGCAATTGATTTACACCAGCTGGGATAACCCGAGATACACGACACATACGCACCAATTAAGGTCATATATGGCAACCTTTCGCAAGGACGAAAAACAACTCGGTTCGGGTCCAGTCTTAGTGAGTGGGCATGCCGTCCTGCCAATAGTACTTCGCGGTATGAACCGGCCACTCCAGCAGCACAAGGGTCAGTGAGCACTGTACTAGGTACCACCCTCATTGCCGCGCCAATGCTACATCAGTTTACTAGTGCCCATAGACTAGTATGCATTCGGTATTGTTCAATACTTGACCAAGGGGCCGACCATGGATGGGTCCTAGGTTCGACAAGGCAGGGCTACCGCAGTCAACACCCATGTGTTGCTGCAAACCTACACATGCATCATCCCTGCCCGGTCATAACGTCAAAATAAACTTCTTTTATTCATTCCCGTTCTAGTGGTCCAATTCATTTCTTAGTAATGATATCTACTGAGTCCAGCAATTACTAAGCATAGCGACACAGTACTGATACTATCAAAGTTCTACTGATAGTGGCATAGGTCATTTGGTGTCATGCAAGGTGGGTTCCAACCAACTCCTATGACCTAATGCAACAATAATCACAGACACTAGTAATATTGAAAACTAGCAAACTTTATGAAAGGCAAATATAAACCGAGGCTTGCCTGATCGATGTTAGTGCTAGCAACTATAATTTCTTGTTCCTGAGGATCAGGGTGCTTCTGATTATCCTCTTCTTGCTCCTGGTCGTCGTTGCCTATATGATCAAATTGTATTAACGGCATTATCGATATACCGTTGAGTGAAATGATATGATGCATGCAAGCACCTTGTGTTTTAATGTTAATTAATATTGTTATTATGTTATCGAAGCCATATGCTTCAGAGAAGTTGGGTTGTTAGTTATGATTTTAGGTATATATATTCTTTATGCAATTAAACAAAGTAAATGAGGGATATAAGCAATTAAATTAATTAACCAAGTAATTTTATATTTCTGGACATGTGTGATTTACTGTGCACAAAGACTTATGTGTGTGATTTTTGTGCCAAGTGGCAAGGGCCAATTATTTACAGAATAATTACTAGAATTTATTTAAGCAAACACACTAATTAAATTCCAGAGCGTAAAATAATTCATATTTTACCACACCAAAATTTATGGTAGCAGATAATCATGTTATTGCTAAGCATGCCAAAAATCACAACTAAATTTTATTACTAGAATTTTTGGTGAATTAATTATTGTTTGGACAGTTTAATACATGGATAAAAATATATGTACAGAGGCAGTGATTTATCATTTTACTAAAATAGAGAAATTCAAAATGAGCCTAACAAATTTTGTTTGAGCTTCATTGGAGTTGAATTTGATTTACTAGGAGTTTTCAAAGTTTTAAGCAATTTTTGGGTCATTTACTGGTATTTCAGGTTTAAAAGGCTACCACCTAGGCAACACCTAGGATCCACGTTGGAGCCACATCATGGCCATGTAGGCGCCAGAAGGATGGCCAATAGGCTCATTGGAGCGGGGTGGCGCGCGGCCGGAGGGCTCGCTGCCGGCAGCTGTGCGTGGGGAAAGCTCGCCGCAAGGGCAGAAAGATGACGCGCACGTCTAGGCGGAATGGTTGGCAGGGTTCATGGGGGGAGTGGCTCACCGGAAGATCGTCGGCGACGAGAGGTGGCGGAAGGCGAACTTCGGCGAGGTCGCATTTCCGGTAGAAGGCACCAAATCGATCTCCGTTTGCTCCCACAGCTTCACGGAAGCATGGGGAAGAGTGGCATGAGGTTGGAGTTGGACGTGGATGGCCGGTGGTAGGAGCTCACCATGGAGCGGCTTCGGATTTCGGTGGAGCAGAGACGACGGCTGGGGAACAGCAGGTATGCCGGCGATCTTGTGAAAGAAGCAAGGAGAAAATGGTCAGGGAAGTGAGTCAGAAGGGTGCGCACGAGAGAGGGAAAAGAATGGGTGACGGGGCTCACCGGGAGCAGCCAACTTTGGTCGGTGGCGGTGAAAGTCACCGGAAGTGCTCGCCTCGGTTTTACTCAAAATTGCTCCATCTCGAGCAGAGGGTGGTCGAGCGGTGAACAAGGGAGTGAGGAGAAACGTCGGGCGCGGCTGTTTGTGCACTGGGCTCGGCTCGGGAGGCGGTGGAAGAGTAGGGCAGCAAGGTCGAACGGGGTTTGGTAATGGCGGGGAGAAGCAGAGCGCGGAGAGCGAAAATGAGAGAGAGAGAGAGACAGAGAGGGTGAGAGCGAGGGTAATGTACTCGTGAGCTTGCGGTGCGGTTTCAGGCGGAGCAGAGGGCCAGGAAGTGAGTGGGGGAAAGGGAGCGGGAGAGCGGCGGGAATTGAAAGCTTGCCATGCGGCTCGGTGGTGTGCAGAGAGGAGAAGAGGGAAGCGGAGGCCGTTGGGCGGGCGCGCGGCTGAGAGGACAGGGCGGAGGAGCAAGGGGATGGCAGGCGGCACTGTTGCATGCGCTGGGTTCCGAGGTGGGAGTGAAGGAGGGCCGAGTCGTGCGTCGGTGGTGGAGTCGGTAGGGGGGGGGGCTCTGTGTCAGAGAGGAGGAAGAAGAGGAGATTTTCCTCTGAACCCCCTGGAAGAAAAGATTTAGCGCAAACAGGTCCCTAGTCAAAGCTAGTTTCTATTAATTCAAAATAAAATAGTTAGGGATTTCCTAAAATGGTGAAATTTAGTGGACTGACTAATTAAATGGTGCAGAACACTCTGGTGAAATTTATTAGAAATTTTTATAAAAATATTTTTAGAATTTACTAAATCTATTAATTGGTTACTTAAGAATCAATTAATTAATTATGGGTCTTGCTAAGCAGATAAAATGCCCAATAAATTCATAATATTCTATTTTATTATTACCAAACTGTTGATGAATTTATTTGGCATGATTTTTATTGAAATTTTTAAATTGCTTCGATGACTTAGTTGCAAGGTTTCTATTTGCCTAGAATTGATTCAAGTAGATAGGCTATATAATTTCATGCTATAATTTCCATGATTTGTGCTCCTCATATTTGTTAAATTAAGGTGAGACACCTGGGGTGTCAGAACAAGTGACTAACATGCAGGAAATTCCGATTAATGACTTTGTCCGTGATGACATGCTACTCAAGGTGACGGACTCCAACCCCTGGTATGCAGACATTGTGAATTTCATTGTTACAGGGTATGTACCACAAGGGGAGAACAAGAAGAAGCTCATCTATGAGAGTCGACGTCACGTATGGGATGACACGTACCTCTATAGAGTATGTTCTGACGGGTTGCTAAGGAGGTGTGTCCCAAGAATCGAAGGCACCCAGATAATCGAGAAATGTCATGCATCTCCATATGGAGGCCACTTTGGTGCATTCCGCACCCAAGCAAAAATATGGCAGAGTGGATTCCTCTGTCCATCAATGCATGATGACACAAAAGAATTCATTTGAAGATGTCGAAATTGCCAGAAGCATGGAGGAATTATTGCTCGCAATGCAATGCCCCTAACATACAACCTTCAAGTGGAATTATTCGATGTATGGGGCATTGACTTCATGGGACCATTTCCAAAGTCCTATGATTGCGAGTACATCTTCGTGGCTATTGAGTATGTATCCAAATGGGTAGAAGCAATACCATGTAGAGCTGCCGACTCCAAGCACGCCGGGAGAATGTTCCACGAGAACATATTTCCTCATTTTGGAACACCACGGATGGCGATAAGTGACAGAGGGTCTCATTTCATTGATAAGACCTTCCAGAACTTCTTAAGAGAGCTTGGAGTAAAACATAACGTTGCAACTCCATACCACCCTCAGACAAGCGGGCAGGTAGAAACTTCAAATAAACAGATTAAGAACATCCTATAGAAGACCGTGAATGAGATGGGGAGTGGATGGAAGATGAAGCTACAAGATGGACTTTGGGCATATAGGACAGCATACAAAACACCGATTGGTATGTCTCCCTTCTAGCTCATATATGGAAAAACATGTCATCTACCACTCGAGATGGAACATAGAGCACATTGGGCTTTTTGGAAATGGAACATGGATCTTAGGGAGGCCGGGAGACATAGAAAAATACAACCGTCCGAGTTAGAGGAATGGAGAGAAAAGGCTTACCATAGTGCCAAGATCTACAAGGATAGAACCAAAAGTTGGACCGAAGGATCAAGCCTAAGGAGTTCAAGCCAGGTGACAAGGTGTTGCTCTTCAACTCCAGAGTCAAGTTGTTGCTCTTCAACTCCAGAGTCAAGTTGTTTGGTCATGGGAAGCTTTGGAGTAAATGGGAAGGACGATTCACCATCATTAATGCTGCATCACATGGAGCAATCACACTCCAAGATGATAGAGGCGACCAATTTAAGGTATATGGTCATCGCCTAAAAGTCTTCCTAGAGCCAAATGACAACCAAGGTAAGGAGGTATATGTGATCAATTTAATTGATTTCAATGCTCTACCCTAGCATTTCTCTCCATATTTCTTTTTCATTTGAATAAAATTAGACTCCCCAGTGTTAGACCAGGTAGAGTCCTTTTTGTTTCCCCAATCTTTTGTTTGTTTTGAATAAAAAGCAGCCAGGCACAAGAACAAGTGTGGGGGAGGCTTCTCAGGCTTTTCGATGCGCAAGAGGTCAACATCATGAGAAAGAACATGGCGGCTAGGCACATCCTAGCTTCCACCCTCTTCACTACGACGGTTTGCGCACTCAATCCCTTCACCTCCTTGTTTCGCGAGTTAAAATTATTTTCTCTTGGATCAACCATAAAAATTTAACTCAAAAAACTAAAATGAACCTTGCGGAAGCCCTGTTTTATTTCATGCTTCTATTTGGTTGGCTTGCATGCTCCTTATTCCTAATTCATAAACTTGTTGCTTGTGAACTACATCTTTAGGAAAGCATGTCACCTAGGTAGTTGATGCATGAGATATGGTTTGACGAAATGAATCTTTCTCTTATGCTTAATGTGCTTGGGAATCTTTCTTACAAAAATAAAAACCAATAGCTTGACACCTCAATGATTATATCTTCCTACCAAAGACATATGATGAACTCATTAAAAACCTTATGCATATGCTACTTGCTATTTTGTTGAACTTTGTCAAATTGTTGTGACCCTTGTGAGTTACTTTTTGTGACTTCTTGAACAAGATTATGTGCACACCACTTTGCTAATACTTTTTCACTGGAAGTTAGCACCACCATATCCATTATCCAAGTGCTAAATCTTCTGCACTGGAAGATAGCACTTCCATGTCGTCATCCATCCATTAAATAAAGTACTCCATCATATTATGATGAACTCCCTCTCCAAATATCCTTGTAAAAGAGACATGGGCTATTCATGATAAAAAAAGAGAGAGAAAAAAGAGGAAGAAAAGAAAAAAATGATAGAGAAAGAATTAGCCCATGTTCTCAAATGCCTATCCAACAGAAGGGAGGGAGCATCTTAAAAAAAAGGGGGGAGTATTCACATGCATTCATTTTCGATCCACATATCCACATGTGGACATGCTTGATCAAAAGTTCATGAATTGTTCTCCATGGATCCGGTTTTTGACTTAGTACTATTTGAGACACAAGTATGCCTCTCTATTATCCCTACCTTGAGCTCCACATAAATCCATATTTAGAAGTAGGATGAAAAGAGGCAATGCCCAGGTGATGAACCATACACATTGAGCGATTTGAGAGAATCGTTTGAGGGTTACAGCTATGATTTGTTTTGAAAATCTTTTGAAAAAACCCAAGCTACATAGCAGAATGAGTGAAGATGATTAGAGTCAGGACCATTCCATCGTTCAACCACCCAATATAACATGATAGACACTTTAAAAGTTCATGGGTACATGTATGATATGGAATAATTTGCATGCTAGCATCATACCAAGTTATAATCCACCTTACTCTTTAACTTTTACTCGAGGACGAGCAAAGGCTAAGTGTGGGGGATTTTGTTGATGGTCCTTAAATGCTAAAACTGACTGTCAAATCCTTGCATAAACAACATAGTGGTGATAGTTTATTATTAACATGTTCCACGAGTTTTGGTGAAATATGTGTTTATAGGCATAAGAGAGCCAAAATATGCAAAAACATGAAGAAACACCCCGTTGGCCGATCACGACTGTGAAACAACCAATTTCACCGGTCGACAGGGTCATTTTTAGGGAGAAACCTGCTGAAAGGTCATAACCGGCTAAAATTAGGCACCTGGCTGGTTAAACAGGGTCACTTTTAGGCTGAAATCAGAAATCAGCCGACAGGGTCATAACCAACTAAAATCAGCCACCCCGCTAGTTAAGCAAAGCCGTTTTCAGGCTGATCTTCCAACCCAACTGGTTATCCAAAAATACTTCACCAAGATGGCGTTTTCTCCTCCCAGACCAAAAGTGATGAAATTTGGCTAAGGAAATTAGACCAATAAGTGGCCTAACCGAGAGAAGTCAAGGGGCGACCCAGAGGGGGTCAGCACCCGGCCTAAGCCGCCGCTCAGCCAACCTTGCCGCCCGGCCTACCATGTCGGCCGGCATGGGCCGTCGCTCGGCCTACCACGCTGCCTAGCCTAGGTCGCCACCTGGCCTACCTTGCCACCCGGCTCCGGGTTACCATCCGGGGTTGCCAGCCCATGTGGCCCATGAGGCCTACCGACCGCAAAAGAAGAGAGTCCGTAGCAACCGTCTAAAGAACCGCCATCGGGATCAAATCCAAGCCATCGGGAGAAGGTCGGTCAGGAAACCGACATGATCCAAGGGCCGCCCGACCTTGCCCGCCACCCGGCGGTGCATGCTGCCCGGCATGCCCGGCCGCCCGGCACACGTGGCCGCCCGGCATGGCCCGCTGCTCGGTGGACCAAATTTGGCCTACTGACTCTCCTCCACCTTGAAGTCCCCGCCAAGCCATCGCCACCCATAAATAGAGGAGAAATTCGGCATAAACAAGGCAACACAAGAAGAATATTTGTAGTCCACTCCAAAGGCTTTAGCACTATCAAGTGCTTAGAAAATAGGGAGAGAGTGAGGGAGAGTTAGGAGGAGGTCCGGGCTTGTCGGCGCCTTCTCCACACTTGTACCTCGGTGGATATTTTTCTTCTTAGTAAGTATTCGTGATCTTCCTTTGGTATTTCAGTTTCCTTTTTAAGTATGTTCTTTCCTTAGTTGCTTATGGGATCATCGCTCTATTTACTTAGAGTATCATAGTCATCTTTAAGTGTGACATCGAGACTTTGATGGTAACTAATAGCATAGACGTGGTGTCTAGGCTAGAGGTTACCTTTGTTTGCCACGTGCCCCATGGTTTGTAGAGGTAGTCGATAGGTGGTGACAGCCCTATCTGGCCTTAGTAATCCTCCACATTCGGGTACACTGGAGAGCTATTGGCCGGAGTCGCCTGTGGATGCAGGAGTAAGACAGTGCCCGAAGTAAGCGATTACAGACTAAACCTATCTTATTATAGGATCCTTGACCATAGGAGGCCTCTCTGCCCTCTGCCTACCATATTCTTGTTGTCCTTGGATGGATTAGTTTAGAAGAATAGATACACATGTTCCCTGTGGATTTGATAACATGGAATACTCCTAGGTGAAGTGCTACATTAATATCCGTGCGCTTGCGGATTTATCTGTGATCGTAAGAAATACCAATAGTCCATGTTCCATATAATCTCGTGAAGTGGAAAGGAACTTACAATGTGTACCGAGTGGGAGTCAAAGTACTGCAAGTGCTTGTGCCTTGCGACCATCACCGTGTAGAGGATCTTGAGAATCTGTGGGTACTAGGTCTTCGAGTCAACAGGACTTCGCTAACGTAGTAGACGGGGTGTTGGACTTTAAGGGCATGGCCTTCTCTTTCCTGCTCGACTAGAAGTGTCGAGCTCACAACCTGAGTCATGGCCGCTATGTATAGTAGCAACACCTCTCCTGGGAGCATGGGTGTCAACACTGGTGCATTACTCAGGATGCGCTTGACTTCATCAAGAGATGATTGTGCCTCAAAGGTCCCCTCAAAACGGTCGGATTTCTTCAGAAGCCTGTATAATGGGAGCACTCTCTCGCCTAGGCGCGAGATGAAGCAGCTCAGCGCTGCCAGGCACCGCATAATGTGTTGCAGTCCTTTGAGGTTTTGCACCAGGCCTATTTGCTCGATCGCAGGAATCCTCTCAGGGTTGGCCTTGATGCCGTGTTAGGAGATGATGAACTTGAGAAGCATGCCCCTTGGCACGATGAACTTGAGAAGCATGCCCGTTGGGACCCCGTTTGCACGCAACTTGGCACAGATGCACTCGAGGTTAGCCACGAGAGTGTCGACCCTTTTGGATTTGACAACGATATCATCCACACAAGCCTCGACCGTGTGGCCAATCAGATGGTCGAAGCATAATTGCATACAATGCTGAAAGGTAGCGCCAGTGTTCTTGAGCTCGAAAGGCATCATCACATAGTAGAAAGAACCAAATGGTGTGATGAAAGTCATCGTGAGCTGGTCGGATTCTTTCATCATGATTTGGTGATACCCGGAGTAGGCATCCAGGAAGCAGAGGGTCTCGCACCCTGCCGTCAAGTCAACTATTTGGTCTATGCATGCCAAAAGGAAAGGATCCTTTGGACATGCCTTGTTCAGGCTTGTGTATTCAACACACATCCTCCGTTTCCCATTCTTTTTTCGGACAAGAATAAGATTAGTTAACCATTCAGGGTGAAATACCCCCTTAATGAACCCAGCGGCCTGCAGCTTCGTGATCTCCTCGCCGCTTGCCCTGCGCTTCTCCTCGTCAAAGTGCTGCAAGTGTTGCTTCACTGGCTTGGAGCCTAGCCTAATGTTCAAGGAGTGCTTAGCGACTCCCCTTGATATGCTGGACATGTCCGAGGGTCTCCATGCAAAAATGTCGGCATTCATGCGGAGAAAGTCAATGAGCTCGTTTTCCTATTTGGGAGTGAGGGACGTCCCCACTCTCACTGTCTTCCCCTTGTCGCCCTCGGGGTCGACCGGCACTTCCTTGGTGTCTTCCACTAGCTTGAACGAGGCGTTCTTGTGGCTGTCATCGGGTGTTCTGATGAGGACATCACCATGCTGGATACGCGCATATCATGGCCTTCCCCAAGTTACAAGTCGTCACCAACTCGGTCGCCGCGTTCGTCTCGAATTCAGCCGACACCCCTTCACAGTTTTGATGATATCTCCCACATCCGACGTCCAAACGAGGCGTTCTTTGATGCGTTGGAAAGAGGACGACGATGCCGTCGTTTTGGTTCTGGTCCTAGCTCCAGAAGGGTCGTGAGTCATAATATGTGACCATGACAAGGTGCTGTGCCACCTATTTTGGGCCAACTTGGCCATGTATCATGTCGGGCCTTAAGCCCATGTTGTGGGCGCCCCCCCTGGTCGCCCCCAACCCTAGGACGTCTTTGTTTCCTACATAAACTCAGTAGCCGCCATCTTTTAGTTTCGGGTTTTGTTTAGTTCAGTTTTTCAGAGAGAAACTTGATCGAATTATTGTAACTGTGGCGACAAGTCCTTTTACAGTAATCCAGGGCCCTTGTTCTTGTTCTACACCACTGTGGCGATTAGTCCTTTTGTGATCAGAGCTTGAACCTTTTCTTGTGATTCACTTCATCTATATTTGCAATTTTAGATTGCGTGTTTATCCTCTCTTGCTTGTGTTCTCGATTTCGCTTGCAGGCCACCATTGCGGCGGCAAGATCACTGTTCTCTGTCTCACACTGGAAAGGGCGTTGGAGGGACGTGCTCACGGTGATGACCCCATTTGGCCCTCGCATCTTGAGCTTCAGATAAGTGCAGTTGGGGATGGCCATGAACTTGGCGTAGCATGGGCGCCCTAGGAGTGCATGGTATACACCCGGGAAGTCGACGACCTCAAAGACAAGGGTATCGGTCCTAAAGTTGGAGAGAGTCCTGAGACGGGCAAGCTGATTCGCTCGAGGGGAATGGCTTATCTCCCAGGGATGATCCCATAGAAGGGCACACCGGCCAACTGGTGGCACGACCAAATGATCCCAAGGAGATCGAGGGTTTCGGCGTAAAGGATTTTGATGCAACTGCGCCCATCCATCATCACCTTAGTGAGGCAAACCTCAGCGATGATGGGGTTGACAAGAAGTAGATACCGACCCGGTTGTGACACATGTGGGGAATGGTCCGATTGGTCAAAAGTGATTGGTAGGTTCGACCATTTGAGGAAGGATGGTGTGGCAGTCTCCGCCACGAAGACCTCGTGACACTCTACCTTGGCTGTGCGTCAACTCCCTCAGGACTTGGGTCCTGTGAAGATCATGTGGCAGGCTTTGGTGTTAGGGAACATGGGTCCCCCTTGCTTGTCATCGCCGTCAGGAGGGTGAAAGGACCGAGTGATCGAGAGGGGGGGGGGGGGGGTGAATCGGGAACTCACACTATGTACCAAATTCACCAATTCCTAAAACCGACCACTCAAAACAACTCCTACACAACCCTAGTGGTGATCACACTAGCAAGATAATGAACCTATGAAAGGAGCAATAACCTAAGCATACTAGTGGATCACACAAAGGTAATACAACCGCTATGCAATCCCAGTGGTGATCACACTAGCAACATAATAGTCCTATGGAAGGAACAACAAGCTAAGCATACTAGTGGATCACACAAAGGCAATACAACTCCTATGTAAGCTAGTTACCAAAGATACGCAGAAGCAAACAACTAGCTGGCAAGGAGTCCTACTCAAGCAAAGCTACTAGATCAACAAGAACACAAGCATGAGTAGCATGGTATGTAAATGCGGAAAGTAAAGCATCATAGTAAGGAGTTGAGTAAGAGATGGCTCATGATATTTTCCCGAGGTCTCGGAAGGATGGCGCCTTCCCCTACTCCTCGTTGGACCACTCCCGCTGAAGTTCTGGTCCCTCCCGCCACCAAGTGGAGTTCTCGCCCACGAGCCCGCAATCACTCCTTGAGTGAAGACACGGTGTGCATCACCGCTGCACAAAGCACAAGCTCGCCTCCCTCGAGAACTTGCCGGACTCCCCGAGTCGACACGGGCGCTCACTAGCGATGCCCTTTCTACCGGCGGGCTTAAACCGTGTACAAACGTGTGATGGCCTTCACAACCTATCATGATAGGCTCGATCACCGACACCTAACTAGTCTAGGTATCACCATAGGCCACGAGTAACAATGTAGATCACACCCTCAATGACACCCTAGCCTTAGATGTGCAAGATGCTCAAGTTACTCTCAATATCACTCTCAAGATATCCAATATCCTCTGGTAGTGCTCCTCTCTTGGCCCTTTGGCTCCCAATAGATGCTCCTAGCAATCCCAATGGCCAAAGGTAGTCTCCAGGACCCCAGCAGCGAGTTTATATAGGCCTCCAACTTCAAACTAGCAGTTGCTCCACGAAACAGCCTTTTAGGTGTACTGACCGGACAGTCTGATCATTGTCCAGACCGGACAGTCTGGTCTCCACCGGACGGCTCCTCTAGAGCCGTTGCTCTGTGTGCTCTGTTTCCACCATACAGACCGGACAGTCCTATCTATAGACCGGACTGTCCTGTCTTCATAAATCTAGGTCCCAACAGAAACTTCTTCTATGTGTTCTGTCGCCTCCCCTGATCACAGTACACTCCGGGCTTCACACCGGACTCTCCGGTCTCTTCTCTCCTTTCTCCAAACAGAGACGTTGTCGATGCTTCCTCTTTTGTCCAAACCATCTCCATACAGACCGGACCGTCTGGTCTGCACACCGGACTGTCCGGTCTCTATGGTTCTTCTGCCAACGGAATTCCTCGCGTCCAACATCTCCTCTAAAGAGAATTTCCCTTTGATCACCGGACCGTATGGTCAGCTGACCAGACCGCTCGTCCATTTCTCTCTCCAGTCCAGAAACATTTACAACGCTTGCTTCCTTGCTACCCAAGTCGAATCTCCACTGATCGGGACGTCCGGTCACTAGAGCATTCCAGACTTGGTAGTTTTCTCACAGCCCGCTGTAGCCTCCGGACAAAACCTCTATGTGACAGTACGGTCCGGTCACCATTGACCCCTCTGTCTAGTCACTTCAATCTGAACCTAAAACTCCTCGTCCTTGCTTGACTACGTTTCCTGGCTTCTCCGAACAGCTCCTTGGTATCTCCATTGTCAACTAGTACCTGTGATTTCACCGAGCATTCATGCACATCACCGACTAGACATGACCTAAGAGAAATGACCTAGACCCCCTTGATAGTCCATTTTTTCCTATGGACTCAAAGCCCTAACAACTAGACAAGTGTTCCCAACACTTGCTCCATAGCTTGTCCTCAGCCTTGATCCATCTCCATCAACCCTTGGACTCCATCAAGCTCACAAGCCTCCATGCTTGTGGTCATTGTCATTAATCACCAAGGCAACCATCAATGATCATCATAAGATAGATATGGTTTCCTACACGCACAACACTCGTGTGGACATTAGTCACATTTCACGTTTGTCATTCATCACTAAAAGAATCATACGTTAGGGTGACCTCAATGGTCATGAACCTTACAATCTCCCCCTTTTTGGTGATGGATGACAACCACTACTTATGATGATCCAAAATGAACGAGTCCCAAAAGAATAAGAAGGAAGGGACAAAAGACTCGAACGAAAACAAGGAACCAAGAGAAAAGATAGGTTTGAATGGATTACCTTGGTCCTTACCTTAGAAGTAGTCCACCCCTTGGAATGTGCTAGGTGTGGAGGGAGAACTACCCAAATATGTAACACACTAGATATTGAGCTTCCCGTCATGGTGTCGTGGTAGTCGATCTTGTTGATGTAGACACGCACCATGGACGTAGATGTTCGTGTCGGTGTAGATGTTCATTGTTGTTGTAGACATGCACCATTGTTGTTCTTCTCCATGTTGGTGTAGATGTTCATCTTGTCATGATCTTCATATGTACTCCAAGTGAACATGCACCATTGTCTTAATCATCTTCATGTTCTCCGTATTCATCTTCTCTTGATCTTCATGTTCTTTTTTGTCACCTAATTTCTTTCCTTGTATATTCATGTTCTTCTCCCCCTTTGTGTTATTGATCTAGACTTGGCTTTTGGATCTTCATGTTCCTTCTCCCCCTTTGTCACCTATCACCAAAAACCACAAGCCAAAGAAGAGAACCAAGGAGCAAATAATAAATGGTAAGAGTTAGAAAACTCCCCCTATCATGGTGCTCCACCCTGGTCATGTGGTGTTCCACCATAGCCCCCCCCCCCCTACACACATGACTCAACAAAATATTTCTTCAAGAAAGCAATGGTTAGTCATTAGTGTGTTGGGAATGTAGGAGACACTCGTCTTTCATCCGCGCGAGTAGATTTAACCTTGGAGCTCGTTTGAACATGATTCAATGGGCATGAAGCACAATCCTTTCCTTTGGTCGCACTTGTGGAGATGTAATCTCATATAGATCATGAGGCACAAATATCTCCAAGTGAGACAAGCCTCCTTTGTGTTTCCTATATGATGCATGCAACATGCATTTTACATATGCAAAGAAAGTAAACATGTCATGTGAATGTAAGCAAAGTTAAACAAGACACAAAGGAAACCTAACAATGTCATGTTTGAACCCCTCCCAAGCCTACTCACTATAAGCCATACCCTTGCCTTGAGAGAAGCCAAACCACCATCTCAAACAATCCCCCTTGCTTATAGCTATCTTGGATGGGTTAGACATTGACTAATTTTTATGTGTTTTTCCCATAGTTATTAAACATGCATGGATGCAAAGCATACTAGTCACAAAGGAGTCTTAAATACCATGCAATGCAAAAGAGGAAAAACACACTACAACTACCAAGAACAAACACGGTTACCTCCCTCATGAGTAGATAGGGCGTTGAGGTCGATGTCACTTGTGGTGGACTTCACACGATCTTTATGAAAGTGCTCGGTCCACCACCACCACCCTCTAGGTCTTGTTCTTGGGCACCCATTTGTACGTAGACGATCTCTCAAGATCAACAATGCACTTAGGCACAATATGCTCTTGACCTTCCTCTTCTTGTTTGGTGGTCCCAAAGCCTTAGCTTTCACCTTGCCATCCTTGTTCTTAAGAAGCTTGAAATGGGTGTCCTCATGGAACAAGTTAGTGTTAGTCAAAACAAAGGAACTCCTCACCATAGGACAATCCTTGATGGTGTGGCTATCCTTGCAACACCTCTCACAATAGTAGTCAGCGGCGAAAAGGGGTTTGATCCATGAGGGGATGGAGTCACTTGTCCTGATGATGTTGTTGGTGGCGGGATATGAGCCAAATCCCTGATGGGAGACATTGTTCACAAGGTTTCTCCAAAGAGTCTCCTTGTGGATGGCTCTATCACGTGTGAGCCTCTCGAAGCCGTCTATCACCATCTTCCTCCTTGAGCTTGTGATATTCCTCCAAAACAAATGGCTCAAGAGAAGAAACCTCGACCAAGGTGGTTAGTTGATCACATATACTAAAAGCGTCACTCTTAGATGAACTAGAGGAGGTAGAGGCAAGGTTATCAACATTGATGGCGTCAAAAGTAATTTCAAGGGCATCATACTTCTCACATAGCTCTACATGATCACCCTTGAGTTTGTCATAACTCTTGTTTAGGGCCTCATGAGATGTGACAACGTCCTTGAGCCCACTCTCAAGATCACCAACATGGTCCTTAACCAACTTACATTCCTTTCTTACCACATCCAACATTTTGGATTTATTGACGGCGATGTCACGGGCTTGCTCAAGCATACTCCAAAGCTCGGCGCAGGCGAGCTCCTCATCATCACTATCGTAGATGTTCTCATCCTTGCTCTCCCCAAGTTGGCTCGTGGCCATGAGGCACATGGGAGGTGGAGGAAGAGCTCGTGGATGTGTGGTCTTGATCATGGTTAGGCCGGCCACTTCATCATCATCACTTGAAGAGAAGGATGCTTCACTTGAGTTGTCACTTGTCCACTCCCCAACAAGAGCCTTGTGTGAGAACTTTTCTTGAGGTCTTTTCCTTTGCCCTTTTCTTTGTTGAAGTACCTCTTCTTCTTGTACTTAGCTTTGGGGTCTCCTTCTTCTTGAGTGGGAGGAGGTCTAGGTGAGGCATCTTGTGCATCATGGATTGCTTGGTCTCTTGTGATATGAGTGTCTTGAATTTACAATGAGGTGGGGGGATCACTGATATGATTCCTTGTCTTGGAACTAGAGCTTGGAGTGGTTGTGGGGATGTTATGTGAAGAGTCTTGGGAAGTAGCTTGAGGTGAAGTATGTGGAGAGGGTTGTGGCTCGATTCTCTCTTCATTTTCCTCATGGCTAGGTGGATCCACTCTCATAGAATCTTGGAAGGATGTGGAAGGTGTATCATAATCACCTTGGGTTGGTTCTTGTACCTCGAAGGATGGGGTTGGTTGAGGTGGTGAAGTAGAGGGCTCACCAATATCACCATCATAGGGTAAGACCTCACCCACGGGCATGTTCCTCAAAGCTTCACTCGTTGGTTCATCTCTAATGTTCACTTTATGCAATAGTAGCCCTTCCTTTGCATTCTCAATCATTGCACCATCCTCATCAAATGTGCACTTGAATGCCATGTTACAAAGTTGACCATTGGTGAACATGGTTGGCTTCCTAGTCATATGTTGGTTGCACCCATTTTGAAGAGTCCAATGTGTACCTCCACTATTGTAGTTGACCCTGGTGGTAGCCATAAGACAAGCACTAGAGGAAGAAGAGTTAGTATCCAAAGCATTGCTCAATTGATGTGGGATACTTGCTTTATGGGTATCCTCATACAAGACTAAGTCGGTAGCCGACCGGGTACTTCATCAACAAGGAAGCCGACCGAGTCGGCTTAGAGCACAAGGCATTTAAAGATAGACTTTCTATGTAAATCCTTAAGGGTTACAACTAGAACTCTTCATGTACCCCCCTGCCGACCGGATATATAAGGCGGCAGGGTACCCCCCATCGAGGGACACGACACGGGCAATACACTAGATTACAATCAATACACAGAACACATGACATAGGATTTTTACTCTCATTGAGAGGGCCCGAACCTGTATAACTCGATGTCTTGTGTTACCATCATAGTTCTTAGTCTTGACGTAGCCCTATATATACCGATCTCAAGCTTTGATAGCTGACGTGCCAGGTAGGGGACAAGGCTCACCGGGATTCTCCGTCGACTACGATGGCCGAAATTCCCATCATTCAGTACTCATCAGACTTCAAGATCTCCTTTGGATCGCTCAACTTCATGATCGGTGACAACGGAGCCCTAGGTTTGGAAAACCACAGATCCGACTCAGCCGTAGCCGTCTCCATGGCACGATCACCGAGTTCGTCTGACATGATCCCCGTATTGGTTCCACTCGGATCTGAGGAAGAAGGTCCTTCCTTCGGGAACAATTCAAAATTGGATCGGTCCTTTGATGAGGACTCGGTCGGATCTGCTTAACCATATCCCCATACTGTCAACATGGTGGATATAGCAGATCCTACGGATGGACACCAAGATGGTGAACAAGATGGTAACCCGGTTGATGGCCACCCGAAGCAATTAGCCGAGGAGGTCAACAGGAGGAGAACCGTCCAGTTGATGACTTATTGATCGGTCACTACCGTCGACCAAGAGGGTCGCGTGGTTCACGCAACGCACGCCGACTAGATCTTGGTCCAGACCTCGAAGTGGATGGCGTCAAGGTCTATGACACTCCTTAGAATAACATCACCGAGGCCAAGACTATGCTCGACACTCTAATGGTCGATGCGAATTATTAGACCCCTGCGATGCAGAAGGCGGTGGCTATGCTTAAGGCTGCTGCAGCTAAAGAGGCCGTAAAATCTCAGTCGGTCACAAGCTCTAGTCACACATCTTCATGAGGTTGGCATAGGCATGAAGATCAAAGAAATTCTCTCAGTGTCCATGATGGACAAGATACCATCAACTCTCACCATGAAGAACGCGCTCGGTACAACCGACGCTATGAGGAAGAACATCGTGATTGGAGAACGGACGACCGATGGGATGACCGACGAGACAACCGACGAGAGGACTGTCAAGATCCTCCTCCAAGAGATAATCATGACGACCGTCATCGATGTGACGATTGGGATTGGCACGATAACGATGATAATGACCATCGGCGACATCGTCATGACGATGATGTTGGTCCGCGACACGGCCGCCATCCAACTCCGTCTCTAGACTGGCATAGGCGGTCACCGACGCCCACTGACATCAAGATCGATGGCATCAAAGCTTACATCCCTAGGATTTGCATAGCTCGATGGCCAAAAGGATTCAAGTCGGTCCCCATTGAAAATTACGATGGTCAGACCAACCCCCGAGAGTGGCTACAGCTCTACAGCACAACGATTCAGTCGGCTAGAGGTGATTCCTACGTAATGGCTAATTATCTTCCGGTCTACCTGGATCCAGCCGTTCGGATATGGCTCACATCTCTTCTGGAGGAGTCAATCACGTCTTGGGGAGACCTCAACAAGAAGCTCATAGAAAGCTTCCAAGCTACCTGTAATCGATCAGGCAACCACTTTGACCTCACTCAGATCAAGCAGAAGACCGATGAACCTCTTCGTGACTACATCAAGCGATTTTGCGCTAAAGAGACTGAGATCCCCAATGTCCCAGACCAACAAATTATTTCTGCCTTCCAAGGAGGGATCCGCAGTGACGATTTGGTTCAAGAGATCGCTCGAGGAATCATGACCTAAAGCTGACCGCTCAAGAGTGCTTCGAGATCGCTGACAAGTTTGCGTCTGGTGAGTTGGCATTAGATGACATCCGGGGAAAAAGCAAGGAGAAGCGGTTGGACAAGCCCGAGTCCTCCAAGAAGGACAAGAAGAGGAAGTCTAACAACACGGTTCACACGGTAGACCGATTTCAGAAGAACCCTCGAACAAACTAACCGTCCACGGATGAGCTGCTGAGTGGCATGTGCCTTGGGCACCCAAAGGGAAACCACAAAGCGAAGGATTGCTATCGACTAAAGGGTTTTGCAACAGCTGCGCTCAAGGTGGCTAAAGATATGTGGACAAGGGTCCCCGATCTTCCAAAAGGTTCTAGATATGTTGATTTGGTCAGAGGCGACACACAAATCGATCCGGCTTCAGAACAACACGTTCTAAACCCCGTAATCGCAGCATGACATCTCCTCTGGTTATCAACCATTCTAAAATGATTGACCTTGCCGAGAAGGCTAATCCCTGCCTGTGAATCAAGAACACAAGCAAGAACAAAGAAGAATGCAACACAATTGCAGATGTATTATGAATCTCACGAAGTTGGGGTCTCACAAACCGTGATGACGGCGAAACTGTTATGAACAGAATAATCTAAGCAAAACTTGTACCTTAATGGTGCAGCAGAGGCTGTATATGAACACCCTAGGGTCGTACAAGACCCTCTGGACGCGCCCCTAATTAGGCTCAACTAGATACAAAGCCCAAAGGCCAAAAACAGGCGACGTAGCACCAAAATAGATTCTGGACCCTCTCTTGTTTCAACGATTCCTGATGACTATGGATGAATTTTGATATGAGACCGGCGGTATTCAAAAGGTCTTCTTCTTATCTTTCCGTGCATATATAGAACGACCAGATCCGAGTCAGTATGCGTCTTGGGCATCCATTTTAGTGCAGGCTGGTTCTGAGCCCCAAAACAGACTCGAAGTCGGTTTTGGTTGGGCCTCCACCTTGGCTTCCACGTCCTTGCTGGTCCTCCACATCTCCAAGTCCTTCTCCCATCATCTCCTGGTCCTCTCTATGGTTCCAAATTACAATATAATCATTAGGTAGCAAACCATTCTCAAAAGTGACATATAATAAAGAACGTAGGAACGAGCTCACCTCTAAATTTAGTCGTCGTACACGAGCTCTAGTCATTGGACCTTGCAAGTCAAGAATTGGAGGAGTGTTGCATGTATCCTTAGGAGTGATGTCCTCATCATCCTCCCCCTCTTGAAATGGAGTCGTCCTCGACTCAAGCTCATTCTCTTCTCCCAAGTATGGTTTCAAATCTGAAATGTTAAAAGTAGGACTAACCCCGAACTCGGGAGGCAACTCAAGTTTGTATGCATTATCATTAATCTTCTCAATTATTTTGAAAGGACCATAAGCTCTAGGCATTAATTTAGACTTTCTCAAATCTGGAAATTTATCCTTTCTCAAGTGTAACCATACTAAATCTCCTACATCAAGTTTTACTTCTTTTTTACTTTTACTACCAGCAATTTTATACTTGTCATTCATCTTTTCAATGCTAAGTCTAGTGGTCTCATGCATTTTCAAAATAAATTCAGCACGCTCCTTAGCATCAACATGAACTCTCTCATGAATAGGTAGAGGAAGTATATCAAGTGGAGTACATGGATCAAAATCATACACTACCTTAAAAGGACTTACCTTGGTAGTAGAATGTATTGCCCGATTATATGCAAACTCAACATGAGGCAAACATTCTTCCCATTGCTTCAAATTTTTCTTCAAAATAGCTCTCAACATAGTACCCAAAGTGCGGTTCACCACCTCAGTTTGTCCATCAGTTTGTGGGTGACAAGTTGTAGAAAACAACAGCTTTGTACCCAACTTATTCCAAAACGTGTGCCAAAAGTGACTCAAGAATTTTACATCACGATCTGAAACAACAGTAGAAGGCATACCATGCAAACATACAATTTCTTTGAAAAAGAGATCAGCAATATAACTAGCATCATCAGTCTTATGACATGGTATAGAGTGTGCCATCTTAGAAAATCTATCCACAACAACAAAAATACTATCACTCCCCCTCTTAGACCTAGGCAGTCCTAAAACAAAGTCCATAGAAATATCCGCCCAAGGAATAGAAGGAACAGGAAGTGGCATGTATAAACCATGTGAATTCAAGCGAGACTTAGCTTTTTGACATGTAGTGCAGCGAGCAACAAAGCGCTCAACATCTTTCCTCATCCTTGGCCAAAAGAAGTGTGTGGCCAAAATATCCTCCGTCTTCTTGGTACCAAAATGACCCATCAATCCACCTCCATGCGCCTCCTATAACAACAAAAGACGAATGGAACCAACTGGAATGCATAGGCGGTTAGCTCTAAACAAGAATCCATCAGTCAACACAAATTTGTTCCATGCACGACCTTCTTTACAATGCAGCAATACATCCTTGAAATCAACATCAGCAACATATTGTCTCAAGTCCAAAAATTCTACAATCAAGTTGAGACAATAAAGTATAGCGCCTAGATAAAGCATTAGCGATCACATTATCCTTCCCTTTCTTATGTTTAATAATGTAAGGAAAAGACTCAATAAACTCAATCCATTTGGCATGTCTACGGTTCAAATTACATTGAGAACGAATATACTTAAGTGATTCATGATCAGAATGAATAACAAATTCTTTGGGCAACAAATAATGTTACCACGTCTCTAAACAATGTACAAGTGCATACAACTCCTTATCATACGTGGAGTAATTCAAAACAGGCCCAGTAATTTTCTCACTAAAGTATGCAATAGGTTTACTATCTTGCATCAAAACACCACCAATGCCTATACCACTAGCATCACATTCAAGCTCAAAAATCTTATCAAAATTAGGTAATTGCAACAATGGTGCATGTGTAAGTTTATCCTTCAAAGTATCAAAAGACTCATGATGTACCTTACCCCAATGGAAATCAACGCCCTTCTTTGTCAACTCAAGCAAAGGTGCAGCAATGGTACTGAAATCTTTGACAAAGCGGCGGTAGAAACCTGCAAGACCAAGAAAACTCCTCACCTGTGTGACAGTTTTTGGTACAGGCCAGCTCTTTATGGCTTCAATCTTTTCCTCATCCACCTCAATTCCATGTGGAGTCACAACATAGCCAAGAAAAGAGACTCGATCCGTGCAAAAGGTGCACTTCTCAAGGTTATCAAATAAACGTGCATCTTGTAAAGCATCAAAAATAGCACGCAAATGATTCATATGTTCATCTATGGATTTGCTATAAATCAAGATATCATCAAAGTAAACTACCACAAATTTGCCAATGAAAGCTCTTAAAACCTCATTCATCAAGCGCATGAAAGTACTAGATGCATTAGTTAAACCAAAAGGCATTACTAACCACTCATATAATCCAAATTTGGTTTTGAAAGCTGTTTTCCATTCATCTCCAAGTTTCATTCTAATTTGATGGTAGCCACCACGCAAATCAATTTTAGTGAAAATTATAGCACCAAATAACTCATCAAGCATGTCGTCTAGCCTAGGAATAGGATGACGATACCTAATAATCATATTATTAATGGCTCTACAATCTACACGCATACGCCAAGTACCATCTTTCTTAGGAACCAAAAGTACAGTAACAGCACAAGGACTAAGTGATTGACGAACATACCCACGATCCAAAAGGTCTTGAACTTGTCGTTGTATCTCCTTACTCTCCTCAGGGTTGGTCCTATAAGCAGCACGGTTTGGCAAAGTAGCACCCAGAATCAAATCAATTTGATGCTCAATCCCTCTGAAAGGTGGCAATCCCGGGGGTATCTCAGCTGGAAAAACATCCTCATACTCCTGCAAAAGGTTAGTGACAGTAGGAGACACAACACTAGAAGCAACATCATCAAGCGAAAACAAAGCTTCTTTGCATATCAAAGCATAGCAAATATCATCATTATCAGAAATTTCAGCAAGCTCAGATTTTGTTGCAAGACATGAACGACCTTGTAATTTAATTCCAGCACCCTTAGAACTTGAAGAATCATTAACATTACTAGGTGAAGAATTAGAATTAACAGGTTGTTGAATTTTAGGACCTTTATTTTTCAAACTAGCAGCTCTTTCTAAATCAGCTTGTACAATTTCAGCAGGGGTCATTGGTAACAAAGTAATTTTAGTTCCTTTATGCATAAAAGTGTACTTATTACTTCTACCATGGTGTACAACATCATTATCAAATTCCCAATGTCGACCCAATAAAAGTGAACATGCTTGCATGGTTACGACATCACAATCAACAGAATCCACATAAGAACCAATGGAAAAAGGAACTCTGCAAGTTTGTATTACCTTAGCTTTTCTAGAGTCCTTTAACCACTGAATGTAGTACGGATGTGGATGTGGGCGTGTGGTTAAAGCAAGCTTGTTGACCACATCAGAACTCACCAAGTTATTGCAGCTCCCTCCATCAATGATGACACATGCTCGACGGTTCTTGATGACGAAGAAAATCTGGAACCAGTTGTGGCGCTGCATCGTCTCGGGCTGATGAACTTGTTTGCTAAGGACACGCTGAACAATGATGTTCATGTATCCCATGGTGTCTCCACCTCCAAGTACGAGGTCACCGCTGGTGGCAGCAACATCCTCCTCCTCATCCTCCACATCGGAGGTGCTCATGTAACCGCCATCATCTATCACCACATATGCCCGCCTACTTGGACAATCTTTCTGCACATGACCAAGTCCATGGCAGCGGTGGCACTGAATCCCTGTAGTGCGCCCCGTCGAAGCAACAGAGGAGGCACTACTAGCTGGTACCTGCACAGAATTGTTACCAGAGCACGAAGAAGGTGCAGGGGCTGATCTTGGGGCTGCAGAAACAACACTGGTTTCCTTGGTAGCTGCTGGAGGGGGCGGCCGGGAAGATGGCCTGGGCAGCCCCGAAGTCCCCATCGAATGTGGGGGGTAGGAGTTCCTCGACATGCTGTACTCCTCAAAAGCCTGGAAAATTCCCTGTAATTCTTTCTCTGCAAGCATAGCATACTGGAAACACTGGCTGAGGGTATAATATTCTTTATAATCAAGGATGTCCTGAATTTCTTTTCTTAAACCAGAATAAAAGCGACAAATCTGATCTTCTACTTTTTCAACTACAACACAACGAATCAAACCCTTCTGAAGCTCACTAAAGTACTCCTGAACAATTTTATCTCCTTGTTCCAAATGCTGCATTTTATTATGAATCTCTCGATAAAAAGAAGGAGGAACAAAACGATCATGCATTGCTACCTTAAGTTCTTCCCAAGTAGTAGGAAATCAGTTTCAGCAGCTAGACCACTCCACCAAACAATAGCAATGTCCTTAAACTCACTAGTGGCTTGTCTAACTCTATGTTGTTTAGGAACAAGGTGGGCATTAAATTTTCATTCTACAGTCATCTCCCAATCAAGATAAACATCACCATCATACTGACCTGAACATGAAGGAATTGAAAACTTAATTTTAGCATACGGGTCATCTGGAGCATAGTTACCATGTGGAAGATGATTGTAGTTATGGAAACCACCCATACCTTGAGTATTATGTTGCAAATGACATCGTAATCATGCGGTCCTTGTAGCTGACCTATCCACGGTGCCATCAGCCTTATACACCGTGTCTTCATCATGGACGTCTTCAATGTCATTGTTGTTGTTATTGGTGTTCATATCATTGGTTTTGGGAGCAGTCTCCAACGCAACAACCTAATCGGCTAACTTAGAGACCCGCTTCTCCAACCGCTTGATGCTTTTCCATTGTGAAGCTTGCTGACTGCATTAGTAACGACTCTAGTGATCATCCCTGCCAAATCACTCTGAGCAGCCTGCAAAGCCTTCTGGAGCTGCTCTTGGCTCATGCACTCAGCACATTGTGAGGGTGAAGCCATCTCTCCGTCGTCACTTCCAGCCATCACAAACACCAAAACAGGAGACAAACAGTGAAGTTTATCCCTACAAAACAGCTAAGTAGTGGTGCCTCTTAACACAGGAAAAGGAAACTCCTTACAAAGCTCTTGCAAAGTTCTGAAAAGCAAAGAAAAAGATACTAGGGAGGTGTGTTCCACGATTGGTCACAAAAGAACCTATGTGCTGTCCAGAAGAAATATGTAGTGCTAGGAAGGCCAAATATATATATGTGAGTGGCACACAAATCAAAAACAGATAGTAAAGCTGAATAAGTGTCCAAGTAACTTGTGGGTATGCTCAACTTTGGTTCAAGAATCTCCTATAAAAATTTCAGCCAAAACAGACACCCGAGCGAAAAGTTATGCCTGTTTTACCGAAGGTGGTCGGAGTCGGTTTTCTAGAAACCCGAGTCGGGTTTGGGGTCGGGTTTGGAATGGTGTAGGATTTTTTTTGGCAGCGTGGAGGCAGCGGAAAGTTGAATTTGTGGGGATTGGTCCGGGGTGTTGACGATGTGTTTAGGGTGGGATTAGGGTGGGACTAGGCTAGGTGTGTCGATCAATCAACCCTAGCACAAAAAGCCAACAAAACAGAGGACGGTGAAAGGGATGGCGGCTAGGGTTGCAAGGGAAACACTACTAACGACAAAAACACAAACTAAACCAACGACTAAACAAGAACTAGGGCACAAACTCAACACTACTGACTCTAAAATTGAAATATGCAGAGGCTAAACACATGGTTATGGGCGGAGGGAAAAAAATTTTTGGGCTTTTCTGTGGACGATAGGATGAACACAAAATGAAATTAACTAAGAGTAGTGCGAACCTAATGGTGCACCTGAAGCTCTGATCACCACTTGATATGGACAAGGGTTCCCAATCTTCCAAAAGGTTCTGGATATATTGATTTGGTCGGAGGCGACACACAAATCGATCCGGCTTCAGAACAGCATGTTCTAAACCCCGCAATCACAGCACGACGTCTCCTCTGGTTATCAACCGTCCTAAAACGATTAACCTTGCTGAGAAGGCTAATCCCTGCTTGCAAATCAAGAACACAAATAAGAACAAAGAAGAATGCAACATAATTGCAGATGTATTATGAATCTCATGAGGTTGGGGTCTCACAAACCGTGATGATGGCAAAACTGTTATGAATAGAATAATCTAAGCAAAACTCGAACCCTAATGGTGCAGTGGCGGCTGTATATGAAGACCCTAGGGTCGTACAAGACCCTCTGGACGCGCCCCTAATTGGGCTCAACTAGATACAAAGAACAAAGGCCAAAAATAGGCGATGCAGCACCGAAACAGATTCAGGACCCTCTCTTGTTTCGACGATTCTCGATGACTCCGGATGAATTTTGATATGAGACCGGAGGCATTGGAAAGGTCATCTTCTTATCTTTCCGTGCATATGTAGAACGTCCAGTTCCGAGTCTGTATGCGTCCTGGGCAGGTTCTGAGCCTTGAAACAGACTCGAAGTCGGTTTTGGTTGGGCCTCCACCTTGGCTTCCACGTCCTTGCTGGTCCTCCATGTCTCCAAGTCCTTCTACCATCATCTCCTAATCCTCTCTATGGTTCTAATTACAATATAATCATTAGGTAGCAAACCATTCTCAAAAGTGACATATAATAAAGACTGTAGGAATGAGCTCACCTCTAAATTTAGTCGTCGTGCACGAGCTCTAGTCATTGGACCTTGCAAGTCCAGAATTGGAGGAGTGTTGCATGTATCCTTAGGAGTGATGTCCTCATAAGAACATCCCCCGAGGCGGAATAGCTAAGACAAGACCAAGGACGATGGCGACAAGGATGATTCAGGAGAGTTCCAGGAGCCCCGCAAGGAAGTCAACTTTATCTTCGGTGGCCTGGATGCCTATGTGTCCAAGTGTAAGAAGAAGCTGGAACTTTGGGAGATCAACTCGGTGGAACCAGCTGCGTCTCAATTCATGAGGTGGTCTGAGATGCCAGTCACCTTTGATTAGTCAGATCATCCCAAGAATATACCGAAGTCGGGTCGATACCCGATGGTACTTGCTGCCATGATGAAGGAGGTAAAGTTCAACAAAGTACTCATTGATGGTGGAAGCAGTTTGGACTTAATCTTCATCAAGACTCTTAAAGAGCTCGGTCTGTCAGTCAATGATCTTTAGCCGAGTTCTTCACCTTTCTATGGGATTGTGCCTGGCAAGACATCGATTCCTATTGAACAAATTAGATTGCCGGCCACCTTCGGTACCGGTGAGAACTTTAGGACTGAGCGCATTCATTTCCAAGTGGTGGATCTCAACTCAGCATATCATCCTATCATTGGTCGACCGGTGATGGCTAAATTCATGGCTGTCCCGCATTATCCATATATCACCCTTAGGATGCCAGGCCCAAACGGAATAATCTCCCTCCACTCTGATCATCGGAATTCTTTCGATTGCGATGTACAGACTTGTGAGATGGCCAATAAATAGTTGATGTTGTCCAACCAGAAGGAGATCTAAAAGGCAGTCAGCATGGAGGAACAGACTGAAGTGGTGGTTCCAGCAAAAAAGCCTACCAAAGACAAGATTCAGACCGATGATATCCAAACCAAGGAAATCATGCTCGATCCTGAGGACCCCGATAAGGTAACTTATGCTGGGGCCAACCTCGATGAGAAATAGGAACTCGCGCTCACTCTTTTCATCCAGAAAAATAGGGACATCTTTACATGGAAACCATCTGATATGCCAGGAGTTCCTAGGGAAAAGATTGAGCATGAGTTAAGGGTACCTCCTGGGGCTACCCCCGTTCGGCATAGGCTTAGAAGATTCGCACAAGACAGCGAGTACGCCATGAAGAAGGAGATAGTTAGACTATTAGATGCTAAGTTTATAAAGGAGGTGTATCATCCCGACTGGTTAGCAAATCTAGTCCTTGTACCCAAGAAGAATAAAGAGTGGAGGATGTGTGTTGATTATACCGATCTCAACAAGGTTTGTCCTAAAGACCCCTTCGCTCTTCCTCGTTTTGATCAGATAGTAGACTCAACAGCCGGGCGTGAGCTCTTAAGCTTTCTTGATGCCTATTCAGGCTATCACCAGATCCCAGTGAAGGTCGAAGATCAGATTAAAACTTCCTTTATAACACCCTTCGGTGCCTGTTGCTATATCACAATGCCTTTCGGTCTGAAGAACACTGGCGTGACTTACCAACGGGGTATTCAACACTGCCTTGCTACTCAGATCGGTCAGAACACAGAAGCGTATGTTGATGACATCACTGTCAAGACTTGGAACGTCGAGGAACTTTTCTCTGACCTGGAAGAAACCTTTGACAATCTGAGTCATTATTCGATGAAGCTGATCCTAAGAAGTGTGTTTTTGGGTTTCCTTCAGAAAAGCTACTCGGCTACATCATTTCAAAACAAGGTATAGAGGCCAACCCGGATAAAGTCAAGGCCATCCTTGATATGGGGCCACCTAATTCTCAAAGGGACATTCAGAAGCTGACCGGATGCATGGCGTCCCTGAGTTGCTTTATTTCCCGACTGGGGGTTAGAGGGTTACCACTTTTTCGACTGCTTAAAAAGCAGGAGGACTTCGTTTGGACCGAAGAGGCGCTGTCGGCATTGGACGAGTTGAAGGTTTACCTCAGCAACGTTCCAGTATTGGTGCCGCCGGAGCCAGGAGAAAAACTTCAACTTTACATATCAGCCAGAACTCAGGTTGTGAGTACTGTTTTAACAGTCAATCAAGAAGAAGAGGGACATATATAAAAAGTACAACACCCGGTCTATTTTGTGAGTGAGGTCCTTGGTGCCTCTAAGGCAAGGTATCAACAGATCTTGAAGTTGTTGTATGCATTGTTGATCACCTCCAGGAAGTTCAAGCATTATTTTCAAGCTCATCCAATCAATGTCTAGACTTTCTTCGCACTCGACACAGTGCTGCACAATTGAGAAGCCGAAGGAAAAATTGCCAAGTGGGTAGTCAAACTTGGTCAATATACCATTACGTTCTCGCCTCGGTCGGCTATAAAGGGACAAGCGTTAGATGATTTCATTGCCGAGTAGACAGAGATTCAAAATCCACCTACTGCACAAGATGTCGAGTATTGGAAGCCTCATGTTATTTCATGCTTCTATTTGGTTGGCTTGCATGCTCCTTATTTCTAGTTTATAGACTTGTTTCTTATGAACTACATCTTTAGGAAAGCATGTCACCTAGGTAGTTGATGCATGAGATATGGTTTCACGAAATGAATCTTTCTCTTATGCTTAATGTGCTTGGGAATTTTTCTTATAACAAAAATCAAAAAATTAAAATCAATAGATTGACTCCTTAATGCTTATATCTTCCTACCAAAGCCATATGATGAACCCATTGAAAATCTTATGCATATGCTACTTGTTGTTTCATTGAAGTTTTTCAAATTGTTGTGACCCTTGTGAGTTACTATTTATGACTTTTTGATCAAGATTTTGTGCACACCACTTTGCTAATACTTCTTCACTGGAAGTTAGCACCACCATATCCATCATCCATGTGCTATTTCTTCTACACTGGAAGATAGCAATTCCATGTCATCATCCATCCATGAAATAAAGTACTCCATCATATTCTGATAGACTCCCTCTCCAAATATCCTTGTAAAAGTTACATGGGCTATTCATGATTCAAAAAAAAGTTGAAAAAAATAGAGAAAGAATTAGCCCATGTTCTAAAATGCTTATCCAATAGAAGGGAGGGAGCATCTTAAAAGAAAAGGGAGTATTCACATTCAGTCATTTTCCATCCACATATCCACATGTGCACATGCTTGATCAAAAGTTCATGAATTGTTCTCCATGGATCCAGTTTTTGACTTAGTAATATATGAGACACAAGTATGCCTCCCTTTTATCCCTACCTTGAGCTTCACATAAAGCCATATTTAGAAGTAGGATCAAAAGAGGCAATGTCCTGGTGAGGAACCATACACATTGAGCGATTTGAGAGAATCATTTGAGGGGTACAACTATGATTTGTTTTGAAAATCTTTTCAAGAACCCAAGCTACATAGCAGAATGAGTGAAGATGATTAGAGTCAGAACCATTCCATCCTTCAACCACCCAAGGTAACATGATAGACACTTTAAAAGTTCATAGGTACAAGTATGAATTGGAATAATTTGCATGCTACCGTCATACCAATTGAAGTTATGATTCACCTTAGTCTCTATTCCTTTACTCAAGGACGAGCAAAGACTAAGTGTGGGGGTGTTGTTGACGGTCCTTAAATGCTAAATCCGACCATCAAATCCTTGCATAAACAACATAAAAGGAATAAACAAAATAGTGATAGCAGTTTATTATTAACCATTTCCACGAGTTTTGGTGAGACATGTGTTTTCAGGTATAAAAGAGCCAAAATATGCTAAAAACATGAAGAAACGCCCCATCAGCCGATTCTACCTTAAAACAGCAGGCCGACAGGGTCATATGAGGCTAAAAACAGGGCCCGGCAGGGTCGTGATGACTGAAATCAGAACCCAGCCGACAGGGTCATATTAGGCTGAAATCAGCCATCCGGTGGGTCAAAACAGAGTCGTCATGAGGCTGATCACCCAACCCAGCCAACCCTGCAAAACACTCCAAAACAAGGCCGTTTTCCATTCCCAGACTAAGGAGGGTAAAAGTGGAGAAATGAAGGAGGCATTCATGTGGCATAACATGGACAACTCAAAACATGACCCGGAGGGGGTCGGCACCCGAAAGGGGCTGCCGCCCGACACAGGCCGCCGCCCGGCCTGCTAGGCTGCCCGCCGCTCGGCAGGGTTTGTCGCCCGGCCTGGGTTGGCCACCCAGGGTTACCAACCCATGAGGCTTATCGACCCCAAAACGGATATTTCGGGGGAAACCGACCAAGGAACCGCCATAAAGACAAGATCTAAGTTGTCCGAAGCGAGTTGGTTGGAAACCGACCAAATCCCGTGGCCGCCCGACGGTGCATGCCGCCCGGCATGCCCGGTCGTGCGGCAGACGTGGCCGCCTGGCATGGCCCGCCGCCCGGCTGGGGAATTTTCGCCCACCGACTCTCCTCCACCTGGAAGTACCCGCCAAGTCTCCACCACCTATAAATAGAGGGGAAATTCGATAGAAAAGAGAACAACACACGAGAAGATAGAGCTCCACTTCAAAAGGCTTTAGCACTGCCAAAGTGCTTAGAAAAATAGGGAGAGACTGAGGGAGAGTTCGGGGAAGCGCCGGGTTTGTCGGCGATCTTCCCCACGCTTGTACCTCGACGGATGCTTTCTTTTTCAAGTAAGCATTAGTGTTTCCTCTTTGGTATTTAAGTTTCTTATTTAAGTAAGTTCTTTCCTTTATTACTTACGGGATCATTGCTCTATTTAATTAGAGTATCTTAGTCTTCTATAGATGTGGATCCGAGACTAGGATAGTAATTGATAGCGTAGACACGGTGTCTAGGCTAGAGGTTACCTTTGTTTGCCGCGTGCCCCACGGTTTGTAGAGGTAGTTGGTAGGTCGTGACAGCCCTATCCGGCCTTAGTAATCCTCCATGTTCGGGTACGTCGTAGAGCTGTTGGCCGGAGTCGCCTGTGGATGCAGGGGTAAGCCGGTGCCCAAAGTAAGCAGTAGAGACCGAACCTATCTTATTATAGGGTCCATAACCATTAGGAATCCTCTCTACCCTTTGCCTACCATATTCTTGTTGTCCTTGGACGGATTAGTTAGACGATCGATACACACACGTTCCCTGTGATTCGATAACCTGGAATACTCCTAGGTGAAGTGCTACATTGGTATCCGTGTGCTTGTGGATTTACCTATGATCATAAGAAATACCAACAAGCATTTCTGGCGCCGTTGTCGGGGATAGTAATATTTTTGGTGCGATGTTAAGAAGTGTCAACAGTGACTCGGATTTGGTCATTAATCAGGTCACTAAGGATTGGAACTGTGTGGATGACAATATGAGTGCTTATTGTCAAGAAGTAAGGAAGCTCGAAGACAAATTTGATGGATTGAAGTTCACGCATGTTCTTCGAGACAATAACCAAGCGGCAGATGAATTGGCCAAGATGGGATCATCCCGATCTACTGTCCCTCCAGGTGTTTTCTTACACACTCTAGATTCCCCCATGATTTCTCCTCTATTGGATGTATTAATGAGTGTTGTCACTGATCTTGTTGGTGATGACAACATGGAGACTGATTGGCGTGACCCACTCATCCAATATTTGGACAAGGGAACACTGCCTTCGGATCCTAATGAGCAACGGAGGTTAGAGACCCAATGCCGAGGATATCTGTTGGTTGGAGACCAAATCTATAAAAGAGGAGGTTCAAACATCTTGATGAGATGCATCTTGATACCAGAAGGCCAAAAGTTGGTAGAAGAAATTCATTCCAGATATGTGGCGATCATGCGGCTTCCAAGACTTTGGTCGGCAAAGCTTTCTGGCACGGGTTTTATTGGCCCACGGCGGTCGAAAATGCACACCAGGTCATTCGGAAATGTGAAGGTTGTCAATTCTTCGCTCAACAAACGCATATGCCTTCACAACAACTTCAGATGATACCTTTGACTTGACCCTTTGCTGTCTGGGGGCTTGATATTGTCGGTCCTCTGAAGAAAGCGCCAGGCGGGTTCACTTATCTGTTCGTTGCTATTGATAAATTCACCAAGTGGATCGAAGCAAAGCCGATCAGCAAGATTACATCAAAGAAAGCAATCGAGTTTGTCAAGGATATCTTCACTTGGTTTGGGGTTCCTCATGATATCATCACCGATAATGGCACTCAATTCACGTCAGTGGAGTTCCGTGACTTTGCCGATGAGATGGGAATAAAAATCCATTTTGCATCAGTGGCTCATCCTCAAAGCAATGGGTAGGTCGAACAGGCCAATTGTATGATTCTTCAAGGATTGAAACCACGGATATTCGATAGACTTAAGCCTTATGCCAGTCGGTGGATTAAAGAATTGCCTTCAGTTCTTTGGAGGCTTTGCACAGACACCAGTGAGGCAACTGGTCAGTCACCTTTCTCATTAGTCTATGGCTCAGAGGCTATGCTGTCGACCGAGGTCAGTCTTGTTTCGACACGGGTTCAGGCATATGATGAACAACTTTCTAAGGAGAATCGAGAGATTGATTTGATTGCAGAAGAGGAGTTGCATGCTCGCACTATATTTTGGTCGGCACTTTACCAGCAAGGCTTGCGTCAATATTATGATAAAAACGTACGTAATCGCCACTTCCAAGTTGGAGATTTAGTGCTTCACCGAGTGCAGTCAACGAAGAACCAGCATAAACTTTCTCCAAAGTGGGAAGGACCATATGTGGTGAAGGAAGTCACTCGCCCGGGGGCTTACCGACTGATGTACAAAGACGGCGATGATATACCAAATTCCTAGAACATAAATCAGCTACATCGTTTCTATACTTAGTTAATTTTTTGTATACTTATACATTATTTCTGAATGAAACTTCGATCTTTTTAATAATAGATTTTTTGTTGATTTTCATTCTATGTTGTCTCAATTCCTTAATTTACTTTATTAATCAATCGAGCCAGGGGGCTAGTCATAATGTCCCACCTTAGTCTAACCTCATTTTGGTCTTGGATTATTTTCCGACTCATTTCTTCTCTTTAAATACGGTCTTCACTTTCTTGGTCTAACGTCTATACATTATGGTTATACACTTTATACTGCACATCAGACTAACACTACACTAAACCCAGAGCCAAAATGCAAGAGGTCATGTGTCAATTGGTCGACTCTGCTTGTTACGCGGTTACGAGTCACAACCTAATATGTTAAGGCAGACCGATGCAATTTAGAGTTTCTCAGTGACAGAAACATACTTACGATATTTTTATCAATCTTTTAAAGCTATTAAGCATGAAACTAATTTACATATAGGTAACATTATTTCAGAATATAGATATTACTAATGTTCTCTAGCATTGCAGGATTTACAGATCCTTTGAAGGAGAGGAAGAGTCAGCTTGTAGCTCAACTTCTAGAGTTGTTGGAGGAGTAGGCATGGTCGGATTAATCTCTATGTTGTCGACCAAGGCTCGAAAAGTCTCCAACATAGAATCCAAGAGCAGCTGGCATTGGTCATTGGTCAAGTCTGGGTTGAAGCCCTCCTTGATCTTGTCCAATGGCAGAGCAGGAGACCAAGATTGGCAAATCGCCAGGACCAGACTCCCGGCCTCGGTCGCCACTCGTCAAGTGTTATAAGCGATAGCTTCCGATGCATGCTCCAGCAAGTAATCCAAGGAATGGCCAGTCTGCTCCACTCGGTTGGCATGAACATAGTTCATTTCCTGTCGAGCAGTGTAAGATAGCGCTGCGAGTAATGACTTTTGGTCAGTATGATCAAAAGAGGATTCAAGCAGATGTGAGAAATAATGAAGGGCTTACTGGCAAGTTTACATTTGAGGGATTTGGAGACGCTCTTGGCATCCTCCATCTTGGTGTTAGCCTCCTTCAGCTCCTTCTGCAGCCAACTGATCTCGGCCTTTTGATCTGCGACCGACTTGGAGAGGTTTTCCTTCTCAGCGTTCAAAGCATCAACATACCTTTGTTGATTGGAGGTCAACTTCTCCAGGTTGGCAATCTTCTGATCACGAGCTAAAGACAGATATTTGAACTTTTAGCGCTAGAGTGATTAGTTGATTATTTAAACACAGATGGTAAGTGATCTTACCAGCTATATCTGCACGGCCTTGGTCTAAGGCCTTGGTCATCTCTCTTTGGTCGGTCTGCAGCTTATCAATCTCCTTCTATACTTTAGAGAGCTGCTGACCGGTGACTAGCATAACACCAGCAATATGTCAGTCTTAAACTTAAAGACATGAAGACGAAAGAGTTTTAGGGCATACCAAAAGTTTCGGCTTCAAGGTATTCCACCCTAGCCTGTTTCCTCTCTACAAGAGCATATATTTTCTGTATACAAAAAGGGTTTAATCTTAAGGATGAGATTGAGACAAAGCTAAAGCAGGGTATTGAAGTACCTTGCTGGCTTCTCGATGTTGGTACATAATTTCCACATCCTCCACTTCGGGCCGACCGAGTGCATCTGCAGGCAATGCCGCCTTACCATTGTCAAGAGGTGAAGGGACATTGACCGGAGTGAGTTGTGGTACGGGCTTCGGAATGGAGGCAGGAATTGTCTTATCAGATGGCTTATCCACCTCGGTCGGTGTGTTTGATGACTTGCCGACCGGTTTGGGCAGATCAGTCGGACGAGGAGGGGGTCCTGACCGAGTGGCTTCAGACTCTTGGGCACTTTGCAAATCACTCGTCCGACTACTGTCAAAACAAAGATTTAGGAGATTAAGATGTGCTATGACTATTGGAAATAAGAGACAAGGAATATAAGGTTTAAGGATTAACCTGGGTGCCTTCTTGAGTTTGATTCAGCACATCCTCTTCTTCGAAGAAGTTGACTGAGAATCAGTCTCCTCCCACTTCTGGGAAAAGTTACTTGCCTTATCGGTCTGTTGCACCACCCCTGCATCACTCTGTGTTTTGCTTGGGGGATCCGACTGGGTTGAAGGTCGGTCGGAGGGAGCAGGGGTAGGTTGATCTGCATCAGCAGACAACATTTCTTCATCATCACCCTGATCCCCAACATATTGCTGTCGGTGCCCAACAGTCTGCTTCACTAGTCGACTGGGGTAGGTAGGGTGACAACTTGATCAACACGTTCAGGTTGAGCGCCTGCAGAAGAGCTTGAGCCTCCAGGGCTGGTCTGCTGTGGCTTCTCAACATAATCCGGTCCCTCGATATCGGTCGGAGGGAGTGGAGGATGGGATACATAAGTATCCAGATACTATGCAAGAGTCAAGATATCAAGCAGGACATCAAGACAAGAAAATAAGGAATTGCTCAAAGTATACTGAGGCTTACTCAGGCTCGCATAGTGCCCTTGTTATATGCCTTTTTGATCAACGAGTGATCCTGAAGGAGATCTCCTTCAAACATCTTTGATAGGCGTTTCTGACGAAGTTCACCATTCGACGGGTGGGGCACCTCCCTAGTTTCATCATCATCAATATAGTTTCACGCCGGGTGACTTTGAAGCTTCAGGGGCTGCACTCTGCGTACTATGAAGCTTTTAGCGACGGTGATTCCGTCAACACCTTCAGCCTTCAGGTTAGCTATCTTCTTCAACAGAACGACCACCTGAGGGTCGGTCGGATCAGGCATCTCGGTCCATTGTGCCAGGGGAATTGCCTTAGCACCAGTGAAGTCGGCAAGAACAGGGGGAGGGTTGTCACAATAGAACCACTCATCCTCCCAGTTCTTGTTCCCACTCTTTAACGGCACATTGATGTAGGCTTCCTTCTTGCGTAACTGGACACCGACGCCACCTATAGCTACTTGATTGTCCTTGGTTGGCAGCGATCGGAGGATGAACAGATGGCGAGATAGATTAAAGTGGGGGAGAGTGCCCAAAAATGCTTCGCACATATGCACGAAGATGGTGATGTGAAGAATAGAGTTGGGATTGAGGTTGACAAGCTCAATCCCATAAAAGAATAGGAGCCCGCGCAAGAAGCTGCAGCAGGGGACTCCAAAACCGTGCTCGAAGAATGAGCAGAAAAAACAATCTGTTTATGAATGGGGATGGGGCAAGATTCATGGGGTACCTTCCAGTCGATCTGAACATGCTCTGGAAGGATGCCGTCGACCACCATCTGTTTCATATCAGCTTGGGAGAGGCTGCTCTTTGAGAACTCCTGAGCTGCTCTGGGATGTCGACCTCTGACGAAGAGGACGTAGTGGCGGCAGTGGAAGTAGCTGGAATGGAAGAGTAAACCTTCTTGCGCCCTATCGTGATGATTGTTTTGAGCGCGACAGATCAAGTGTTGAAGCTTAGAAAAAGCTCGGGGGCTAAGTGCGGCGAGATCTACGGCGGCCGGAAGCAAAGGTGCTAACCCTAGCCAGAAAGCAGAGGAGACGCGAGGAAGACAAAGAGTTCGTGCGCAAGTGCGGTGTGGACTGAGGGTCAGCTTGATGCTGCCCTTTTATACTCCCGCTTTTTGACCTAAGGATCCCATGGGCCGGAATGGGCCATGCAATGATGAAAGCATCCAATTAAGCAAAGATTAATTAAGGGCCTTAAACACATTTAGGGTTTAAAGCTTTGAGAAGTAGACTCGGGGGCTTCTTCAATGAGAAGCAGTGGCCAAACCACTTAAAAATATTTGACCGTATCTATATGATTTGATGATCATGTAACAAAGGACTTGATGGTCATACGGATATAAGTTCAAAGGTTATGGTATTGATTGAAGTCAATAACTAAATTGCCAAAATTGGACTCATTAAAAGATAGAGTGACCAATTATTAGGGAAAAGCTATGTTATGATTGTTGTCATTAGCTTAATACCATTATATGATTGATGTCATATTACTTTATATGGATTGAATATGATTGATGTCATATTACTTTATATGGACTGAATATGATTGAGGTCATGAAATTCAGACGATAAGTCACTCGGAAATAGTGTATATCACTCGGCCTTTTTGATAATCGGTCGACAACGATGAAGCCTTGTAAAGTGACCTACTGGTTTGATGACCAGAGGACTACTAAACTCAGACTTGATAGTTTGAGTAAAATACCTACAAAATAATAAGAGCTAATATAATTAGACTCTTGCATTATTTGTTAGTCTCCAAATTATACAAGAGTCGGGGGCTACACCTGATCAGGTGCACCTGACTGGTGCACCAGATCTATCAGGAATTTCGAAGAGGTGTTCTTGATTTATTATCTATATTTGAAGATCACTCGGAGAATCAAAGCTCAAAATCAGAAAGCACTCGGGGCTGCTGCAGGATATTTGCTTTACGGGTATCCTCATACAATACTAAGTCGGTAGCCGACCAGGTACTTCATCAACAAGGAAGTCGACCGAGTCGGCTTGGAGCACAAGGCATTTAGAGATAGACTTTCTATGTAAATCCTTAAGGGTTACAACTAGAACTCTTCATATACCCCCCTACCGAACAGATATATAAGGCGGTAGGTACCCCCCATCGAGGGACACGACACGGGCGATACACCAGATTACAATCAATACACATAACGCAGGACATAGGGTTTTTACTCTCATCAAGAGGGCCGAACCTGTATAACTCAGCGTCTTGTGTTACCATCGTAGTTCTTAGTCTCGATGTAGCCCTATATATTTACTGCCGATCTCAAGCTTTGACAATTGACTTGCACTAACCTCATCATGACGAACCATGAGACCATCCACATAATTAGGGATTCTTGCAATCCCTTCCTAAATTCTCCTCCGTATAGGATGGTGGGGAGCATGATACCTCCATTGTCCATAACCATCCCCCATGTGCACATTGTCAAGGTAGACGAAGTAATGGGGAGGATCATAGAGGTTAGTGACATGCTCAAACACGTGTCCCACTTGTGAGTGGAGCACAAGTATCATCTCTATTGCTCTCTCAATTGAGGGCTCATGCCTTCTATTGATAACCTCCTCAACCAAGAAACCCCTCTCATGAGTTGTGATTTGCATAAGGCACCTGTCAATCACTTCATGTGGTGCAATCCTCCGTAGTCCCCTAAAAGAGTTTATCGTACACACAAGATCATAAATGCTTAAGAGAGTCTCACAAAGGTCATCATTCGGATTTCTCACAAATTCATAAAATTGAAAGAAGTAATCCTATTGGTGAGCTCGACGAAGATGCCAATGTCAATTTTGTGGTGGAGGAGGTGGAGGCTGTGACACCCCAGATGTCTCACTTTCATTTATCCAACATGAAGAGTGTCTCACTTTCATTTAACCAACATAAAGAGCTTAGATCATGAACAACATAGCATGAAATAATAAGACTCACTCCCTTTTAATTAATTCTAGGCAAATAAAAACCTTGCAATCAAGTTATTGAAGCAATTCAAAAATTTCAATACAGCTTATGCTAAATAAATTCATAATCATGTTGGTAATAATAAAATAGAATTTTATGAAATTATTGGGCATTTTATCTATCTGGCAAGACCCTTAATTAATTAATTTATTCTTAAGTAACTAATTAATGCATTTAATTAATTCTAAAAATATGTTTATGAAAATTTCAAATAAAATTCACCAAAGTGTTCTCCACCATTTAAATAGTCAGTCCACCGAATTTCACTAATTTAGGAAGTCCCTAGCTATTTTATTTCGATTTATTAAAAACCATAGTTGACTAGGGGCCTTTTTGTGAGGATCTTGAAAGATCATGGGGCGCAGTGCAAAATTCCCTTCTAATCCCTCTCACTGGCCTCCCACCCCCCCCCCCCCCCCTACCGATGCCGGCGCGCTGCCCGGGCCGCCTTCACTCCTCCTCAAAACCCCGCGCGTGCTACAACGTCCGCTTTGACCTCTGCTCCTCCGCTCTGTCCCCTCACTGTGCGTCCGCCCAACAGCCTTCGCTTTCCTCTTCTCCCCTCTGCACGTCACCAAGTGACCCGGCCGGACTTCAACTCCGCTCCTTTTCTCCCCCACTCACTCTCTTCCCCCTCTGCATGACTTGAAAGCACGATCGCAAGCTCCCGATCACACCACATCTCTGCCCTCTGCTCCCCTCTCTCTCTCCCATTCTCCCTCTGCCACTCCACGCTCTGCTTCTCCCCGCCATTACCAAACCGGAGCTTGAGCTTGCATTCTCACTGTCCTAGCCTCCCTCGAACCCAGCCAGAGCACCAGCAGTTTCGCGCACACCTCTTCTCCCTTCCTGGCACACCGCTCGACCACCCTCCGCTCGAGATGGAACAATTTTGAACAAAACCGAAGTTAGCATTTCCGGCAACCTTCACCGCTGCCGACTGAAATTTGTTGATCACGGTGAGCCTCGCCACCCATTCTTTATCTCCTCGCACGCACAACTTCCCGGCTCACCTCCCTGACTTCCTTTCTCTGTGTTTTCTAACGAGGAGTCATCGGCATCTCACGATTTCCCGGTCGTCGCCTCTGCTCCGGTGAAACCCGAGCCGCTCCCATGACGAGCTCCTACTTCCGGCCATCCCCGTCCAACATCGACTTGATGCCGCTCTCTGTGGTGCTCCCGTGAAGCTGTAGGAGCCGACCCCGCCCGTTTTTCCGCTCTGAGCCATCATCGCGACGTCGCCGAAGGTCTCTATCCCGCCGCCTAACATCGCCGACCAACTTTTGGTGAGAACCACATCTCGCGAACACCTCCTCTCCCCTTGTCGTGATGCGCGCTCTATTTTCCCTCAACAGCGACGAGTTTTTCCTGTGCTTAGCCGCCGGCAGTAAGCCCTCCGGCCGCGCGCCGCCCCGCTCCGATGAGCCTACTGGCCGTCCTTCTGGCACCGACGTGGCATCCACGTGTAGTCGACGTGGAGCTGAGTTGTCGCCTACGTGGCCTTTCCTAGAACAGAAAATGCCCAGAAATTGCCAGAAATTGTCAATAACTTTGAAAAACCATAGTAAATCGAATATAACTCCTTTGAGCCTCAAACAAATTTTGTTGAACTCATCTTCCAGTTCTCTATTATAGTAAATTGATAAGTCACCATCTTTGTACATGCATTTTTATCAATATATTAAATTGTCCAGACAATGATTAAATCACCAGAAATTCTAGGGACCCAATTTAATTCTGATTTTTGGCAAGCTTAATAATTACATAATTATCTATCACCACAAATATTGGTTTAGTAAAATATGAATTATTTTAGGCTCTGGAAAATATTTAGTGTGCTCACTTAAATTAATTCTAGTAATTATTTTATAATTAGTTGACCCCTACCACTTGGCACAAAAGTCACTCACACAAGTCTCCGTGCCCAGTAAATTACACAAGTCCAGAAACCTAAGTTTACTTAATTAAATTAAATTAATTGCTCATACCACTATTTATTTTAATAAATGCTAGTAATTAGAGTGATTATATCCAGAAGCTGTAAATTGGTAAAAATAGAATTCATCTATGTCCCTGTTCATGATAAATCATTCAAGATCAAAATCGAAAGGTTACTATTTAATTGCTTAATTTTCTGAAGGACTACAACAACCCTAAATAAATGATTAACACACATAAAATGATGAAACTCTAATTTGTTTCATTGAAGCATATGGCTTCGAGAACATTGAAGCATATGGCTTCGAGAACATAATAATAATGTTAATCAACATTTAAAGATATTATGCATCATATCGTTGCATTCTACGGTATTTTGATAATACTGACAATTCAATTCTATCATATAGGCAACGACAACCCGGAGTAGGAAGAAGGGGATCTTCAGAAGGACCTTGATCCCCAAGAGCAAGACGTTGTAGTTGCTAGCACTAACATCGATCCAGGCAAGCCCCAGTTTTCATTCACCATTTTATAAAGTTGCTAGTTTTCAATATTACTAGTGTCTGTGATTATTGCATTAGGTTATAGGAGTTGATTGGAACCCACTTCCATGATACCCAAATGACCTACGCCACTGTCATTAGTGATGTGTACAAGGGTTCCCGATCTTCCGAAAGATTCTGGATACGTTGATTTGGCCGGAGGCGACACACAAATCGATCCGGCTTCAGAACAACACGTTCTAAACCCCACAATCGCAGCACGACGTCTCCTCTGGTTATCAACCGTCCTAAAACGATTGACCTCGCCGAGAAGGCTAATCCCTGCCTGCGAATCAAGAACACAAGCAAGAACAAAGAAGAAAGCAACACAATTGCAGATGTATTATGAATCTCACGATGTTGGGGTCTCACAAACCGTGATGACGGCGAAACTGTTATGAACAGAATAATCTAAGCAAAACCCCAAACCCTAATGGTGCGACGGTGGCTGTATATGAAGACACTAGGTTCGTGCAAGACCCTCTGGACGCATCCCTACTTGGGCTCAACTAGATACGAAGCCCAAAGGCCAAAAACAGGCGACACAACACCGAAACAGATTCTGGACTCTCTGTTGTTTTGACGATTCCTGACGACTCCGGACGAATTTTGATATGAGACCGACAGCATTGGAAAGGTCTTCTTCTTATCTTTCCGTGCATATGTAGAACGTCCAAATTCGATTCCGTATGTGTCTTGGGCATCCGTTTTAGTGCAGACTGGTTCTGAGCCCCGAAACAGACTCGAAGTCGGTTTTGGTTGGGCCTCCACCTTGGCTTCCACATCCTTGCTGGTCCTGCACGTCTCCCAGTCCTTCTCCCATCATCTCCTGGTCCTCTCCATGGTTCCTAATTACAATATAATCATTAGGTAGCAAACCATTCTCAAAAGTGACATATAATGAAGAATGTAGGAACGAGCTCACCTCTAAATTTAGTCGTCGTGCACAAGATCTAGTCATTGGACCTTGCAAGTCCAAAATTGGAGGAGTGTTGCATGTATCCTTAGGAGTGATGTCCAAAATTAGAGGAGTGTTGCATGTATCCTTAGGAGTGATGTCCTCATCATCCTCCACCTCTTGAAGTGGAGTCGTCCTCGACTCAAGCTCATTCTCTTCTCCCAAGTATGGTTTCAAATCTGAAATGTTAAAAGTAGGACTAACCCCGAACTCGGGAGGCAACTCAAGTTTGTATGCATTATCATTAATCTTCTCAATTATTTTGAAAGGACCATCAGCTCTAGGCATTAATTTAGACTTTCTCAAATTTGGAAATCTATCTTTTCTCAAGTGTAACCATACTAAATCTCCTACATCAAGTTTTACTTCTTTTCTACCTTTACTACCAGTAATTTTATACTTGTCATTCATCTTTTCAATGCTAAGTCTAGTGGTCTCATGCATTTTTAAAATAAATTCAGCACGTTCCTTAGCATCAACATGAACTCTCTCATGAATAGGTAGAGGAAGTATATCAAGTGGAGTACGGGGATCAAAACCATACACTACTTTGAAAGGACTTACCTTGGTAGTAGAATGTGTTGCCCGATTATATGCAAACTCAACATGAGGCAAACATTCTTCCCATTGCTTCAAATTTTTCTTCAAAATAGCTCTCAACATAGTACCCAAAGTGCGGTTCACCACCTCAGTTTGTCCATCAGTTTGTGGGTGACAAGTTGTAGAAAACAACAACTTTGTACCCAACTTATTCCAAAGCGTGTGCCAAAAGTGACTGAAGAATTTTGCATCACGATCTGAAACAATAGTAGAAGGCATATCATGCAAACGAACAATTTCTTTGAAAAAGAGATCGGCAATATAACTAGCATGATCAGTCTTATGACATGGTATAAAGTGTGCCATCTTAGAAAATCTATCCACAACAACAAAAATACTATCACTCCCCCACTTAGTCCTAGGCAGTCCTAAAACAAAGTCCATAGAAATATCCGCCCAAGGAATAGAAGGAACAGGAAGTGGCATGTATAAACCATGTGGATTCAAGCGAGACTTAGCTTTTTGACATGTAGTGCAGCGAGCAACAAAGCGCTCAACATCTTTCCTCATCCTTGGCCAAAAGAAGTGTGTGGCCAAAATATCCTCCGTCTTTTTGGCACCAAAATGACCCATCAATCCACCTCCATGCGCCTCCTGTAACAACAAAAGATGAACGGAACCAACTAGAATGCATAGGCGGTTAGCTCTAAACAAGAATCCATCATTCAACACAAATTTATTCCATGCACGACCTTCTTTACAATGCAGCAATACATCCTTAAAATCAACATCAGCAGCATATTGTTCTTTAATTGCCTCAAGTCCAAAAATTCTACAATCAAGTTGAGACAATAAAGTATAGCGCCTAGATAAAGCATCAGCGAGCACATTATCCTTCCCTTTCTTATGTTTAATAATGTAAGGAAAGGACTCGATAAACTCAATCCATTTAGCATGTCTACGGTTCAAATTACATGAGAACGAATATACTTAAGTGATTCATGATCAGAATGAATAACAAATTCTTTGGGCAACAAATAATGATGCCACGTCTCTAAACAACGTACAAGTGCATACAATTCCTTATCATACGTGGAGTAATTCAAAACAGGCCCAGTAATTTTCTCACTAAAGTATGCAACAGGTTTACTATCTTGCATCAAAACACCACCAATGCCGATACCACCAGCATCACATTCAAGCTCAAAAATCTTATCAAAATTAGGTAATTGCAGCAATGGTGCTTGTGTAAGTTTATCCTTCAAAGCATCAAAAGACTCATGATGTACCTTACCCCAATGGAAATCAATGCCCTTCTTTGTCAACTCATGCAAAGGTGCAGCAATGGTGCTGAAATCTTTGACAAAGCGGCGGTAGAAACCTGCAAGACCAAGAAAACTCCTCACCTGTGTGATAGTTTTTGGTACAGGCCAGCTCTTTATGGCTTCAATCTTCGCCTCATCCACCTCAATTCCCTGTGGAGTCACAACATAGCCAAGAAAAGAGACTCGATCCGTGCAAAAGATGCACTTTTCAAGGTTACCAAATAAACGTGCATCTCGTAAAGCATCAAAAACAGCACGCAAATGATTCATATATTCATCTATAGATTTGCTATAAATGAAGATATCATCAAAGTAAACTACCACAAATTTGCCAATGAAAGCTCTTAAAACCTCATTCATCAAGCGCATGAAAGTACTAGGTGCATTAGTTAACCCAAAAGGCATTACCTAACCACTCATATAATCCAAATTTGGTTTTGAAAGCTATTTTCCATTCGTCTCCAAGTTTCATTCTAATTTGATGGTAGCCACTATGCAAATCAATTTTAGTGAAAATTATAGCACCACATAACTCATCAAGCATGTCGTCTAGCCTAGGAATAGGATGACGATACCTAATAGTAATATTATTAATGGCTCTACAATCTACACACATACGCCAAGTACCATCTTTCTTAGGAACCAAAAGTACAGGAACAACACAAGGACTAAGTGATTGACGAACATACCCACGATCCAAAAGGTCTTGAACTTTTCGTTGTATCTCCTTAGTCTCCTCAGGGTTGGTCCTATAAGTAGCACGGTTTGGCAAAATAGCACCCGTAATCAAATCAATTTGATGCTCAATCCCTCTCAAAGGTGGCAATCCCGGGGGTATCTCAGCTGGAAAAACATCGTCATACTCCTGCAAAAGGTTAGTGACAGCAGGAGACATAGCACTAGAAGCAATATCATCAAGCGAAAACAAAGCTTCGTTGCATATCAAAGCATAGCAAATATCATCATTATCAGAAATTTTAGCAAGCTCAGATTTTGTTGCAAGACATGAACGATCTTGTAATTTAATTCCAGTACCCTTAGAACTTGAAGAATCATTAAGATTACTAGGTGTAGAATTAGAATTAACAGGTTGTTGAATTTCAGGACCTTTATTTTTCAAACTAGCAGCTCTTTCTAAATCAGCTTGTACAATTTCAGCAGGGGTCATTGGTAACAAAGTAATTTTAGTTCCTTTATGCATAAAAGTGTACTTATTACTTCTACCATGGTGTACAGCATCATTATCAAATTCCCAAGGTCTACCCGATAAAAGTGAACATGCTTGCATGGGTACGACATCACAATCAACAGAATCCACATAAGAACCAATGGAACAAGGAACTCTACAAGTTTGTATTACCTTAGCTTTGCCAGAGTCGTTTAACCACTGAATGTAGTACGGATGTGGATGTGGACGTGTGGTCAAAGCAAGCTTGTTGACCACATCAGAACTCACCAAGTTATTGCAGCTCCCTCCATCAATGATGACACGTGTTCGGCGGTTCCTGATGACGAAGAAAATCTGGAACAAGTTGTGGCGCTGCATCGTCTCGGGCTGATGAACTCGTGTTCTAAGGACACGTTGAACAATAATGTTCATGTATCCTGTGGTGTCTCCGCCTCCAAGGACGAGGTCACTACCGGTGGCAGCGATGTCCTCCTCATCCTCCACATCGGAGGTGCTCATGTAACCGCCATCGTTTGTCGCCACATATGCCTGCCTACTTGGACAATCTTTCTGCACATGACCAAGTCCATGGCAGCGGTGGCACTGAATCCCTGTAGTGCGCCTTGTCGAAGCAACAGAGGAGGCACTACTAGCTGGTACCAGCACAGAAAGTTTACCTGAGCGCGTAGAAGGTGCAGGAGCTGATCTTGGGGCTGCAGAAACAACACTGGTTCCCTTGGTAGCTGCTGGTGGGCGAGCGTGGGGGGGTAGGAGTTCCTTGACTTGCTGTACTCCTCAAAAGACTAAAAAAGTCCCTGTGATTCTTTCTCTGCAAGCATAGCATACTAGAAACACTGGGTGAGGGTATAATATTCTTTATAATCAAGGATGTCCTGAATTTCTTTTCTTAAACCAGAATAAAAGCGACAAATCTGATCATCTACTTTTTCAACTACAGCACAACGAATCAAACCCTTCTGAAGCTCACTAAAATACTCCTGAACAGTTTTATCTCCTTGGTCTAAACGTTGCAGTTTATTACGAATCTCTCTATAAAAAGAAGGGGGAACAAAACGATCACGCATTGCTACCTTAAGTTCTTCCCAAGTAGTAGGCAAATCAGTTTCAGCAGCTAGACCACTCCACCAAACAATAGCAAAGTCCTTAAACTCACTAGTAGCTTGTCTAACTCTATGTTGTTCAGGAACAAGGTGGGCATTAAATTTTTATTCTACAGTCATCTCCCAATCAAGATAAACATCACCATCATACTGACCCGAAAATGAAGGAATTGAAAACTTAATTTTAGCATACGGGTCATCTGGAGCATAGTTACCGTGTGGACGACGGTTGTAGTTATGGAAACCACCCATACCTTGAGTATTATGTTGCAAACGACGTCGTAATCGTGCGGTCCTTGTAGCTGACCTATCCACGGTGCCATCAGCCTTATACACCGTGTCTTCATCATGGACGTCTTCAACATCGTTGTTGTTGTTATTGGTGTTCGTATTGTTGGTTTTAGGAGCGGTCTCCAACGCGACAACCTGATAGGTTAACTTAGAGACCCGCTTCTCTAACCGCTCGATGGTTTCTCCAATGTGAAGCTTGCTGACCGCATCAGTAACGGCTCTGGTGATCGTCTCTGACAAATCACTCTGAGCAGCCTGCAAAGCCTTCTGGAGCTGCTCTTGGCTCACGCACTCAGCAAATTGTGAGGGTGAAGCCATCTCTCCATCGTCACTTCCTGCCATCACAAACACCAAAACAGAAAACAAACAGTGAAGGTTATCCCTATAAAACAGCTAAGCAGTGGTGCCTCTCAACACAACAAAATGAGACTCCTTACAAAGCTCTTACAAAGTTCTAAAAAGCAAAGCAAAGGATACCAGAGAGATGTGTTTCACGTTTGCAAGGGTCACAAAATAACCTGTGTGCTGTCCAGAAGAAATATGTAGAGCTAGAAAGGCCAAAAATACATATGTGAGTGGCACACAAATCAAAAACAGATAGTAAAGCTGAATAAGTGCCAAGTAACTTGTCCCTAGTTGCTGGTCTAAGTATGTCCTAGAACAGTAGTGATAGCAAAGTAGAAACAAGGAGACAAAGGCACAACAGGCGATAACAGGGGGCTAAGTGCAAAACAGTCAAATCCAGAAATTTCAGGGGGCTAGATGTAGCACTAGTAGAAATCCCAAATTTCTTTTTTTTTGATTTTATTTTTTTTCATATTTTTCTCCAAATCACTAACAATGGAGGAGAATCCACAAAAAATTTCAGCTCAAACAGAGGTAGGATGTGGCTTACAGAAAATCTTGAAGTTGCAGAAAACGTCGGGTTTAAACTTAAATCAATTTTTTCTTTATCTTCCCGATTTTTTTTGAATTTTCTGACGAGGGCACACAGGGCGTAGCCCAGTGTGGGTACCCTCAACTTTGAGTCAAGAATCTCCTGTAAACATTTCAGCCAAAACGGACAACCGAGCGAAAAGTTATGCCCGTTTTACCGAATGGGGGTCGGAGTCAGTTTTTCAGAAACCCGAGTCGGGTTAGGGGTCGGGTTTGGAATCGGGTAAGATTTTTTTTGGCGGCGTGGATGCAGCGGAAAGTGGAATTTGTGGGGATTGGTCCGAGGTGTTTGAGGGTGGGATTAGGGTGGGTGTATCGATCAATCAACCCTAGCACACAAAGGCGATAGAACAGAGGATGGTGAAGGGGATGGCGGCTAGGGTTGCAAGGGAAACACTACTGATGATAAAAACACAAACTAAACCAGCGACTAAACAAAAACTAGGGCACAAACTTAACACTACAGACTCTGAAATTGAAATATGCAAAGGCTAAACACGTGGTTATGGGCGGAGGGGAAATTTTTTTTTTGGCTTTTCTGTGGATGATAGGATGAACACAAAACAAAATTAACTAAGGGTAGTGCGAACCTGACGGTGCACCTGAAGCTCTGATTACCACTTGATGTGGACAAGGGTTCCTGATCTTCCGAAAGATTCTGGATACGTTGATTTGGTCGGAGGCGACACACAAATCGATCTGGCTTCAGAACAGCACGTTCTAAACCCCGCAATCGTAGCACGACGTCTCCTCTGGTTATCAACCGTCCTAAAACAATTGACCTCGCCAAGAAGGCAAATCCCTGCCTGCGAATCAAGAACACAAGCAAGAACAAAGAAGAAAGCAATACAATTGCAGATGTATTATGAATCTCACAAAGTTGGGGTCTCACAAACCGATATGACGGCGAAACTGTTATGAACAGAATAATCTAAGCAAAAGTCCAAACCCTAATGGTGCGATGGCGGCTGGATATGAAGACCCTAGGGTCGTGCAAGACCCTCTGGACGCACCCCTACTTGGGCTCAACTAGATACAAAGCCCAAAGGCCAAAAACAGGCGATACAGCACCGAAACAGATTCTGGACTCTCTCTTGTTTCGACGATTACCGATGACTCCGGACGAATTTTGATATGAGACCAGCGGCATTGGAAAGGTCTTCTTCTTATCTTTCCATACATATGTAGAATGTCAAAATCCGATTCCGTATGCGTCTTGGGCATCCGTTTTAGTGCAGACTGGTCCTGAGCCCCAAAACAGACTCGAAGTCGGTTTTGGTTGGGCCTCCACCTTGGCTTCCACGTCCTTGCTGGTCCTCCACGTCTCCAAGTCCTTCTCCCATCATCTCCTGGACCTCTCCATGGTTCCTAATTACAATATAATCATTAGGTAGCAAACCATTCTCAAAAGTGACATATAATAAAGAATGTAGGAACGAGCTCACCTCTAAATTTAGTCGTCATGCACAAGCTCTAGTCATTAGACCTTGCAAGTCCAAAATTGGAGGAGTGTTGCATGTATCCTTAGAAGTGATGTCCAAAATTGGAGGAGTGTTGCATGTATCCTTAGGAGTGATGTCCTCATCAATTAGAACTTTGGTAGTATCGTTACTGTGTCGCTATGCTTAGTATTTGCTAGACGCGATAGATATCATTACTAAGAATGAACTTGACCACTGGAACAGGACTTATAAAAGAAATTTATTTTGATGTCATGATTGGGCCGGGATGATGCATGTGTAGGTTTGCAGCAATACATGGGTGTTGACTGCGGTAGCCCTGCCTTGTCAAACCTGGGACCCGTCCGTGGTCGGCCCCTTGGTCAAGTATTGAACAGTACCGAATACATGCTAGTCTATGGGCACAAGTAAACTGATGTAGCATTGACGCGGCAATGAGGATAGTACCTAGTACAGTGGTCATTGACCCTTCTGCTGCTGGAGTGGGCGGTTCATACCTTGAAGTACTGTTGGCAGAACGGCATGCCCGGACCAAGTTGTTTTTCTTCCTTGCGAAAGGTTGCCATATACGACCTTAATTGGTGAGTATGTGTCGTGTATCTCGGGTTATCCCAACTGGTGAAAAAAAATCAATTGCAATTGCTGTCCCTCGCAGTAATGAGTACCACTTGGTCACTGAGTCGTCACGTAGTTGCACATGGTACTTGGGAGTTGATTATGATGCTTATCATTGTTGTTACTATTATTGCTCTTATGTTGTACTTACCTTATGTATTGCTTTGTTAGCTTATCGATGCAACTAAAGTTACCTTCTGCTCTACCCAGTTAATTTGAGAAGTGAAACTTGATAGATCTAATAGGTTGCTTAGTGCGAGTCTTTTCAAACAAGCCACCTATTAGAGCCATTGCATGCCTAGATGTCCGACGGGTAAGTCTTGCTGAGTAATTAGTACTCAGGCTTTGTGCCATTGTTGTTTTCAGGTAATGAAGAGGTAGAATTGCATGAGAATATGCTGCCCTGGGACATGCAAGTCCCTGAGGGTTGGACTGCCCACTGGGAGTCCGACTCACCGCCGCAGTATTGATGTGTGTTGCTAGAGTGATGGTTCTTCGGGCATGAAGCATTACTATGCTGTATCGTCGAGCTCTTAGCTTCTTATCATGATTTGCTTCCGCTATTTTCAAAACATTCTGAACTTGTAATATTCTGCTGCACTCTGAGAACTCATTGATGTAATATCCAACTTAAATTCAAACCAGTGTTGTATTATCAAGTGTCTGCGTTATCAGCACCATCGGGACCTCAATCCTTCGGAAAGGGGCGCCACGGCTGGTATCAGAGCCGTGGTCCATGATAATACAACAAATAAATCATATTTTCAAAAACCACGATGTTGCGAGTAAGGATACGTTAGTATTGCCCCTAGTAGATAATAGGGTGGTGACAAGCTAACTTGGGTTATGATTGTTTACATTATTGCATCTACGGCTTCTTCAAACGAAGGTACATGCGTGCTTAACCAACACGCGTGATATCGGTGTCTGTGCTCGTAGGTGGATACGAGACACTGTTATCACAGGGCGATCCTATTCCATGGATCATTACTAGTAGAACTGTGCTTCTTTTTGTAGTTTCTTTTGAATTTGATGTAATGTTTCTGTAATGGATCTTCTGCAGGTACACTAACGCTGTTAGTATAACATTTAGAATGACTTACGTGTTGAGTGCGGGTCGTCATCAACTATCCATGCCGTTAAGTCGCGGCAAGTTAGGTGTTGTGTTGTGAGGAACGTTAGGTTAATAAAATAAAGGTTTTACATCATGCATCCCATTATAACTAAACTGAAATTTGGTTCTCTCCTTGCTCACCAACCTCTGAATAAAAATTTTCTAAACCTAATAAGTATAAAATTCTGAATAACAAGGTTAACAAGAATCTGTCCTGTTTTTAGCTGCCAACTTCAAAAATTCATAACTAAAGTTATACTTTGGATTTTTAGGTGTTTAAATACAATCTGGAAAGCCCTAGAAGTCTATTTTCATCTCCAATAGGTTTCACCATCTTCCCAGTTTTCCCCTGTCCAGTAGAGCCAAAACATTAAGCCTATGTCAATCTGAAACCGAATTTGTTTTGAGACCCATTGCCGTATTATTGACCCTTGAGGCTAGAAAATGTGAACAAAAACTTTGTTTTTGTATTTCATAGCACTATATATGAAATGCATTGTTACTCATGGAACATTGTACTCACCATTGGGTTTATGTTCCAGATGGGTGACCACGGTTTTGAGGATCTTTCGCACGACGGGTGGTGCTACACCACCGGACTCCACCACCGTGGCTTTCCTACACTGTTGTGGGATCTTTTACGCTTGTTGAGCTACGATGAGCCGCCCTCTTACAAGGGCCGCAAGGTCCGTCGTCACGGCATGACTCTTGCTGAGGTGCACATCAGCGTGCCCACACACCCGTGCAACCTCGACATGGCGGGTATGGAGAGCACGGTGACTTGTGGGAGCCTCCGTGAGGGCTTGGAGAGAGTCGCTCACAGGGCTGTCACCCACTTCTGCAGGCGCCACACAGCAGCGCTCTCTGGGACTCCGTTTGAGATGATTCCCATCTGGCGCCAGGCCAACCCGGTCTGGCAGAGGCGTGTGAGGCGCATCGGCCACGACTACTACCGGACATACCATGCAGGGTACCACCGTGTGTCCTACTACTCCGAGTACCTCCTCAACTTGGATGAGGAGGCTAGCAGCCATAGCAGTATCATACTGGCTGAGGCAGAGCAGGTCTGGGTTTAGAGGAATGACCTATAGGCACAGACCGACGCACAGCAGAGAGAGATTCAGTGGCTGACCACTGCTCTTGAGGCGAGTGAGATTCGCATCACTCAGGTTACTGGACAGCACGGCACCCTCGCGTAGGAGTTTGATAGACGTGGCGTGATTATGCAGCAGCGCGCCAACCACATTGAGCATCTGCAGCATCAATTGATGGTTGCATAGTACAAGATGGAGCTTATGGGAGAGGATTTAGAGACCCTGGCCCAGGAGGACCAGGGCTTGCAGCAGCAGCTTGAGGCAGCCCTTGCACCACCGGTAGCATCGAAGGAGGAGGACCTGTAGGAGGATATGGACGAGGAGTCTGATGTAGACTACGAGGCACCCGCCCGAGGTAGGACCTAGGAGGATGATGGTAGACCAGCCTAGTCTCGGTAGTTAGGATCAGTGGGTAGGTAACTTTTGTTGAACCACGCGAGGTTGTTGTATTTCGGGGCTGATACGTGAGATGTTTTTGTAACTCGAGGGCCACATATTCCGAGTCATGTATTGAAACTATGCTGATTTGCGTTGTGCATTGGGTGTACCATTAGTAGCTATTGTTATTGTAACAAAGTTAAATCGTACTCATTGACTCAATCGAAGTACTTTCTTTGTAGATGGCTAAAAACAATGAACAACCACCACAAGGTTGGGAAATTACCGATGGCCTAGAGTTCACAGGCATGATTCACCTATTTTGGAGAGTTCTCCAAAGATTCGGATACTCCATTCCTCCCACCTACGTTGGCAAGGAATTCCAGGAGCATGGAGTCCCCTCATGTGTCATCCATGTGGCGGTTCCCGCCAATTACTCCATCATCCCCGCATGGGAATCTTGGACCCTTAGTGTCATCGGGACCGATCTATCTTCCACCTGGAATGTAGCTGCATTCAAGGCACTTACTCAGTTCTGTGAAGACCACAAGCATGATGTTGCTGGAACACCCATTGCCTTGCTACCTATTAATGATGTGATGGATTTTGAATGGATGAGGCGTGTGGATTTCATCTTTGATACAAACCACCGCCACCATGATCCTATGCTGCCCATAATAGAGTATTATGGTTTGTCCAAGTTCGCCTTGTGCACAAACTTGTGCCGACGATTGGATGTGTTCCATTCTGCACTACGACTTTCTGAGGTCGAAAAACAAGCTAAGGATGAAAAAATCGCAGAACAGAACCAGCAAATCCAAGCCAAGAATGAAGAGATGGATGCGATTCTAGAAGAATGTGACCACACCTTGCAGGATGCAGTGGATTTTGATCATGACATGATTGAGGCTCAAGATGACTTGAACGCATTCAAGGCTGCTCATCTTCCTATTGAAGGGAATTGGGATGAGATCTTCATAGAGTATGGAGAACAAGACGAAGTGGACATGGCACCTGGTGGAGTTGATAACAAGGAAATGATGGACCTGGAGGAACCAGGAGAGCCTATGGAACAGGAAGAACCGGAAGAGCTGGAAGACATAGGCCAGGAGTAGATGATTCGCTACCCCTGTGTACGATCGTGTAGTATATGTATCCCTAGTTCGATGTAGAGGTGTGAATCTTGCATATTGTGTCCGCAATACCGTAACTAGGCGTCAGCACATGTATGTAAGGAACTGGGTGATGATGTCCTTTAACAACCGTGTAGACTGAATTGAATCAATGGAGATGGTTGTCATTCTGAGATTTTACCATACCACTTACAAATTTATTTCTTACGCATGTGATTTTATGGAATATTATGAAACAACTAATGTGCAACTGTATAAATTGCAGCATGGTGCGTACTTGGAACCAGGAAGATCCTGAGAGCTCTCAGCAAGGAGCGAATGCTGAGCCTTCATTAGCTGAAGTTCTAGCCGCTGCACTCAACATGCAGCAGAATGACTCCGAACTGCTCCGTCGACTGGTTGACATCATGACTCATCTGGCTAGATGTGGATATAACCACGACAACCGCAACAACCAGCCCCGTCAGAGCACTTACTCAGATTTCCTGGGTACCCACCCACCCACCTTCAAGCGTGCCAGAGAGCCGCTGGACGCCGACCACTGGTTGCGTCAGACCGAGTCTAAATTCGGTCTACTCAAATGCACCGAGCACCAAAAGGTGTTGTTCACCGCCCAACAACTCCATGGCTCTGCTAGTGCCTAGTGGGCCAACTATAAAGCTTCTCTGCCCGCCCGACGCCGCGTGGAATGGAATGACTTCAAAGCTGCTTTTCATGCTCATTTCATCCCCGCTGGTCTCATGCAGAGAAAGTTCCTGGAATTTATGGATCTAAAACAAGGAGGGAGGAATGTCCTCCAATATTCTGAAGCTTTCAATCATCTTGCTCAGTACGCCACTGAGTACGTTAATACTGAGGAAAAGAGGAGATACACATTTTTGCGTGGGATGAATGCCACGCTCAAGGAACGTCTGACTTGGCAGACGACTGGCACATACAATGATCTGGTTAATGCTGCTATTGTCTAGGAAGACGCCATGCGCCAAGTTGAAGAAGAAGACCGCAAGTGAAAGGCCCCTGCTACTGCCTCTACTGCCCCACAGGAAGCATCGCCTAATATATACTTCACCCACCGAACAACGTTTCTGGGCAGCACCGCGGCAACAGTTTCAGCGACGATTTGGCCCGAACTACTCGAGATCACCACAACAGCAGAACTTCCCACCTCGTGCACCTTATCAACAGCAGAACACTCAGAACCGTGCACCATATTAGCAACAAGGGAACCCGAGTGCTCGTGCCCCACTGCCTACTGATCGTGGAGGTAACTACCCTTGCTACAATTGTTGTCCTACCAGCCACTTTGCCAAGAACTGCACTGCACCAAGGCGCAACAACAACCAGCTTTAGAACCAGAGCAGGAATGTGAATGCACCATCACATGGTGCCCAAGTAAACTACACCAATACGGAAGATATCCCTCAGGGCGAACCCGTGCTGACCGGTACGCTCTCGCTCTATCGCCAGCCTGTCCTTGCACTTTTTGATTCTGGTGCTATGCATAATTTCATTAGCCAAGCATGTGTGCAGAAACTTAATATTCAACCCCAGACTATAGGAAGATGCTATACAATTCGTTCCTCCACTGGGCAAATTAGTGCCAATCAAATAGTATGCAAAGCCCCTCTAGAAATAAATAAGAAAATCTACTCCACGGATTTTATCATGCTTAGCCGCCAGGGAATGGATTTGATTTTGGGCATGTTCTGGATGAAAACCCATAGAGCCATGCTAGACATTGAGCCCCGTATCGTTCACATCAACTCCCCTTTGCATGGAAAGGACACATTCTCTCTAAACATCAATTCATCGAAAGGCTTGATTGTCCATCACATGGAAGGACAGTCGCTCGAAACCATCCCCGTTGTTAGCGAGTATCCGGACGTATTCCCCGAAGATATCTCTGGCCTACCACCTGACCGTGAAGTGGAATTCAAGATAGAGCTACAGCCAGGAACTTCTCCGATATCTAGTCGACCTTATAAGATAGCCCCGAATGAGTTGGCCGAATTGAAAAAGCAATTGAATGAGTTATTGGAAAAGGGATTCATTCGCCCAAGAACTTCACCTTGGGGCTGCCCTGCTATTTTTGTGAAGAAGAAGGACAAATCTCTGCGCCACGTTGTTGATTATCGACCTCTCAATGAAGTTACCATCAAAAATAAATACCCATTACCACGAACTGATATCCTTTTTGATCAATTATTTGGTGCTAAGGTATTTTCAAAAATTGACCTCCGTTCGGGTTATCATCAAATCAAATTCAGAGCAGAAGATATTCCGAAGACCGCCTTTTCTACTAGATACGGATTATTCGAGTATCTAGTAATGTCATTCGGATTGACAAACACCCTAGCTCATTCCAGAGTTGGACAAATTTGTGGTAGTATTCATTGATGACATCGTCGTCTATTCTAAGTCCGAGGAAGAGCATGCTGAACATTTTTGCATTGTTCTTCAACGTCTATGAGATCACAAGTTGTATGCAAAATTCAGCAAGTGTGAATTTTGGTTGGACTGTGTGCCATTCTTTGGTCACATAGTCTCTGTAGAAGGAATCTCGGTAGACCCTAGCAAGGTTCAAGATGTGCTAGATTGGAAGCCACCAAAGACAGTTCACCAAGTACGCAGTTTCCTCGGGCTCACCGGATATTATCGTAGGTTGATACCAAATTTTTCTCGGCTGACCAAACCCATCACGGAACTGCTGAAGAAGGAGAAAAAGTTTCATTAGAACAACAATTGTGAAGAAGCATTTCAAGCATTGAAGAAATTATTGACAACTGCACCAGTACTAGCTCAACCTGACATCACGAAGCCATTCGACATATATTGTGATGCGTCTAGGATAGGACTTGGATGCGTACTCATGCAAGAAGGTCGTGTCATAGCATATGCATCTCGACAGTTAAGGAAGCATGAAGAGCACTATCCAACTCATGATTTGCAGCTAGCTACAGTTGTACTTGCACTAAAAATATGGAGGCATTATTTGCTCGACAACTTAGTGCACATTTACACAGACCATAAGAGCTTGAAATATATCTTCACCCAGACTGATCTAAACATGAGACAATATCAGTGGATAGAACTGATTAAGGATTATAACCTGGAGATTCATTATCATCCAGGCAAGGCTAATGTAGTCGCCGATGCGTTAAGCAGAAAGGTCCACTGCAACAACTTAGAGCTGGAAGTTCAGGACCAAAATGACCACGAAACTAATTCAGAACCTAGCCTTCACGTTTTACCTTCTGTAGTGATTAGCAACCTACGTGTGCAATCTACCCTTCGTGAAGAAATCATTGCTGCACAGAAAGTTGACGTTGGTATGAATCATATCTGTTGAAATGTTGAAGATGGTAAGGCAAGATGCTTTACTCAAGACTCGGACTGTACTCTATGGTTCAATAACTGTTTAGTAGTACCAAAGGACTTTGAACTTCGATGGAAAATCTTGGATGAAGCGCATCACTCAAAGTACTTCATCCATCCGGGTAGTAACAAAATGCACCAAGACTTGAAGAAGAATTTCTGGTGGACAAGGATGAAGCGAGAAATTGCTTGGTATGTCGCGAAATGCGATACCTATCAGAGAGTTAAGGCTGACCATTTGAAACAAGCTGGACTACTTCAACCATTAAGTATTCCCACGTGGAAATGGGAAGACATCAGCATGGATTTTATTGTTGGTCTCCCTCTCACCTCTCGGAAGCACGATTCGATTTGGGTCGTTGTAGACCGACTCACAAAATCTGCCCATTTCCTACCAATCAATAACACCTACAAGATAAAGCAATATGCAGAACTATACATAGCAATAATTCTATGTCTTTATGGAGTACCCAAGACCATTGTTATGGATCAAGGCTCGCAGTTTGTCGCTCGTTTTTGGAAACAACTGCATGCATCTCTGGGTACCAAGTTGATCCGAAGTTCTGCTTATCATGCCACCACTGACGGACAAACAGAGTGTGTCAACCAGATTTTGGAAGATATGCTTAGAGTCTGTGTTTTAACACATGGTGGCAATTGGGATGAGTATTTGCCTTATGTGGAATTTTCTTACAACAATAGTTACCAAGAGAGTCTGAAAATGTCGCCATTTGAAGCACTCTATGGTCACAGTTGTAGAACACCTCTAAACTAGTCTGAATCTGGAGAAAGAGTAACCTTTGGTCCCGATCTTGTCAAGGATGCTGAAGAAAAGGTTCGTACCATTCAAGCAAATCTTAAAGCTGCTAAATGCCGTCAAGAGAAGTATGCCAACAGACGACGCATACCACTGTACTTCAACAAGGGCGATTACGTCTATCTCAAGGTGTCGCCCATGAAGGGTATCCAATGGTTTGGAGTCAAGGGAAAGTTAGCTCCCCGTTATATTGGACCATTCCAGATTCTGGAACGATGTGGAAACGTGGCCTATAAGCTGGAGTTACCCGCTAATCTATCCGGAGTTCATCACACCTTCCACATCTCTCAGCTTAAGCGATGCCTCAAGCCACCCATCAACAAAATTTTGGAAGAATATGACCAATTCCAACCCGATCTCACATACTCTGAACAACCCGTGAAGATCCTCGATGAGAAAGAGTGCACAACCCATAATAGAACCCTCAAATTCTATAAAGTTCAATGGAGCAACCACTCAGAAGATGAGTCTACCTGGGAATCGGAAGAGTTTCTGAGAACTCACTACCCGAAATTTTGGTCGTCATACACAGGTATGTTTTGACCACCGCACTTCCATCTAGTTTGCCTTGATTCATAATCTCGGGACGAGATTTCTTTAAGGAGGGCGGGCTGTGACACCCCAGGTGTCTCACTTTCATTTAACCAACACGAAGAGTGTCTCACTTTCATTTAACCAACATAAAGAGCTTAGATCATGAACAACATAGCATGAAATAATAAGACTCACTCCCTTTTAATTAATTCTAGGCAAATAAAAACCCTACAATCAAGTTATTGAAGCAATTCAAAAATTTCAATACAACTTATGCTAAATAAATTCATAATCATGTTTGTAATAATTAAATAGAATTTTATGAAACTATTGGGCATTTTATCTGCTTGGCAAGACCCTTAATTAATTAATTGATTCTTAAATAACTAATTAATGCATTTAATTAATTCTAAAAATATGTTTATGAAAATTTCAAATAAAATTCATCAAAGTGTTCTCCACCATTTAAATAGTCAGTCCACCGAATTTCACTAATTTAGGAAGTCCCTAGCTATTTTATTTCGATTTATGAAAAATCATAGTTGACCAGAGACCTTTTTGTGAGGATCTTGAAAGATCAGGGGGCGCAGTGCAAAATCCCCTTCTTCTCCCTCTCACTGGTGTGGCGCCTTTCCCTACAGGATCGAGGTCCCAACGGTGCTAATAACACAGACACTTGATAATACAACATTGGTTCGAATTTAAATTGATTATTACATCAAATAGTTATAAGAGTGCAGCGGAAATAGTACAAGTTCTTGCATTGTTTTGAAACAGAGAAGCAAATACGATAAATCTACGAGCTCAACGGTACAACATAGTAATGGTTCATGCCCGAAGAACCATCACTCTAGCAGCACACATCATCACTGCGGCGGGAAGTCGGACTCCCAATGGGCAGTCCAACCCTCAGGGACCTGCAGGTCCTAGGGCAGCACATCTACAGGCAATTCTACTTCTTCATTACCTGAAAACAGCAGTGGCACAAAGCCTGAGTACTAATTACTCAGTAAGTCTTACCCGTCGGACTTCTAGACATGCAACGGCTCTAATAGGTGGCTTGTTTGAAAAGACTCGCACTAGGCAACCTATTAGTTCTATCAAGTTTTATTCTTCAATTTAATTGAGTGTAGCAGAAATGTAACTTTAGTTGCAACAATAAGATAATAAAGCAATACATAAAGTAAGCGCAACATAAGAGCAATAATAGTAACACCAACAATAAACATCATAGTTAACTTCCAATCCAGGTTCAACTACGTGACGACGCAATGACCAAGTGGTACTCATCACTGCGAGGGACAACAATTACAATTGATTTACACCAGCTAGGATAACCCGAGATACACGACACATACGCACCAGTTAAGGTCGTATATGGCAACTTTTCACAAGGACGAAAAACAACTTAGTCCGGGTCCAGTCTCAGCGAGTGGGCATGCTATTCTGCCAACAATACTTCATGGTCTGAACCGCCCACTCCAGCAACAGGAGGGTCAACGACCACTGTACTGGGTACCGTCCTCATTGCCGCACTAATGCTACATCAGTTTACTAGTTCCCATAGACTAGCATGTATTTGGTACTGTTCAATACTTGACCAAGGGGCCGACCACGGACGGGTCCTAGGTTCGACAAGGCAGGGCTACCGCAGTCAACACCCATGCATTGCTGCAAACCTACACATGCATCTTCCCTGCCTGGTCATAACAGTAAAATAAGCTTCTTTTTAGGTTCCTGTTCCAGTGGTCAAGTTCATTTCTTAGTAACTATATCTATTACGTCTAGCAATTACTAAGCATAGAGACACAGTACCGATACTACCAAAGTTCTAATGACAGTGGCGTAGGTCATTTGGGTATCATGCAAGTGGGTTCCAATCAACTCCTATGACCTAATGCAATAATCACAGACACTAGTAATATTGAAAATTAGCAACTTTATAAAATGGCGAATAAAAACCGGGGCTTGCATGGATCGATGTTAGTGCTAGCAACTGCAACGTCCTGCACTTGGGGATCAAGGTCCTTCTGTAGATCTTATTCTTCTTGCTCTGGGTTGTTGTTGCCTATATGATAGAATTGAATTTTCGGTATTATCAAAATACCATAGAATGCAATGGTATGATGCTCAATGTCTTTAAATGTTGATCATTATCATGTTCTAGAAGCCATATGCTTCAAAGAAACAAATTAGAGTTTCATCATTTTATGTGTGTTAATCATTTATTTAGGGTTGTTATAATCCTTCAAAATAATTAAGCAATTACAATAGTAACCAATTGATTCTGATCTTGAGTGATTTATCATGAACATAGATGAATTGTATTTTTACCAATTTACAGTCTCTGGTTATAATTACTCTAATTACTAGCATTTATTAAAGTAAAATAGTGGTATGAGCAATTAATTTAATTTAATTAAGTAAACTTAGGTTTCTAGACTTACGTAATTTACTGGGCACAGAGGCTTGTGTGAGTGATTTTTGTGCCATGTGGCAGGGGCCAATTAATTATAAAATAATTACTAGAATTAATTTAATTGAACACACTAAATAATTTCTAGAGCCTAAAATAATTCATATTTTTCTAAACCAAAAATTATGGTGATAGATACTTATGCAATTATTAAGCATGCCAAAAATCAGAATTAAATTTGGTTCCTAGAATATCTGGTAAATTAAATGTGTTAACAAAAATAAATGTATAGTGATAGTTATTTATTATTTTACTAAAATAAAGCAATTCAAAATGAGCCTAACAAATTTTGTTTGAGCTTCATTGGAGTTAAAATCGATTTACTAGGAGTTTTCAAAGTTTTTAGCACTTTCTGGCAATTTTTTCCTGGTTTTAAGCTGCCACATAGGCGACACCTCAGCTCCACGTCAGCTACACGTTGGGTGCCAGTGGGACGCCAGTCAGCCCGCCGCGGGGGTCACCGGAGCTTGGTCAGAGCTCGACGCTGGCGTCCATACGTGAGGAAAACTCGTCGCGAACGCAAATAATTGAGACGTAGGATGAGGCGAAGAGTTGGGTGGGGTTCGCGAAGTCGGATTCTCATCGGGAGGTAGTCGTCGGCCAAAGGCGGCGGAGCGGTGGTCTTCGGCGAGTTCACGAAGAGGGTAGGGGGCACGAAATCAATCGTTGTCTTTCCCTACGGCTTCACGGGGACGAGAGGACCATCAACATCGCATCGGAGTTCATCGATGAGGACTGGAGGTAGGAGCTCGTCGATGGGGCGGCTTGGTTTCACCGGAAACTGGGGCGGTGGCCGGGGAGAAATGGGATGCCGTTGACTCCAAGGGGGAAAACAAGAAGAAAAAGGGTCAGGTAGGCGCGTAGGTAGTTTGCGCGTGTGAGAGAAAAACGATGGTCGATGAGACTCACCGGAAGTACCCAATTTTTGGCCGGCGAGGGAGGAGCTCACCGGAGGGGTTTGCCTTGGCTTTTCTTCGAATTGATCGAGCACACACAGGGAATTGCCGAGTGAGTGGCCTGGGGAGCTAGAGGGGAAATGGACGGTTGCGTGAGTGCTCTCGACTGGGCTCGAGAAGCAGGGGAGCAGTGGCAGTCGAGCTCGAGTTTTGGGAATGGGAATGGCGATTGAGCAGAGGGCCGAGGGAGGAAATTGAGGGAGAGCAGGGTGCAACGGCCGAAGTTATGGTGATGCGTGTGAGGCTCGCGGTGTGCTATGATGTTGCGTAGAGGGAAGAGGAGCAAGTGGAGTGCGAGAGCGGGAGGAGCAGTCGGAATTGAAGTCGGCCAGTCGGCCATGGTGGCGTGCAGGCAGGAGAAAGATAGCCGTTGGGCGGGCGCGCGGCTGAGAGGACAAGGCGGAGGAGCAGGGGGTGGCAGAGGGGTGGCCAACGTTGATGCACTGTTGCACGCGCGGTTCCAAGGAGAACAGGGCGCTGGCATCGGCAGAGAAGCGGCCGGGAATCGGCTCTGCACCAGTGAGGAAGAAGAAGGAGAGATTTTGCGCTGTAGCCCTCCAAGTTTTGGATTTCTTACAAACAAGTCCCTAGTCAAAGCTGGTTTTTAATAAATCAAAATAAAATAGCTAGGGATTTCCTAAATTAGTGAAATTTGGTGGACTGACTATTTAAATGGTGGAGAACACTCTGGTAAATTTTATTTGAAATTTGCATAAACATATTTTTAGAATTTATTAAATGCATTAATTAGTTACTTAAGAATCAATCAATTAATTAAGGGTCTTGCCAAGCAGATAAAATGCCCAATAAATTCATAATATTCTATTTTATTATTACCAAATTGATGATGAAATTATTTGGCATGAGTTGTATTGAAATTTTGAATTGCTTCAATAACTTGGTTGCAGGGTTTTTATTTGCCTAAAATTAAATCAATGATTAGGCTCCTATCATTTCATACTATAATAACCATGATTAGTGCTCCTCATATTTGTTAAATTAAGGGGAGACACCTGGGGTGTCACAACCCTCCCTCCTTAAAGAAATCTCGTCCCGAGATTATGAACAAGGCAAACTAAGGGGAAGTACGGTGGTCAAAACATACGTATGTATGACGACCAAAAGTTCGGGTAGTGAGTACTCAGGAATTCTTCAGATTCTCAAGTAGACTCATCCTCTGAGTGGTTACTCCATTGAACTTTGTAGAAATTGAAGGTTCTATTACGAGTTGTGCGCTCCTTCTTGTCGAGGATCTTTATGGGTTGTTTGGAGTACGTGAGGTCGGGTTTGAGTTGGTCATACTCTTCCAAAATTTTGTCGATGGATGGCTTGAGACATTGCTTGAGTTGAGAGACGTGGAAGGTGGGGTGAACTCCAGATAGGTTGGTGGGTAACTCCAACTTATAGGCCACGTTTCCACATCGTTCCATAATTTGGAATGGTCCGACATAACGGGGAGCTAACTTTCCCTTGACTCGAAACCGTTGGATACCCTTCATAGGCGACTCCTTGAGATAGACGTAGTCGCCCTTGTTGAAGTACGTCTGTGTCGTCTGTTTGCATACTTCTCTTGATGGCATTTCGCGGCTTTAAGATTGGCTTGGATGGTACGTACTTTTTCCTCAGCATCCTTGACAAGATCAGGACCAAAGGTTACTCTTTCTCCAGATTCTGACCAGTTTAGCGGTGTTCTACAACTGTGACCATAGAGTGCTTCAAATGGCGACATTTTTAGACTCTCCTGGTAACTGTTGTTGTATGAGAATTCCGCATAAGGCAAATACGTATCCCAATTTCCACCATGAGTTAAGACACATGCTCTAAGCATATCTTCCAAAATTTGGTTGACACGCTCAGTTTGTCCATCCGTGGTGGCATGGTAAGCACAACTCCAGATAAGCTTGGTACCCAAAGATGCATGCAGTTGTTCCCAAAAATGAGCAACAAACTGTGAGCCACGATCTATAACAATGGTCTTGGGCACTCTGTGGAGACATAGAATTCTGGCTATGTATAGCTCTGCATATTGTCGTACATTATGTCTATTGTTGACTGGCAGGAAGTGGGCAGATTTGGTGAGTCTGTCCACAATTACCCAAATTGAATCATGCTTTCAAGAAGTGAGAGGGAGACCAACAACAAAATCCTTGCTTCGTATTTCCAAGCGGGGATACTCAATGGTTGAAGTAATCCGGCATGTTTCAAATGATCAGCCATAACCCTCTGACACGTATCGCATTCCGCGACATACCGAGCAATTTCTCGCTTCATCCTTGTCCACCAGAAATTTTTCTTCAAGTCTTGGTACATTTTATTACTACCCGGATGGATAGAATATTTGGAGTGGTGTGCCTCATACAAGATCTTCCGTCGATGTCCAAAGTCCTTTGGTACAACTAAACAGTTATTGAACCACAGAGTACCATTCGAGTCTTGGGTGAAACATTTTGCTTTGCCCCCCTTAATGTTTTGATAGGTGTAGAGTGCCCGATCTTTCGGCGAGTGTAGATAACTTCGATTCGGTGGATGTCGACCCTCACGATCCGACTACGACGAGCAAGCCCGAAGCGCCAATACAATCGCTGAACCAACTTCCGGAGGATATTAACCTTGCGGTAAACAAGATCAACCTGATCACGAGGATCAATTCTTACGCGCAATCGAAGAACGAGCAAGAATTAGAGGCGAGCAATCTGATGTATTGCACGAAGGTGGAGTTCTGAATTCACGTCGAGAGACGGATGAATAGCTAAGCTAATCTTAAAACAAAACTCAAAGATTACAAGGGGCGCAACCCTTGACTAAATAGGGGGAGCGCGGCATCTAGGGCCGGCTGAAGTAGAGAGGCGTGCGGTGGAGAGGTAGTCGCACGACTTGGGCTACTTGGGCCTTCGCGGGCGTCATCCTGGGCCGTCGTTCCTTAGCATCAAAACCATCTTCAATTCCTGGGCTCGAGCTCTAGTGATTGGGCCCTTGTACGTCGTCGTCTCGTCGGAAGATGAGTCCATAACTTGAGAAGGCGCGACGACGAGAGGTGGAGGAGCAGGGGGTGGCAGAGGGGTGGCCAGCGTTGATGCACTGTTGCACGCGCGGTTCCAAGGAGAACAGGGCGCTGGCATCGGCAGAGAAGCGGCCGGGAATCGGCTCTGCACCAGTGAGGAAGAAGAAGGAGAGATTTTGCGCTGTAGCCCTCCAAGTTTTGGATTTCTTACAAACAAGTCCCTAGTCAAAGCTGGTTTTTAATAAATCAAAATAAAATAGCTAGGGATTTCCTAAATTAGTGAAATTTGGTGGACTGACTATTTAAATGGTGGAGAACACTCTGGTAAATTTTATTTGAAATTTGCATAAACATATTTTTAGAATTTATTAAATGCATTAATTAGTTACTTAAGAATCAATCAATTAATTAAGGGTCTTGCCAAGCAGATAAAATGCCCAATAAATTCATAATATTCTATTTTATTATTACCAAATTGATGATGAAATTATTTGGCATGAGTTGTATTGAAATTTTGAATTGCTTCAATAACTTGGTTGCAGGGTTTTTATTTGCCTAAAATTAAATCAATGATTAGGCTCCTATCATTTCATACTATAATAACCATGATTAGTGCTCCTCCTATTTGTTAAATTAAGGGGAGACACCTGGGGTGTCACAACCCTCCCTCCTTAAAGAAATCTCGTCCCGAGATTATGAACAAGGCAAACTAAGGGGAAGTACGGTGGTCAAAACATACGTATGTATGACGACCAAAAGTTCGGGTAGTGAGTACTCAGGAATTCTTCAGATTCTCAAGTAGACTCATCCTCTGAGTGGTTACTCCATTGAACTTTGTAGAAATTGAAGGTTCTATTACGAGTTGTGCGCTCCTTCTTGTCGAGGATCTTTATGGGTTGTTTGGAGTACGTGAGGTCGGGTTTGAGTTGGTCATACTCTTCCAAAATTTTGTCGATGGATGGCTTGAGACATTGCTTGAGTTGAGAGACGTGGAAGGTGGGGTGAACTCCAGATAGGTTGGTGGGTAACTCCAACTTATAGGCCACGTTTCCACATCGTTCCATAATTTGGAATGGTCCGACATAACGGGGAGCTAACTTTCCCTTGACTCGAAACCGTTGGATACCCTTCATAGGCGACTCCTTGAGATAGACGTAGTCGCCCTTGTTGAAGTACGTCTGTGTCGTCTGTTTGCATACTTCTCTTGATGGCATTTCGCGGCTTTAAGATTGGCTTGGATGGTACGTACTTTTTCCTCAGCATCCTTGACAAGATCAGGACCAAAGGTTACTCTTTCTCCAGATTCTGACCAGTTTAGCGGTGTTCTACAACTGTGACCATAGAGTGCTTCAAATGGCGACATTTTTAGACTCTCCTGGTAACTGTTGTTGTATGAGAATTCCGCATAAGGCAAATACGTATCCCAATTTCCACCATGAGTTAAGACACATGCTCTAAGCATATCTTCCAAAATTTGGTTGACACGCTCAGTTTGTCCATCCGTGGTGGCATGGTAAGCACAACTCCAGATAAGCTTGGTACCCAAAGATGCATGCAGTTGTTCCCAAAAATGAGCAACAAACTGTGAGCCACGATCTATAACAATGGTCTTGGGCACTCTGTGGAGACATAGAATTCTGGCTATGTATAGCTCTGCATATTGTCGTACATTATGTCTATTGTTGACTGGCAGGAAGTGGGCAGATTTGGTGAGTCTGTCCACAATTACCCAAATTGAATCATGCTTTCAAGAAGTGAGAGGGAGACCAACAACAAAATCCTTGCTTCGTATTTCCAAGCGGGGATACTCAATGGTTGAAGTAATCCGGCATGTTTCAAATGATCAGCCATAACCCTCTGACACGTATCGCATTCCGCGACATACCGAGCAATTTCTCGCTTCATCCTTGTCCACCAGAAATTTTTCTTCAAGTCTTGGTACATTTTATTACTACCCGGATGGATAGAATATTTGGAGTGGTGTGCCTCATACAAGATCTTCCGTCGATGTCCAAAGTCCTTTGGTACAACTAAACAGTTATTGAACCACAGAGTACCATTCGAGTCTTGGGTGAAACATTTTGCTTTGCCCCCCTTAATGTTTTGATAGGTGTAGAGTGCCCGATCTTTCGGCGAGTGTAGATAACTTCGATTCGGTGGATGTCGACCCTCACGATCCGACTACGACGAGCAAGCCCGAAGCGCCAATACAATCACTGAACCAACTTCCGGAGGATATTAACCTTGCGGTAAACAAGATCAACCTGATCACGAGGATCAATTTTTACGCGCAATCGAAGAACGAGCAAGAATTAGAGGTGAGCAATCTGATGTATTGCACGAAGGTGGAGTTCTGAATTCACGTCGAGAGACGGATGAATAGCTAAGCTAATCTTAAAACAAAACTCAAAGATTACAAGGGGCGCAACCCTTGACTAAATAGGGGGAGCGTGGCATCTAGGGCCGGCTGAAGTAGAGAGGCGTGCGGTGGAGAGGTAGTCGCGCGACTTGGGCTACTTGGGCCTTCGCGGGCGTCATCCTGGGCCGTCGTTCCTTAGCATCAAAACCATCTTCAATTCCTGGGCTCGAGCTCTAGTGATTGGGCCCTTGTACGTCGTCGTCTCGTCGGAAGATGGGTCCATAACTTGAGAAGGCGCGACGACGAGAGGTGGAGGCATGCCAACTTGGTTTGGCGCGCCGTCTTCCATCGTCGTTGTTCGTATGTCGTTGATGTCCTCATCATCCTCCCCTTCTTGAAGCGAAGTCGTCCTCGACGGCAACACATCATCCTCACCCAAATATGGTCTCAAATCTGCAACATTAAAACTAGTGGAAACACCAAACTCCATGGGCAAGTCAAGAACATAAGCATTATCGTTAATCTTGGTTAGCACTTTAAAAGGACCAGCAGCACGAGGCATTAATTTAGAACGACGCAAAGTAGGAAATCTATCTTTACGCAAGTGCAACCAAACCAAATCACCAGGTTCAAAAGAAACATGTTTTCTACCTTTACTACCAGCAACTTGATACTTCTTATTAGCAACGGCAATGTTGTGTTGTGTTTCTTCATGCAATTGTTTCATGTGATCAATATGAGCAATAACATCAATATTTGGTTCATCTTCAGCATCAATAGCAAACAAATCAATAGGCGCCCTAGGAACATAGCCATAAACAACCTCAAAAGGACACATTTTAGTGGCAGAATGTGTAGCACGATTATAAGCAAATTCAACATGAGGTAAACAATCTTCCCAACGTCTCAAATTTTTATCTAGAACAGCTCTAAGCATAGCAGACAAAGTTCTATTTACTACCTCTGTTTGCCCATCAGTTTGAGGATGACAAGTAGTACTAAACAGCAGCTTAGTTCCTAATTTATTCCAAGGAGAACGCCAAAAGTGACTAAGAAACTTAGCATCACGATCAGAGACAATTGTTTTAGGAATTCCATGCAGTCTAACAATCTCTCTAAAGAACAATTCAGCAACATTGGAGGCATCATCAGTTTTATGACAAGGTATAAAGTGAGCCATTTTAGAGAAATGATCAACCACCACAAAAATACTGTCCCTTCCCTTCTTAGTACGAGGCAATCCCAAAACAAAATCCATTGAAATATCATGCCAAGGAGAGGAGGGAATAGGTAAGGGCATATATAAACCATGATTACCCAAACGGGATTTAGCTTTTTGACATGTAGTACAGCGGGCAACAAGGCGCTCAACATCACGGCGCATCCGTGGCCAAAAGAAGTGATCGACCAACACCTCATGTGTCTTGAAAACGCCAAAATGACCCACAAGACCACCTCCATGCGCCTCCTGTAACAACAAAAGACGAACCGAGCTAGCTGGAATACATAGCTTGTTAGCACGAAACAGGAACCCATCCTGCATATGAAATTTCCCCCAAGGTTTGCCATCCTTACAATGCATCATAATATCATGAAAATCAGCATCATTCACATACTGATCTTTCAAAGCTTGCAAACCAAAGATTTTAAAGTCTAATTGGGACAACATTGTATAACGACGAGACAAAGCATCGGCAATCACATTTTCCTTCCCGTTTTTATGTTTAATGATGTACGGAAAAGATTCAATAAATTCAACCCATTTAGCATGCCGACAGTTCAGATTAGTCTGGGTTCTAATATGTTTCAAAGCCTCATGATCAGAATGAATAATAAATTCACGAGGCCATAAATAATGCTGCCATGTTTGCAAAGTTCTTACTAAAGCATAAAGTTCTTTATCATAAGTGGAATATTTAAGAGCAGCACCACTTAACTTCTCACTAAAATAAGCAATGGGTTTATGATCTTGTAACAAAACAGCACCCAAACCAATTCCACTAGCATCATATTCCAATTCAAACACTTTATCAAAATTAGGCAATTGTAAGAGAGGAGCGTGAGTTAACCGTTCCTTTAAAGTGTTGAATGCATCGTCCTGTGGTGCACCCCACTCAAATGGCGCACCCTTCTTGGCCAGCTCATGTAATGGTGCAGCAATAGAACTGAAATCCCGCACAAAACGACGATAGAAGCCTGCAAGACCAAGAAAACTATGAACCTGTGTGACCGTCGTCGGTTGTGGCCAACTCTGAATGGCATCCACCTTGCTGCTATCCACCTCAATGCCCTGCGGAGTAACAACATAGCCAAGAAACAAAACACGTTGCGTGCAAAAAGTGCATTTTTCCATGTTCCCAAATAAGCGAGCAGCACGCAAAGCATCAAAAACAGCATGCAAATGATCTAAATGCTCATTCATGGATTTGCTATATATAAGGATATCATCAAAATAGACAACAACAAATATTCCAATGAAAGGCCGAAGAACTTCATTCATTAAGCGCATAAAAGTGCTAGGAGCATTAGACAATCCAAACGGCATAACCAACCATTCATACAAGCCAAATTTAGTTTTAAAAGCTGTTTTCCATTCATCTCCTAATTTCATTCTTATCTGATGGTAACCACTACGCAAATCAACCTTAGAGAAAATTATGGCACCACTAAGTTCATCAAGCATATCATCAAGGCGTGGTATAGGATATCGATAACGAATTGTAATATTGTTAATTGCACGACAATCTATACACATACGCCAAGAACCATCTTTCTTAGGAACAAGCAAAACAGGAACCGAACAAGGACTGAGAGACTCATGAATGTAACCTTTATCCAGCAATGCCTGCACTTGACGCTGAATTTCTTTTGTCTCCTCAGGATTTGTACGGTACGGGGCACGATTAGGAAGCTGTGCGCCTGGAATTAAATCAATCTGATGTTCTATGCCACGAATAGGAGGAAGACCCGGTGGCAATTCAGCCTGAAAAACATCTTTATAGTCCTGCAGAAGGTTAGCAATAGCAGGAGGAATATGCAACATAGGTGCCTCATCTAATGAAACAAGCATACGAGAGCAAACTAGCGCATAGCAGGGCAGATTAGCATCATGTAACTCATCAAAATCAGTACGTGTAGCAAGCAATATAGGGTTATGCAATTTGATCTCAGGTTGAACAGGTGCAACAGGTGGTGATTTAATCAATTTTGCAGCTTTTGCCGCTCTAGCAATATCATCTTTTAGAACTTGTTCAGGTGTCATAGGATGAATAACAATTTTTTGACCCTTAAACATGAAGGAATAATAATTGGAGCGACCATGATGAACACTATCAACATCATATTGCCAAGGACGTCCAAGCAACAAAGAGCATGCTTCCATTGGAACAATATCACAATCCACAAAATCAGAATATGCACCAAGAGAGAAAGGGACACGTACCGAGCGCGTTACCTTTATTTTGCCGCCATCATTAAGCCATTGAACATGATAAGGATGTGGATGCTTCCTTGTTTGCAATGATAACTGCTCCACCAAGGTCGTACTAGCCAAATTGTTACAACTGCCACCATCGATGATTATACGGACCGCTCGTTCTTGCACAACGCCTTTAATATGGAAAATGTTGTGGCGCTGATTCTTTTCGTCTGGCACGACCTGTGTACTAAGAACATGCTGCACAACAAGAGTTGCATACCTGTCGGCGGCACTAGAGTCGACATGAAGCTCCGTATTATCTGCATGATTAGTGGCAAGCATAGTATGTAGAGTATCCTCAGAATCACTAGCAGAAGAATACTCACCGTCATCACAAATCAACATAGTTCGTTTGTTTGGACAATCGCGTATCACATGACCAAATCCTTTGCAACGGAAACACTGAGTATCTCGAGCTCGTCCAGACGACGAGGAGGACGGCGCGGTCGAGACAGATCTGGCCATGGGTGGAGCACTCGACTTGGACGAGGTCGCAGTGTGGTCGCGTGACATGGAAGGAGGCGCCGATCGTGGAGCTGAAGGCGCCTTGGACCCTGCAAAAGTGTTAGGTCTTGACGAAGATTGTCGATCCTGCACTTCACGTTCAGCTTTACAAGCATATTCAAACAAGGTGGTGATATCATCATAATTCTTATAATCAAGAATGTTCTGAATTTCACGATTTAACCCACCCCTAAAGCGAGCCATAGCAGCATCCTCTAGTTCAACTAAACCACAGCGAATCATACCCTTTTGCAAAGCTTGATAATAATCCTCTACAGATTGTGAACCTTGTTGAAAGCGCTGCATTTGATTAAGCAAATCTCTAGCATAATATGACGGCACAAAATGACGACGCATAGCAGCTTTTAATGCCGTCCAAGTGGCTGGAACATTATTAGGATATTTTTGTCTATACTCACGCCTTAACTTGTAAATTAGCACTAATAGCAAATTCAGTAAATTCACTAATAGCAGCCTTAACTTGTAAATTAGCAGGGATACCATGGCATGCAAATTTTTGTTCAACCTCTAATTCGCAATCAAGATAAGCACCCGGATCATATTTGCCAGTAAAAGTGGGAATACGAAATTTAATTCTGGCAAAAGAATCATTAGTAGGAACACGTACCCTACGAGCATGACCATGACGATTGGCGTCATCCTGCTCGGTGTCGGCGCCATAGTCGCGTGCAGTTTGCAACTCCGTGAGCTGCGTCGTCATGGTCCCAAGTTGTGTTGACATGGCGTCAAGACGAGTCATGATCGTCGCGAGCGTGGTGTGGGTAGCCGTATCAGCAAGGTCGAGCTGATCAAAACGCTCGTTCGACGAAGTAATCGTAGAGTCAAGTCTCTCGTGCATCGTCTTCATGTCGTTCTGTAGACCTTCAACCTGCGCCTGGACTTCTTGGAGGGTGAGCTCCTCTGACTTCGAGTTGTTTTCTGCCATAGAAACACAAGCAACATAGAAAAAGATCCTACGACGAGAGGTGAGTGGTGGATGAAAAGCTCAATCAAAAAGCTGTTATCAAATCCTTACCCGTCCTTACCAAGCACGCAAGTGTGAACTGCAACCACAGGTAAAACCGGTGAAAGATTGGAGGAGCGATTGCGTGGTGAAACAAAAACCTGCTCGTAGTAGAAAATTTGTGGAGCTAGGATGCTGCACTCAATCAAGGGTTAGCACAATTCAAATAATAACTGCAAAGCTGAATAAAGGTGCTAAACGCGAAAAGATTGCTGCCGGCACAAGTGGAAGAGGAAGAAGAAGAATCAAAACAAACGGATCCGAAGAAGGGTAAAGAACAGTAACGTGTCACCTATGGTGCTCAAGCGAGGCGGAGAGAACAGATGCGGTGGAAAGCAAATTGTGGTGGCTAAAACACACGATGTGGTGGAAGGATATAACAATGATGAGGAGAAAACAATGAAACACCGTGTACCAGCAACGATCAAAAGCGATAGCACAAAAACTCAACAACGCAAATTACTGAACGAAAGTGTGAGGCTCAAAACCGTACTGGGGTAAAAAAAAAATTTGTAGTTTTTGGTTTATGTGGACTTGGATAAACTCACCGAGAAACACTGGAATCTGATACCACTTGATAGGTGTAGAGTGCCCGATCTTTCGGCGAGTGTAGATAACTTCGATTCGGTGGATGTCGACCTCATGATCCGACTACGACGAGCAAGCCCGAAGCGCCCATGCAATCGCTGAACCAACTTCCGGAGGATATTAACCTTGCCGAGGATATTAACCTTGCGGTAAACAAGATCAACCTGATCACGAGGATCAATTCTTACGCGCAATCGAAGAACGAGCAAGAATTAGAGGCGAGCAATCTGATATATTGCACGAAGGTGGAGTTCTGAATGCACGTCGAGAGACGGATGAATAGCTAAGCTAATCTTAAAACAAAACTCAAAGATTACAAGGGGCGCAACCCTTGACTAAATAGGGGGAGCACGACATCTAGGGCCGGCTGAAGTAGAGAGGCGTGCGGTGGAGAGGTAGTCGCGCGACTTGGGCTACTTGGGCCTTCGCGGGCGTCATCCTGGGCCGTCGTTCCTTAGCATCAAAACCATCTTCAATTCCTGGGCTCGAGCTCTAGTGATTGGGCCCTTGTACGTCGTCGTCTCGTCGGAAGATGGGTCCATAACTTGAGAAGGCGCGACGACGAGAGGTGGAGGCGTGACAACTTGGTTTGGCGCGCCGTCTTCCGTCGTCGTTGTTCGTATGTCGTTGATGTCCTCATCATGTTTTGTCTGATGTGATTCATACCAACGTCATTTTTCTGTGCAGCAACGATTTTTTCACGGATGGTAGAATGCACACTTAGGTTGCTAACCACTACAATAGGTAAAATGCGAAGGCTGGGTTCCGAATTAGTTTCATGGTCAATTTGGTCCTGAGCTTCCAGTTCCAAGTTGTTGTAGTGGACCTTTCTGCTAAACGCATCGGCGACTACATTAGCCTTGCGGGGATGATAATGAATCTCCAGGTTATAATCCTTAATCAGTTCTAGCCACCGATGTTGTCTCATGTTTAGATCAGTCTGGGTGAATATATATTTCAAGCTCTTATGGTCTGTGTAGATGTGCACTAAGTTGCCGAGCAAATAATGCCTCCATATTTTTAGTGCAAGTACAACTGCAGCTAGCTCCAAATCATGGGTTGGAGAGTGCTCTTCATGCTTCCATAGCTGTCGTGACGCATATGCGATGACACGGCCTTCTTGCATTAGTACACATCCCAGCCCTGTGCCAGACGCATCGCAATATACGTCGAATGGCTTGGTGATGTCAGGTTGAGCCAGTACTGGGGCAGTTGTCAATAATTTCTTCATTGTTTGAAATGCCTCCTCACACTTGTTGTTCCAATCAAACTTTTTCTCCTTTTTCAGCAGTTCCGTGATGGGTTTGGTCAGCCAAGAAAAATTTGGAATGAACCTACGATAATATCCGTCTAGCCCAAGGAAACTACGTACTTGGTGAACTGTCCTTGGTGGCTTCCAATCTAGCACATCTTGAACTTTGCTAGGATCTACCGAGATTCCTTCTGCAGAGACTATGTGACCAAGGAATGGTACACGGTCCAACCAAAATTCACACTTGCTGAATTTGGCATACAATTTGTGATCTCGGAGACGTTGAAGAATAATGTGGAGGTGTTCTGCATGCTCTTCTTTGGACTTAGAATAGACGAGGATGTCGTCAATGAATACTACTACAAATTTGTCCAACTCTGGCATGAATACCGAATTCATGAGATACATGAAATGAGCAGGGGCATTGGTTAATCCGAATGACATTACTAGGTACTCGAATAGTCCGTATCTAGTAGGGACGGTAGTCTTCGGAATGTCTTCCGCTCGGATCTTGATTTGATGATAACCCGATCGGAGATCAATTTTCGAAAATACCTTAGCACCAACTAATTGATCAAAAAGGATATCAATTCGTGGTAACGGGTATTTGTTCTTGATGGTAACCTCATTGAGGGGTCGATAATCAACAACGAGACGCAGAGACTTATCCTTCTTCTTCGCAAAAATAGCTGGACAGTCCCAAGGTGAGGTGCTTGGGCGAATGAATGCCTTTTCTAATAACTCATTCAATTGCTTTTTCAATTCGGCCAACTCATTCGGGGCCATTTTATAAGGTCGATGAGATATCAGAGAAGTTCCTGGTTGTAGCTCTATCTTAAATTCCACTTCACGGTCAGGTGGTAGGCTAGAGATATCTTTAGGGAATACGTTCGGATACTCGCAAACAACAGGGATGTTCTCAAGCGACTGCCTTTCCAGGTGATGGACAATCAGGGCTTTCGATGAATTGATGTTTAGAGAAAGTGTGTCCTCACCATGCAAAGGGGAGTTGAGGTGAACGATACGGGGCTCGATGTCTAGCATGGCTCTATGGGTTTTCATCCAGAACATGCCCAAATTCAAGTCAATTTCCAGGTGGCTAAGCATGATAAAATCCGTGGGGTAGATTTTCTTGTTTATTTCCAAAGGGGCTTTGCATACTACTTGATTGACACTAGTTTGCCCAGCGGGGGAACGAATTGTGTAGCACCTTTCTATAGTCTGGGGTTGAATATTAAGTTTTTGCACACACACTTGGCTAATGAAATTATGCGTAGCACCAGAATTAAAAAGTGCAAGGACAGGCTGGCGATAGAGCGAGAGCGTACCGGTCAGCACGGGTTCACCCTGAGGGATGTCTTCAGCATTGGTGTAGTTCACTTGGGCACCATGAGACGGTGCATTCATAGCCTTGTTCTAATTCTGACGCTGGTTGTTGTTGTTGTTGTTGTTATTGCGCCTTGGTGCAGTGCAGTTCTTTGCAAAGTGGCCGGTGCGACCATAATTGTAGCAGGGGTAGCTGCTTCCATGGTTAGCAAGTTGTGGAGCGCGAACATCCTGGCCCCCTTGCTATTGATATGGTGCGTGGTACTGGTTGTTCTGCTGCAGGTATGGTGCACGGGGTGGGAAGTTCTGCTGCTGCGGCAGCCTTGAGTAATTCTGACCATACGATCGCTGGTACTGCTGCCGTGGTGATGCCCAGAAACGCTGTCTGGTGGGGGAAGTGTAAATCAGACGATGTTTCGCCTATGGGGCAGCAGGGGCAGTAGCACGGGCCTTCCTCTTGTGGTCTTCCTCTTCAACTTGGCGCATGGCACCTTCCTGGACAATAGCAGCATTGACCAGGTCGTTGTATGTGCCCGTTGTCTGCCAAGTCAGACGCTCCTTAAGCGTGGCATTCATCCCACGTAGGAACGCGTATCTCTTCTTCTCCTCCGTATTGACATACTCACTAGCATACTGGGCCAGGTGATTGAAAGCCTCAGAATACTAGAGGACATTCCTCCCTCCTTGCTTTAGATCCATGAACTCCTGGAACTTCCTTTGCATGAGACCCGCAGGAATGAAATGAGCTCGAAAAGCAGCCTTGAACTCATTCCACTCAGTGCGATGTCCAGTAGGTAGAGAAGCTTCATAATTGGCCCACCAGGCACTAGCAGAGCCCTGGAGTTGTTAGGCAGTGAACAACACCTTCTGGTGTTCAGTGCACTCCAGTAGACCGAACTTAGTTTCGGTCTGACGCAGCCAATGGTCAGCGTCCAACGGCTCTCTGGCACGCTCAAAGGTTGGTGGGTGAGTACCCAGAAAATCTGAGTAAGTGCTCTGACGGGGCTGGTTGTTGTGGTTGTTGTGGTTATCTCCACGTCCAGCTAGGTGAGTCGTGATGTCGACCAACCGACGGAGTAGCTCGGAGTCATTCTGCTGCCTATTGAGTGCAGCGGCAAGGACTTCAGCTAAGGAAGGCTCAGTATTCGCTCCTTGCCGAGAGCTCTTCGGATCTTCCTGGTTCCTAGTACGCACCAAGCTGCAATTTTATACAGTTGTACATTAGTTGGTTCTCATAACATTCCATAAAATCACATGCACAAAACGTAAATTTGCAAATGGTACGGTAAATTCTCAGAATGACATCCATCTTCATTGATTCAATCCAGTCGGCATGGTTGTTAAAGGACATCGTCACATGGTTCCTTGCATGTATGTGTCATCGCCTAGTTACGGTATTGCAGACACAACTGCAAGATTCACAATTTTGCACCGAACTAGGGATACATATACTACACGACCGTACACAGGGGTAGCGAATCATCTACTCCTGGCCTAAGTCTTCCGGCTCTTCTGGTTCTTCCTGTTCCATAGGTTCTCCTGGTCCCCCTAGGTCCATCATTTCATCGCCATCAATACCGGCAGGTGCCATCTCCACAGCATCTTGTTCTCCATACTCTATGAAGATCTCATCCCAATTCCCTTCAATAGGAAGATGGGCAGCTTTGAATGCGTTCAGGTCATCTTGAGCCTCAATCATGTCATGCTAAAAATCCGCTGCATCCTGTAAGGCTAGGTCACGTTCTTCTAGAATCGCTTCCATCTCTTCATTCTTGGCTTGGATTTGCTGGTTCAGTTCTGCAATTTCTTCATCTTTAGCTTGTTTTTCGACCTCAGAAAGTTGCAGTGCAGTATGGAACACATCCAATCGCCGGCACAAGTTTGTGCACAAAGCGAACGTGGACAAACCATAATACTCTATTATGGGCAGCATAGGATCATGATGACGGTGGTTCGGATCAAAGATGAAATCCACACGCCTCATCCATTCAAAGTTCATCACATCATTAATGGGTAGCAAGGCAATGGGTGTTCCAGCCATATCATGCTTGTGGTCTTCACAGAACCAAGTAAGTGCCTTGAATGCAGCTACATTCTAGGTGGAAGACAGATCGGTCCTGATGACACTAAGGGTCCAAGATTCTCATGCGGGGATGATGGAGTAATTGGCGGGAACCGCCACATGGATGGTACATGAGGAGACTCCATGCTCCTGGAATTCCTTGCCAACATAGGTGGGAGGAGTGGAATATCCGAATCTCTGGAGAACTCTCCAAAACAGGTGAATCATTCCGATGAACTCCAAGCCATCGGTAATTTCCCAACCTTGTGGTGGTTGTTCATTGTTCTCAGCCATCTACAAAGAAAGTACTTTGATTGAGTCAATGAGTACGATTAACTTTGTTATAACAACAATAGCTACTTATGGTACATCCAATGCACAGCGCAAATCATCATAGTTTCAATACATGACTCGGAATAGGTGGTCCTCGAGTTACAAAAACATCTCACGCATCAACCCCCAAAATACAACAACCTCGCGTGGTTCGACAAAAGTTACTTACCCACTGATCTTGACTACCGAGACTAGGCTATCCTACCCTCATCCTCCTAGGTCCTGCCTCAGGCGGGTGCCTCGTAGTCCATGTCAGACTCCTCGTCCATATCCTCCTACGGATCCTCCTCCTCTGGTACTGCCGGTGGTGCGAGAGCTGCCTCTAACTACTGCTGTAGGCCCTGGTTCTCGTGAGCCAGGGTCTCTAGATCCTCTCCCATAAGCTCCATCTCGTGTTGTGCAGCCGTCAACTGATGCTGCAAGTGCTCATTGTGGTTGGCGCGCTATTGCATAATCATGTCACGTCTGTCCACCTCATGCGCGAGGGTGTCGCGCTGTCTAGTCACCTCAGTAACGCGAGTCTCACTCGCCTCAAGAGCAGCGGTCAGCCGCTGAATCTCTCTCTGTTGTGCATTGACCTGTGTCTGCAGGTCATTCCTCTGAACCCAGACCTGCTCGGCCTAATCCAAGTTGAGGAGGTACTTGGAGTAGTAGGACACCCGGTGGTTCCCTGCTTGGTATGTCGGGTAGTCGTCGCGGCCAATGGGCCTCACACGCCTCTGCCAGACCGGGTTGGCCTGGTGCTAGATGGGAATCATCTCAAACGGAGTCCCGGAGAGTGCTGCTGTGTGGCGCCCGTAGAAGTGGGTGAGAGCCCTGTGGGCGACTCTCTCCAAGCCCTCATGAAGGCTCCCACAAGTCGTCGTGGTTTCCACACCCGCCATGTCGAGGTTGTGCGGGTGTGTGGGCATGCTGATGTGCACCTCAGCAAGAGTCATGCCGTGACAACAGATCTCGCGGCCCTTCTAAGAGGGCGGCTCGTCGTAGCCCAACAAGCGTAAGAGATCCCACAACAGTGTAGGAAAGCCACGGTGGTGGAGCCCGGTGGTGTAGCGCCACCCGTCGTGCGAAAGCTCCTCAAAACCGTGGTCACCCATCTGGAACATAAACCCAATGGTGAGTACAATGTTCCATGAGTAACAATGCATTTCATATATAGTGCTATGAAATACAGAAACAAAGTTTTTGTTCACATTTTCTAGCCTCAAGGGTCAATAATACGGCAATGGGTCTGAAAACAAATTCGGTTTCAGATTGACATAGGCCTAATGTTTTGGCTCTACTGGATAGGGGAAAACTGGGAAGATGGTGAAACCTATTGGAGATGAAAATAGGCTTCTAGGGCTTTCCAGATTGTATTTAAACACCTAAAAATCCAAAATAGAAATTTAGTTATGAATTTTTGAAGTTGGCAGCTAAAAACAGGACAGATTCTTGTTAACCTTGTTATTCAAAATTTTATACTTATTAGGTTTAGAAAATTTTTATTTAGAGGTTGGTGAGCAAGGAGAGAACCAAATTTTAGTTTAGTTACAATGGGATACATGATGCAAAACCTTCATTTTATTAACCTATCGTTCCTCACAACACAACACCTAACTTACCGAGACTTAGCGGCACGGATAATTGGTGACGACCCGCACTCAATACGTAAGTCATAATAAATGTTATACTAACGGCGTTAGCGTACTTGCAGAAGATTCATTGCAGAAACAATACATCAAATTCAAAAGAAACTACGAAAAGAAACACAGTTCTACTAGTAACGATCCATGGAAAAAGGATCGCCCCGTGATAAGTCACGAGCCAACAGTGTCTCGTATCCGCCTGCGAGCACAGACACCGATATCACGCGTGTCGGTTAAGCACGCACGTACCTTCATTTGAACAAGCCGTATATCCAATAATGTAAACAATCATAACCCAGGTTAGCTTTGTCACCACCCTACTATCTATAGGGGCGTTACTAACGTATCCTCACTCGCAACGTTGTGGTTTTCGAAAATATGATTTATTTGTTGTATTATCATGGACCATGGCTCTGATACTAGCTATGGCTCCCTTCCCCACAGGATCGAGGTCCCAACGGTGCTGATAACACAGACACTTGATAATACAACATTGGTTCGAATTTAAATTGATTATTACATCAAATAGTTATCAGAGTGCAGCGGAAATAGTACAAGTTCTTGCATTGTTTTGAAACAGCGGAAGCAAATGCGATAAATCTATGAGCTTGACGGTAAAGTATAGTAATAGTTCATGCCCGAAGAACCATCACTCTAGCATCACAAATCATCAATGCGGCGGGAAGTCGGACTCCCAATGGGCAGTCCAACCCTCAGGGACCTGCATATCGCAGGGCAGCACATCTACAGGCAATTCTACTTCTTCATTACCTGAAAACAACAGTGGCACAAAGCCTGAGTACTAATTACTCAGCAAGTCTTACCCATCGGACTTCTAGACATACAACGGCTCTAATAGGTGGCTTGTTTGAAAAGACTCGCACTAGGCAACCTATCAGTTCTATCAAGTTTTATTCTTCAATTTAATTGAGTGTAGCAGAAATGTAACTTTAGTTGCAACAATAAGATAATAAAGCAATATATAAAGTAAGTGCAACATAAGAGCAATAATAGTAACACCAACAATAAACATCATAGTTAACTTCCAATCCAGGTTCAACTATGTGACGACGCAATGATCAAGTGATACTCATTACTGCGAGGGACAGCAATTGCAATTGATTTACACCAGCTGGGATAACCCGAGATACACGACACATACGCACCAGTTAAGGTCGTATAAGGCAACTTTTCGCAAGGATGAAAAACAACTTGGTCTGGATCCAGTCTCAGCGAGTGGGCATGCCATTCTGCCAACAGTACTTCATGGTCTGAACCGCCCACTCCAGCAGCAGGAGGGTCAACGACCACTGTACTCGGTACCGTCCTCATTGCCACGCCAATGCTACATCAGTTTACTAGTGCCCATAGACTAGCATGTATTCGGTACTGTTCAATACTTGACCAAGGGGCCGACCACGAACGGGTCCTAGGTTCAACAAGGCAGGGCTACCGCAGTCAACACCCATGTATTGCTGCAAACCTACACATGCATCTCCCCTGCCTGGTCATAACAGTAAAATAAACTTCTTTTTAGATTTCCGTTCCAGTGGTCAAGTTCATTTCTTAGTAACTATATATATTGCATCTAGCAATTACTAAGCATATTAACACAGTACTGATACTACCAAAGTTCTAATGATAGTGGCGTAGTTCATTTGGGTATCATGCAAGTGGGTTCCAATCAACTCCTATGACCTAATGCAATAATCACAGACACTAGTAATATTGAAAACTAGCAACTTTATAAAATAGCGAATAAAAACCGGGGCTTGCCTAGATCGATGTTAGTGCTTGCAACTACAACGTCTTGCTCTTGGGGATCAAGGTCCTTCTGTAGATCTTCTTCTTCTTGCTCCGGGTTGTTGTGGCCTATATGATAGAATTGAATTGTCGGTATTATCAAAATACCGTAGAATGCAATGGTACGATGCTCAACCTCTTTAAATGTTGATCATTATTATGTTCTTGAAGCCATATGCTTCAATGTTCTCGAAGCCATATGCTTCAAAGAAACAAATTAGAGTTTCATTATTTTATGTGTGTTAATCATTTATTTAGGGTTGTTATAGTCCTTCAAAATAATTAAGCAATTACAATAGTAACCAATTGATTCTCATCTTGAGTGATTTATCATGAACAGGGACATAGATGAATTGTATTTTTACAAATTTACAGCCTCTGGTTATATTTACTCTAATTACTAGCATTTATTAACATAAAATAGTGGTATGAGCAATTAATTTAATTTAATTAAGTAAACTAAGGTTTCTGGACTTATGTAATTTACTGGTCACAGAGGCTTGTGTGAGTGATTTTTGTGACAAGTGGCAGGGGCCAATTAATTATAAAATAATTACTAGAATTAATTTAATTGAACACACTAAATAATTTCCAGAGCCTAAAATAATTCATATTTTTCTAAACCAAAAATTGTGGTGATAGATACTTATGCAATTATTAAGCATGCCAAAAATCAGAATTAAATTTGGTTCCTAGAATATCTGGTAAATTAATTTGTGTTTGGACAATTAAATGTGTTAACAAAAATAAATGTACAATGACAGTTATTTATTATTTTACTAAAATAAAGCAATTCGAAATGAACCTAACAAATTTTGTTTGAGCTTCATTGGAGTTAAATTCGATTTACTAAGAGTTTTCAAAGTTTTTAGCACTTTCTCGCAATTTTTCCTGGTTTTAAGCTGCCACGTTGGCGACACCTCAGCTCCATGTCGGCTACACGTGGGTGCCACGTTGGGTGCCAGTGGGATGCCAGTCAGCCTGCCGTGGGGGTCGCTGGAGCTTGGTCAGAGCTCGACACCGGCAAACACAAATAATTCACACGTAGGATGAGGCGAAGAGTTGGGTGGGGTTCGCGAAGTCGGATTCTCACTAGGAGGTAGTCGTCGGCGAGAGGCGGCGGAGCGGTGGTCTTTGGCAAGGTCGCGAAGAGGGCAGGGGGCATGAAATCGATCGTTGTCTTTCCCTACGGCTTCACGGGGATGAGGGGTCCATCGACATCGCGTCGGAGTTCATCGATGAGGACTGGAGGTAGGAGCTCATCGACGGGGCGGATTGGTTTCACCGGAAACAGGGGCGGCGGCCGGGGAGAAATGGGATGCCGTCGACTCCGTGGGGGCAAACAAGAAGAAAAAGGGTCAGGTAGGCGCGTAGGTAGTTTGCGCGTGTGAGAGAAAAAGGATGGTCGATGAGACTCACCGGAAGTACCCAATTTTTGGCCGGCGACGGAGGAGCTCACCGGAGGGGTTTGCCTCGGCTTTTCTTCGAATTGATCGAGCACACACAGGGAATTGCCGAGTGAGTGTCCTGGGAGCTAGAGGGGAAATGGACGGTTGCGTGAGTGCTCTCGGCTGGGCTCAGGAAGCAGGGGAGCAGTGCCAGTCGAGCTTGAGTTTTGGATTTCTTACAAACAAGTCCCTGGTCAAAGCTGGTTTTTAATAAATCAAAATAAAATAGCTAGGGATTTCCTAAATTAGTGAAATTTGGTAGACTGACTATTTAAATGGTGAAGAACACTCTGGTAAATTTTATTTGAAATTTGCATAAACATATTTTTAGAATTTATTAAATGCATTAATTGGTTACTTAAGAATCAATTAATTAATTAAGGGTCTTGCCAAGCAGATAAAATGCCCAATAAATTCATAATATTCTATTTTATTATTACCAAATTGATGATGAAATTATTTGGCATGAGTTGTATTGAAATTTTGAATTGCTTCAATAACTTGGTTGCAGGGTTTTTGTTTGCCTAGAATTAAATGAATGATTAGGCTTCTATCATTTCATGCTATAATAACCATGATTAGTGCTCCTCATATTTGTTAAATTAAGGTGAGACACCTGGGGTGTCACAGCTGGCCTCCCCCCTGCTGACGCCGGCGCACCGCCCGGGCCGCCTTCACTCCCCCTCGAAACCCCACGCGCGCTACAGCGTCCGCTCTGACCTCTGCTCCTCTGCTCTGTCCCCTCACCACGTGTCCGCCCAACGGCCTTTGCTTTCCTCTTCTCCCCTCTGCACATCACCGAGCGACCCGGCCGGACTTCAACTCCGCTCCTTTTCTCCCCCACTCACTCTCTTCCCCATCTGCGCGACTTGAAAGCATGATCGCAAGCTCCCGATCACACCACATCTCTGCCCACTGCTCCCCGCTCTCTCTCCCATTCTCCCTCTGCCACTTCGCGCTCTGCTTCTCCCTGCCATAACCGAACCCGAGCTTGAGTTTGTATTCTCACTGTCCTAGCCTCCCTCGAACCCACCCAGAGCACCAGCAGTTTCGCGCACACCTCTTCTCCCTTCCTGGCACACCGCTCGATCACCCTCCACTCGAGATGGAACAATTTTGAACAATACCGAAGTTAGCGTTTCCGGCAACCTTCACCGCCGCCGACTGAAATTTGTTGATCACGGTGAGCCTCGCCACCCATTCTTTATCTCCTCGCACGCGCAACTTCCCGGCTCACCTCCCTGACCTCCTTTCTTTGTGTTTTCCAACGAGGAGTCACCGGCATCTCATGATTTCCCGGTCGCCGCCTCAACTCCACCGAAACCCGAGCCACCCCCATGACGAGCTCCTACTTCCGGCCATCCCTGTCCAACGTCGACTTGATGCCGCTCTCCGTGGTGCTCCCGTGAAGCTGTAGGAGCCGACCCCGCCCGTTTTTCCGCTCCGAGCCATCATCGCGACGTCGCCGAAGGTCTCTGTTCTGCCGCCTCACGTCGCCGACCAACTTCCGGTGAGAACCACATCTCGTGAACCCCTCCTCTCCCCTTGTCGTGATGCGCGCTCCATTTTCCCTTAACCGCAGCGAATTTTAACTGTGCTTAGCCACCGGCAGTGAGCCCTCTGGCCGCGCGCTGCCCCGCTCCGACGAGCCTACTGGCCGTCCTTCTGGCACTGACGTGGCATCCACGTGTAGTCGACGTGGAGCTGAGATGTCGCCTACGTGGCCTTTCCCAGAACAGAAAATGCCCAGAAATTGCTAGAAATTGTCAATAACTTTAAAAAACTATAGTAAATCGAATATAACTCCTTTGAGCCTCAAACAAATTTTGTTGAACTCATCTTCTAGTGCTCTATTATAGTAAATTGATAAGTCACCATCTCTATACATGCATTTTTATCAATATATTAAATTGTCTAGACAATGATTAAATCACCAGAAATTCTACGAACCCAATTTAATTCTAATTTTTGGCAAGCTTAATAATTACATAATTATCTATCACCACAAATTTTGATTTAGTAAAATATGAATTATTTTAGGCTCTGGAAAATATTTAGTGTGCTCACTTAAATTAATTCTAGTAATTATTTTATAATTAATTGGCCCCTGCCACTTGGCACAAAAATCACTCGCACAAGTCTTTGTGCCCAGTAAATTACACAAGTCTAGAAACCTAAGTTTACTTAATTAAATTAAATTAATTGCTCATACCACTATTTTACTTTAATAAATGCTAGTAATTAGAGTAATTATATCCAGAGGCTGTAAATTGGTAAAAATACAATTCATCTATGTCCCTGTTCATGATAAATCATTCAAGATCTGAATCGATTGGTTACTATTTCATTGCTTAATTTTTTGAAGGACTACAACAACCCTAAATAAATGATTAACACACATAAAATGATGAAACTCTAATTTTTTTCATTGAAGCATATGGCTTCGAGAACATTGAAGCATATGGCTTCGAGAACATAATAATAATGTTAATCAACATTTAAAGACATTGTGCATCATATCATTGCATTCTATGGTATTTTGATAATACCGACAATTCAATTCTATCATATACGCAACGACAACCCGGAGCAGGAAGAAGAGGATCTTCAGAAGGACCTTGATCCCCAAGTGCAAGACATTGTAGTTGCTAGCACTAACATCGATCTAGGCAAGCCCCGGTTTTCATTCGCCATTTTATAAAGTTGCTAGTTTTCAATATTACTAGTGTCTGTGATTATTGCATTAGGTCATAGGAATTTATTGGAACCCACTTGCATGATACCCAAATGACCTACGCCACTGTCATTAGAACTTTGGTAGTATCGGTACTGTATCGCTATGCTTAGTAATTGCTAGACGCGATAGATATCATTACTAAGAATGAACTTGACCACTGGAACGGGATTTATAAAAGAAATTTATTTTGATGTCATGACCGGGCAGGGACGTTGCATGTGTAGGTTTGCAGCAATACATGGGTGTTGACTGCGGTAGCCCTGCCTTGTCAAACCTAGGACCCGTCCGAGGTCGGCCCCTTGGTCAAGTATTGAACAGTACCAAATACATGCTAGTCTATAGGCACTAGTAAACTGATGTAGCATTGACGCGGCAATGAGGACGGTACCTAGTATAGTGGTCGTTGACCCTTCTGCTGCTGGAGTGGGCGGTTCATACCGCAAAGTACTGTTGGCAGGACGGCATGCCCACTCGCTGAGACTGGACCTGGACCAAGTTGTTTTTCATCCTTGCGAAAGGTTGCCATATTCGACCTTAATTGGTGCGTATGTGTTGTGTATCTTGGGTTATCCCAGCTGGTGAAAACAGTCAATTGCAATTGCTGTCCCTCGCAGTAATGAGTACCACTTGGTCACTGAGTCGTCACGTAGTTGCACATGGTACTTGGAAATTGATTATGATGCTTATCGTTGTTGTTACTATTATTTCTCTTATGTTGTACTTACCTTACGTATTGCTTTGTTAGCTTATCGTTGCAACTAAAGTTACCTTCTGCTCTACCTGGTTAATTTGAGAAGTGAAACTTGATAGAACTAATAGGTTGCTTAGTGCGAGTCTTTTCAAACAAGCCACCTATTAGAGCCATTGCATGCCTAGATGTCCGACGGGTATGTCTTGCTGAGTAATTTGTACTCAGGCTTTGTGCCATTGTTGTTCTCAGCCTGAGAATGTGCTGCCATGGGATATGCAAGTCCCTGAGGGAATGTGCTGCCATGGGATTCTGCTGCACTCTGAGAACTCATTGATGTAATATCCAACTTAAATTCGAACCAGTGTTATATTATCAAGTGTCTGTGTTATCAGCATCGTCGGGACCTCGATCCTTCGGGAAGGGGCGCCTCAGAGGCGCCGGAGCCATAGTGGTGAGATCGATCATCTCAAATGATTGTGTCAGCATTATGGTCGGCGCTACCCCTACACCAATGCGTGGTCCACCCGAAGTGCTTGGAGTAGAACTTGAAATGGCACTTGAGGTAGAGCTTGATGATGTGCTTGATGAAGAGCTTGGTGTAGGTCTTGATCCGGAGGGGTTTTAGAAGTTGTTGCAAGACAATCTTGTGGAGGGATCAAAGAAGTTTGGGCCCAAAGTGATGAGGACATCACCATGCTGGATACGCACATATCATGGCCTTCCCCAAGTTATAAGTCGTCACCAACTCGGTTGTCGCGTTCCTCTCGGATTCAGCTGACACCCCTTCACGGTTTTAGTGATGTTGAAGATGAATTTGCTTGTATGCCTAACCTTGTTGCAGATTTGACGGAGGAGCAGGAGACTACTGCCATTGATTCCATTGCTGCCATCGCGGGTTTTTCTAGTCTCATTGTACAGCGTGTGTTGACCACTCAGGTGGGACAAGAAGAAGAACAACAACGCAACAATTTATTCTACATGTACCTCATTATCGCGGACCGCCGTGTTCTCACCATCATTGATACTGGGAGCTATAACAACTTGGTAAGTTCTAATTTGGTAAGCAAACTTGGCTTGACCACGCATGCACTACATCAGCCCTACCACATCAAATGGTTCAACAATAGTGGTACGACATAGGTAACTCGATCAGCACACATACACTTTTCAGTAGGTTCTTATCAAGATTTTGCTGATTTTCATGTTGTACCTATGTAAGCATATTCGCTTTTATTAGGCCGTCCACGGGAATATGATACGGATGCTGCCCACCATGGTAGAACAAATACATATACATTCGTGCATAAGGACAGGAATATTACTTTATGTCTGTTATTGCCTGCTGATATTAGAAATCATTTTAAACTGCTTGCTGAAAATACTGAGAATAAACATGATAACAAACAACTTTTTGATGTTAAACATAAGGCTATTCAGTTAAAGGGAGGTGCTTTTCTTGCTATGACATCTACTGTTACTGATCTTTGTGATAATCATGATGCACATTGCTATACTATGCTTTGTCATGATATTTCTTCTATCGATGATCATGTATCTTATACTTTGCATCTGCTAGTACTAACCTTTTGCAGGAGACTGATGTTAAGATGGAGTCGAGGGCGACTCCAATTCAAGAAGGGAAGGATGATGAGGACATCACCATGCTGGATACGCACATATCATGGCCTTCCCCAAGTTACAAGTCGTCACCAACTCGGTCGCCGCGTTCGTCTCGGATTGAGCCGACACCCCTTCACGGTTTTGGTGATATCTCCCACATCCGACGTCCAAACGAGGCGTTCTTTGATGCGTTGGAAAGGGGACGACGACGCCATCGTTTTAGTTCTGATCCTAGCTCCAGAAGGGTCGTGAGTCATAATATGTGACCATGATAAGGTGTTGTGCCACCTATTTTGGGCCAACTTGGCCATGTATCGTGTCGGGCCTTAAGCCCATGTTGTGGACGCCCCCCCCCCCCCCTGGTCGCCCCCAACCCTAGGATGTCTCTGTTTCCTACTTAAACTCAGTAGCCATCGTTTTTTAGTTTTGGGTTCTGTTTGGTTCAGTTTTCTAGAGAGAAACTTGATCGAATTATTGTAACTGTGGCGACAAGTCCTTTTACAGTAATCCAGAGCCCCTGTTCTTGTTCTACACCACTGTGGCGATTAGTCCTTTTGTGATCAGAGCTTGAACCTTTTCTTGTCATTCACTTCATCCATATTTGCAATTTCAGATTGCGTGTTTATCCTCTCTTGCTTGTGTTCTTTATTTCGCTTGCAGGAACAATCAAGTTGTGCTTGGTGTAACGGTTGCGGGGTTGAATCGTGTCTGATTCACGCCGGGTCGTCGACGCCGAGTTCCCTAAATTCGAGTTTATCCCCTTACCTCTCGGAAGATCGGGCCATATCTACATCACAAAGCTACTTCTTTCCGTTTGCTTGAAGATGGTTCATAGTTTGTCTTGAATGTCTTCTTCCCCATCAAGCTTGCGGTGATCTCCACATCCTTGAAGTATAGCCCGATCACATCATCAATAGAAACATTCTTGTGCATGATGAGATCAAAGGTGATGTAGAGGAGCTTGCTGCTAGGGAGCAAGGTGAGGATCTTCTTGACAATCAATATTTTTGGAAGCTTAGAAGGTTCTTCAGTTGCCTCAATTTGGTCCACAATACCTCAAAAGTGAATGAGAGAGTCAAGCAAGTCCTCATTATCATTATCATGAAAAGCAAAGAACTCCTCAACAAGTGAGTCACTAGCATGATCAATAAAAAACTCAGAATCATCATCAATCCTAGTCATGCTAGTGGAGCAAGCAAGATCAAAAGACACATCGTCAATCATCACATTAGGCACACAAGTAGAGCAACATACCAAGTTAACACTAGAAGAATCTAGGCACTCACTAGCACTAGGCACATCCACACAATCATCACAATCATCATACACATGATCATCGGTAAAGGTATTGGCAAAGTCCACAAGAGTATCCATCAACTCATCCGTGATCATGGCAATTAGGTAGCATTTAAAGCGATCCTTCCATGAGCCATGACCCGGCCCTGAACAGGATGACATCCCAACTCAATACGGTCACTACTCAAGGCGGTTAAGCCTTATAATGAGCACTTAGCTCTGATACCACTTAAAAGGACCGAGTGACCGAGAGGGGGGGGGGGTGAATCAGGAACTCGCACTATGTACAAAATTCGCCAATTCCTAAAACCAACCACTCAGAACAACTCCTACACAATCCTAGTTGTGATCACGCTAGCAAGATAATGAACCTATGAAAGGAACAACAACCTAAGCATACTAGTGGATCACACAAAGGCAATACAACTCCTATGCAATCCTAGTGGTGATCACACTAGCAAGATAATTATCCTATGGAAGGAACGACAAGCTAAGCATACTAGTGGATCACACAAAGGCAATACAACTTCTATGCAAGCTAGTTACCAAAGATATGTGGAAGCAACCAACTAGCTAGCAAGGAGTCCTACTCAAGCAAAGCTACCAGATCAACAAGCACACAAGCATGAGTTTCACGGTATGTAAATGCGGAAACTAAAACATCATAGTAAGGAGTATAGTAACAGATGGCTCCTGATTTTTTCCCGAGGTCTCGAAAGGATGGCGCCTTCCCCTACTCCTCGTTGGACCACTCCCGCCAGAGTTCCGGTCCCTCCCACCACCAAGTGGAGTTCTCGCCCACAAGCTCGCAATCACTCCAAGAATGAAGACACAGTGTGCGTCACCGTTGCACAAAGTACAAGCTTGCCTCGATCAAGAACTTGTCGGACTCCCCAATCCGAAATGGGCGCTCACTAGCGATGCTCCTTTCACCGGCGGGCTCAAACCGTGTACAAACATGTGATGGCCATCACAACCAATCATGATAGGCTCGATCACCAACACTAACCGGTCTAGGTCTCACCATAGACCAAGAGTAACAATCTAGATATCACCCTCAAAGATAGCCTGGCCTTAGATGTGGAAGATGCTCAAGTTACTCTCACTAGCACTCTCAAGATATCCAATATCATCTCCTTGTGCTGCTCTCTTGGCCCTTATGCTCCCAATAGATGCTCCTAGCAATCCCAATGGACAAAGGCAGTCTCCAAGACCCCAGCAACAAGTTTATATAGGCCTCCAACCTCAAACTAGTCGTTGCTCCACGAAATAGCCTTCTTGATATACTGACCGTACAATCTGGTCATTGTCCAGACCGGACAGTTCGGTCTCCACCGAACGGCTCCTCTAGAGCCGTTGCTCTCTATCCGCTGTTATCACCATATAGTCCGGATAGTCCTGTCTACAGACCGGACCATCCTGTTTTCATAAATCTGGGTCCCAACAGAAACTTCTTCTCTATATTCTCTTGCCTCCCCTGATGACCGTACAGTCCGGTCTTCACACTGGACTGTCCGGTCTCTTGTCTCCTTTCTCCAAATAGAGACGTTGTTGATGCTTCCTCTTTTGTCCAAACCATCTCCATACAGACCGGACCGTCCGGTCTGCACATTGGACTGTCCGGTCTCCATGGTTCTTCTGCCAACAGAAACCTCACGTCCAACATCTTGTCTATAGAGAATTTTCCTTTGATTACCAGACCGTATGGTCAGCTGACTAGACTGTCTGGTCCATTTCTCTCTCTAGTCCAGAAACATTTCTAGCACTTGCTTCCTCGCTGCCCAAGTCGAATCTCCACTGACCCGACCGTCCGGTCACCAACGCATTCCTGACTTGGCTGTTTCCTCCAGACAAAACCTCTAAGTGACCGTACAGTCCGGTCACCATTGACCCTACTGTCCGCTCACATCAATCCAAAGCTGAAACTCCTCATCCTCGCTTAACTTTGTTTCCCGGCTTCTCTGAACAGCTCCCTAGCATCTGCACTGTCAACTAGTGCCTGTGATTTCATTGAGCATTCATGCACATCACCGACTAGACATGACCTAAGAGAAATGACTTAGACCCCCTTGATAGTCCGGTTTTTCCTATGGACTCAAAGCTCTAGCAACTAGACAAGTGTTCCCAACACTTTTCCCATAGCTTATCCTCAGCCTTGATCCATTTCCATCAATCCTTGGACTCTATCAAGCTCACAAGCCTCCATGCTTATGGTCATTATCATCGATCGCCAAGGCAACCATCAATGATCATCATAAGATAGATAACGTTTCCTACACGCACAACACTCGTGTAGACATTAGTCACATTTCATGTTTGTCATTCATCACCAAAACAATCATACCTTGGGGTGACCTCAATGGTCAGGAACCTTACAGAGGGTCTTGGGTCCCCAACTCCGATGCTTTCTCTGAGTCCCCCTTGTTTGCCTCCTCTCGAATGAACTTCTTCATCATGGAGCAGTCTTTGAGGAGGTGCTTGATGGGGAATCCGTGGTTCGGGCATGGACCATTCCACTTCTTCTCAAAGTGGTTTGCAACCTCCCCTGTTACGGGCCTTGGTGGTTTGCGCTCGATGGCAGCCACTACAGGGTCGCGCCCGGCTTGCGACTTGTTCTTCTTCTTCTTCGGGTGGTCAGTGGGACCACCACTGGCCCCTTCATCTCGCTTGCCTTTTCCCTTGCCCTCCAGCACGTGCTGGAGGACCGCCCCCATGCACTCCTTGCTGGAGGCAAAGCTCGTAGCGATGTCGAGGAGCTCGCGGGTGGTGCGTGGACCCTTTCGGCCTAGCTCATGGATGAGCCGCTCCGAGGTCGTGCCGAAGATGAAGGCTCCGACGATGTCCTCGTAGCCCACATTGGGCAGCTCGTTGCACTTCTTACTAAAGCACCGAATGTAATCCTGGAGGGACACGCCAGCTTTCTGCCAGTAGTTCTTGAGGTCCCAGGGGTTGCCCGGTCGGATGTAGGTTCCCTGGAAGTTCCCGACGAAGATGTCCCTCAAGTCACGCCAGTTGTAGATCTGGCCCTTGTGAAGGTCTCAAGCCACGCTCGAGCCGAGTCAGTGAGGTAGAGGGGGAGGTTGCGGATGATGGCCAAGTCGTCAATTGCACCCCCCCCCCCCCGCCCCCCGCCTGGCATGCCCGACGATAGTCCACGAGCCAGAGTTCAGAATTCGTCTCGCCAACGTACTTGGTGACATTCGCGGGCGCTCGAAAGCGCTGTGGGAACTAGGCGCTACGGATAGGCAAACTGAAGACCTGTGGCCCCGGTGGGCTTCGGCTCCTCACGTCATCAGTTTGATCGTACCGGCCTCCGCAACGCAGTTGACGACCCCTTTCCTTGTCCAGTCACTCTTTTTCACATTAGTGCACCCTGAAGGTGTGATGCGTGTCGCGATGAGGCCTGACCGGGTCATGAACCGAGGCATTCTAGGGTGCACCACTGACCTAGTGAGGTTGCCAAACTGATTGCTTCTAGGAACCGACGATGCTGCCCCCTTCGGTGTGCCTGGACGTGGAGATCTACCAGCTATATTGGGCGGCTACCATTGCGAGCACTCCGCTTGGAGCACGGCGGCCTTGGCAAGAAGAGCTGTGACTTCTTGTTGGGCCTGCTGGTCCTTTGGTGTCACGGGCTCAGGGAGGGTCTTGAGCAGTGTGACAGCTGGCACTATGTTTTGTCCCGCACGAGCAAATTGGGGGGGGGGGGTCCATGGTCATTGGCGAGGATATGCTGGTGGACATCACAAGCAATGGCCTAAGTGTGCACGCCTGTTGAGAGATATTCTCGATAGTAGATCTAGGTTTGCGTATGAGTATGAAAGATCGATGGACACAGGACAGAGGGTTTATACACGTTCGGGCCTCCCAGAGGATAACAACCCTGCGTCCTGTTTGGTGTTTCTGTATTGCTCGGGTTCGTACTGGAATTAGGGTTCCAATACGAGTCTATGTCTTGCCGAAGACCCCCTGCCCTCCTTATATATCCAAAGGGCAGTGGTTTACATGGTAATCTTTTATTCGGTTACAACATATCCTATCTATCCATAATATCTATTAACCTAACTTGCTACTTACTCAAACAAATATCTAAATAAATATCTCCTGGGCTGAATCTTCATAACCGAGCCCCCAGCCCACTCGACCATATAGCCGAGTGGTTAGGTATCCCGGATACATATGTCCCACAGTAGCCCCCAAGAACTTTCCAACCTTAAATGTCGCCCTGATCGACATGTCTTGAAATTGGAGAGTGCTTCTCTTGTTGTATTTGATAAATTTTCTTCATGGACGCCTAAAAAAGGCATACTTTATGAATATAGCCCCCAACTCAGAAGGTGTTGACTCTTCCCCGAAACATCTTCTGAGTTCTTTGAAATAAATATCAAATATCCAGAACCAATCATAGCCCCCAGCTCAAAAGGTACTTTTAAATAAAATATCTTATGAGTTTATCGAAAATATATAATATCCATGTCTTCCGCTCCCCAAAATTAAATCGCGAAGCTTGATTATACAACAATCAATTAAATCACCACCATAATCTGAGAGATGCATCATCAATTTTAAAACTATAATCCCAATATTGGTACCGCTTCTGTCCGAGTGACTTATCACAAAATTCAATTACTACAGCCCCCAAGATTGGTGATATTTCAATTCAAATAATATATAGCCCCCAAGATTGGTTGTGACATCCCAGATGCCTCACTTCTAATTAACAAACATGCAAGTCTATTAGAGCCACCTATTAGAGCCATTGCATGCCTAGATGTCCGACGGGTAAGTCTTGCTGAGTAATTAGTACTCAGGCTTTGTGCCATTGTTGTTTTCAGGTAATGAAGAGGTACAATTGCCTAAGAATGTGCTGCCCTGGCACATGCAAGTCCCTGAGGGTTGGACTGCCCACTGGGAGTCCGACTCACCGCTGCAGTATTGATGTGTGTTGCTAGAGTGATGGTTCTTCGGGCATGAATCATTACTATGCTTTATCGTCAAGCTCTTAGCTTCTTATCACGATTTGCTTCCGCTATTTTCAAAACATTCTGAACTTGTAATATTCTGCTGCACTCTGAGAACTCATTGATGTAATATCCAACTTAAATTTGAACCAGTGTTGTATTATCAAGTGTCTGTGTTATCAGCACCGTCGGGACCTCGATCCTTCGGGAAGGGGCGCCTCAGAGGCGCCAGAGCCATAGTGGTGAGATCTATCATCTCAAATGATTGTGTCAGCATTGTGGTCGGCGCTCCGCCTACACCAATGCGTAGTCCACCCGAAGTGCTTGGAGTAAAACTTGGAATGGCACTTGAGGTAGAGCTTGATGATATGCTTGATGAAGAGCTTGGTGTAGATCTTAATCCAAAGGGGTTTTAGAAGTTGTTGCAAGACAATCTTGTGGAGGGATCAAAGAAGTTTGAGCCCAAAGCTACTTCTTTCCCTTTGCTAGAAGATGTTTCATAGTTTGTCTTGAATGTCTTCTTCCCCGTCAAGCTTGCGGTGATCTCCTCATCCTTGAAGTATAGCCTGATCACATCATCAATAGAAACATTCTTGTGCATGATGAGATCAAGGGTGATGTAGAGGAGCTTGCTGCTAGGGAGCAAGGTGAGGATCTTCTTGACAATCAATATTTTTGGAAGCTTAGAAGGTTCTTCAGTTGCCTCAATTTGGTCCACAATACCTCAAAAGTGAATGAGAGAGTCAGGTAAGTCCTCATTATCATTATCATGAAAAGCAAAGAACTCCTCAACAAGTGAGTCACTAGCATGATCAATAAAAAACTCACAATCATCATCAATCCTAGTCATGCTAGTGGAGCAAGCAAGATCAAAAGATACATCATCAATCATCACATTAGGCACACAAGTAGAGCAACATACCAAGTTAACACTAGAAGAATCTAGGCACTCACTAGCACTAGGCACATCCACACAATCATCACAATCATCATACACATGATCATCGGTAAAGGTATTGGCAAAGTCCACAAGAGTATCCATCAACTCATCTGTGATCATGGCAATTAGGTAGCATTTAAAGCGATCCTTCCATGAGCCATGACCCGGCCCTGAACAGGATGACATCCCAACTAAATACGGTCACTACTTAAGGCGGTTAAGCCTTATAATGAGCACTTAGCTCTGATACCACTTGAAAGGACCGAGTGACCGAGAGGGGGGGGGGGTGAATCAGGAACTCGCACTATGTACAAAATTCGCCAATTCCTAAAACCAACCACTCAAAACAACTCCTACACAATCCTAGTGGTGATCACGCTAGCAAGATAATGAACCTATGAAAGGAACAACAACCTAAGCATACTAGTGGATCACACAAAGGCAATACAACTCCTATGCAATCCTAGTGGTGATCACACTAGCAAGATAATTATCCTATGGAAGGAACGTCAAGCTAAGCATACTAGTGGATCACACAAAGGCAATACAACTTCTATGCAAGCTAGTTACCAAAGATATGTGGAAGCAACCAACTAGCTAGCAAGGAGTCCTACTCAAGCAAAGCTACCAGATCAACAAGCACACAAGCATGAGTATCACGGTATGTAAATGCGGAAACTAAAACATCATAGTAAGGAGTATAGTAAGAGATGGCTCTTGATTTTTTCCCGAGGTCTCGGAAGGATGGCGCCTTCCCCTACTCCTCGTTGGACCACTCCCGCCAGAGTTCCGGTCCCTCCCACCACCAAGTGGAGTTCTCGCCCACAAGCTCGCAATCACTCCAAGAATGAAGACACAGTGTGCGTCACCGTTGCACAAAGTACAAGCTTGCCTCGCTCAAGAACTTGCCGGACTCCCCAATCCGAAATGGGTGCTCACTAGCGATGCTCCTTTCACCGGCGGGCTCAAACCGTGTACAAACATGTGATGGCCATCACAACCAATCACGATAGGCTCGATCACCAACACCTAACCAGTCTAGGTCTCACCATAGACCAAGAGTAACAATCTAGATATCACCCTCAAGGACAGCCTGGCCTTAGATGTGGAAGATGCTCAAGTTACTCTCACTAGCACTCTCAAGATATCCAATATCATCTCCTTGTGCTGCTCTCTTGGCCCTTATGCTCCCAATAGATGCTCCTAGCAATCCCAATGGACAAAGGCAGACTCCAAGACCCCAGCAACAAGTTTATATAGGCCTCCAACCTCAAACTAGCCGTTGCTCCACGAAATAGCCTTCTGGATATACTGACCGTACAATCTGGTCATTGTCCAGACCGGATAGTTCGGTCTCCATCGGACGGCTCCTCTAGAGCCGTTGCTCTCTATCCGCTGTTATCACCATACAGTCCGGACAGTCCTGTCTACAGACCGGACCATCCTATTTTCATAAATCTGGGTCCCAACAGAAACTTCTTCTCTATGTTCTCTTGCCTCCCCTGATGACCGTACAGTCCGGTCTTCACACCGGACTGTCCGGTCTCTTATCTCCTTTCTCCAAACAGAGACGTTGTCGATGCTTCCTCTTTTGTCCAAACCATCTCCGTACAGACCGGACTATTCGATCTGCACACTGGACTGTCCGGTCTCCATGGTTCTTCTGCCAACAGAATCCTCACGTCCAACATCTTGTCTGTAGAGAATTTTCCTCTGATTATCGGACCATACAGTCAGCTGACTAGACTGTCTGGTCTATTTCTCTCTCTAGTCCAGAATCATTTCTAGCACTTGCTTCCTTGTTGCCCAAGTCGAATCTCCACTGACCGGACCGTCTGGTCACCCGCGCATTCCTGACTTGGCAGTTTCCTCCGGACAAAACCTCTGAGTGACCGTACAGTCCGGTCACCATTGACCCTACTGTCCGGTCACATCAATCCAAAGCTAAAACTCCTCGTCCTCGCTTAACTTTGTTTCCCGGCTTCTCCGAATAGCTCCCTGGCATCTCCACTGTCAACTAGTGCCTGTGATTTCATTGAGCATTCATGCACATCACCGACTAGACACGACCTAAGTCAAATGACCTAGACCTCCTTGATAGTCCTGTTTTTCCTATGGACTCAAAGCTCTAGCAACTAGACAAGTGTTCCCAACACTTTTCCCATAGCTTATCCTCAGCCTTGATCCATTTCCATCAATCCTTGGACTCTATCAAGCTCACAAGCCTCCATGCTTATGGTCATTATCATCGATCGCCAAGGCAACCATCAATGATCATCATAAGATAGATAACATTTCTTACATGCACAACACTCGTGTAGACATTAGTCATATTTCATATTTGTCATTCATCACCAAAACAATCATACCTTGGGGTGACCTCAATGGTCAAGAACCTTACAAAGGGTCTTGGGTCCCCAGCTCTGACGCTTTCTCTGAGTCCCCCTTGTTTGCCTCCTCTCGGATGAACTTCTTCATCATGGAGCAATCTTTGAGGAGGTGCTTGACGGGGAATCCGTGGTTCGGGCATGGACCATTCCACTTCTTCTCGAAGTGGTTTGGCACCTCCCCTGTTACAGGCCTTGGTGGTTTGTGCTCGATGGCAACCACTATAGGGTCGTGCCCGGCTTGCGACTTGTTCTTCTTCTTCTTCGGGTGGTCGGTGGGACCACCACTGGCCCCTTCATCTCACTTGCCTTTGCCCTTGCCCTCCAGCACGCGCTGGAGGACCACGCCCATGCACTCCTTGCTGGAGGCAAAGCTCGTAGCAATGTCGAGGAGCTCATGGGTGGTGCGTGGACCCTTTCGGCCCAGCTCATGGATGAGCCGCTCCGAGGTTGTGCCGAAGATGAAGGCTCCAACGATGTCCTCGTCGCCCATATTGGGCAGCTCGTTGCACTTCTTACTAAAGCACCGGATGTAATCCTGGAGGGACACGCCAGCTTTCTGCCAGCAGTTCTTGAGGTCCTAGGGGTTGCCCGGTCAGACGTAGGTTCCCTGGAAGTTCCCGACGAATATGTCCCTCAAGTCACGCCAGTTGTAGATCTGGCCCTTGGGAAGGTGCTCAAGCCATGCTTGAGCTGAGTCAGTGAGGTAGAGGGGGAGGTTGCATATGATGGCCAAGTCATCAATTGCACCCCCCCCTCGCCTGGCATGCCCGACGATAGTCCACGAGCCAGAGTTTGGAATCCGTCTCGCCCACGTACTTGGTGACATTCGCAGGCGCTCGAAAGCGCTGTGGGAACTCGGTGCTACGGATAGGCGAACTGAAGACCTGTGGCCCGGGTGGGCTCCAGCTCCTCACGTCATCAGTGTGATCGTACCGGCCTCCGCAACGCAGTTGATGACCCCTTTCCTTGTCCAGTCGCTCTTTTTCACATTGGTGCACCCTGAAGGTGTGACGCGCGTCGTGATGAGGCCCGACCGGGTCATGAACTAAGGCACTCTTGGGTGCACCACTGACCTAGTGAGGTTGTCGAACTGAGTGCTGCTGGGAACCGACAATGCTGCCCCATCCGGTGCACCTGGACGTGGAGATCTACCGGCTATATTGGGCGGCTGCCATTGCGAGTTCTCCGCCTAGAGCACGGTGGCCTTGGCAAGAAGAGCCGTGACTTCTTGTTGGGCATGCTGGTCCTTTGGTGTCACGGGCTCAGGGTGGGTCTTGAGCAGTGTGACAGCTGCCGCTATGTTTTGTCCCGCACGAGCGAATTGGGGGGGTCCGTGGTCATTGGCGAGGATGTGCTGGAGGACATCACAAGAAATGGCCTGTGTGTGCACGCCTGTTGAGAGATATTCTCGATAGTAGATCTAGGTATGCGTATGAGTATGAAAGATCGATGGACACAGGACAGAGGGTTTATACAGGTTCGGGCCTCCCGGAGGATAACAGCCCTGCGTCCTGTTTGGTGTTTCTGTATTGCTAGGGTTCATACTGGAATTAGGGTTCCAATACGAGTCTATGTCTTGCCGAAGACCCCCTGCCCTCCTTATATATCTAAAGGGCAGTGGTTTACATGGTAATCTTTTATTCGGTTACAACATATCCTATCTATCCATAATATCTGTTAACCTAACTTGCTACTTACTCAAACAAATATCTAAATAAATATCTCCTGGGCCGAATCTTCATAACCGAGCCCCCAGCCCACTCGGCCATATAGCCGAGTGGTTAGGTATCCCGGATACATATGTCCCACAGTAGCCCCCAAGAACTTTCCAACCTTAAATGTCGCCCTGATCGACATCTCTTGAAATTGGAAAGTGCTTCTCTTGTTGTACTTGATAAATTTTCTTCATGGATGCCTGAAAAAGGCATACTTTATGAACATAGCCCCCAACTCAGAAGGTGTTGACTCTTCCCCAAAACATCTTTTGAGTTCTTTGAAATAAATATCAAATATCCAGAACCAATCATAGCCCCCAGCTCAAAAGGTACTTTTAAATAAAATATCTTATGAGTTTATCAAAAATAATAATATCCGAGTCTTCCGCTCCCCAAAAATAAATCGTGAAGCTTGATTATACAACAATAAATTAAATCACCACCATAATCTGAGAGATGCATCATCAATTTTAAAACTATAATCCCAATATTGGTACCGCTTCTGTCCGAGTGACTTATCACGAAATTCAATTACTGCAGCCCCCAAGACTGGTGATATTTCAATTCAAGTAATATATAGCCCCCAAGATTGGTTGTGACACCCCAGGTGTCTCACTTCTAATTAACAAACATGAAGAGCACAAATCATGATCAATATAGCATGAAATGATGAAGCCTCACCCCAATTATTTAATTTAATCCTAGGAAATTAAAAATCTAGCAAAACAAATAGTGAGCCAACTAAAATTTTATTATAAAACATATATCAACTAAATTCATAATCATGTTAGTAATATTAAATTAGAATTTTATGAATTTAATGAGCATTTTACCAATTGTGGAAATACCCCAAATAAATAATTAATGTCTAGGAACCTTTACGAATTGAATTTAAATACAAAAATCTCCAGGACATTTCTGACCAATTGGGTCCCACCAGAGCGCCACAAATATCTCCAAGGACCTATGTGCAAAATCCCAAATCAATTGGAGGTCCCTAGCTATTTTAATTGGAAATACCATTGACCAGGGACCTTTTTGCAAGAGATCAGAAAGTTTAGGGGGTTCAAAGTAAAATCCCCTTTCTTCTTCCCCATTGGCTCGGCACGGCACTGTTCTCCCTCGACTCCTCCTCCTCCTCTGCACGCCACTGCTCGCTTTCATTTCCTCGGGACTCCACGTGAAACATTGCCGCCTGCACCCCCTCTGCAACCCCGTGCTATCACATCCCCTCTACCTCAGCCGCGAGCTCGCCCAACAGCCTCTTCCCTCTCCCTGCACGCCATCACCATGGCTGACCGGGCCGGACTTCAATTCTCACCATTTCTCCCGCTCCCGCTTCCCCCCACTTACTCCTCTTCCCTCTGCGCAACTCAAAGCACCCCCAGGAGCAAACTCTCTCTCATTTCTCCCATTCCCTCTGCCCTCTGCCACTCCCGCTCATTTTCTTCTTACACTCCACCATCACCGAGTGAAAGCTTGAGCTGAGCTTCCTCTTCCCTGCCTCCCATGCCGCTCACTCGACCAAACCCCGCGTGAGCTCTAGCCAATTTGAAGAAAACCGAAGCAAGCTACTGCGGTGACCTCCTCTGCCACGACCAAAAATTTCTAGTCTCTGGTATGCCTCATCCCTCCCTTCCTAGTCCTACGTGTGCGCAACCAATCCGCAAACCCTCTGACCTTTTTCCTCTCTGATTCTTGGTGCGAGCTAGGCACATTGCCACTTTTCCCCGGCCGCCGCCTCTGCTCCGACAGAACCGAGCCACCTCACCGACGAGCTCATACCTTCGGCCATCCCCGACAAACTTCAACTTGATGCCACCCTTCTCCACGTCTCCCTGAAGCTCTGCGAGAAACCGGAGCCTGATTTCCTGCTCCGAGTCATTGTCGTGACATCGCCGAAGACCTTCCCTCCGCCGCCTCTCGCCGCCGATGGTCTTCCAGTGAGAACCCCACCTCACGAACCCCTCCATTCCCTCCGCCTCGGTGCGCACATCGTTTCATTGCTTCCGCGGCAAGCTTCCTCCCCGTGTAGCGCCCACCGGCGAGCCCTCCAGCCGGCTCTGCCCCCTCCGGCGGCGCTGACTGGCATCCTACTGGCAGCCGAGTTGGCTCCTACGTGGCTCTAACCTGGCACCCACGTGGCTCTGACGTGGCAACACCTTAAACCAGAAAATGCCCAGAAATTGCCAGAAATTGCTAAAAACATGGAAAAACCATATTAAACCGAATTCAAATCCAATGAGGCTCAAACAAATTTTGTTAGTTCATTTTGAATTTCCCTATTTTAGTAAAATGATAAATCATAGTCTCTGTACATGTATTTTTAATAATACTTTAAATTGTTAAAAACACCAATTAATTCACTAGAAATTCTAGGAATGGAATTAAATCCTGATTTTTGGCATGCTAAGTAAACACATGAATATTTACCACCTCAAGTTTTGGTTTGGCAAAATATGAATTATATTATGCTCTGGAAATTATTTAGTGTTTGTGCTTAGATTAATTCTAGTAATTAATCTGTAAATTATCTACCCATGCCACTTGGTCTAAAAATCACTCATATAGGTCTCTATACACAGTAAATCACATATGTCCAGAAACATAAATTTACTGAAGTAATTAATTAAATTGCTCATATCCCTCTTTTACTTTGATTAAATGCATAAAAAAATATATATACCTAAATTCTTAATTAACAACCCAACTTGTCTGAAGCATATGGCTTTGAGAACATAATAATAAATTTTAATTGACATTAAAACACAAGGTGTTTGCATGCATCATATTATTGCAATCAACGGTATTTCGATAATGCTGTTAGTACAACTCTATCATATAGACAACGACAACCAGGAGCCAGAAGAGGAATTTCAGAAGGACGTTGACCCTCAAGAGCAGGAATTAGAAGTTGCTAACACTAGTGTTGATCCAGGCAAGCCCCGGTTTACATTCGCCTTTTTACAAAATTTTGCTAGTTTATCCTACTAGTGTCTATACTTATTGTTGCATTAGGTCATAGGAGTTGATTGAAACCCACCTTGCATGATACCCAAATGACATATGCTATTGTCTTAGAACTTGGTAGAATTGGTACTGTTATGCTATGCTTAGTAATTGCTAGTCTCGTTAAATACCATTATTACTAACGAATAAACTTGACCACTGGAACGGGAATTAATAAAAGAAAGTTATTTTGATATTATGATCGGGCAGGGATTAAGCATGTGTAGGTTTGCAGCAACACATGGGTGTTGACTGTGGTAGTCCTGCCTTGACGAACCTAGGACCCATCCGTGGTCGACCCCTTGATCAAGTATTGAACAGTACCGAATGCATGCTAGCCTATGGGCACTAGTAAACCGATGTAGCATTAAAGATCACTTGCATTGAGGACGGTTAAGGTGCATTGGTCATTGACCCTCCTGCTGCTAGAGTGGGCGGTTCAGACCACGAAGTACTGTTGGCAGAACGGCATGCCCACTCGATGTCACCACACCCGGGCTGAGGTGTAGGTGTTTTTCTTGCGACAGGTTGCCATATACGACCTTAATTGGTGCGTATGTGTCGTGCATCGCGGGTTTTCCCAGTTGGTGTAAATCGATTGCAATTGTTGTCCCTCGCAGTAATGAGTACCGCTTGGTCACCGCGCCAATCATGTAGTTGCACTTGGTACATGGAATTGATTATGATGTCTACTGTTGATGATGATTATTGCAACTCTTCTGTTGCACTTACTTTATGTATTGTTCTATTATCTTACTGTTGCCACTAAACTTACATTTTAGTTTAACCCATTAAATTGGCAATTAAAACTTAATAGAACTAATAGGTTTCTTAGCGCGAGTCCTTTCAAACAAGCCACCTATTAGAGCCTGTGCATGTTTAGGTGTTCGACGGGTAAGTCTTGCTGAGTAATTAGTACTCAGGCTTTGTGCCATTGTTGTTTTCTGGTAATGAAGAAATAGAGTTGCATGTAGATGTGCTGCCCTGGGACATGCAAGTCCCTAAGGGTTGGCTGCCCACTGGGAGTCCGACTTGCCACCGCAGTGATGTTGCGTGTTGCTAGACTGATGGTTCTTCGGGCATGAATCATTACTATGCTGTATCGTCGAGCTCGTAGTCTATCATACTTGCTTTCGCTGTTTCAAAAACAATCATGAACTTGTAATACTCCACCGCACTTTGATCACTTAATGATGTTGTATTATCAAGTGTCTGCGCTATCATCACCTTCGGGACCTTGATCCTCCGGGAAGGGGTGCCACAGGTGCTGTAATGATCCAAGTAATATATAGCCCCCAAGATTGGTGCTGTAATAATCCAAGTGATTTAACCAAAAATCTCATAATTTACAGCTTACATGACCGAGGCTGTAATATTTCAAAGGATTTGTCACAAACTGCAAAAGTTACAACCTCCAAGATTGAAGCCATAACCATATGAGTGATTTGGCACAAATCACCAAATTTACAACCTCCAGGATTGACTCTGTAACAATCGGAGTGATTTGGTACAAATCACAAAATTTACAGCCTCCAAGAGTGACGTTGTAACAATCCAAGTGATTTGTCACCACTATCAAGACTTACAGCCTCCAAGTTTAACACTAAAACCATTATTAAATGACATAATAACTGCATCTGCCAGTACAAGGGCTAGACTAACGGGTCAGGAACAGAACCCATTACGTTAACCCTCACTTATATATAAGTGCCTCCAAAACATTCGCACCCCTTCTTCTTCATTTCACAGCCGCCGCTGTCTCGCTCGCCCAAACCCTAGATCTCGAGCCACCAGTTCTGACGAAAAGCTTTGTGCAACTGCTCTCCCTCCAAAAGACGACTGCAATGGCACCAAAATAAACTCGCCAAACCACCAAGGCCCAATCCAAGAAGGTATCTTCTCCTGGAAAAGGCGAGGACGCATAGAAAATCAACAGGATGGTGATCGATGGAGTACTCCAGGATCAGCAAATCGGAGGATGGATTGAAGCTATAGGTCAGAGATTTCCCCAACCTCCAGTCGATCAAATCACTTTTTTTCCTCATTTTTCTACCATGGATTTGGGGTTCCCTATTGTGACTTCTTTTGAGGCCTGCTTTTTTCTATGGCATAAACCTTGTCAATCTGCATCCAAATTCCATCTTGCATATTGCCATCTTTATCCATCTGTGCGACGTGTTCTTGGGGACTTATCCCTATTTTGATACTTTCAAGGAATTGTTTGTGTTGAAGTCAAATAGCAATAGTGTGATAGGAGGGGCTAGATTCTAGTTAAGGAATAAATCGAAATACATTTTAGTACCACTTCCCTCAACAAACAAAGGTTGCCATACGGATTGGTTTTATGTTGGAAACCATGCCCCGCCTCTGTCAAAGACCATAGCTGAAGCCACCAAACCATGGCCCGAGTAGTCAGAGGAAGTAGCCCCCAACAAGAAGGCTCAGGTTGAAGCCATACTGGACCAGATTGCGTTCTTGAAGTCCAAAGGTTAACCAGAAAATGCCGAGAAAAATCCTAGAAATTGCTTAAACCTTTGAAAAACCATAGTAAATTGAATTCAAACCCAATGTGGCCCAAACAAATTTTTTTAGGTTCATCTTGTAGTGTTCTATTTTAGTAAAATGATAAATCACTGTCTCTGTACATGCATTTTTATTAATACATTAAATTACCAAAACACTAAATAATTAACCAGAAATTCGAGGAATAAAATTAAATCCTGATTTTTGTCATGCTTAGTAAAAACATGATTATCTACCACCACAAATTTTGGATTGGTAAAATATGAATTATTTTAGGCTCTGGAATTTATTTAGTGTGTTTAATTAGATTAATTCTAGTAATTATTCTGTATATAATTTGCCCGTGCCACTTGGCATAAAAATCACTCATATAAGCTTCTGTTCACAGTAAATCACATATGTCCAGAAACATAAATATACTATATTAATTAATTTAATTACTCATATCACTCATTTACTCTATTTAATTGCATAGAGAATATATATATACTTAACAATTTAAATAACAACCCCACTTCTCTGAAGCATATGGCTTCGAGACATAATAATAATTTTGTTCACATTAAAACACGAATGTGCTTGCATGCATCATATCATTGCATTGAACGGTGTTCCGACAATGCCGTTAACTCAATTCCATCATATAGGTAACGACAACTAGAAGCAAGAAGAGGACCTTCAGAAGGACGTTGACCCTCAAGAGCAAGAAGTTGTAGTTGCTAGCACTAACATTGATCCAGGCAAGCCCCGGTTTACATTCGCCTTTTTATAAAATTTTGCTAGTTTATAACATTACTAGTGTCTATGATTATTGTTGCATTAGGTCATAGGAGTTGATTGAAACCCACCTTCCATGATATCCAAATGACCTATGCTACTGTCTTTAGAACTTTAGTAGAATCGGTACTGTGATGCTATACTTAGTAATTACTAGTCTTGCTAGATATTATTATTACTAAGGAATTAACTTGACCACTGGAACAGGAATTATTAAAAGAAGTTTACACTTGATCTTATGATCGGACAGGGGTAATGCATGTGGAGGTTTGCAGCAACACATGGGTGTTGACTGTGGTAGCCCTGCCTTGTTGAACCTAGGACCCGTCCGTGGTCGGCCCCTTGATCAAGTATTGAACAGTACCAAATGCAAGCTAGTTTATGGGCACTAGTAAACCGACATAGCATTAAAGGTCACTTGCATTGAGGATGGTTAAGGTGTGTTGGTCATTGACCCTCCTGCTGCTGGAGTGGGCGGTTCATACCACGAAGTACTATTGGCAGAACGGCATGCCCACTCGATGTCACCACACCCGGGCTCAGGTGTATGTGCTTTTCTTGTGAAATGTTGCCATATACAACCTTAATTGGTCTGTATATGTCGTGTATCTCAGGTTTTCCCAGCTGGTGTAAATCGATTGCAATTGCTATCCCTCGCAGTAATGAGTACCACTTGGTCACCACGCCAATCACGTAGTTGCACATGGTACTTGGAAATTGATTATGATGTGTATTGTTGATGTTACTATTATTGCTCTTATGTTGTATTTACTTTATCTATTATTTTATTATCTTATTGTTGCAACTCAAGTTACACTTCAGCTCAACCCATTTAATTTGACAGATAAAACGTGATAGAACTAATAGGTTGCTTAGTGCGAGTCCTTTCAAATAAACCACCAATTAGAGCCATTGCATGTCTAGGTGTCCAATGGGTAAGTCTTGCTGAGTAATTAGTACTCAGGCTTTGTGCCATTGTTGTTTTTCACGTAATGAAGAAATAGAATTGCCTGTAGATGTGATGCCTTGGGACGTGCAAGTCCCTGAGGGTTGGACTGCCCACTGGGAGTCCGATTTGCCGCCATAGTGGTGTTGTGTGCTGCTAGAGTGATGGTTCTTTGGGCATGAATCATTACTATGCTGTATCATCAAGCTCGTAGTTTTCTTAACGTTATTTGCTTCCGCTGTTTTCAAAACATTCATGAACTTGTACTATTCTGCTGCACCCTGATAACCTTAATGATGTAATATTTAACTTGAATTTGAACCAAATGTTGTATTATCAAGTGTTTGCGTTATCAGCACCTTCGGGACCTCGATTCTCTGGGAAGGGGCGCCACAGGTGTTGCCTACGGACTCAAAGCCCTAACATCTAGACAAGTGTTCCCAACACTTGCTCCATAACCTGTCCTCATCTTTGATCCATCTCCATCAACCCTTAGACTCCATCAAATTCACAAGCCTCCATGCTTGCGGTCATTGTCATCAATCGCCAAGGCCGGCGTCTACAATCATCATAATGTAGAGACGGTTTCCTACACGAACAACACTCATGTAGACTTTACTCACATTTCATATTTTTCATTCAATACCAAAACATCATACCTTGGGGTGACCTCAATGGTCATGATCCTTACATGTAGGCATCTCATTTGGGAATGAAAACAAAAGAAAGGTAATCAGTTGTGGACGGATTGATGTCACCCATGACCTTTCAATTAGCAATGCTTATCTTGTGAATGGTCCATGATACAACTTGATGTCTGTTTCACAACTTTGTGAGATGGGTTATAGTTGTCTCTTTGGCAATGATGGCGCGACCGTTCTTAGGAAGAAGGATTCTTCGATAGCTTTCAAAGAGTATTTAGAGGATAAAATCTATCTTGTTGATTTCACCAACAATAAGGGATCTAACCTAAATGCTTGTTTGGTCACTAAAACCACCTTGGGTTGGCTTTGGCATCGTCGGCTAGCTCATGTTGGGATGTGGAATCTTTCCATGCTCCTTAAAGGTGGTCACGTTGTCGGACTAAAGGATGTTGCTTTTGATAAGGACAAAATATGTAGCGCATGCCAAGCTGGAAAGCAAGTTGGAGCATCACATTCATCAACGACCATGATGACAATGACAAGACCATTGGAGATGTTACACATGGACCTATTTGGACCGGTCACCTACATAAGCATTGACGGTAACAAATACGTTCTTGTAATTATTACTGATTATTCTTGCTTCACTTGGGTATTCTTTTTGAAGGTCAAAAGTGAAACACAAGGTATCCTAAAGAGGTTTTTGAGGAGAGCACAAAATGAATATATGAAGTGAATATCAAGAAGATAAGGAGTGACAATGGAACCGAATTCAAGAAAACTCAAGTTCAAGAATATCTTGATGAAGAAGGCATAAGGCATGGATTCTCCGCTCCATACACTCTGCAACAAAATTGTGTAGCCGAAAGAAAGAACCGCACACTCATAGAGATGGCAAGAACAATGCTTGATGAGTACAAGACACCAAACATCTTTTGGGCCGAAGCCATCAACACCGCATGCCATGCAACAAATAAGTTATATCTTCACAAGATCTTAAAGAAAACACCTTATGAGCTCCTTACCGGTAACCTTCCCAATATTTCCTATTTTTGAGTTTTTGGGAGCAAGTGCTTTATTCTTAACAAGAAACCCAAATTTTCTAAATTTTCTCCCAAAACTCATGAAGGTTTGCTACTTGGTTATGGAACTCATGTCTATGCATATCTTGTCTTTAACCAAGACACCGGAGTTGTTGAAATAACCCGGGATGTGCAATTTGATGAATCTAATGGCTCTCAAGTAGAGCAAGTTAATCCAAGTGATGTAGGCGATGAAGCTCCTTGTGATGCAATAAGAAACTTGGCTATCAGTGAAATAAGAGCACAAAACCCAAATTTAAGTCAAGATGAACCAAATTCTTCCAATTATGATGAGTCTCCTTCACAAAATCCACAAGATGAACAAGATCAAGGAAATGGCCAAGTTCATGGTGACGATCATGCTCAAGGCGATGACCAAGGTCAAGTTCAAGATGATGGCGAAGGAGATACTCAAGATATCAACCATCAAGAGAAGAGGATGCATCTAGTCAAATACACCCACAAGTCCGACAAAGCATCCAAAAGGATCACCCTGTCGACAATATTCTTGATGATATTAAAAGAGGGGTAACTACTCGATCCCGAATGGCTAAATTTTGACTCATTACTCTTTTGTTTCCTCTATGGAACCCCATAGGGTGGAAAAAGTACTACAAGACTCGGATTGGTGATGGCCATGCAAGAAGAATTGCATAACTTTGAAAGAAACAAGGTGTGGTCATTGGTGGAATGACCCAAGCAAAATATTGTAGTTACAAAATGGGTGTTCTGAAACAAGCAAGATGAGTATGGTGTGGTGTCAGAAACAAGGCAAGACTCATTGCAAAAGGCTACTCACAAGTTGAATGATTGGACTTTGGTGAAACTTATGCACCTGTAGCTATGCTTGAGTAAGATGTGAAAAGTGCATTTCTTAATTCATCCATTAAAGAAGATGTGTATGTACAACAACCTATAAGGTTTGAAGACCCAAACAAACCAAACCATGTGTACAAGCATCACAAAGCTCTCTACAACCTCAAGCAAGCTCCTAGAGCTTGGTATGAACACCTCAAGGGATACTTGATCAACAAAGGCTTCATAATTGGCAAGGTCGATCCTACTCTCTTCATAAGAAAAGTTGATAATGATCTATTTGTGTGCCAAATATATGTCAATGACATTATATTTGGTTCTACTAATCAATTTTTTTGTGATGAGTTCGCCAAGATTATGACTAGGAAATTTGAGATGTCCATGATGGGAGAGTTGAAGTTCTTTCTCGGTTTTCAAGTCAAGCAACTTAAAGAAGGAACATTCATAAGTCAAACCAAGTACACTCAAGATATACTCAAGAAGTTTGACATGGAGAATGCAAAACCAACAAGACTCCTATGAAGACAAATGGATACCTTGGACTAGATGTAAACGGTAAGCCCGTGGATCAAAAGGTATATCGATCCATGATTGGCTCTTTGCTATATCTTTGTGCATCTAGGCCCGATATCATGCTTAGTGTGTGCATGTGTGCAAGGTTCCAAGCGGCTTCGAAGGAAAGTCACTCGGTGGCTGTCAAAAAGATCTTGAGATGTTTAGTTCACACACCCAACCTAGGATTGTGGTATCCAAAGGTTCCAAGTTCAAGTTAGTCAGTTATTCTGATGCTGACTATGCCGGATGTACGGCGGATAGGAAGAGTACCTCCAGGACTTGCTAATTCTTAGATAGGTCCCTTGTGCCTTGGTCATCGAAGGAAAAATTATGTTGCCCTGTCCATAGCTGAAGTGGAGTATGTCATAGCCAAAGTTGTTGTGCTCAACTACTTTGGATGCGACAAACTCTAAAGGACTTTCAATACACTTTGACCCAAGTTCAACTCCTATGTGACAATGAGAGTGCCATCACGATTGCATATAACCCCATTGATCATAATAGGACTAAGCATATAGATATCTAATACCACTTCTTGAGAGATCATTCAATAAAGGGGGATATTGAGATTAGCTATGTTAGAACCAATAAACAATTAGTCGATATATTTACCAAACCCCTAGATGAGAAGCTATTTTGTGAGCCTAGGAGTGAGCTGAAAATCTTGGATTCATCCAATGTGGAGTAGAATCTTGTACATTGCTTGATATGTTGTTTCTCATGCAAAAGAATTTGAAACCAAAATTCTTCAAAATTTATTCATGTCTTTGATTTAAAAAAATGATTTTAATCAATAGATCATATTGTTGGATCTTGCGAATATAGCTTTGAATGATTCATTGCTCCTATTCACAAGTTCGAAACAAGTTTATATATTTCTTGTCCAAGTTCACCATTGGAGAGAAAGAGAGATAGCCTATTTTTTGGTTCAAACAACAACGAAACTTCCATCACCCAATGATAGAACTTCTATCATCCCTTGTAACTAAAACCTGAGGCTCATGGAAGTTCTAAGAGAACTTCCGCCCATTTCAAAATTTGCCTGGGTTGTCCAATGGAACTTTCATCACCCATTGACGGGACTTTCGACCCTCCCAGGTTAAGTGGCCCGAGCCCCTCTTCTCTCCTAAGCCAACCGGTCACTTCCACATTTCTTTCCTCTTTCATCTCCACAAACCCTAGACATTACCCAAGGTTTCCACTGGTGGATTCCATCAAGTTTGAGGAGATTTGACTCCTCCCCTATAGAAGTTCTGACATTTCCATTGATTTCTTCCGTTTTTGACCTCGGTATGAGTCTTTGACCCCGATTTCATGTTTTAGTTCAAAAGTTCCAAATGTCTTCGTTTCCCTTGGATAGTTAGGTCTTGTTGTACCTAGTCCATCATATCCTAAAGGCTTTTGCATTGTTGTGGTAGGATTTAGAAGATTAGTTGAGATTGATGCAAACTTCAAATGATGGAAGTTCCGACAAAACTTCTATCATGACGGAAGTTCCGTGATTTCACCATGGAAGTTTCATCGACTGCAGATCAGTGCATCAGATTTTACTGATCTCTTCAATTCTATTTCGATTCATACCTCATTCCTTGATCAATCTCTTATCCTTGTCAGTTGAAGATGGTGCTAACCAAGAATGGCTCCGAAGCATCAAATGTCTAAGAAGATTATAGTGACAGTGGAGATGATCACTCTCATTCCTCCTCTCCTAGTGAAGAACTTGTGCCCGCATCCAAAAGACGGAAGGCAGTGATCTCCAGGCAAAAGGGTTAGGGCCAAGGCACAAGTAGGGATGCTCAAACTATCATAGTAGAGCAAGGAGGATCACTCCCTCCTAGAGGAGCCAAGGGCAAAGGCAAACCACTGGCTAAGGAAAAGGGTAAACGACCAAAGAAAGGAGAAAGTGGTGGTCCAATGGATGTTGTGGAGGGCCTTCATGTCCATGCTCTAGTGTACCAGGATGACTATGTGTACAGGAACTATAAAAAGGACATTGATGCTCTCATTGAAGGAAGAAAGCAAAATCCTAATGTAGTGGGTGAGCAAGAGGTTACGGACTACCGATTCTACACTTGGTTCCAACAAGACTATTATATGTCAATGCTCATCGAGAAGAACCAAAAGAATAGATTGGCAACACACCAATGGATTGATTGGTCCTACATGGAGTCCAAGGAGGATCAAGTGTTCATTGATGCTCTCACTGAAGGAAGAAAGCAAAATCCTAATCTAGTGGGTGAGCAAGAGGCTACGGACTACCGGTTCTACACTTGGTTCCAACAAGACTATTATATGTCAATGCTCATCGAGAAGAACCGAAAGAATAGATTGTCAACACACCAATGGATTGATTGGTCCTACATGGAGTCCAAGGAGGATCAAGTGTTCAAGGACATCATACAAACATGCAAGGACAGAGGTGTCTATGACCTCATGGGATTCAATTATGATTTGAATAAGGAGATAATTTGCCAATTCTACTCCACTTTCTATCTTGATGGCAAGGGTACACTCCATTGGAGGACACAATGTGTGGCGTATGCGGTTGCGGCAACTCGGTTTGCTAGCTATTTCTTCCAAGGAAGTGAGGACTGTAAGAGGGAGATCATCTCCAATGAGCCTGTGATGAAGACTCGGGACATGGCTTTTATGTATTATGAGCCAAGTCCCAATGTGTTTGGCTCCACAAATGGACTTTACAACTATTACTTCACTCTCAACTGAATGCTCATAGTCACTATTGCACCTAAGGGTGGCTTTTCTACTTCCATTGTAGAGATATCAAGAAACATCCTTGCTAGGTTTGCTCCAGACACCAATCCCATTTGTGTCATATACTTCATTACAACTGACATTCACATGTCATCTCTTGACACAAGGAGGATTATTCCATATGCTCTATATCTTATGAGGATGATAGAAGCTGAAACGGGGACTATATTTGAGAAGGAGTGCAAGCATCTACCTTTGAGGCCTAGGATGCAACCCAATGTTTGCCCAACCAGCTAGTATCTCTTCTACTAGGCGAGATAGACTTGCTAGAGCTCGTGCAGAGAAATCACAAGAGGAAGTAGTAGCAGCAGCACAACGTGCATCCTCCTCGGCTCCTCCTCCTCCTCTTGAAGATCATCACCGTCCTTCCTCTCCCATTGTTTCCTTCCTTAAAAGCATATTCACTGCACATTGCTTCAATGCAAAGGAAAATTGGGAGAACAAGAGAAGGATTAACAAGCAAATCCGATGCTACAAGAGAGACCAAAGGGCTCAAGACCATGAGGTGTCTCCGGATGGCTCCGTGTGAGCCCGATGGTGAGCCACCAGTCATTGAAGACCCCTTTGCAGGCTATGACTAGGAAAATGTTTCTCTTGGACCTTCCACCGCTCCTCCTCCGGCTCATGAAGATGAAGAAGAAGATGATGAAAGCACCAAAGATGATGATGAGTGATTCTTTTTCTCAGCATGTCTCTCTTCCTTTTCATTCTTTTTGGTGCTATGATGCCAAAGGGGGAGAAAAGTGATGAAAAAGGATATGTGCGCTGTGTGCTTCTATCCTATCCTTCTATCTATTGTAATAGGCTAGTGGTGAACCTAAGGACAAGTCCTATATGCTTTATGGTTGTGTGCTTGAAAACTATTTGCAAACCTTATTCTAATAGTTATTATGCTTTATGGTTGTGTGGTGCTTTCTTAATGCTCTATCTCAATGATTGTGTTAAGTGTGTTTGTGCTCTTATTGCGTTATCACTTATGGCACATTTGTACACTTTTGAGGACCCCACTTGTTACAAAATATAGGAGGAGCTCTCTCACATAGTTTTGTGACTCACGCATATCTTTAGGGGAGCTCCACTATATTTTGTTGTTATTTCTTTTGATTAAAACCAATATCCTTTTTAATCTATTGTCATCGACCACCAAAAAGGGGGAGATTGAAGATGCATCTTGGTCCCCTAGTGGGTTTTGGTGACTAATGACATTAGATTAAAATGTGCTAACATGAGTATGAAGTATATGTGTAGATTATAAAAAGAAAATTGATTACCCACATTTGTGAGAAAATTCATCCCTCCCTAAAAAGAAGTAAAGAATTGGACTCAAAGAGCTTTCAAAATTATGAGTCATAGGTATGCCGAACTATTAAGAGGAGCAAACTTATCTTGCTTAAAAAGAAATTTGTAAGGATCATATAGTAATTATGAAGTCCAAGGTTGCTCGATGATGTGCAAGGTTGCTCGGTGAAATCACAGGCACTAGGTGACAATGGAGAAGCCAAGGAGCTATTCGGAAAAGCCAAGAAACGAAGCCAAGCGAGGATGATGAGTTTTGCCTTCTGGACATAGAGACCGGATAGAGGGATCAGTGGAGACCAGACTGTACGGTCATTATGCGGTTTTTTCCGAAGGCTATAGCAGACCACGAGGAAACTGTCAAGTCTGGAGAGCTATAGAGACCGAACGGTCCAGTCTACTAATCGAACGGTCCGGTCAGTGGAGGACAGATTTGAGCAGTGAGGAAGCAGTACCCAAATGTTTCTAGACTGGAGAGAGAAATAGACTGGACTATCCGATTAGGTGATGGGACTGCCCGGTCAGTATAGGTTTCAGCAGGGTCAGACTGTTCTGTACATTGTTCTGTAGTGACCAGACTATCCGGTCAGGCAGTGACCGGACTGTCCGGTCAGAAGGCCTAGGAAGCTGATTTCGTGAGGCAACGACTAGTTTGAGGTTGGGAGCCTATATAATTTTGTTGCTGGGGTCTTGAAGACCTCTCTTGGCCAGTGGAATACCTGAGAGCATTTGGTAAGGTCCAAGAGGAAAAGAGAAAAGCACAAGGAGAAGATATTACATATCTTGATACTGCTAGTGGAGAGTAACTTGAGCATCTTGCACATCTAAGGTTAGGGTGTCCTTGAGAGTGTGATCTAGGTTGTTACTCTTGGTCTATGGTGAGACCTAGACTGGTTAAGTGTCGGTGATGGAGCCTATCATGATCGGTTGTGAAGGCCGTCACACGTTTGTACACGGTTTGAGCCCGCCGGTGAAAGGGGCAGCCCTAGTGAGCGCCCGTGTCGGATCAGGGAGTCCGGCAAGTTCTTGAGGGAGGCGAGCTTGTGCTTTGTGCAGTGGTGACACACACCGTGTCTTCACTCTAGGAGTGATTGCGGGCTCGTGGGCGAGAACTCCACTTGGTGGCGGGAGGGACCGGGACTCCGGTTGTCGAAGCTTGAGATTGGCAGTAAAATATATAGGGCTATGTCGAGACTAAGAACTATGATGGTAGCACAAGACGCCGAGTTATACAGGTCCGGGCCCTGTCGATGAGATTAAGAACCCTACGTCCTGTATTCTATGTGTTGTATTGACGTTCTGGAAAAACCTCTGTCTACTTGTCCCTTGATGACGGGTACCCTGCCGCCTTATATATCCGGTCGGCAGGGGGGTACATAAAGAGTCCTAGTTGGAACCCCTTAGGATTTACATAGAAAGTCTATCTCTACATGCCTTATGCTCCAAGTTGAGTCGGTCGGCTTCCTTGTTGATGAAGTACCCGGTCAGCTACCGACTTAGTCTTGTATGAGGATATCCGTAAGGCAAGTATCCCACAGCAGCCCCCGAGTGCTTCCTGATTTTGAGCTTCAACTCTCAAAATGATCTTCAATGTAGATCATAAATTAGGAAGACCTCTTTATCGAAGTTCCTGATACATCTGGTGCACTAGTTAGGTGCACCTGATCAGGTGTAGCCCCCGACTCTTGTATAATTTGGAGACTTAGCAAATAATGCAAGAGTCTAATTATATTAGCTCTTATTATTTTGTATGTATTTTACTCAAACCATTGAGCTTGAGGCTAATAGACCTCTGGTCATCAAACCAGTAAGTCAACTTGCAAAGCTTCAGCCTTGCCGACCGATTATTAAATAGGCCGTGTGACATTTACCATGTTCGAGTGACTGATCGGTCTGAATTTTATGATATCAATCATATTCCATTCATGTGGACCAATATGATATCAATCATACAATGGTACTAAGCTAAATGACATTAAGCATAATACAACCCTTCCCTAATAATTAGTCATTCTAATTATCCGTAAGTCCAGTTTTGACAATTTGGTTATTGACTTCAATCAATACCATAACCTTTGAACTTATATCCATATAACTATCAAGTCCTTTGCTATATGATCATTAAATCATATAGATATGGTTAAATATTTTTCAAATGCTTCTCATCAAAGAAGCCCCCGAGCTTTATTTCTCAAGGTCTTAGAGCCTAATCATACTTTAAGGCCCTTCATTAATCTTTGCTTAAGCAAAAAATCGTCATCACTATACGGCCCACCCCGGCCCATGGGACCCTTAGGTCAAAAAGCGGGAGTATAAAAGCAGCGTTGAGTTGACTCTCTGTCCACGCCGCATTTGCGTACGAACCCTTCGTCTTCCTCGCACCTCCTCTATTCTCAACGACTCCTCAGCCTTCCACCTAGGGTTAGCACCTTCACTTCCGGCCGCCACAGATCTTGCCACGGTTAGCCCCCAAGCCTCTGCCAGGGTTCGGCATTTGATCCGCCATGCCCAAAACAATCATCGCCATGGGTTGCAAGAAAGTTTCCACCTTGATTCCTGCCACTTCCACTACCACTGTCGCATCCTCCTCATCGGAGACCGGCATCCATAGCAGCTTCGGGAGTTCTCGAAGAGCAACCTCTCCCAGGTCGATATGAATCAGATGGTGGTCGACGGCATCCCTCCAGAGCAAGTGCGGATCAACTAGAAGGTACCCGTGAATCTTGCCCCATCCCTATCCATAAACAGATAGTTGTATTCCGCTCATTCTTTGAGCACGGCTTTGGAGTCCCCTGCTGCAGTTTCTTGTGCGGGCTCCTTTTGTTCTAAGGGATTGAGCTTGTCAACCTCAATCCCAATTCCATTCTTCACATCACCATCTTCGTGCACATGTGCGAAGCATTTCTGGGAATCCTTCCCCATTTCAATTTATTCCGCCATCTGTTTGTCCTTCGTCCGCTGCCGACCAAGGACAATCAAGTAGCTATAGGCGGCGTTGGCTTCCAGTTGCGCAAGAAGGAGGCTTACATTAATGTGCCATTGAAGACCGGGAATAAGAACTGGAAGGATGAGTGGTTCTACTGTGACAACCCTCCCCTTGTTCTTGCCGACTTCACCGGTGCCAAGGCGATTCCCCTGGCGCAATGGACAGAGAAGCCCGATCCGACCGGGTCGGTCACTCTGCTAAAGAAAATAGCCAACTTGAAAGCTGAAGGCTTGACAGAATTACCGTTCCCAAAAGTTTCATAGTACGCAGAGTGCAGCCCCTGAAGCTGCAGAGTCACCCGGCGTGGAACTATGTCAATAATGACAAAACCAGGGAGGTGCCTGACCCGCCGAATGGTGAACTCCGTAAGAAACGCCTGTTGAAAATGTTTGAAGGGGATATCCTTCAAGATGACTCATTGATCAAGAAGACGTATAACAAGGGCACTATGCGGGCCCGAGTAAGCCTTAGTTTGCTTTGAGCAATCCTTTAGGTTCTTGTCTTGATGCCCTGCTTGATATTTTTATTCTTGTGCAGGTTTTGGATACTTATATTTCTCATCCTCCGCTCCCTCTGACCGATTCCGAGGGACCGGACTATGTTGAGAAGACGTAGCAGACCGGCACTGTAGGCTCCAGCTCTTCTGCAGGCGCTCGTCCTGACCCGGTCACCACCCTGCCTCCCCCCAGTCGACGAGTAAAGCAAACCGTTGAGCGCCAATGATGATATATAGGGGATTAGGATGATGATGAAGAGTTGCCATCTGCTGACGCTGATCACCTCACCCCCACTGCCTGCGACCGACCTTCAAGCCAATTGGAGCCCCCGAGCCAAACTCAGAGTGATGCTGGGAGGGTGGATCAGACCGACAAGGCAGGAAAATCTACCCAGAAAAGGATGGAGACTGATTCTCAGTCGACTTCTTCGAAGAAGAGGTTGTGCTGAATCAAGCTCAAGAAGGATCCTAGGTTAATTCTTTAACCTTATGCTCCTTGTCTCTTATTGCCATCCGTAACATATTTTAATCTCTTCCATCTTTGTTTTGACAGTAGTCGGACAAGTGATTCTGAGAGTGCCCAAGAGTCCGAAGACACTCGGCCAGGACCTCCTCCTCGTCTGACTGATCTGCCCAAGTCGGTTGGCAAGTCATCAAACATGCCGACCAAGGTAGATAAGCCAGCTGACAAGGCAATTCCTACCCCTATTCCGGCGCCTGTACCCCAACCTGCTCCTGCTGTCGTCCCTTCACCTCTTGACAAAGGTAAGGCAACATTATCTGTAGATTTACTCAGTCGGCCCATGGTGGAGGATGTGGAAATCATGCATCAACATCGAGAAGCTAGCAAGGTACTTCAATACTCTACTTTTGCTTTGCCTTAATCTTGCCTTTAAGCTTAACCCCTTTTTGTATACAAAAAATGTATGCTCTCATAGAGAGAAAACATGCTAGGGTGGAATACCTTGAAGCCGAGACATTTGGTATGCCGTAAACTCTTTGGTCTTCAAGTCTTTAAGTAAGACTAACACTTTGCTGGTGTTTTGCTAGTCATCGGTCAGCAGATCGCCAAAGCACAGAAGGAGATTGAAAAGCTACAGACCGACCAAAGATAAATGACCAAGGCCTTGAACCAAGGCCATGAAGATTTAGCTGGTAAGATCACTCACCATCTTGTTTAAATAACCAACCAATCATTCTAGCGCTAAAGATTCAAATGTTTGTCTTTTAGCTCGTGACCAGAAGGTTGCCAACCTGGAGAAGTTGACTTCCAATCAGCAACAGTTTGTCAATGCCTTGAATACTGAGAAGGAAAACCTCTCCAACTCGGTCGAGGACCAGAAGGCCGAGATCACTTGGCTGCAGAAGGAGCTGAAGGAAGCTGACGCCAAAATAGAGGAAGCTAAGAGCACCTCCAAATCCTTCAAATGTAAACTTGCCAGTAAGCCCTTTATTATTTCTCATATCTGCTTGATTCCTCTTTTGATCATACTAACCAAAAATTATCATTCGCAGCTCTATCTTACGCCACTCGAAAGGCAATGGACTATGTTCATGCCGATCGAGTAGAGCAGTCTGGTCATTCCTTGGAGTACTTGCTAGAGCATGCATCGAAAGATATTGCTCATAACACTCGATGAGTGGCGACCGAAGCCGAGAGTCAGGTTCTGGCTATTACCCAGTCATGATCTCCTGCTCTGCCATTGGACAAGATCAAGGAGGGCTTCAACCCAGACTTGACTGATGACCAACGCTAGTTGCTATTGGATTCCATGCTGGAGACTTCCCGAGCTTTGGTTGACAATATAGAGATCAATCTGACCGTGCCTACTCCTCTAGCAACTCCTGAGGTTGAGCTACGAGCTGAATCTTCCTCTCCTTGAAAGGAGCTGTAAATCCTGTAATATTAGAGATCATTAGCAATATCTATGTAATGAAACAATATTACCTGTATGTAAACTAGTTTCATGCTTATCATCTTTAAAAGATTGATAAAAATGTCATAAGTATGTTTCTATCATTGAGAACTCAAATTGTATCTGTCTGCGTTAACATTTTAGGTTGTGACTCGTAACCGCGTAACAAGCAGAGTCGACCAATCGACACATGACCTCTCACACTTTGGCTCTGGGTTTAGTGTAGTGGTAGTCTGATGTGCAATGTAAAGTATATAACCATAATGTATAGACGTTAGACCAAGAAAATGAAGACCGTATTCAAAGAGAAGAAATCAGTTAGAAAGTAGTCCAAAACCAAAATACAGTTAGACTGAGGGGGGACATTATTACTAGCCCCCTGGCTCGATTGTTTAATAAAATAAATTAAGGAATCGATACAATATAGAATGAAAATCATCAAAAAATCTTTCATCAAAAAGACCGAAGATTCATTCATGAATAATGTATAAGTATAGAAAGGAATAATTAAGTATAGAAACGACGTAGTTGATTTATGTTTCAAGAATTTGGTATATCATCGCCGTCTTCATACATCAGTCGGTAAGCCCCCGGGCGAGTGACTTCCTTCACAACATATGCTCCTTCCCACTTTGGAGAAAGCTTATGCTGGTTCTTCGTTGATTGCCCTCGGCGAAGCACTAAATCAACAACATGGAAGTGGCGATTACATACGTTTTTATCATAATAACGACATAAGCCTTGTTGGTAAAGTGCCGACCAAAATAGAGCGCGATCACGCAACTCCTCTGCTTCAATCAAATCAATCTCTCGATTCTCCTCAGAAAGCTATTCATCATAAGCCTGAACCCGAGCCGAAACAAGGCTGACTTCGGTGGGCAGCATAGCCTCTGAGCCGTAGACCAATAAGAAAGGTGACTGACCAGTTGCCCGACTGGTATTTGTGCGAAGCCCCCAAAGAACTGAAGGCAATTCGTTAACCCACCGACCGGCATAAGGCTTAAGCCTGTCGAATATCTGTGGTTTCAATCCTTGAAGAATCATACCATTGGCCCGTTTGACCTGCCATTGCTTTGAGGATGAGCCACTGATGCAAAGTAGATTTTTATTCCCATCTCATCGGCAAAGTCACGAAACTCCACTGAAGTGAATTGAGTGCCATTATCGGTAATGATATCATGGGGAACCCCGAACTGAGTGAAGACATCCTTGACAAACTCGATAGCCTTCTTCGATGTAATCTTGCCGACCGGCTTTGCTTCAATCCACTTGGTGAATTTGTCAATAGCAACAAACAGATAAGTGAACCCGCCTGGCGTCTTCTTGAAAGGACCGACAATGTCGAGCCCCCAAACAGCAAAGGGCCAAGTCAAAGGTATCATCTGAAGCTGCTGTGAAGGCACATGCGTTTGTTCAGCGAAGAATTGACAACCTTCACACGTCCGAACGACCCGGTGTGCATCTTGAACCGCCATGGGCCAATAAAACCCTTGCCGGAAAGCTTTGCCGACCAAAGTCTTGGAAGCTGGATGATTGCCGCATATCCTAGAATGAATTTCTTCTACCAACTTCTGTCCTTCTAGTATCGAGATGCATCTCATCAAGATGTTTGAACCTCCTCTTACTAACAAATACCCTCGGCATCGGGTCTCCAACCTCCATTGCTCATTAGGATTCGAAGGCAGTGTTCCCTTATCCAAATATTGGATGAGCGGGTCGCGCCAATCGGTCTCTATGTTATCATCACCAACGAGATCAGTAACAACACTCATTAATATATCTGACCGAGGAGAAATTGTGGGAGAATCCAGAGTGTGTAAGAAAACACCTGGCGGGACCACAGACCGGGATGATCCCATTTTGGCCAATTCATCAACCGCTTGGTTATTGTCTCGAAGAACATGTGTGAACTTCAATCCATCGAATTTGTCTTCGAGCTTCCTTACTTCTAGACAGTAAGCACTCATATTGTCATCCAAACAGTTCAAATCCTTAGTGACCTGATTAATGACCAAAACCAAGTCACCAAAGACGTCAAGGCGCTTGATGTCGAGTGACGCGGCAATGCGCAGACCGTGTAGAAGGGCTTCATACTCCACAGTGTTGTTGGATGCGTGAAACATCACATGAAGGACATATCAAAGCTTCTCTCCAATGGGTGAGATAAACACGATTCTCACACCAGCTCCTTGTAATTGAAGAGACCCATCGAAGTATATTTTCCAATACTCGATGTCTTGTGTAGTAGGTGGGTTTTGAATCTCTGTCCACTCAGCAACGAAATCAGCTAGCGCTCGTCCCTTTATAGCTGATCGAGGCGCGAACGTGATGGTATATTGACCAAGTTCGACTGCCCACTTGGAGATTTTGCCTTCGGCTTCTCGATTGTGTAGCACCGTGCCGAGTGCAAAGGAGGTCTGGACTTCGATCGGATGAGCTTGAAAATAATGCTTCAACTTCCTGGAACAATGTATACAAGAACTTCAAGATCTGTTGGTATTTTACCTTAGAGGCACCAAGGACCTCACTCACAAAATAGACCGGGTGTTGTACTTTTTCTATATGCCCCACTTCTTCTTGGTCGACCATTAAAATAGTACTCACAACCTAAGTTGTGGCTGTTATGTAAAGTTGAAGTTTTTCTCCTGGCTCTGGAGGCACCAATACTGGAATGCTGCTGAGGTAAACCTTCAACTCGTCCAATGCCGACTGCGCCTCTTCGGTCCAAACGAAGTCTTCCTGCTTTTTAAGCAGTCTAAAAAGTGGTAACCCTCTAGTGAGAGTTGATGGTATCTCATCCATCATAGAGGCTAAGAGAATTTCTCAGATCTTCACGCCTATGCCAACCTCGCAAAGATACGTGACTAGAGCTTGTGATCGACTGAGATTTTGCAGCCTCTTGAGCTGCAGGCCTTGACCATAGCCACCGCATTCTGCATCGCAGGGGTCTGATAATTCGCGTCAACCATTAGAGTGTCGAGCAAAGTTTTGGCCCCTGTGATGTTATTCTGAGGAGTGTGGTAGATCTTGACGCCATCCACTTCGAGTTCTGGACCAAGATCTAGTCGGCGTGCGTTGCGTGAACCGCGCGACCCTTTTGGTCGACAGTGGTGTCCGACCGATAAGTCATCAGCTGGAGGGTCCTCCTCCTGTTGACCTCCTTCGGCTAGTTGATTCGGGTGGCCATCAATGGGGTTACCTTCATGTTCATCGTCTTGGTCACCATCTTGGTCTCCATCCGCAGGATCTGCTATATCCACCATGTTGATAGTATGGGGATATAGGTAAGCGGATCCAACCGAGTCCTCATCAAAAGACCGATTCGATTTTGAATTGTTCCCCAAGGAAGGATCTTAATCCTCAGATCCGAGTGGAACCAATGCAGGGATCTTCATGTCGAGACCAAGAACTATGATGGTAGCACAAGACGCCGAGTTATACATGTTCGGGCCCTCTCGATGAGAGTAAAAACCCTACGTCCTGTGATCCGTGTGTTGTATTGATGTTGTGGAAAAACCTCTGTCTACTTGTCCCTTGATGAGGGGTACCCTGCTGCCTTATATATCCGGTCGGCAAGGGGGTGCATGAAGAGTCCTAGTCGTAACCCCTTATAATTTATATAGTAAATCTACCTCTACATGCCTTGTGCTCCAAGTTGAGTCGGTCGGCTTTCTTGTTGATGAAGTACCCGGTCGGCTACCGACTTAGTCCTGTATGAGGGTACCTGTAAGGCAAGTATCCCACACCGGTGGGAGTGGTCCAATGAGGAGTAGGGGAAGGCGCCATCCTTCCGAGACCTCGGGAAAAAATCATGAGCTACTCATGCTTGTGTGGTCTAGTTCACTATCTTGTAGCATTGCATGAGTAGGTTCCTTTGCTAGCTTGTTGTTTGCTTCCACGTATATTTGGTAACTAGCTTGCATAGAACTTGTATTGCCTTCGTGTGATCCTCTAGTACGTTTAGGTTGTTGTTCCTTTCATAGGTTCATTATCTTGCTAGTGTGATCTCCACTAAAATTGTGTAGGAGTTGTTTTGGGTGATCGGTTTTAGGAATTGGTAATTTTGGTACAGAGTGCAAGTTACCGATTCATCCCTCCCCCCCTCTCGGTCACTCGGTCCTTTCAAGTGGTATCAGAGCCAAGTTCTCATTATAAGGCTTAACCACCTTGAGTAGTGACCGTATTGAGTTGGGATGTCATCCCATTCAGGGCCGGGTCATGGCTCATGGAAGGATCGCTTTAAAAGCAACCTAAATGCCATGATTCCGGATTAGTTGATGAATACTCTTGTGGACTTTGTCAATACCTTTACCGATGATCATGTGTATGATGATGTGATGATTGTGTGGATGTGCCTTGTTCTAGTGAGTGCCTAGATTCTTCTAGCAATGACTTGATAGGTTGCTCTAATAGTGTGCCTAATATGATGATTGATAATGATGTGTCTCTTGATCGTGCTTGCTCTACTAGCATGACTAGTATTGATGATGTTTGTGAACCTCCAACTGATCATGCTAATAGTTCTCTTGTTTAGAAGTTTTTTTGCTTTTCATGCTAATGACAATGAGGACTTACTTGATTCTCTTATTCGCTTGCGAGGTATTGTGGACAGGATTGGGGCGACTTCTTTTGAGCTTCCCAAGATCATGATAGTTGAGAAGATCCTTTCCTTGTTTCTGAGTAGCAAGCTCTTCTACGTCACCCTTGAGCTTCTCATGGAGAAAAGTCTCTCCGTCGAGGATGTGATTGAGCTACTCTTCAAGGATGAGGAGATCACCGCGAGCATGGCATGGAAGAAGACATCCAAGACAAACCACATTTTCAAGCAAAGTGAAAGAAGTAGCTTCGAGCTCAAACTTCTTTGATCCCTCCACAAGATTGTCTTGCAACAACTTCTACAACCCCTTCAGAGCAAGACATTCATTGGGCGCTTCATCGAGCTCTACCACAAGTGCCATTCCAAGGTCTACTCGAAGCACCTTGGGTGGACTGAGCATTGGCGTAGGGGGAGCACAAACTACAATGCTCGCTCGATCATTTCAAATGATCAATCTTGCGGCTTCGGCTCCGGTGCCTCCACCTCCTCCACTCCCTCCTCCACAATATCAACTTTGGCATCTTCGTCGAGCTCACGAATAGGATATCCTCTTTGAACTCAGTGAATTAGTGAGATATCCGAATGACGACCTTTGTGAGAATCTATTGAGCATCTATGATCTTGTGTGTAAGATAAACTCTTTCAAGGGACTTCGAAGGATTGCACCACATGAAGTGATTGACAAGCTCCTCCAACAAATCACAACTCCTGAGAGGGTTTTCTTACTTGAGGAGGTAGTCAACAGGAGACATGAGCCCTCAATTGAGAGAGCAATGGAGATGATACTCATGCTCCATTCACAAGAGGGGCATGTGCTTGAGCACATCACTGGACTCTATGACCCTTCCCATTACTACATCGACCTTGACAATGTGCACATGGGGGATGGTCATGGACATTGGAGGTACCGTGCTCCTCACTATCCCATTTGGAGGAGACTATTGGATGGGATTGCAAGAATCCCTATCTATGAGGATGGTCTTATTGCTTGAGACAATGTGGTTAGTGCTAGTCAATCAAGTAATGTTTTGGATAGTAACCCTTCTTATTCTAGTGCTTGTCTTATGGCTACCACCAGGGTCAACTACAAGGTGGCCATCACAAATGACCTCCATCTCTCCAAGGTCTTTCTTGTGGAAATCCTCAACTTCAACCTTCTGTCTATTGGACAACTTTGTGACATGGGTTTCAAGTGCACATTTGATGAGGACGGTGCAAAATTTGAGAATGCCAAGAGAGGACTAATATTTCATGGAGTAAGACTTGGGAACTTGGATGTCATGGACTTCAAGTCAAGCAATATGGCACCAAGCACTTGCCTATTCACTAAGCCATCCAAGGGATGGTTGTGGCGCAGAAGACTGACACATGTTGGAATCAATCAACTCAAGATGACTGTCAAGAGGAATCTAGTTGAAGGAATCAAGGATGTGGCCTTTGAGAAGGATAAACTGTGCAGTGCTTGTTAGGCAGGAAAATATCTTCACATCCCACCAAGTCTTTCATGTCTACATCTCGTCCTCTAGAGCTCTTGCACATGAATTCATTTAGGCCAACACACTACAAGAGTCTAGGAGGCAATCTATATTTCTTGGTGATTGTTGATGATTTCACGAGATATACTTGGACCTTCTTTCTTGTGGACAAATCTCAAGCTTGTGTTATGTTCAGAAAGTTAGCCAAGAGAGCAAAAAATGAGTTCAATGCTAGCATTGTGAAGATAAGGAGTGACAATGGGACGGAGTTGAAGAACACCACAGTGGAGGAATATTGTGACAAGAAAGGGATCAAACATGAATTCTCTGCTACATATACTCCCGAGCAAAATGGAGTAGTGGAGAGGAAGAACAAGATACTCATCACTCTTGATCGTGCTATGTTGGATGAGTATGGAACTCATGAGAGGTTTTGGGCTGAGGCAATCAACACAGCTTGCTACACCTCCAACCGTGTCTATCTCCACCGGTTGTTGAAGAAGATGCCATATGAGCTATTGGTAGGACAAAAACTTAATGTTTCCTATTTCTGAGTCTTTGACAGCAAGTGTTACATTCTCAAGAAGAGGAGAAAGCCCGGGAAGTTTTAGAGCAGAACTTATGAAGGCATTCTTGTTAGGTACTCTAGGACTTCTAAAGCTTGTAGGGTCTACAACTCAGCCACAGGATGTGTGGAAGAATCCTATAATGTGCAATTTGATGAGACAAATGGGTCTCAAAAGGAGGATGAATTTAATGAAGTGAACATTGGAGATGAGCCTATGAGGGAAGCCTTGAGAAACATGCCCATGGGCGAGGTTTTACCCCAAGAGTCCAGTGATGGTGACATTGATGAGCCCTCTACTCCACCACCTCAACCTACCTCATCCTCCAAGGTATAACAAACAACCCAAGATGCCACAAATACTGCCACAAGCTCCTCCCAAGATTCATTGAGAGTTCACTCACCTAATGATGAGGAAACCCAAGTGAGAAGTGAGCCACAAACCTCCCCACATACTTCACCACAAACCACTTTTCCTAGCTGTTCACAAGATACCCTCCCATCCACCTCAAGTTCAAAGTCCAGAACAAGAAAGAAAAAGAATGACTCTTCCACCTCTCTTAGGATCCAAGACACACATATATCAAGAGAGCAAATAATCCATGATGCACAAGATATCTCACCTAGAGCTCCTCCCACTCAAAGAAAATACCATCCGAGACCCAAAGCTATCATCAAAGATTACTCACAAGACTTGATCATTGGGAGTCCATCTCAAGGGATAAAACAAGAAGAAATCAATATAAGCCCAACTATGTGAGTGAAGAGAATGATGATGAGGCCGATGTTGAGATTGAGAACTTCTCCTTCGTCTCTATGATTGACCCGACTACCATTGATGAAGCTATGGATGATCACAAGTGGGTTATTGCCATGCAAGAAGAGTTGAACAACTTCAAGAGGTGCAAAGTATAGAAATTGGTTGAGAGGTCCAAGAATCATAATGTGGTTGGCACCAAGTGGGTCTTCAAGGACCAATTGTCAAGAACAAGGCTCGCCTAGTGGCTAAGGGATATTCTCAAGTGGCGGGGTTTGATTTTGAAGAGACCTTTGCTCCCGTGGCTCGTCTTGAAGCTATTCAGATCTTACTTGCTTATGCATCACTCAATGGCTTCAAACTCTTTCAAATGGATGTCAAAAGTGCTTTCTTGAATGGAGAGATCAATAAGAAAGTCTATGTGGAACAACCTCCGGGGTTTGAGGACCCAAAATATCCAAGACATGTGTACAAATTGAAGAAAGCTCTCTATGGCCTAAAACAAGCACCAAGGGCATGGTATGAACAGTTGAGAAACTTCCTACTCAAAAATGGATTCACCATTGGAAGCATTGATAGCATCTTCTTCACGAGGCATGTTGGGAAGGATCTCTTTGTATGCCAAATCTATGTGGATGATATCATCTATGGGTCAACCAATGAGAAGTTCGATGAAGAGTTTTGGGAGATGATGGCTAGGGAATTCCAAATGTCAATGATTGAAGAGTTGCATGTTTTCCTTGGTTTGCAAGTCAAACAATTGAGAGATGGAAACTTTGTCTATCAAGAGAAATATGCTAAGAACCTTCTCAAGAGATACAACATGGAGAATTGCAAGCCTTTGCACACACCTATGGCCACTAGCAAACCCTTGGATGATGATGTGAAAGGAAAACCGGTGAACCCAAGCTATATAGATCAATTAGTGGGTATTTGCTCTATCTCACTGCCTCGAGACCGGACATCATGTTTAGTGTGTACTTGTGCACACGCTATCAAGCAAATCCGAAAGAATCACACCTGAAGGCCATGAAGAGAATAATGAGGTACCTCAAGTACACACCTACCATGAGCTTATGGTATCCTAGAGGAACAAACTTTGAGTTACTTGGGTATTCGGATTCGGACTTCATAGGTTGCAAAGTGAATTGAAAGAGTACATTGGGAGGTTGCCAATTTCTTGGAAGATCTCTAGTATCTTGAAGCTCCGCTGGTGGCCCTTAAAACCCAATATCGGCCACCAAACGATCAGGAAATGCAAGGTAAAGACCAAAGTTTCATGAATATTTGTTTAAACTAATAAAGTTCCACAAGCTTTGGTGAAATATGTGTTTGCAGATTCAAAAGGGCAAAAATTATGTAAAAACATGAAGAAACGCCCCGTCGGCCGATACTACCGTAAAACAACCAGCCGACAGGGTCGTATGAGGCTGAAATCAGGGCCCGGGCATGGTCGTGATAGCTAAAATCAGGACCTAGCCGACAAGGTCATATCAGGCTGAAATCAGCCACCCGGCTAGTCGAAACAGAGTCTCATCAGGCTGAACCAATCCGACCCAGCTAACCCTGCAAAACACTCCATCATGAGGCTGTTTTCCATCCCCGGACTAAGGAGGGTAAAAAGTGAAGAAGTAAAGGAGGCATCCAAGTGGCATAACTTGGACAAGTGAAGACATGACTCGGAGGGGGTCGGCACCAAAAAGGGGCCAGCGCCCGGCACAGGTCGCTGCCCGGCGTAGGCCGTCGCCCGGCATGCTAGGCCGTGCGGCATACCCCACCGCCCGACCTGGGAATTTCCTCCTGGGGTGTCCAGCCCACTTGGCCCATCATGCCAACCGACACCAAGTGGGTATGGCGGTTGAAAGCGACCCAACAACCATCATCTGGACCAAATCTGAGCCGTCCGAGGGAAGGCGGTCGGGAACCGACTTCATTCAATGGCCGCCTGGCCTGGCCTGCCGCCCGACGGTGCATGCTGCCAGGCCTGGCCTGCCGCCCGGCATGCCCGGCCGCCCGGTGGGGGAAATTTTGCCCACCGACTGTCCTCCACCTTGAAGTACCCGCCAAGTCTTCGTCACCTATAAATAGAGGGGGAATTCGGCAGGAGTGGAAGAATAGAGAAGAAATAAGCATTAGTCCCAAGTTTTACCCAAGTAGAAGAGTAGAGGTGTAGGAGGAGGAGTTCAGAATGCTGGCTCCTTCAACTTGTTCCTCGGGGATTGAAGCTCCTACGTGAGTAATCTCCCTCATCTTCGGGGTCGGTAACATGTAGTAGAATTCTTGCCCAAGTAATAAAGTGAGTATTTCTATCCTTTTATTCTGCGGGATCCTCGTGCATAACTTTTTATTGTTCCGTAGCATTATCTTGTTATGCTTACCAATTCTAGAACTAGTATGAAAGTCTATGTTTAGACGTGGTGTTTAGACTTAGCTTTCCTGGGATTGCATTCGTCTCCACGGGCTGTGTGGTAGGCGACAGGTGGTGACAGCCCTGTCCGTCCAATATTGAATTCCACCATGTTCGGGAAGTCTCAAGCAGGGTTGTCTAGCGTTAACGTGCCTACTAGTACATGAGGTTAGTTACCGACCCTTACCTGTGGATCGTTATCGTGCCCCGAAGCAGATATTTGGAAATAGAATTCTCACTAAGTTACTTGGAGAAGGTTCCCTACATTAGATTGCCTGGGCCGGGGACTTCTTCTCCCTATAGAGTACACTTTATTCTGCCCCCTTCATCACTAGGACTTGATAGAATAGGAGTGACACTTTACTCGTTCCCTGTGGAAATCGATACTCTAGAATACTCTCGGGTGAAAGCTACATCGGCATCTGTACGCTTGCAGATATTCCCGGTTAGGCTTAGGAACCGCCAACAAGCTCAAAGAAGCAAAACTCGCTGGCTCTATCTACCGCCGAAGCGGAATATATGGCGGTGGGAGCGTGTTGTGCATAATTCCTTTACATGAGGCAAACACCCTCGGACTATGGCCTCAACTATACTCAAATGCCACTATATTGTGATAGTGAGGCGGCAATCAAGATGGCTCTTAAGACGGGAGATCATGGTCATGCAAAGCACATTTAAGTGAGGCATCACTTTATAAGAGACCATGTTGAGAAGAAGGACATCGAGTTGGTGAGCGTGTGAACTCATGAACAATTGGCGGACATCTTTACCAAGCCACTCGATGAGAAGACCTTCAACAAGCTAAGCGGAGAACTAAATATTCTCGACCTCTCCAACTTCACATGAGTAACCTTGAGCTTGCCTCTTGTAAATATGTATAGTGTTTTGTTTGTTCTTGTTTGTGTCTTTGTTTGTGCTTGTTTGTCCTCTTTTGTAGGTTGACTTCGGACCTTCTTGAGATAGCAATGGACACGGGTTAAGCTTGGGAAGGTGGTTCACAGAGTACCCCAAGTCTTTGAAGAATGGTCCATTGTGAGCAAGCTTGAGAAGGGAACAAGTGATGAGGACATCACACATATGGATATACACAGCACTCCTCCAACTAGGATGAAAGTTCATGCGCATCACCTGAATTTACATGTGAGTTCATTTCTAATGTTTTGTTTATGTGGTTTTGAGAATAGATTGCTACCTAATGAACTAATTGTTGTTAGAAATCATGGAGATGATGATGAGATAGCTGGGTTGGTGATTGGGGGCGTGATGGGCCAGCAAGAAGGTCCAAGCCAAGGTGGAGGCCCAATCGAAATCGACTTCGAGTCTATTTTGGAGCACAGGACCAGTCTGCACGAAAACGGATGCCCAGGACGCATACGGACTCGGATTTGGATGTTCTATATATGTATGGACAGATAACGAAAGGACCTTTCCAATCCAACTGGTCCCATGTCAAAATTCGTCCCGAGCCGTCGGCAATCGTCAAAACAAGTCGACTTCCAGAATCTGTCCTGGTGCTGCGACACCATAATCGGTCTTTGGGCCCTGTATATAGTTGAGTCCACTTAGGGCTGTGTCCAGGGGGTCTTGCAAGACCCTAGGGTCCTTATATACAGCTGCCACCTCTTCATTAGGGTTTGGGTTTTGCTTAGATTATTCTATTGATAACAGTTTTTCCGTTTGATCGGTTTGTGAGACCCCAACTTGTGACATTCATCGTATACTTGCAAATTTGGTTGCATTCTTCTTTGTTCTTGCTTGTGTTCTTGATTTGCAGGCAAGGATAAGCCTTCTCGGCGAGGTCAATCGTTCTTTAACGGTTGATAACCAGAGGAGACGTTGTGCTGCGATTGCGGGGTTCAGAACGTGTTGTTCGGAAGCCGGATCGATTTGTGTATCGCCTCCGCCTTAATCAAGATTATCAGAACCTATCGGAAGATCGGGAACCCTGGTCCACATCAACAAGTTGTTGTTGAAACTTTTGTTTGTAGCAGTTCACTCTCTTTTCTTTAGCATCACATCATGCGTTGTATACTTGTTGCATTTGCATTCTTGCATCCTTGCATTGGGATACCATACATGCTCCCAAGCATGTGTCTAGGGGGAGTTACTCATTTACAATGTGAATACATGACTCTCTAGATAATCAAATAGTGATATTTGTGCTTCATGCCCATTGAGTCATGTTCGACTGAGCTCTGAGGTTAAATCTACTCGCGCGGCTCAAAGACAAGTGGCTCATACATTCCCACCTCTCTAATGACTAATCCTTGCATGGTTGAAAAAATAGTTTTGTTGAGTCATAAGGTTTGGGGGAGCTACGATGGAACACCACTACAACCAAGGAGGAGCACCATGAAAGGGGGAGTTATCTTAACTCTTACGAACTATTTTATGCCTCTTGGATTCGTTATGCTTTTGTGTGGTTTTTGGTGATAGGTGGCAAAGGGGGAGAAGAAACATGAAGATCCAAAAGCCAAGACTAGGTCAAAGAGGGAGAAGGAACATGAAGATGATCGATAACACAAAGCGGGAGGAGAACATGAAGAAGAAATGTGAAGATTCGGGGAGATGGAACATGAAGATCATATCAAGATGAACATCTACACCGACATGGGGAAGAACAACGATGGTGCATGTCTACGGTGACAATGTACACTTTCACCGATATGAGCATCTATGTGCGCAATTTCAGCTCATGATTGAAATCCAAGTGCGCTAAATGAGTGGGTAGTTCTCCCTCATCATCTAGCATATCTCGAGGGGGAGACTACCTCCAAGGTAAGGGCCAAGGTATGCCTTTCAATCTTTTCTTTTCCTTTGGTTCTTTCTTCTTGCTTGTCCATTTTAGATCATCATAAGTAGTGGTTGTCATCCATCACCAAAAAGGGGGAGATTGTAAGGATCATGACCATTGAGGTCATCCCAAGGTATGGTGTTTTGGTGGTGAATGACAAACATGAAAAGTGACTAATATCTACATGAGTGTTGGTCGTGTAGGAAACCTCTTCTATCTTATGATGATTGGCAACGACGTTCTTGGCGTGGATGACAATGACCACAAGCATTGAGGCTTGTGAACTTGGTGGAGTCCAAGGGTTGATGGAAATGGATCAAAGTGGAGAACAAGCTATGGTGGTGCAAGTGTTTGGAACACTTGTCTAGTTGTTAGGGCTTTGAGTCCATAGGAAAAACTAGACTATCAAGGGGGTCTATGTCATTCTCTTAGGTCATGTCTAGTCGGTGATGTGCAAGGTTGCTCGGTGAAATCACATGCACTAGGTGATAGTGGAGAAGCCAAGGAGCTGTTCAGAGAAGCCGGGAAATGATGTCAAGCAAGGACGATGAGTTTTAGCTTATGGACATAGAGACCGGACAGAGGGGTCAGTGGAGACGGGACTATATGGTCACTATGTGGTTTTGTCTGGAGGCTACAACGGGCAACGAGCAAACTGTCAAGTCTGGAGAGCTATAGTGACCGAATGGTCGGTCCGGTCAGGTGACTGGACTGTCCAGTCAGTACAGGTTTCAGCAGGGTCTGATTGTTCTGTACACTATTCTGCAGTGACCGGACTGTCCGGTCAGAAGGCCCTGGAAGCTGATTTCGTGTGGCAATGGCTAGTTTGTGGTTGGGAGCCTATATAACTTCATTGCTGGGGGCTTGGTGACCCCTCTTGGCTAGTGGAATACCTGAGAGCATTTGGTAAGGTCCAAGAGGAAAAGAGGAGAGCGCTAGGAGAAGATATTGCATATCATGAGAGTGCTAGTGGAGAGTAACTTGAGCATCTTGCACATCTAAGGCTACGGTGTCCATGAGGGTGTGATCTAGGTTGTTACTCTTGGTCTATGGTGAGACCTAGACCAGTTAGGTGTCGGTGATCGAGCCTATCGTGATCGCTTGTGAAGGCCGTCACACGTTTGTACACGGTTTGAGCCCTTCAGTGAAAGGGGCATCGCTAGTGAGCACCCGTGTCGGCTCGGGGATTCTGACAAGTTGTCAAGCGAGGCGAGCTTGTGCTTTTGCAGCGATGACGCACACCGTGTCTTCACTCTAGGAGTGATTGCGGGCTCCTAGGCGAGAACTCCACTTGGTGGCGGGAGGGACCAGAACTCCGGCGGGAGTGGTCCAACGAGGAGTAGGGGAAGGCGCCATCCTTCCAAGACCTAGTATGTATTGCTGAGTCTTCATACATGATTACTAGCATGTATAGGAGTTGCTTTGGCTTGATTGATCACCCTAGTATGTATTGTGCTACTCATGCTTGTGTGTTCACTATCTTGTAGCATTGCATGAGTAGGTTCCATTGCTAGCTTGTTGTTTGCTTCCACGTATGTTTGGTAACTGGCTTGCATAGGTGTTGTATTGCCTTTGTGTGATCCTCTAGTACGTTTAGGTTGTTGTTCCATTCATAGGTTCATTATCTTGCTAGTGTGATCACCACTAAAATTGTGTAGGAGTTGTTTTGGGTGACCGGTTATAGGAATTGGTAATTTTGGTACATATTGCAAGTTCCTGATTCACCCCCCCCCCCCTCCCCTCTCGTTCACTCGGTCCTTTCAGAATTCATGTGCTCAAGCCATTCCAAGATCCTTGTCAAAGAATTAGCCTCCAAAATCTAAAAAGATCCAACCAATTCTGAGCCAAACAAAGAGTGAAGGAAATATCGTGAGCTCTTTCACGGAAGATCCGTTAGTACCAAACTTCTTTTGTCTTGTAATCAGAGAGTTATGGAAGTTCCATGAGCTCTTTCATGGAAGTTTCGTCAGTGTAAAAAATTCCCAGAAAGATGCAACCCGAGAGCTACGGATGTTCTGTGAGGTTTCTCACGGAATTTCCATCATCCTTTTGTCTCGGTGTAATTCATCCAATGCAACGGCTCTTTTTGAAATGACAAAAGTTTTGTGGGCTTTCACGGAAGTTCTGTCAGACCCAGAAAACACTCTAACGGCTAGTTTTTGGAGTTGCTCTATATAAAGCCTACCCCTTCCCCTGTGGGAAGGGTTGGACATTTTGGCGTTTCACTCATTCTTCAGTTCGAGCTCTCCCCTCTCACTCCTAAACTTGTTCTTAAGATTCCAAGCAAAGTGAGAGAGATCCAACCACAAAAAGATTGAATCCATCCACTCAAAAGCTTGACAACATCTTTCCCTCCTCAAACAAGATTTGATTTGCTTGTTACTCTTGGAGACTTGATCTCCTAGATGGCTAGGCATTTCCCTTGGGCTCCCAACTTAATGTGGTGAGTCGGGGATGTTTGTGAAGGTGTGATTCGCCTCCGGAGGAAAAGAATCAAGTGGAGAAAGAAATCAAATCATGATCTTTGTGATTGCTTGGCGGGAAAAAGGGTTGAGAGAGACCCGACCACTTTGTGTGGCTCCTCAACGAGGACGTAGAAACTACTTAGTATGGTTGTCGAACCATAGGTTAATTCCTTGTGTCTCTCTTTACATTCCCATTGTTCATAATTGTGCTTGTGTATTTCATTCATTATATTGTGCTCTCTACTCGTCAATTGTGTTGTTTGGAATCTTTGTAGGACTTGGGACATATTACGTGCTAGCTTCACTCCTATCAAGTTTTGTATTCCTTCCTGGTTCATTTATCCCCATTATCTTTAGCTCTTGATTATTTTGTTCTACAACTAATAGAACAGACTGACGGAACTTCCGTTAGTATCTATTTGATCAAGTTTTTGAGTGCTGTTTTTAGGTTTAATTTTTAGATTGCCTATTCAGCCCCCCCCCCCTAGGCAACTTTCAATATCCAATTGGAAAATGAGTGGAGAGATGATGTCCAATGGCAGCTCTCGAGAATTGAGAATAAGGTCTCTTGGGATAACACCCAAATGAGATCTTATTTTCACTTTCAAGGCTACTTCGGTTAGGGGCCGCCACTGTTTGAGTGAGCTCAAGCCAGCTTGGGGGGGGGGGGGGGGGAGTTCCTCCAATAATGTAAAGGTAACTTGTATCATTTCCCTTTCTAATCACCACATCCATGATAAACTAAAAACATGAAAAACATTTGTGTAAGGACCAAAGGCGTACCGAGAGGGGGGGGGGGTGAATCGGTAAGCCGCTCACAAATCCAAATACTTCAATTTACACTACTTGAGTCTAACAAGAGAAGCAACCTAAACAATTCTAGTAGGCCAAGACCCTATACATGCTAGTGTTGATGATAAGAGAAAGCATGGAAGCCAAACACACTAGCCTATGCAAACCACAATTCACCCTAGTCACTAGAGCACACAATCGTGGAATAGTAAAGAGAGGGTCAAGGAATGATCATGATTTTTTTCCCGAGGTCTCGGAAGGATGGCACCTTCCCCTACTCCTTGTTCTACCACTCCCACCGGAGTTCCGGTCCCTCCCACCACCAAGTGGAGTTCTCGCCCACGAGCTCGCAATCACTCATAGAGTGAAGACATGATGTGCGTCACCACTGCACAAAGCACAAGCTCGCCTCCTTCGAGAACATGCCAGACTCCTCGAGCTGACATAGGCGCTCACTAGCGATGCCCCTTTCAATGGTGGGCTCAAACCATGTACAAACATGTGACGGCCTTCACAACCGATCATGATTGGCTCGATCACCGACACCTAACCGCTCTAAGTCTCACCATAGGCTAGGAGTAACAATCTAGATCACACCCTTAGGGACACCCTAGCCTTCGATGTGCAGGATGCTCAAGTTACTCTACACTAGCACTCTCAAGATATGCAATATCTCCTCCTAGTGCTCTCCTCTTTTCCTCTTGGACCTTACAAAATGCTCTCAGGTATTCCACTAGCCAAGAGAGGTCCCAAAGACCCCAGCAACGAAGTTATATAGGCTCCCAACCTCAAACTAGCCATTGCTCCACGAAATCAGCTTTCTGGGCCTACTGACCGGACAGTCCGGTCAGTGCAACATAGTGCACCATTGGCTCTCACCCCTGCTGATTCTCCTACAAACCGGACCATACGGTCACCTGACCGGACCATCCGGTCCGTTTCTCTCTCTAGTCCAGAAACAATTCACGCTAAAGTTTCCTTGCTGCCCTGTACAAGTCCTACTGACCAGACCGTCCAGTCAGCAGACCGGACCATCTGGTCTGTACAGGCTTTCACAATGGGGAATTAACTATAAAATAACTATAAAAAAATTCTGACCAAATGGGTGCCACCAGAGCACCAGGAATATCTCTTAGGACCTATGTGCAAAATCCCAATTTAATTGGAGGCCCCTAGCTATTTGTTTTGGGAATACCATTGACCAGGGACCGTTTTGCAAAGATCTTGAATGAATTAAGGATGCAGTGCAAAAATTTTATTTTCTTCTTCCTCACTGGCGCAGAGCTTCTCCCTCCCCCCCCCCCCCCCCCTCGACGTTTCTCCCCTTGCCGCACGCCACCACCTGCGCCTCCCCGCCTCGGAACTCCACCGCGCACTGTGTTGCTGACCCCTCCTCAGCCGTCCCGACCTGTCCTCTCAGCCGCGAGCTCGCCCAACGGCTTCCTCTTTCCCCTTGTCTACCTGCACGCCATCACCATGGCTGACTGTGGCGACTTCAATTCCTATCGCTTCTCCTGCTCTCATCCCCCACTCACTCCTTCCCCTCTACGCGACTTGAAAGCTCAGTGCAAGCCACTGGCCACCCATGCCACCCACCTGGAATCCCTCGGCCATAACCAACTCCCTCTGTTCTCATTTTTCCCCAACCAGACGCCATTACCGAACCTGAGTCGACCTCACGTGGCCACTGATTCCCTGCCCTCCGAGTCGAGCTGAGAGCTCCAAAGCACTCACCTGCTCCCCGTCTACCTCCCCCTGACCCAGCCTAGCCAAATTCGTGCGCAAATGGAGTGAATTGAAGGAAAACCAGAAGTGACTCCCCCGGCGACGTCCTCTACTATTGGCCGGAATTCATAGCGCTCGGTGAGCTTCCTCGTCCCATTCCTTTTTGTTCGCAAGCGCAAAACCACAACGCAACCCCCCCCCCCCCCCCCCCCCGACTCTCTTTTCCTTTGATTTCGTGCGCCAGGTCATCGACATTCTGTTTTTCCCCATCGCGACCCTGTTCTCGGCCGATCGACGCCGCCTCGCCAACGAGCTCCACCCTCCGCTCATCCCTGACACAAGCCGACGCGATGCCGGTGGCCGTCTCGTTCCCGTGAAGCTGTAGGAACAAGCGGAGATCGCTTCGGTGCTCACCACCCTCGGGAAACCGCCACGGAAGACCCCTTCCGCCGCCTCTGCTGACGACCACCTCCCGGTGAGCCCCTATCCTCGCGAACCCCACCAATCTGTCCGCCTCGATGTGCGCAGCAATCCCCTGGTCCTGCGGCGAGCTTTCATCACGCCTGGACGCCGGCGACGAGCTTTGACCAAAGCTCCGGTGCCGCTGACCCGTGCACACTGGCGCGCCGACGTGGCACTCTTTTAACCAGAAAATGCCCAGAAAAATCCCAGAAATTGCTAAAGTCTTTGAAAACTCATAGTAAATCGAATTTAAACCCAATGAGGCCCAAACAAATTTTGTTAGATTCATTGTGCAGTGCTCTATTTTAGTAAAATGATAAATCACTATCTCTGGACATGTATATTAAATTGTGAAAACACTAAATAGTTAACCAGAAATCATAGGAATAAAATTAAATCTTGAATATTTGGCATGCTTAGCAAAAACATGATTATCTACCACCATAAATTTTGGTTGGTAAAAATATGAATTATTTTAGGCTCTAGAATTTATTTTGTGTGTTTACTTAGATTAATTCTAGTAATTATTCTGTAAATAATTTGCCCTTGTCACTTGGCATAAAAATCACTCATATGAGCCTCTGTTCACAGTAAATCACACATATCTAGAAACATAAATTTTCTTTATCAATTGATTTAATTGCTCATATCACTCATTTACCTTGTTTAATTGCATAAAGAATATATATACCTAAAATCTTAATTGACAACCCAACTTCTCTGAAGCATATGCCTTTGAGAACATAATAATAATTTTAATTGACATTAAAACATAATGTCCTTGCATGCATCATATCATTGCATTCAACGGTATTCCGATAATGCAGTTAATTCAATTCCATCATATAGGTAACGACCATGAGGAGCAAGAGGACAACTTTCAGAAGGACGTTGACTCTCAGGAGCCGGAACTAGAAGTTGCTAACACTAGTGGTTATCCAGGCAAGCCCTGGTTTGCATTTGCCACTTTTTATAAAGTTTTGCTAGTTTACAATATTACTAGTGTCTATAATTATTGTTGCATTAGGTCATAGGAGTTGATTCACCTTGCATGATATCCGAATGACCTATGCTACTGACTTTAGAACTTTGGTAGACTCGGTACTGTTATGCTATGCTTAGTAATTACTCGTCTCATTAGATATTATTATTACTAAGGAATGAACTTGACCACTGGAACAGGAATTATTAAAAGAAGTTTATTTTTATGTTATGACCGGGCAGGGATGATGCATGCGTAAGTTTCCAACAACACATGGGTGTTGACTGTGATAGCGCTGCCTTGTCGAACCTAGACCCGTCTATGGTTGGCCCCTTGATCAAGTATTGAATAGTACCGAATGCATGCTAGTTTATGGGCACTAGTAAATCGATGTAGCATTAAAGGTCACTTACACTGAGGTCGGTTAAGGTGCGTTGGTCATTGACCCTCCTGCTGCTGGAGTGGGCGGTTCATTCCACGAAGTACTGTTTGAAGAACGGCATGCCCACTCGATGTCACCACACCCGCTCCGAGGTGTGGGTGGTTTTTCTTGTGTAAGGTTGCCATATATGATCTTAATTGGTGCGTATGTGTCGTGTATCTCGGGTTTTCCCAGCTGGTGTAAATCGATTGTAATTGCTGTCCCTCACAGTAATGAGTACCACTTGGTCATCGCACCAATCACATAGTTGCACATGGTACCTGGAAGGTGACTATGATCTATATTGTCGATGTTACAGTTATTGCCCTTATGTCGTATTTACTTTATGTGTTGTTTTATTATCCTATTGTTGCAACTAAAGTTACATTTCAGCTCAACCCATTTACATTGACAAATAAAACTTGATAGAACTCATAGGTTGCTTAGTGCGAGTCTTCTCAAACAAGCCACCTAGCCTTTGCATGTCTAGGTGTCCAACGGGTAAGCCTTGCTGAGTAATTAGTGTCATTGTGTTTTTCATGGAATGAAGAAATAGAATTGCCTATAGATGTGATGCCTTGGAACATGCAAGCCCCCGAGGGTTGGACTGCCCACTAGGAGTCCGACTTGTCGCCGCAATGATGTTGTGTGCTGCTAGAGTGATGGTTCTTCAGGCATGAATTATTACTACGCTGTATCATCGAGCTTGTAGTTTTCTTATCGTTATTTGCTTCCGTTGTTTTCAAAACATTCATGAACTTGTATTATTCCGCTGCACTCTGATAACCTTAATTATGTAATATTCAACTTAAATTTGGACAAATGTTGTATTATCAAGTGTCTGCGTTATCAGCACCTTCGGGACCTCGATCCTCCGGGAAGGGGCACCACAGCTGGTATCAGAGCCGTGGTCCATGATAATACAACAAATAAATTGTATTTTTTGAAAAAAAAAACTACAACATTATGTGAGGATACGTTAGTATTGCCCATATAGATAATAGGGTGGTGACAAAGGTAACCTGGGTTATGATTGTTTACATTATTTGCATCTACGGCTTCTTCATACGAAGGTACATGCTTGCTTAACCGACACACGTGATATCGGTGTCTGTGCTCGCAGACGGATACGAGACACTATTGGCTCATGACTTATCACGGGGCGATCCTTTTTCCATGGATCGTTAGTAGTAGAAATGTTCTTATTTTTGTAGTTTCTTTTGAATTTGATGTATTGTTTCTGCAATGGATATTATGCAGATACACTAACACCGTTAGTATAACACTTAGATTGACTTACGTGTTGAGTGCAGGTCGTCACCAAGTGTCTGTGCCGTTAAGTATCGGAAAATTATGTATTGTGTTGTGAGGAACGATAGGTTAATAAAGTGAAAGTTTTGCATCATGCATCCCTTTCTACCTAAACTAAAATTTTGTTCTCATCTTGTTCACCAACCTCTGTATATAAAATTTCTAAGCTTGTTAAGCATAAAATTTCAAAACACAAGTCTAATTGTCACATTAACAAGAATCTGTCCTGATTTTAGCTGTCAACTTCAAAAATTCATAGTTATTAATTTACTCAACCAAATAAGACATATAAATACTTTTTAGAAAGATATCAACATCCTATGTCATCTAGAATTCATATTAAATTTCTATCATAACAGTAACAACCTCAGAAACAGAGAGTAAGTATAATCTGGCAACACCCTGTTTCCAGCATGACCCTGAACTTAAAAATTTCATAACTAATGTTGTACTTTGAAATTTTAGGTGTTTGAACCCAATCTGGAAATATCTTGAAGTCTATTTTCATCTCCAATAGGTTTCATAATTTTACTAGCTTCCCCCTGTCCAGTAGAGCCAAAACACTAAGTCTCTGTCATCCTGAAACAGAATCTGCCAACCTGAACTTGCAAAATTCATAAGTCCAGATTTACTTGGAATTTTTGAGAGTATAAATACAATCTGAAAACATATGAATGTCTACTGTAACATGGTTCCAACCCCCAATTTTTAACACCATGTTTTCTGATTGAAATACCCACTTTCCTGACTTCTATACAGTTAAGATAGAATCTGTTTTAAAACCCGTTGCTGTATTATTGCCCCTTGAGACTAGAAAATGTGAACGAAAACTTTGTTTTTGTATTTCATAGCACTTTATGTGAAATAAATTTTTACTGTAAGGAAGGTTTGACTCAATCAAATTACTTTCCTTGTAGATGGCTGAAAACAACAACCAACCACCACCAGGTTGGGAGATCACCAACGGTCTAGAATTCACTGGGATGGTTCATCTGTTTTGGAGAGTTCTCCAGAGATTCAGATATCTCATTCCTCCCACTTATGTTGGCAAGGAATTTCAGGAGCATGGAGTCCCCTCTTGTGTCATCCATGTGGCCGTTCCTGCCAACCACTCGGTCACTCCCGCATGGGAATCCTGGACCATTAGTGTCACTGGGACAGATTTGCCTTCCACTTTGAATGTTGCTGCTTTCAAGGCCCTCACTTGATTCTGCGAAGACTGCAAGCATGATGTTGCTGGAACACCCGTCGCCTTGCTGCCCATCAATGATGTGACAGATTTTGAGTGGATCAGGCGTGTAGATTTCATCTTTGATCCAAACCATCACCACCATGATCCTATGCTGCCCATGATAGAGTATTATGGCTTATCCACTGTCGCCTTACGCACAAACTTGTGCCGGCGTCTGGTTGTGTTTCATGCTGCACTTGGACTTTCTGAAATCAAAAAACAAGCTAAGGATAAGGAAATTGCAGAACTGAACCAACAAATTCAAGCAAAGAATGAAGAGATGGATGCGATTATAGAAGAACGTGACCAAGCCTTGCAGGATGCAGCAGATTATGAGCATGATATGATTGAGGCTCAAGATGACTTAGACACATTCAAGGCTGCCCACCTTCCTATTGAAGGGGATTGGGATGAGATCATCATGGAGTATGGAGAACAAGAGGATATAGAGATGGCACCTGCCGGTATTAATGATGTAGAGATGATGGATCTGGAGGAACCAGAAGAGCCTATGGAACCGGAAGAACCAGAAGAGCCAGAAAACATAGACCAGGAGTAGATGATTCGTTACACCCCTGTGTATGGTCGTGTAGTATATGTATCCCTAGTTCAATGTAGGAGTGTGAATCTTGCATAATGTGTTCGCAATACCCTAGCTAGGTGTTGGCACATATGTGTAAGAAATCGTGAGATGATGTCCTTTTAACAACCATGTAGCCTGAATTGAATTAATGGAGATGGTTGTCACTTCTGAAATTTTATTCATACCTCTTGCAAATTTATATTCTTGCACATGTGTTTTTATGGATTATTTTGAGAAATAACTAATGTGCAACCGTATCAATTGCAGCATGGTGCAAACTCGGAATCAGGAAGATCCTGAGAGCTCTCAGCAAGGAGCTAATGCTGAACCCTCACTAGCTGAGGTATTGGCTGCTGCACTCAACCGGCAGCAGAACGACTCCGAGTTGCTTCATCGGCTGGTAGATATTACGTCCCATCTGCCAGGACACGGAGGCCACCGTAACAACAACAACTAGCCTCGTCAGTGCACATACTCAAACTTTCTGGGTATCCATCCACCGACTTTCGAGCGTGCTAGAGAGCCTCTGGATGCCGACCACTAGCTGCGTTAGACTGAGTCTAAATTCAGTCTGCTAGAATGCACCGAGCATCAGAAGGTGTTGTTCGCCGCCCAACAACTCCAGGGCTCTGCTAGTGCCTGGTGGGCAAATTATGAAGCTTCTCTGCCCACTGGACGCCGCCTTGAGTGGAATGAGTTCAAGACTACATTTCGTGCTCATTTCATCCCCGCTGGCCTCATGTAGAGGAAATTTCAGGAATTTATGGATCTGAAACAAGGAGGGAGGAATGTCCTCCAATATTCTGAAGCTTTTAATCACCTGGCTCAGTATGCTACTGAATATCTCAATACTAAGGACAAGAAGAGATATGCATTTCTGCGAGGTATGAATGCCACACTTAAGGAGCGTCTGACTTGGCAGACAACCAGCACGTACAATGACTTGGTCAATGCTGCTATTGTCCAGGAAGGCGCTATACGCCAAGTTGAAGAGGAAGCTCGCAAGAGAAAGGCCCCTGCTAGTGCCTCTGCTGCCCCACAGGTGAAACATCGCCTGATTTACACTTCACCTACTGGACAGCGTTTCCGGGCATCTCCACAGTAGCAGTATCAACGACGGTTTGGTCAGAACTATTCAAGGCCACCATAGCAACAGAAATTTCCACCCCGTGCACCGTACCAATAGCAGAATAACCAGTACCGTGCACCATATCAGCAGCAAGGAAATCAGAATGCTCATGCCCCACAGCCTGCTGATCGTGGAAACAACTACCCATGCTATAACTGTGGTCGTACCGGCCACTTTGCTAAGAACTGCACTGCACCCAGGCGCAATAACAATAACAACAACAACCAGCATCAGAACCAGAATAGGAATGTGAATGCACCGTCTCGTGGTGCCCAAGTGAATTATATCAATGCTGAAGACATCCCTCAGGACGAACCCGTGCTGACCGGTATGCTCTCACTCTATCGCCAGCCTTTTTGATTCTGGTGCTACGCATAACTTCATTAGCAAAGCTTGTGTACAAAAACATTCTCTCCACACCACTGTCATAAATAGATGCTACACCATCCGCTCTCCTGCTGGACAAATTTTTGCTAACGAAGTAGTGTGTAAAGCTCCACTAGAAATTAATCGAAAGATTTACCCCACCGATTTCATCACGCTCAAGGATCAAGAGATCGATCTGATCATAGGTATGATCTGGATGAAAACCCATAGAGCCATGCTAGACATCGAGCGCCGTATCTTTCACATCTACTCTCCCTTGCATGGAAAAGACACACTGTCCCTAAACACCGATTCATCGAAAGCCTTGGTTGTCCATCACTTGGAAGGGCAATGTCTCAAAAGTATTCCCGTCATTCGTGAGTATCCGGACGTATTTCCTGAAGACATCTCGGGCCTTTCGCCTGACCATGAAGTGGAATTTAATATAGAGCTACAGCTAGGAACTTATCCAATATCCTGTCGTCCGTATAGAATGGCACCAAATGAGTTGGCCGAGTTGAAAAGGCAATTGAATGAGTTATTGGAAAAGGGATTCATTCGCCCAAGCACTTCACCTTGGGGCTGCCCTGCTATTTTTGTGAAGAAGAAGGACAAGTCCTTGCACCTTGTCGTTGATTATTGGCCTCTCAATGAAGTTACCATCAAGAATAAATACCCACTACCCCGTATTGTTATCCTTTTTGACCAATTGGTTAGTGCTAAGGTCTTTTCAAAAATTGACCTCCGTTCGGGCTATCATCAAATCAAGATCAGAGCCGAAGACATTCTGCAGACCGCCTTCTCTACTAGATACGGATTATTTGATTATATAGTAATGTCATTCGGATTAACAAATGCCCCTGCCCATTTCATGTACCTCATAAATTCGGTATTCATGCCACAGTTGGACAAATTTGTAGTAGTATTCATTGATGACATCCTCATCTATTCTCAGTCCAAGGAAGAGCATGCCGAACATCTCCGTATTGTTCTTCAACGTCTCCGAGATCACAAGTTATATGCAAAATTCAGCAAGTGTGAATTTTGGTTGGAACATGTGCCATTTCTCGGCCACATAGTTTCAGCAGAAAGAATCTCGGTAGACCCCAGCATAGTTCAAGATGTGCTAGATTGGAAGCCACCAAAAACCATTCATGAAGTCCATAGTTTCCTCGGATTAGCTGGATATTATTGTAGGTTCATCCCAAATTTCTCCCAGTTACCCAAGCCTATCACAAGATTACTGAAAAACGATGTGAAGTTTGAATGGAATAATAAATGTGAAGAAGCATTTCAGAAGTTGAAGGAATTATTAACCACTGCCCTAGTATTGGCTCAGCCGGACATCACCAAACCATTTGACGTGTATTGTGATGCATCTGGGACAGGACTTGGATGTGTGCTTATGCAAGGCGGTCATGTCATTGCCTATGCATTGCGACAACTACGAAAGCATGAAGAACATTATCCAACTCATGATTTGGAACTAGTTGCAGTTGTGCTTGCACTAAAAATTTGGAGACATTACCTACTTGGAAATTTAGTGCATATCTACACAGATCATAAGAGCTTGAAATATATTTTCACTCAGACCGATCTGAACATGAGACAACATTGGTGGCTGGAATTAATCAAGGATTACAATCTGGAGATCCATTATCATCCAGGCAAGCCAATGTAGTCGCCGACGCGTTAAGCAGAAAAATCCACTGCAATAACTTGGTGCTGGAATTCCAGGACAGCAGCAACCACCTAACTATTTCAGAACCTAGCCTTCGTGTTTTGCCTGCTATAGTGATCAGCAACCTTAGTTTACACTCCACCATCTGTGAAGAAATCATTGCTGCACAGAAGAAAGACATTGGTATGAATTACATCCGTCAAAACATTAAAAATGGTAAAGCAAAATGCTTCACACAAGACTCGGACGGTACCCTATGGTTCAATAACCGTTTAGTAGTACCAAAGGACTTTGAACTTCAGCAAATAATCTTGGATGAAGCACATCACTCCAAATACTTCATCCATCCAGGTAGTAATAAAATGTACCAAGATTTAAAGAAGAATTTTTGGTGGACAAGAATGAAGAGAGAAGTTGCTTGATATGTTGCAGAATGTGATACTTGTTAGAGAGATAAGACTGACCACTTGAAACAGGCCGGATTACTTCAACCATTGAGTATTCCCGCTTGGAAATGGGAAGACATCAGCATGGACTTTATCGTTCGCCTTCCTCTCACTTCGGGTAAGCATGATTTTATTTGGGTCATTGTGGACCGACTCACCAAATCTGCTCACTTCTTGCCGGTCAACAATAGATTCAACATACGGCAATACGCAGAGCCATACATCGCAAGAATTCTGTGTCATCATGGAGTACCCAAGACCATTATTTCAGATCGTGGTTCACAGTTTGTCGCTCATTTCTGGGATAAATGAATGCATCCTTGGGTACAGGCTTAATTCGTAGTTCTGCTTACCATCCCGCTACCGATGGACAGATAGAGCGTGTCAACCAAATTTTAGAAGATATGCTTAGAGCTTGTGTTTTAACACATAGTGGTAACTGAGATGAGTACCTACCCTATTCTGAATTCTCGTATAACAACAGTTACCAGGAGAGTGTGAAAATGTCACCATTTGAAGCACTCTATGGTCGCATTTGTAGAACACCATTGAACCGGTCTGAATCTAGAGAAAGAGTAACATTTGGTCCTGATCTGGTAAAGGATGCTGAAGAAAAAGTTTGTACCATTTAGGCAAATCTTAAGTGATGAGGACATCACTCTTAAGGATACATGCAACACCCCTCCAATTCTGGACTTGCAAAGTCCAATAACTAGAGATCGTGCACGATGACTAAATTTAGAGGTGAGCTCGTTCCTACGTTCTTCATCATATGTCACTTTTGAGAATGGTTTGCTACCTAATGATTATATTGTAATTAGGAACCATGGAGAGGACCAGGAGATGATGGGAGAATGACTTGGAGACGTGGAGGGCCAGCAAGGTGGAGGTCCAACCAAAACCGACTTCGAGTCTGTTTCTGGGCTCAGGACCAGTCGGCACTAAAACAGATGTCCAGGACGCATACAAACTCAGGTTTGGACGTTCTACATATGCACGGAAAGATAAGAAGAAGACCTTTCCAATGCCTCTGGCCTCATGTCAAAATTCATCCAGAATCATTGGTAATCATTGAAACAATAGAGGATCCAGAATCTATTTCGGTGCTGCATCGCCTGTTTTTGGCCTTTGGGCTTTGTATCTAGTTGAGCCCAATTAGGGGCGCGTCCAGAGGGTCTTGCACGACCCTAGGGTCTTCATATACAGCCACCGCCGCACCATTAGGGTGCGGGTTTTCCTTAGATTATTCTGTTCATAACAGTTTTGGCGTCATCACGGATTGTGAGACCCCAACTTCGTGAGATTCATAATACATCTACAATTGTGTTGCATTCTTCTTTGTTCTTGCTTGTGTTCCTGATCCGTAGGCAGGGATTAGCCTTCTTGGCGAGGTCAATCATTTTAGGATGGTTGATAACCAGAGGAGATGTCATGCTGCGATTGTGGGGCTTAGAACATGCTGTTCTGAAGCCGGATCGAATTGTGTGTCGCCTCCGACCAAATCAATGTATCCAGAACCTTTTGGAAGATCGGGAACCCTTGTCCACATCATTAAGGCCACCAAGTGCCGTCAAGAGAAGTATGCAAACAGATGATGTAGACCACTATAATACAATAAGGGTGACTACGTCTATCTCCATGTGTCACCTATGAAGGGTATCCAACGGTTTGGAGTCAAAGGAAAGTTAGCACCCTGTTATATTGGGCCATTCCAAATTTTGGAACGATGTGGAAATGTAGCCTACAAGCTGGAGTTACCCACTAACTTGTCTGGAGTTCATCACACCTTCCACGTCTCACAGCTAAAGCGGTGTCTCGAACCACCATTGACAAAATGTTGGAAGAGTATGACCAACTTCAACCAGACCTCATATACTCTGAATAACTGATAAAGATCCTCGATCAGAAAGAGCACAAAACCCATAAAAGAACACTCAAATTCTATAAAGTTCAATGGAGTAATCACTCAGAAGATGAATCCACTTGGAAATCCGAAGAATTTCTGAGTACACATTACCCGAAATTTTGGTCGTCATATGCAGGTATGTTTTGACCACCGTACTTCCCTCTAGTTTGCCTTGTTCATAATCTTGGGACGAGATTTCTTTAAGGAGGGAGGGCTATGACATCCCAGGTGTCTCACTTCTATTTAACAAACATGAAAGAACAGAAACAATGAATAATATAGCATGAAATGATGAAGCCTCACTCTAATTATTTAAATTAATTCTAGGTAATTAAAAACCCTGCGAAACAAATTGTGAGCCAAATGAAATTTTATTATACAACATATGCCAAATTATTTCGTAATCAGATTAGTAATATTAAAATGGAATTTTATGAATTTAATGAGCATTTTACCATATTTAGAAATACCCCAAATAATTAATTAAAGCATAGAAACCTTTCATAATGGGGAATTAACTATAAAATAACTATAAAAAAAATTCTGACCAAATGGGTCCCACCAGAGCACTAGGAATATCTCTTAGGACCTATGTGCTAAATCCCAATTTAATTGGAGGCCCCTAGCTATTTGTTTTGGGAATACCATTGACCAGGGACCTTTTTGCAAAGATCTTGAAAGAATCGGGGCTGCAGTGCAAAAATTTTCTGTTCTTCTTCCTCACTGGCATAGAGCTTCTCCCCCCCTCCCGACGTTTCTCCCCTTGCCGCACGCCACCTGCACTGTGCCACTGACCCCTCCTCAGCCATCCCATCCTGTCCTCTCAGCCGCAAGCTCGCCCAACGGCTTCCTCTTCCCCCTTTTCTCCCTGCACGCCATCGCCATGGATGACTGTGGTGACTTCAATTCCCACCGCTTCTCCCTCTCTCATCTCCCACTCACTCCTCCCCCTCTGCGCGACTTGAAAGCTCAGCGCAAGCCACTGGCCACCCGTGCCACCCACTCGGAATCCCTCGGCCATAACCAGCTCCCTCTGTTCTCGTTTTTCCCCAACCAGATGCCATTACCGAACCTGAGTCGACCTCACGTGGCGACTGATTCCCTGCCCTCCGAGTCGAGCTGAGAGCTCCAAAGCACTCACCTGCTCCCCCTCTACCTCCCCTTGACCCAGCCTAGCCGAATTCATGCGCAAATGGAGTGAATTGAAGGAAAACCAGAAGTGACTCCCCCGGCGACGTCCTCTGCTATTGGCCGGAATTCGCAGCGCTCGGTGAGCCTCCTCACTCCATTCCTTTTCGCTCGCAAGCGCAAAACCTCAACACAACCCCCCCCCCCCCCCCCCCGACTCTCTTTTCCATTGATTTCGTGCGCCAGGTCATCGACATTCTGTTTTCCCCCGCCGCGACCCTGTTCTCGGCCGGTCGACGCCGCCTTGCCGATGAGCTCCACCCTCGCTCCTCCCCGACGTAAGCCAACATGATGCCAGTGGCCGTCTCGTTCCCGTGAAGCTGTAGGAACAACCGGAGATCGCTTCGGTGCTCACCACCCTCGAGAAACCGCCGCCAAAGACTCCCTTCCGCCGCCTCTCGCCTACGACCACCTCCCGGTGAGCCCCCGTCCTTGCGAACCCCACCAATCTGTCCGCCTCGATGCGCGCAGCAATCCCTTGGTCCCGCAGCGAGCTTTCATCGCGCCTGAACGCCGGTGACGAGCTTTGACCAAAGCTCCGGCGCCGCTGACCCGTGCACATTGGCACGCTGAATGGCATCCGATGTGTCGCCTATGTGGCGCCTAGGTGTCGCCTGCGTGGCACTCTTTTAACTAGAAAATGCCTAGAAAAATCCCAGAAATTGCTAAAGACTTTGAAAACTCATAGTAAATCGAATTTAAACCCAATGAGGCCCAAACAAATTTTATTAGATTCATTGTGAAGTGCTCTATTTTAGTAAAATGATAAATCACTGTCTCTGTACATGTATTTTAATAATACATTAAATTGTGAAAACACTTATTAGTTAACCAGAAATCCTAGGAATAAAATTAAATCTTGAATTTTTGGCATGCTTAGCAAAAAACATGATTATCTACCAACACAAATTTTGGTTGGTAAAAATATGAATTATTTCAGGCTCTAGAATTTATTTTGTGTGTTTACTTAGATTAATACTAGTAATTATTCTATAAATAATTTGCCCTTGTCACTTGGCATAAAAATCACTCATATAAGCATCTGTTCCCAGTAAATCACAATGTCCAGAAACAAAAATTTGCTATATTAATTGATTTAATTGCTCATATCACTCATTTACCTTGTTTAATTGCATAAAGAATATATATACCTAAAATCTTAATTAACAACCCAACTTCTCTGAAGCATATGGCTTTGAGAACATAATAATAGTTTTAATTGACATTAAAACACGATGTGCTTGCATGCATCATATCATTCCATTCAACGGTATTCTGATAATACCGTTAATTCAATTCCATCATATAGGTAACAACCATCAGGAGCAAGAGGACAACTTTCAGAAGGATGTTGACTCTTAGGAGCAGGAAGTAGAAGTTGCCAACACTAGTGTTGATCCAGGCAAGCCCAGGTTTGCATTTGCCTCTTTTTATAAAGTTTTGCTAGTTTACAATATTACTAGTGTCTATAACTATTGTTGCATTAGGTCATAGGAGTTGATTGAAACCCACCTTGCATGATATTCGAATGACCTATGTTACTGTCTTTAGAACTTTGGTAGACTCGGTATAGTTATGCTATGCTTAGTAATTACTAGTCTCGTTAGATATTATTATTACCAACGAATGAACTTGACCACTGGACCAGGAAATATTAAAAGAAGTTTATTTTTATGTTATGACCGGGGAGGGATGATGCATGCGTAGGTTTGCAGCAACACATGGGTGTTGACTGCGGTAGCCCTGCTTGTTGAACCAAGGACTCGTCCATGGTCGACCCCTTGATCAAGTATTGAGTAGTACCGAATGCATGCAAGTTTATGGGCACTAGTAAACCGATGTAGCATTAAAGGTCACTTACAATGAGGTTGGTTAAGGTGCATTGGTCTTTGACCCTCCTGTTGCTAGAGTGGGCAGTTCATACCTTGAAGTACTGTTGGCAGAACGACATGCCCACTCGACATCACCACACCAGGTTCGAGGTGTGGGTGGTTTTTCTTGTGAAAGGTTGCCATATATGACCTTAATTGGTGTGTATGTGTCGTGTATCTCGTGTTTCCCAACTGGTGTAAATAGATTGCAATTGTTGTCCCTTGCAGTAATGAGTACCACTTGGTCACCGCGCCAATCACGTAGTTGCACATGGTACCTAGAAGGTGATTATGATGTGTATTGTTGATGTTACTGTTATTGCCCTTATGTCGTATTTACTGTATGTATTGTTTTATTATCCTATTGTTGCAACTAAAGTTACATTTCAGCTCAACCCATTTAAATTGACAAATAAAACTTGATAGAACTAATAGGTTGCTTAGTGCGAGTCTTCTCAGACAAGCCACCTATTAGAGCCTTTGCATGTCTAGGTGTCCAACGGGTAAGCCTTGCTGAGTAATTAGTACTCAGGCTTTGTGCCATTGTGTTTTTCAGGTAACAAAGAAATTGAATTGCCTGTAGATGTGATGCCTTAGGACGTGCAAGTCCCTGAGGGTTGGACTGCCCACTGGGTGTCCGACTTGCCGCCGCAGTGATGTTGTGTGCTGCTAGAGTGATGGTTCTTTGGGCATGAATCACTACTACTTTGTATCGTCGAGCTTGTAGTTTTCTTATTGTTATTTGCTTCTGCTATTTTCAAAACATTCATGAACTTGTACTATTCCGCTGCACTCTCATAACCTGAATAATGTAATATTCAACTTAAATTTGGACAAATGTTGTATTATCCAGTGTCTGCGTTATCAGCACCTTCGGGACCTCGATCCTCCGGGAACAGGCGCCACAGCGATCAAGTATAGTGACCGGACGATATGGTCTCTAGACCGGACTGTGCGCTCAGTCAGGGTCTGTTGGCCTTTGAGCATACCGGACGGTACAGTATCTAGGACCAGACGGTTCAGTCTCTATGACCAGACTCCCCCTAGGCACTGTGCTCAGTGCCACTGACTGGACTGTATGGTCTAGTGATTGGACTGTACGGTCACTACAAGAAAATTGCTGAATCAAGGTATTTCTCCATTTTCCACGTGCCCTTGCTAAACACATAAATAACCACTACACTTGGAATATAGAGGGAACTTTCAAACAGTCCTTTTCAAATAGTGGCACTCTATTGATGAGGACATCACCATGCTGGATACGCGCATATCATGGCCTTCCCCAAGTTACAAGTCGTCACCAATTCGGTCGCCGCGTTCGTCTCGGATTCAGCCGACACCCCTTCACAGTTTTGATAATATCTCCCACATCCGACGTCCAAACGAGGCGTTCTTTGATGCGTTGGAAAGAGGACGACGACGCCGTCGTTTTGGTTCTGGTCCTAGCTCCAGAAGGGTCGTGAGTCATAATATGTGACCATTACAAGGTGCTGTGCCACCTATTTTGGGCCAACTTGGCCATGTATCGTGTCGGGCCTTAAGCCCATGTTGTGGGCGCCCCCCCTGGTCGCCCCCAACCCTAGGACGTCTTTGTTTCCTACATAAACTCAGTAGCCGCCGTCTTTTAGTTTTGGGTTTTGTTTAGTTCAGTTTCCAGAGAGAAACTTGATCGAATTATTGTAACTGTGGCGACAAGTCCTTTTACAGTAATCCAGGGCCCCTGTTCTTGTTCTACACCACTGTGGCAATTAGTCCTTTTGTGTTTAGAGCTTGAACCTTTTCTTGTGATTTGCTTCATCCATATTTGCAATTTCAGATTGCGTGTTTATCCTCTCTTGCTTGTGTTCTCGATTTCGCTTGCAGGAACAATCAAGTTGTGCTTGGTGTAACGGTTGCGGGGTTGGATCTTGACTGATTCAAGCCGGGTCGTCGACACCGAGTTCCCCAAATTCGAGTTTATCCCCTTACCTCTCGGAAGATCGGGCCATATTTACATCATCTATGGCCTTAGAATTTTTGCAAATGCCAAATGAAGGATCGAGCAAATAAGAACCAAGGCAAATAAGAACCAAAAGGGTATGTATGAGCCTTAGTCAATGAACCACACGAATAGATTTAACCTCGGAGTTTATAAGAGCTTGCTCAATGGGCATGAAGCACAATCATTTCCTTTGATCACACTTATGGAGATGTAATCTCATATAGACCATGAGGCACATATATCTCCAAGTGGGACAGGCCTCCTTTGTGATTCCTATATGATGCATTGTAAGGACCGAAGGCCTACCGAGAGGGGGGGGGTGAATCCGTAGCCGACCACGAATCCAAATACTTCAGTTTCACGCTTCTAAAACCTAACGAGTCGTTGCAACCTAAACAATTCTAGTAGGCTAAGACCTTACACATGCTAGTGTTCATGATGTAAAGCAATGTGCGGAAGCTAAACACACTAGCCTATGTGAGCCACAAGTCACCCTATCAGGTACACAATTGCAGAATAGTAAAGGGAGGGCCAAGGAATGCTCATGATTTTTTCCCGAGGTCTCGGAAGGATGGCGCCTTCCCCTACTCCTCGTTGGACCACTCCCGCTAGGCTCGATCACCGACACCTAATCGTTCTAGGTCTCACCATAGACCAAGAGTAACAACCTAGATCACACCCTCAAGGAAACCCTAGCCTTAGATGTGCAAGATCACTCCATGTTACTCTCACTAGCACTCTCAAGATATCCAATATCCTCTCCTAGTGCTCTCCTCTTCTCCTCTTGGACCTTACCAATTATCCTCAGGTATTCCTCTGGCCAAGAGAGGTCTCCAAGACCCCAGCAACGAAATTATATAGGCTCCCAACCTCAAACTAGCCATAGCTCCACAAAATTGTCTTTCTGGACACACTGACCGGACTGTCTGGTCAGTGCCTGACTGGACTGTCCGGTCACTCTGGTAACGGCTCTCCCAGCTGTTGGCTCCCCGTCCAGGCAATCCCCTGTACTGACCGGACTGTCTGGTCACTAGACCGGACCGTTCGGTCCACTTTCTCTCTCCATTCCAGAAAGTCCGCAAACTGCATCCTCTCTATCGTCCCTGCACTCCTTCTGACCGGACTGTCCGGTCAGCGGACCGGACCGTCCGGTCCGTATGAAGTCTCTTGTAGACAGAGTCCTTGCTCCTCGCGCTAAGTCCTGGAAAACTCCACATAGTGACCATATAGTCCGGTCACCTCTGACCCCTCTGTCCGGTCACTACGTCCAGAAGCTGAAACTCGTTGTCCTCGCTTGACTTGGTTTCCCGGCTTCTCTAAACAGATCCTTGGCTTCTCCACTGTCACCTAGTGCCTGTGATTTCACCGAGCAACCTTGCACATCACCGACTAGACATGACCTAAGAGAATGACCTAGACCCTCATGATAGTTCGGTTTTTCCTATGGACTCAAAGCCTAACAACTAGACAAGTGTACCAAACACTTGCTCCATAGCTTGTTCTCCACTTTGATCCATCTCCATTAACCCTTGGACTCCATCATGCTCATCAAGCCTCCAAGCTTGTGGTCATCACCATCAATCACCAAGGCAATCATCATACATAGATTTGTAGTAGAGTTTAATGAAGGTTCCTGCATAGACAACACCCATGTAGATATTAGCCCACAATTTCATAATTGTTATCTATCACCAAAACATTCATACCTTAGGGATTCCATCATCAATGGTCATGAAGCTTACAATCTCCCCTTTTTTGGTGATTGATGACAACCACTACTTTACCAAAACTTAATAGGAAAAACAGCAGGGCTAAAAGAGCTACTCCATGATCGAGAGGAACCACAAAAGCAAGATAAGAGAAACGCACAAGGTCCTACTCAATCAATCATCTAGAGCACAAAGGAAAAGAGAGAAAAGCACACTCTAGAAGATAATGCATGCATGTCATGGCAATATATTAAAGGAAAGCATAAAGACATGCAATTCAAAACATGAAAGATGAAATGCAATAGAATGGCATGGCAATACGTAAGTATTAAGTACAGGCATTCATCATCATGGCATCATACACAGGCAAACAGGATAAATAAAGAAAGACAAGCGTGAAAAATAAACCAAGTGAGATCAAGATGAGTCAAACACAATCGAATGAAAACCATGACTCATCAAAATCCACGAACATCGATATAACTCCACCAAAATAAGATCCAAATGTATCTAACTCTCAAAACCCAATGTATAAGAAATGTATGCTCCCCCTAGATAAAAGCTACTCTCGATCACGTAGGATCACACTCCCACTCCCCCTAGACCTAAGATCCTCTCCCCCTTTGGCAACAGGCAGCAAAAAGAGGAAAAGATGAACATTTATGCACTCGTGGTCGAAGGAGGTGGTGCAGCGACATCCTCTGTAGGCTCTGCACTAGGCTGCTCCTGAGGTGGATCCTGCTGTGCTCCCTGAGCCTGTGTCGCCTGAGCATCTAGCTGCTCAAAGAAACCAAGGTCTACAAGCGACTCAGACCCACTGTCCTATGCTGCTGGAGTGACCGTGGTAGTCTCCTGAGTTGAGGTCTGGAGAAGTAAGAGGTATGCCACGTCCTGCTGTGAGAAACCTCCACGGACAAGATCCTCTGCTACCTGTGGTGTGAGCGTGCTGACTGTAGCAGTAGGAAGGGTAACTGTAGCTGTCTCTAGGGCGGTCTGAGAGTCTGCACGAGTAATGCTCACAACGTCAGAGAACATACTCCTGACCGGTACGTGCTGAGAGGTAGAGGGTCCAGCCATCTGTGAAGTAGAAGAATGTGAGGGAGACACGAACAGTGCTGACACTGAGAAGGCTGACACGGGAGAGAACTGTGCTGAAGAAAGTGTCTGTCCTGCTCCCCCTGTCGGTAGAACCCCAGAAAGTGATAATCCGCTGGAATGTGTTGTCATCAAAGCTGTGAAGGGTCCTGGCTGAGTCGGCAGCTACTGGAACTGAAGTGGCACTGAAGGCTCTGGCTGCTGACAGGTCTGTCTCTGGGTCATCGCTGTCACATGTGTCAACAAAGCAGTAAGTAGTGCAGACTGCTGCCTCTGAAGCTCTGCCTAACCTCTGATAACCTCCATCATCTATCGTCTGTCCTCTGAGACACTCTGAATAAGCTCTCCCAGCCGTCCTGCATGTGCTGCCACAGTGACAGCATCCTCAGACTGTGAACCCATCGGCTGGGGAGGTACTCCTATGCTAGCTGACTCAGGAACCACCGTCTCTGGTTGAGCTGCCTGTTCAAGTGGTGCTGGCGATGACTCCTGCTCCTCCTCTCCTGTCTGCTGGCTGGAGTCTGACTGTGAAGCCCTGGGGACTCTAGGTGCATAGCTGGTGGTCACCTCAGGGAAAGCCTCGTACTTCTCCTGAGTCACTAGTCCCATCCTCTTCAAGAGATAGCAGATATAGGGACCATAGACCAAGTGACGGCCTCCAACCCTCTCAGAGATCACCTCCTTCATCTCTCCAATCAGAAGGTCTGCCAAGTCAAATGGCTGCCTCCTCAGAATAGCTACAACAGCCACTAATGGAGAAGTGTGAACTCCTCTCTGTACCCTGACCTAGGGATGATAGTCCTGGTGACTATCGCTCTCACCACCTTAGCCTTTGCAGTGAGTCTCGCAGGCTCTCTGTCAAACCCTGGTGTGTGTGGTGGTTGAAAGGAAATTGACACCATCTCGTCTGTAGGCATCTTCCCTCCCTGAGGTTTGCGGGGTGGTGCTAGTGTACCATAGGCAATCCTGTAAGTAGGAAGTCTGAAGATAGGAGTCCTAGGTTACGGATCAGATCCTGTCAAGTCACACGCTGTGGTTGCCCTCTGAACAAGAACCAGAACTCTGAGCGATCTCGAGCAACCAATAGTGTGGCATAGAACTCTAGCACCACATCCTCTCTATATCTGTGTGGAGCAGTAACCAGCTCTGCTAGTCCTGGCAAGTACATGAAGTACTGCTCCATGTCTGTGCCGGTGGCCCTCCTCATGGCCTCGTACGTCATGCACTGCTACGGCACAAAGAGTCTGTCCTTGCCTCTCAAGCCAAGGTAACGTCTCAGACCCTCTCCGATCCTCCTCTCTAGGCTTGTCCAGTACCTCTCTCCAGCAGCAGGGTCTCTAGGGACTAGAACCCACTGCTCGAAGGGTACCAAGTGAAGCGCGTTAAGGTCCTTTGCAGGAACCCTAAGGATGTCTGGCTCTCCGGCTGCCTATACTAGTCTCTGTAGCCCCCTCGTGCACAATGCATAGGTGCACCTCGGGTCTCCTGTCCGGTGAGCTATCCTCTAGGGAACAGTCTGCTCAGCCTCCTTAGTCTCCTCAACCTCCAGCTCCTCAGACTCAGACTCTGAGGTCTCCTCCTCTGACTCCTCAGCCTCCTCCTCCCCAGACTCCTCCTGCATCCTGGAGGATCCCTGCTCCACAGTTCTCGACAACCTCTCCTGACGAGAAGCCAGAGTATGCTACGGCCACGATGGCGGAACAACTCCAACTGCCAGGGGTGCTGTCCTCTGCCTGGTGCTCCTCCTCAAGCCCTGTGTCTCTGCTGACCGGTCAAGGATCAGACGAGAACCAGGTGTCCGGCGTGACTGCTCCATGGCATCTAGGGGCTTGCCAAGTCGTCTAGCCTCTCTAACTCTGGGTGCAGTCTCTGTCTCTTCTTGCTCTTAGGCTTCTCTGGCATCTTCCCCTTTCCCTTATCCTGACCTGATCTTTCCATCTGACTGCTGCTGCTGTCACTGCACGCACGTAGGTAAAGGTAGGATAAGTATGAAACCTAGTACATCTACAAGCAAAGCACCGCTAGGAAAGAATGCGCAATAGAAACCCTAGCACTGAATGGAGGACATGATCACTAGGCAAATATGCAAAGTAATAACAGTGATCGTCCACTATATGTGGCTGGTGCGAGTCATCTAGTGTACATTCAAAATAATGGCAATTAATTCTAGCTATAGACTAGACAGGAGGCAAACCCTAGTCATGCAACTAACAGATAATCATGGAACTAATTGCATACTAGGTTGAGCTAATTAATTAACTAATGCAACTAAAGATGGAAATTTGACCTAATTAGATTAATCAACTAAATACTCAGAATTTAGGGCATAAACGATGAATTGGAGATAGAGTCAATACCCTAGGAAGAGTCAAAACCGAAATCAACCGGAGAATCGCAACCGATCACCAAAAAGATCAAAGCTTGAAGCTTGGTCTTGCTGGCAATGGAGGTGGAAGGGAATTCACCCTAATCAGCAGGGGGAGAGCACTGCTCTTGCGTGCGGGGTGGAGAACAGAGCGGTGGCGAGGCAAGGCGGCACTGGGTCGTCGGCTGTCGGTAGCGGCGAAGGGCAGTGCGGCAGCGAGGCCGAGGCAGGCGGCATGACGCAGGCGGCGGTGGGTCTGCTGCGCGCGTGCGGGAGCGAGAGCGAGCACGAGTGCGTGGGCGCGGAAAGGTGGGTGAGCACGACGGTGGTCGGTGACGATGAGGTGGACGGAGGCAGCGACGGCGCGTCGGGAGCAAGTTCTCGGAGGCGACTCAAACAAGGAAGAGGCCAGAGGCCCTCTGAGCAATTTTGACCTAGGTCAAAATGAGTACGGACGACCGAGATCTAATGAAGGAGTGATCCACCGCTCAGATCAAAACTCGCATCGCACGATTAACTCGAGTGACCGGACGGTACGGTCTCTGGACCAGACAGTCCGGTCTGCTCTGGGTCTACTGGCATACCATACAGACCGGACGGTCCTGTCACTAGGACTATTCTGTCTGGTCTCTATGACCAGACACTCCAGAACACTGTGCCCATGGGCACTGACCAGACTGTATGGTCTGATGATCGGACTGTGTGATCACTATCAGATTTTCGCTGAATCAAGGAATTTCTCTATTCTCCAAGTGTCCTCGCCAAACACTCAATTAAACACAACACTTGGAATATAGAGTGAACTATCAAACACACATTTTCAAATAGTGGCACTCTATGGCCTTATAATTTTCGCAAATGCCAAATGAAAGATCAAGCAAAAAAGAACCAAGGCAATAAAGAACCAAATGGGTATGTATGAGCCTGAGTCCATGAACCGCACGAGTAGATTTAACCTCGGAGTTCATAAGAGCTTGCTCAATGGGCATGAAGCACAATCCTTTCCTTTGGTCACACTTATGGAGATGTAATCTCATATAGAGCCTGAGGCACAAATATCTCCAAATGTGACAAGCCTCCTTTGTGTTTCCTATATGATGCATGCAACAAGCATTTTACATATGCAATGAAGGTAAACATGCCATGTGAATGTAAGCAATATAATCAAGATACAATGGAAACCTAACAATGTCAAGTTTGAACCCATCTCAAGCTTACTCACTATATGCCATACCCATGCCTTGAGAGAAGCCAAACCACCATCTCAAGCACTCCCCCTTGCTTATAGCTATCTTGAGTGGGTTAGACATTGACTAATTTTTATGTGTTTTTCTTTTAGTTATTTACACATGCATGGATGCAAAGCATACTAGTCACAAAGGAGTCCTAATTACCATGCAATGCAAGAGAAAGAAAAACACACTACAACTACCAAAAACAAAACGAACACGGTTACCTCCCTCATTAGTAGATAGGTCGTTGAGGTCCATGTCACTTGTGGTGGACTTCACATGATCTTCATGAAGGCAATCGGTCCAGCACCACCACCATCTAGGTCTTTTTCTTAGGCACCCACTTGTAGGTAGCCGATCTCTTAAGATCAACAATGTACTTAGGCACCCATATGCTCTTGACCTTTCGCTTCTTGTTTGGTGGTCCCAAAGCCTTGGCTTTCACCTTGCCATCCTTGTTCCTAATGAGCTTAAAATGGGTGTTCTCATGGAACAAGTTAGCATTAGGTAAAGCAATGGAACTTCTCACCCTTGGACAATCCTTGGTGGCGTGGCCATCCTTGCAACACCTCTCGCAATAGTAGTCGTCGGCGAGTAGGGGCTTGATCCATTCGAGAATGGAGTCACTCGTCCCGATGATGTCAATGGCGGCAGGATATGAGCCAAGTCCACGATGGGAGATGTTGTTCACAAGATTCCATCCAAGAATTTTCTTGTGAATGGCTCTACCACGTTTAAGCCTCTCAAAGCCATCCATCACCATCTTCCTCTCTTCCTTGAGCTTATGATATTTCTTCAAAACAAGTGGCTCAAGAGAAGAAACCTCAACCGAGGTGGTTAGTTCATCACACATAGTAGAAGCATCACTGTTTGATGAACAAGAGGAGGGAGATGCAAGGTTCTCAACTTGATGACCTCAAAAGTAATCTCAAGGGCCTTGTACTTCTTATGGAGCTCTACATGATCACCCTTGAGTTTTTTATAACTCTTGTTTAGGGCATCATGAGATGTGACAAGGTCCTTAAGCTCACTCTCAAGCTCACCAACACGGTCCTTACCGTGCTCCAGCGTTGACTTTGACCGCGCTCCAGCGAAGCCCCGGCGCTGCTAACCCCCGCGCACACTTGCGCCTACTGGCATTCGACGTGGCGTCGACGTGTCACCGATGTGGCTGCTGACATGGCTGTGCTGATAATTGATAAACCCAGAAAAATGCCAGAAAAATTCTTAAACCTTTGAAAAATCATAGTAAATCGAATTCAAAGCCACTGAGGCCCAAATAAATTTTGTTAGGTTCATCATGAAGTGCTTTATTTTAGTTGAATGACAAATAACTGTCTCTGTACATTTATTTTTGTTAACACATTTAATTGTCCAAACACCAATTAATTCACCAGAAATTCTAGGAATGGAACTAAATCCTGATTTTTGGCATGCTAAGTAAACACATGAATAGTTGCCACCCCAAATTTTGGTTGGTAAAAATATGACTTATTTTATGCTCTGGAGATTATTTAGGGTTGGTGCTTAAATTAATTCTAGTAATTATTCTGTAAATTATCTGCCCATGCCACTTGGCCTAAAAATACTCATATAATCCTCTATTCATAGTAAATCACACATGTCTAGAAACACAAATTTGTTTTACTAATCAATTTAATTGCTCATATCACTCATCTACTTTGTTTAATTGCATAGAGAATAAATATACTTAACAATTTAAATAACAACGCCTCTTCTATGGAGCATATGGCTTCGAGAACATAATAATAATTTATTTAACATCAAAACATGATGTGCTTGCATGTATCATATCATTGCATATAACGGTGTTACGACAATACTGTTAACACCTTTGTCATCATACAGGTAACGACAACCAGGAGCCCGAAGAAGATCATCAGAAGGACACTGAGTCTCAGGAACAAGAGATTGAAGCTACTAACACTATTGTCGATCCAGGCAAGCCCCGGTTTACATTCGCCTATTTACAAATTTTCCTAGTTACACTAACACTAGTGTCTATACTTATTGTTGCATTAGGTCATAGGAGTTGATTGAAACCCATTTGCATAATACCCAAAATGACCTATGTTACTGTCTTATAACTTAGTAGAATCGGTAATGTTATGCTATGCTTAGTAGTTGCTAGTCTCGTTAGATACCATTATTACTAAGGAGTGAACTTGACCACTAGAACCGGAACTAATAAAAGAAAGTTATTTTGATATTATGACCGGGTAGGGATTAAGCATGTGTAGGTTGGTAGCAACACATGGGTGTTGACTGTGGTAGCCCTGCCTTGTCGAACCTAGGACCCGTCTGTGATCGGCCACCTTAATCAAGTATTGAGCAGTACCGAATGCGTGCTAGCCTATGAGCACTAGTAAACCGATGTAGCATTATAGGTCTCTTGCACTGAGGTCGGTTAAGGTGCATTGGTCATTGACGCTCCTGCTGCTGGAGTGGACGGTTCAGACCACGAAGTACTGTTGGCAGAACGGCATGCCCACTCGATGTCACCACACCCGGGTTGAGGTGTAGGTGCTTTTCTTGCGAAAGGATGCCATATACAACCTTAATTGGTGCGTATGTGTCGTGCATTTCGGGTTTTCCCAGCTGGTGTAAATCGATTGCAATTTCTGTCCCTCGTAGTAATGAGTATCGCTTGGTCACCGCACCAGTCACGTAGTGGCACTTGATACTTGGGATTGATTAGGATGTCTATTGTTGATGATGATTATTGCAACTCTTCTATTGTACTTACTCTATGTATTTTTATATTATCTTATTGTTACCACTAAAGTTACATTTCAGTTCAACCCATTAAATTGGCAATTAAAACTTGATAGAACTGATAGGTTGCTTAGCGCGAGTCCTTTCAAACAAGCCACCTATTAGAGCCTTTGCATATGTAGGTGTTCGACGGGTAAGTCTTGTTGAGTAAGTAGTACTCAGGCTTTGTGTCATTGTTGTTTTCAGGTAATGAAGAAATAGAATTGCCTGTAGATGTGCTGTCCTGGGACATGCAAGTCCCTGAGGGTTGGACTGCCCACTGGGAGTCCAACTTGCCGCCGCAGTGATGTTGCGTGTTGCTAGAGTAATGGTTCTTCGGGCATGAACCATTACTATGTTGTATCGTCGAGCTTGTAGCTCCTTAACGTTATTTACTTCCGCTGTGTTTTCAAAAACATTATGAACTTGTAATATTCCGCTGCACTCTGATGACTTAATGATGTAATATTCAACTTAAATTTGAACCAATGTTGTATTATCAAGTGTCTATGTTATCAGCACCGTCGGGACCTTGATCCTTCGATAAGGGGAGCCACAGCTGGTATCAGAGCCGTGGTCCATGATAATACAATATTTAAATCGTATTTTCAAAAACTACGACGTTTGCGGGTAAGGATACGTTAGTATTGCCCATATAGATAATAGGGTGGTGACAAAGCTAACCTGGGTTATGTTTGTTTACATTATTTGCATCTACGGCTTCTTCAAATGAAGGTACGTGCGTGCTTAACCGACACGCGAGATATCGGTGCCTGTGCTCGCAGGCGGATACGAGACACTGTTGGCTCGTGACTTATCACGGGGCGATCCTTTCCCATGGATCGTTACTAGTAGAACTATGCTTATTTTTGTAGTTTCTTTTGAATTTGATGTAATGTTTCTGAAATGGATCTTCTGCAGGTACACTAACGCCGTTAGTATAACATTTAGAGTGACTAACGTGTTGAGTGCGGGTCGTCACCAAGTATCCGGACCGCTAAGTATCGGCATTGATAGGCGTTGTGTTGTGAGGAACGATAGGTTAATAAAATGAAGGTTTTGCATCATGCATCCCATTATAACTAAACTAAAATATGGTTCTGTCCTTGCTCACCAACCTCTGAATAAAAATTTTCTAAACATGATAAGTATAAAATTCTGAATAACAAGGTTAACAAGAATCTGTCATGTTTTTAGCTGCCAACTTCAAAATTTCATAACTATTAATTTACTCAACCAAATAAGGCATACAAATACTTATCAGAAAGGTTACAACATCTCCTGCCACCTAGAATTTAAATTAAAATTCAATCATAACAGTAACAACCTCGGAAACAAGGAACAAGTACAATCTGTCCACCCACTATTTTCAGCAGGACCATGAACTTAAAAATTTCATAACTAGAGTTGTACTTTGAATTTGCAAGAGTTTAAACCTAATCTGGAGAGCCCTTGAAGTCTATTTTCATCTCCAATAGGTTTCATAATTTAGTTGTGTTCCCACTGTCCAGTAGATCCAAAACACTCAGCCTCTGTTCCTGAACCAGAATCTGCCAATCTGAACTTGCAAAATTCATAAGTCCAGATTTACTTTGGATTTTTAAGAATATAAATACAATCTGGAAAGCTGTCAAAGTGTAGTATAACTTGGTTCTCGACCCCAATTTTTAAGACCTTGTTTTCTTATTCAAAATATCCACTTTTCTGACTGTGGTACAGTCAAGACAGAATCCGTTTTAAAACCCATTGCCGTATTATTGCCCCTTGAGGCTGGAAAATTTGAACTAAAACTTTGTTTCTGTATTTCATAGCACTATATATGAAATGTATTGTTACTCATGGAACATTGTACTCAATATTGGGTTTATGTTCCAGATGGGTGACCACGATTTTTAGGAGCTTTCACACGACGGGTGGCGCTACACCACCGGTCTTCACCACCTTGGATTTCCTACCCTTTTGTGGGACCTTCTATGCTTGTTGGGCTACGACGAGCCGCCCTCCTACAAGGGCCGCGAGATCAGCCACCACAGCGTGACTCTTGCAGAGGTGCACATCAGCGTGCCCACTCACCCACGCAACCTCGACATGGCGGGTATGGAGAGCATGGCGACTTGTGGTAGCCTTCGTGAGGGCTTGGAGAGAGTCGCCCACAAGGCTCTCACCCACTTCTATGGGCGCCACACAGCAGCGCTCTCTGGGACTCCATTTGAGATGATCCCCATCTGGTACCAGGCCAACCCGGTCTGGCAGAGGCGCATGAGGCGCATCAGCCGCGATAGGATCTCACCACGCGGGGTACCACCGTGTGTCTTAATACTCCGAGTACCTCCTCAACTTAGATGAGGAGGCTAGCAGCCACAACAGGATCCTACTGGCTGAGGCTGAGCAGGTCTGGGTGTAGAGGAATGACCTGCAGGCACAGGCCGATGCATAGTAGAGAGAGATTCAGCGGCTAACCGCTGCTCTTGAGGCTAGTGAGACTCATGTTACTGAGGTGACTGGACAGCATGACACCCTCGCGTAGGAGGTTGACAGACGTGGCGTGATTATGCAGCAGCGCGCCAACCACAACGAGCACCTACAGTATCAGTTGACGGCTGCACAACACGAGATGGAGCTTGTGGGAGAGGATTTAGAGACGCTGGCTCAGGAGAACCAGGGCCTGTAGCAGCAGCTAGAGGCGGCCCTTGCACCACCGGTAGCACCGGAGGAGGAGGTGTCGTAGGAGGATATGGACGAGGAGTCTGACATAGACTACGAGGCGCCAACCGGAGGCAGGACTTAGGAGGATGGTGGTAGACTAGAGACTCTGTAGTCAGGACTGGTAGGGTAGGTAACTTTTGTCGACCACGTGAGGATGTGGTATTTTGGGGGATCATTGTGTGAGATGCTTTTGTAACTCGATGGTCACAAGTTCTGAGTTTATGTACTTAAGACTATGTTGACTCAGGATATGTATTGGTTGTACCCTTTCCGCTATTGTTGTTGCACCAGAGTTTCATAAGAATTCCAGCTTGATTGTACTCTTTGACTCAATCGAAGTACTTTCCTTGTAGATGGCTGAAAACACCACTCAACCACCACCAGGTTGGGAGATCACCGACGACCTAGAGTTTACAGGGATGGTTCACCTATTTTGGAGAGTTCTCCAGAGATTTGGATATTCCATTCCGCCCACCTATGTTGGCAAGGAATTTCAGGAGCATGAAGTCGCCTCATGTGTCATCCATGTGGCGGTTCCCGTTAATTACTCGGTCATTCCCGCATGGGAATCGTGGACCATTAGCGTCATCGGGACAGATCTGCCTTCCACTTGGAATGTAGCTGCATTCAAGGCATTTACTCGGTTCTGTGAAGACCACAAGCACGATGTTGCTGGAACACCCATCGCCTTGCTGCCCATTAATGATGTGATGGACTTCGAGTGGATTAGGCGTGTGGATTTCATCTTTGATCCAAACCATCACCACCATGATCCTATGCTGCCCATAATAGAGTATTATGGCTTATCCACTTTCACCTTATGCACAAACTTGTGCTGGCGTCTGGATGTGTTTCATACTGCACTTCGACTTTTTGAAGTCGAAAAACAAGGTAAGTCTGAGGAAATTGCAGAACTGAACCAACAAATTCAAGCAAAGAATGAAGAGATGGATGCAATTATAGAAGAACATGACCAAGCCTTGCTAGATGTAGCAGATCTTGAGCATGATATGATTGAGGCTCAAGATGACTTGGACGCATTCAAGACTGCCCACCTTCCTATTGAAGGAAATTGGGATGAGATCATCATGGAGTATGGAGAACAAGAGGATGTATAGATGGCCTCGATCGGTATTAATGATGGATCTGGAGGAACCAGAAGAGCCTATGGAACCAGAAGAACTAGAAGAGTCGGAAGACATAGGCCAGGAGTAGTTGGATCATGACACCTCGATGTATGGTCGTGTACTATAAGTATTCCTAGTTCGGTGTAGGGGTGTGAATCTTGCACTATGTGTCCGCAATACCATAGGTAGGCATTAGCACGTATGTGTAAGAAATCATGCGATGATGTCCTTTTAACAACCGTGTGGTCTGAATTGAATTAATGGAGATGGTTGTCATTCTGAAAATTTATTCGTGCCTCTTGCAAATTTATATTCCTGCACATGTGTTTTATGGATTATTTTGAGGAATAACTAATGTGCAACCATATAAATTGCAGCATGGTGCGTACTCGGAATCAGGATGACCCTGAAAGCTCTCAGCAAGGAGCTCATGCTGAGCCCTCGCTAGCTGAGGTGTTGGCTGCTGCACTCAACCGGCAGCAAAATGACTCTGAGATTCTTTGTTGGCTAGTAGATATCACGTCCCACCTAGCTGGACAGGGAGGCCATCGTAACAACAACAATCAGCCTCGATAGAGCACCTACTCAGATTTTGTAGGTACTCATCCGCCAACCTTCAAGCGCACCAGAGAACCTCTGGATGCCGATCACTGGCTGCGCCAGACCGAGACGAAGTTCAGTTTGCTGGAATGCACAGAGCACTAGAAGGTGCTATTCACCACGCAATAACTCCAGGGCTCTGCTAGCGCCTGGTGGGCAAACTATGAAGCTTCTCTGCCCGCTGGATGCCGTGTTGAATGGAGTGACTTCAAGACTGCATTTCGTGCTCATTTCATCCCAGCCGGCCTCATGCAAAGGAAATTCTAGGAATTCATGGATCTAAAACAAGGAGGGATTAATGTCCTCCAATATTCTGAAGCTTTCAATCACCTTGCTCAGTAGGCCACTAAGTATGTTAATACTTAGGAGAAGAAGAGATACACATTTTTACGTGGGATGAATGCCACACTCAAGGAACGTCTGACTTGGCAGACAACCGGCACGAACAACGACTTGGTCAATGCTGCTATTGTCCAGGAAGGCGCCATGCACCAAGTTGAAGAGGAAGATCACAAGAGAAAGGCCCCTGCTAGTGCCTCTGCTGCCCCACAGGCGAAGCACCGCCTGATTTACACTTCACCTACCAGACAGCGTTTCCGGGCATCTCCGCAACATCAATATCAACAGTGATATGGTCAGAACTACTCGAGGCCACCCCAGCAGCAAAGCTTCCCACCTTGTGCACCGTACCAACAGTAGAACCCTCAGTACCGTGCACCATACCAGCAGCAGGGAAATCAGACTGCCCATGTCCCACAGCCTATTGATCGTGGGAGTAGTTATCCGTGCTACAACTGCGGTCGTTTGGCAACTTTGCCAAGAACTGCACTGCACCAAGGCGCAACAACAACAACAACAACAACAACAGCAGCAGCAACTCGCATCAGAACCCGAACAGGAATGTGAATGCACCATCACATGGTGCCCAAGTGAACTACACCCATGCGGAAGATATCCCTCAGGGCGAACCTGTGCTGACCGGTACGCTCTTGCTCTATCGCCAGCCTGTCCTTGCACTTTTCGATTCTGGTGCTACGCATAACTTCATTAGCAAAGCTTGTGTGCAAAAACGTCAACTCCACACCACCGTCATAAATAGATGCTACACCGTCCTCTCTCCTGCTGGACAAATTCTTGCTAACGAAGTAGTTTGTAAGGCTCCCCTAGAAATTAATCGGAAGATCTACCCCACTGATTTCATCATGCTCAAGGATCATGAGATCGACCTGATCATAGGTATGATTTGGATGAAAACCCATAGAGCCATGCTAGATATTGAGCCTCGCATCGTTCACATCAACTCTCCCTTGCATGGGAAGGACACACTTTCTCCAAATGCCAATCATCGAAAGCCTTGGTTGTCCATCACTTGGAAGGGTAATCACTCGAGAGTATTTCCGTGATTCATGAGTATCTGGATGTGCTTCCCGAGGACATCTCTGGTCTACCGCTTGACCGTGATATGGAATTTAAGATAGAGCTTCAGCCAGGAACTTCTCCAATATCCCGTTGCCCATATAAAATGGCCCCAAATGAGCTGGCTGAGTTGAAAAAGCAACTGAATGAGTTATTGGAAAAAGGATTCATTCGCCCAAGCACTTCACCCTGGGGCTGCCCTGCCATTTTTGTGAAGAAGAAGGACAAGTCTTTGCGTCTTGTCGTTGACTATCGGCCCCTTAATGAAGTCACTATCAAGAACAAATACCCATTACCCCGTATAGATATCCTCTTCGACCAATTGGTTGGTGCTAAGGTCTTTTCAAAGATTGACCTCCGTTCGGGCTATCATCAAATCAAGATCAGAGCCGAAGACATTCCAAAGACCGCCTTCTCGACTAGATATGGATTGTTTGAGTATCTAGTAATGTCATTCGGATTGACCAATGCCCCTACCCATTTCATGTACCTCATGAATTCAGTATTCATGCCCGAGTTGGAAAAATTTGTGGTAGTATTTATTGATGACATTCTCATCTATTCTAAGTCCAAGGAAGAGCATGCCAAACATCTTCGCATTGTTCTTCAACGCCTCCGAGATCACAAGCTGTATGCAAAATTCAGCAAATGTGAATATTGGTTGGACCGTGTGCCATTTCTTGGTCACATAGTTTCTGCAGAAGGTGTCTCGGTGGATCCTAGCAACGTTCAAGATGTGTTAGATTGGAAGTCACCAAAGACGGTTCATCAAGTACGCAGTTTCCTCGGGCTAGCTGGATATTATCGTAGGTTCATTCCAAATTTTTCTCGGCTGACCAAACCCATCACGGAGCTATTGAAAAAGGATAAGAAATTCAATTGGAATGACAGTTGTGAAGAAGCATTTCAAGCATTGAAGAAATTATTGACCACTGCCCCAGTACTGGCTCAACCAAACATCACCAAGCCGTTTGATGTGTATTGTGATGCATCTAGGACAGGACTTGGATGTGTGCTCATGCAGGAAGGTTGTGTCATTGCCTATGCATCTCGACAACTACGAAAGCATGAAGAGCTCTATCCAACTCATGATTTGGAGCTAGCTGTAGTTGTACTTGCACTAAAAATATGGAGGCATTATTTGCTCGAAAGCTTAGTGCACATCTACACAGATCATAAGAGTTTGAAATATATCTTTACCCAGACTAATCTGAACATGAGACAGCGTCGATGGCTAGAACTAATTAAAGATTATAACCTGGAAATTCATTATCATACAGGCAAGGCCAATGTAGTCACCGATGCGTTGAGTAGGAAGGTACACTACCATCACTTAGTACTGGAATATCAGAACAACGGCAACCACGTCACTGCTTCAGAACCCAGTCTCCACATTTTGCCTGCTATAGTGATTAGCAACCTTAGTGTACATTCTACTATTCATGAAGAAATCATTGCTGCACAGAAAAATGACATTGGTATGAATCATATCTGTCAAAACATTAAGAAGGGTAAAGCAAAATACTTCACTCAAGACTCCGACGGTACCCTATGGTTCAATAACCGTTTGGTAGTACGAAAGAACTTTGAACTTAGACGGAAAATCTTCGATGAAGCACATCACTTCAAGTACTCCATCCACCCGGGTAGTAATAAAATGTACCAAGATCTGAAGAAGAACTTTTGGTGGACAAGAATGAAGTGAGAAGTGGCTTGATATGTTGTAGAATGTGATACTTGCCAGAGAGTTAAGGCTGACCATTTGAAACAAGCCAGAATGCTCCAACCATCGAGTATTCCCGCTTGGAAATGGGAGGACATCAGCATGGACTTTATTGTTGGCCTACCTGTCACTTCGCGTGAGCATGATTCCATTTGGGTCATTGTGGACCGACTCACCAAATTTGCTCATTTTCTGCCGGTCAACAATAAATACAGCATACGGCAGTACATAGAGCTATACATTGCAAGAATTTTAGGTCGTCATGGAGTACCCAAAACCATCATCTCAGATCGTGGTTTGCAGTTTGTCGCTCATTTCTGGGAATAGCTGCATGCATCTTTGGGTACAGGCCTAATTCATAATTCTGCTTACCATCCCGCCACCGATGGATAGACAAAGCGTGTCAACCAAATTTTGGAAGATATGCTTAGGGCATGTGTTTTAACACATGGTGGTAACTGGGATGAGTATCTACCCTACGCTGAATTCTCGTATAACAACAGTTACCAGGAGAGTGTGAAAATGTCACCATTTGAAGCACTCTATTGTCGCAGTTGTAGAACACCGTTAAACTGGTCTGAATCTGGAGAAAGAGTAACCTTTGGTCCTGATCTTATCAAGGATGCAGAAGAAAAAGTACATACCATCCAGGCAAATCTTAAAGCCGCTAAATGCCGCCAAGAGAAGTATGCAAACAGGCGACGCATGCCATTATATTTCAATAAAGGTGACTACGTCTATCTCCGCGTGTCACCTATGAAAGGCATCCAACGGTTTAGAGTCAAAGGAAAGTTAGCTCCCCGTTATATTGGGCCATTCCAAATTTTGGAACGATGTGGAAAGGTAGCCTACAAGCTGGAGTTACCTGCCAATCTATCTGGAGTTCATAATACCTTCCATGTCTCTCAGTTGAAGCGGTGTCTCAAGCCAGCCATTGACAAAGCCTTGGAAGAGTATGACCAACTCCAACCCGATCTCACATACTCCAAACAACCGATAAGGATCCTCGATGAGAAAGAGCGCACAACCCGTAAAAGAACACTCCAATTCTACAAAGTTCAATGGAGTAATCACTCAGAAGACGAATCCACATGGAAATCTGAAGAATTTCTGGGTACGCATTACCCGAAATTTTGGTCGTCATACGTAGGTATGTTTTGACCACCGTACTTCCCTCTAGTTTGCCTTGTTCATAATCTTGGGATGAGATTTTTTTAAGGAGGGAGGGCTGTGACACCCCAGGTGTCTCACTTCTAATTAACAAACATGAAGAGCATAAATCATGATCAATATAACATGAAATGATAAGAGCCCATCCATTGATTTAATTCTAGGCAAATAAAAACCCTGCAACCAAGTTATTGAAGCAACTTAAAATTTCAATATAACTCATGCCAAATGAATTCATCAACAGTTTGGTAATAATCAAATAGAATATTATGAATTTATTGGGCATATTATCTGTTTAGCAAGACCCATAATTAATTAATTAATGCTTAATTAACTAATTAATGCATTTATTAAATTCTAAAAATACTTAGATGAAAATCACAAATAAACTTCACCAGAGTGTTCTCCACCATTTAAATAGTCAGTCCACCAATTTTGGCTATTTTTGGAATTTTCTAGCTATTTTATTTTGAATTTACACTGGCTAGGGACCTATGTGTAAGAAATCAAATTCCAGTAGGGGTGCCGCGCAAAATCTTCTTTTCCTCCTCCTCACTGGCGCAAAATCTCCCTGCCGACACCGGCGCACCGCCCGGGCCTCCTTCACTCCTAGCCTCGGGACCTCGCAAGCTACAGCGCGCCTGCTCTCTGCCTCTGCCCCTCTGCTCTCCGCCGCGAGCTCGCCCAACGGCCCCCTCTTCTCCTCTCTGCATGCCACCGAACGACCCGGCCGCTCTCACTTCCCCAACCACCCCAGCCCCCTGCGCAACCTCAAACCACACCGCGAGCTCACAAGAGCAGCGCGCTCTCGCTCTCGCTCTCGCTCTCTGCTCTCTGCTCTCTCCCATTTCCCCTCTCCCTCCCCCGTTCTACCATTGTTGAGCAGAGCCGAAGCTTGAGCTCGACCGTCGCTGTTCCACTGCTTTTCCCTATGCGAGCAAAACCCCATCACGCGCGCCTCACCCTCTTACACCTTCCCATGCCCCTGCTTGGCCGATTTCCCTCGCGCATTGGTTGAATCGAAAGGAAAATCAAGGTGAACCCCTTCGGCGACCCCCTCTGCCGCTGCCTTAAATTCGCGACCTTTGGTGAGCCACCCTTCCTCTTTTCTCTTCTCCTTCGTGCGCAACTCCCCGTCGAACACGCCAGACCCGTTTCCTCTGTTTTTCTTGCACGAGATCACCGGCAAACTCAATTCTTCCCCGGCCATCTTCTCTGCTCTGCCCCGATTGAGCCACCTCGCCGACTAGCTCCCACCTCTGGCCTGTTTCCTCGACGACATCATCAATGCCGTCGTTCGCCTTCAATCACTGAAGCTCTACGAGACGACAACGACCGAGTTGGTGCCCTGTACCGCTTCCGCGACCTCGTCAAACTTCATTTACCACCGCTTCTCGTCGCCAACCCCTCCCAGTGAGCCTCCGTCCTCGCCAAACCCCTAGATGTGTCCGCCTCGACATGCGTGTCATGCGCATGGTCCTGCGGTGAGCTTTCCTCGCGCGCATCCGCCAGCGTCGACTTTGATCGCGCTCCGGCGAAGCCCCGGCGCCGCTGACCCCCGCGCACACTTGCGCCTACTGGCATCCGATGTGGCGTCGATGTGTCGCCAATGTGGCTGCTGACGTGGCTGTGCTCATACTTGATAAACCCAGAAAAATGCCAGAAAAATGCTTAAACCTTTGAAAAATCATAGTAAATCGAATTCAAACCCACTGAGGCCCAAATAGATATTGTTAGGTTCATCATGAAGTGCTTTATTTTAGTAGAATGACAAATAACTGTCTCTATACATTTATTTTTGTTGACACATTTAATAGTCCAAACACCAATTAATTCACCAGAAATTCTAGGAATGGAATTAAATCCTGATTTTTGGCATGCTAAGTAAACACATGAATAGTTGCCACCCCAAATTTTGGTTGGTAAAAATATGACTTATTTTATGCTCTGGAGATTATTTAGGGTTGGTGCTTAAATTAATTCTAGTAATTATTCTATAAATTATCTGCCGATGCCACTTGGCCTAAAAATCACTCATATAATCCTCTGTTCACAGTAAATCACACTTGTCCAGAAACACAAATTTGTTTTACTAGTCAATTTAATTGCTCATATCACTCATCTACTTAACAATTTAAATAACAACCCCTCTTCTCTGAAGAATATGGCTTTGAGAATATAATAATAATTTATTTGATATCAAAACATGATATGCTTGCATGTATCATATCATTGCATATAACGGTGTTACGACAATACCGTTAACACCTTTGTCATCATACAGGTAACGACAACCAGGAGCCTGAAGAAGCTCAGGAACAAGAGATTGAATCTACTAACACTATTGTCGATCCAGGCAAGCCCCGGTTTACATTCGCCTATTTACAAATTTTGCTAGTTACAATAACACTAGTCTCTATACTTATTGTTGCATTAGGTCATAGGAGTTGATTGAAACCCATTTGCATAATACCCAAAATGACCTATGTTACTGTCTTAGATCTTAGTAGAATCGGTACTATTATGCTATGCTTAGTAGTTGCTAGTCTCGTTAGATACCATTATTACTTAGGAGTGAACTTGACCACTGGAACGGGAACTAATAAAAGAATGTTATTTTGATATTATGACCGGGCAGGGATTAAGCATGTGTAGGTTGGCAGCAACACATGGGTGTTGACTGTGGTATCCCTGCCTTGTCGAACCTAGGACCTGTCCATGGTCGGCCCCTTGATCAAGTATTGAACAGTAATGAATGCATGCTAACCTATGGGCACTAGTAAACCGATGTAGCATTAAAGGTCTCTTGCACTAAGGTCGGTTAAAGTGCATTGGTCATTGATCCTCCTGTTGCTGGAGTGGGTGGTTCAGACCACGAAGTACTGTTGGCAGAACGGCATGCCCACTCGACGTCACCACACCCGGGCTGAGGTGTAGGTGCTTTTCTTGCGAAAGGTTGCCATATACGACCTTAATTGGTGCGTATGTGTCGTGCATTTCGGGTTTTCCCAGCTGGTGTAAATCGATTGCAATTGCTGTCCCTCGCAGTAATGAGTACCGCTTGGTCACCGCGCCAGTCACGTAGTTGCACTGGATACTTGGGATTGATTAGGATGTCTATTGTTGATGATGATTATTGCTACTCTTCTATTGTACTTACTCTATGTATTTTTATATTATCTTATTGTTGCCACTAAAGTTACATTTCAGTTCAACCCATTAAATTGGCAATTAAAACTTGATAGAACTGATAGGTTGCTTAGCGCGAGTCCTTTCAAACAAGCCACCTATTAGAGCCTGTGCATGTCTAGGTGTTCGACGGGAAAGCCTTGCTGAGTAATTAGTACTCAGGATTTCTGTCATTATTGTTTTCAGGTAATGAAGAAATAGAATTGCCTGTAGATGTGCTGCCCTCGGACATGCAAGTCCCTGAGGATTGGACTGCCCACTGGGAGTCCGACTTCCCGCCGCAGTGATGTTGCGTGATGCTAGAGCAATGGTTCTTCGGGCATGAACCATTACTATGCTGTATTGTCGAGCTCGTAGCTCCTTATCGTTATTTACTTCCACTGTGTTTTGAAAAACATTATGAACTTGTAATATTCCGTGGCACTCTGATGACTTCATGATGTAATATTCAACTTAAATTCGAACCAATGTTGTATTATCAAGTGTCTGCATTATCAGCACCGTCGGGACCTCGATCCTTCAGGAAGGGGAGCCAAACAAGGCGGGGAAGCCTCAAAGATGAGCACTTGGCTCTGATACCACTTGTAAGGACCAAAGGTGTACCGAGAGGGGGGGGGTGAATCGGTAAGCCGGTCACAAATCGAAATATTATGATGTCGAATAGTGCGAAGAAGAGACAAATAATGCAGACATTGAGAAAGTGGACACGAGGGAGAGCTGAGCTGAAGAGAAAGTCTGTCCTGCTCCCCCCGTCGGTAAGACCCCTGAAAGTGATAGTCCCCTAGACTGAGCTATCATCAAGGCAATGAAGTGTCCTGGCTGAGTCTGCAGCTGCTGGTACTTTGGAAGCGCTGAAGGTTCTCGCTGCTGACTGGCCTACCTCTGGGTCAACTCCGTCATCTGTGTCATCACGGTGGTAAGAAGTGTAGTCTACTGCCTCTGAATCTCTACCTGACTCCTAATGACATCCATAATCTGACGTCTGTCCTCAGCTACACTCTAGATGAACTCACCCAGGCGTCCTGCAAGCGCTGTCACAGTGACAGCGCCCGCTGACTGTGAACCTGTCGGCGCGAGTGGTGCTCTTGTACTGGCTGACTCAGGAACCACCGTCTCTGGCTGACCTGCCTGCTCATGAAGTACTAGTGGTGACTCTCCTCCTCCTCCCCTGTCTGCTGGCTAGAGGCTGACTGTGATGCCCTGGGGACTCGAGGGACATAGCTGGTGGTCGCCTCAGGGAATGCTTCATACTGTTCCTCCATCACTAGGCTCGTCCTCCTCAATAGATAGCAAATATAAGGTGTAAGGACCAAAGGTGTATCGAGAAGGGGGGGGTGAATTGGTCAACTGCTCACGAATCCAAATACTTCAATTTCCACTACTTGAGTCTAACAAGAGAATCAGCCTAAACAATCTAGTAGGCCAAGACCCTATAGATGCTAGTGTTAATGATAAGAGAAAGCACGGAAGCCAAACACACTAGCCTATGCAAGCCACAATTCAACCTAGTTACTAGAGCACACAATTGCGGAATAGTAAAGAGAGGGTCAATGAATGCTCATGATTTTTTCCCGAGGTCTCGGAAGGATGGCACCTTCCCCAACTCCTCGTTGTACCACTCCCACCGGAGTTCCGGTCCCTCCCACCACCAAGTGGAGTTCTCGCCCACGAGCCCGCAATCACTCCTAGAGTGAAGTCATGGTGTGCGTCACTGCTGCACAAAGTACAAGCTCGCCTCGCTCGAGAACTTGCCGTACTCCCCGAGCCGACACGGGCACTCACTAGCGATGCCCTTTCAACGGCGGGCTCAAACCGTGTACAAACGTGTGACGGCCTTCACAACCGATCACGATAGGCTCGATCACCGACACCTAACAGGTCTAGGTCTCACCATAGACCAAGAGTAACAAACTAGATCACACCCTCAAGGATACCCTAGCCTTAGATGTGCAAGATGCTCAAGTTACTCTCCACTAGCACTCTCAAGATATGCAATATCTCCTCTTAGTGCTCTTCTCTTTTCCCCTTGGACCTTACCAAATGCTCTCAGGTATTACACTAGCCAAGAGAGGTCCAAAGGACCCTAGCAACAAAGTTGTATAGGCTCCCAACCTCAAACTAGCCATTGCTTCATGAAATCAGCTTCCCAGGCCTACAAACCGGACAGTCTGGTCACTGCTTGACCGACAGTCCGATCACTGTAGCACACCACACTAACGGCTTTGACCCTTGCTGATTCTCCTGCTGACCGGGCCGTACGCACACCTGACCGGACCGTACGGTCTGTTTCTCCCTCCAGTCCAGAAACATTTCACGCTGAAGCTTCCTTGCTACCCTGTGCAAGCCCTACTGATCGGACCGTCCAGTCCGTACAAGTTCTGCCACAGATAGACTCCTCGCTCCTCGCTATATGTCCCAGACAACTCCCCATAGTGACTGTACAGTTCAGTCTCCGTTGACCCCTCTGTCCGATCTCTATTTCCAGAAGTTGAAACTTATCGTCCTCACTTGACTTTGTTTCCCGGCTTCTTCAAACAGCTCCTTGACTTCTCCACTGTCACCTAGTGCCTGTGATTTCACCGAGCAACCTTTCACATCACCGACTAGATATGACCTAATAGAATAACCTAGACCACCTTGATAGTCCGGTTTTTCCTATGGACTCAAATCCCTAACAACTAGGCAAGTGTACCTAACAATTGCACCATAGCATGTTCTCCACTTTGATCCATCTTCATCAACCCTTGGACTCCATCAAGTTCACAAGCCTTTATGCTTGTGGTCATTGTCATCAATCGCCAAGGCGACCATCATCCATATGATTTGTAACAGAGTTTAGAGATGATTCCTACCTAGACAACAATCATGTAGATATTAGCCCACAATTTCATAGTTGTCATCTATCACCAAAACATTCATACCTTAGGGATCCAATCATCAATGGTCATGGAGCTTACATAAGGGTCGTTGACCAAGTGACGTCCTCCCACTCTCTCAGAAATGACCTCCTCCATCCCTCCAATCAGAAGATCTGTCAAGTCGAAGTGCTATCTCCTCAGAATCGCCATGATTGCCCACTGGTGAAGAAGTGTAAACTCCTCCCTGTAGCGAGACCTAGGGATGATAGTCCTGGTGACTATCACTCTCACCACCTTGGCCTCTGCAGTGAGTCTTGCAGAGCCTCTCTCAAAGCCTGGTGTGTGAGGGGGTGGGAAAGCAATCGACACCATGTCATCTGAAGGTAGCTTCCCTCCCCGAGGTCTACGGGGTGGTGCAAGTGTACCGTAGGCACTCCTGTCAAGCTGGAAGTCCAAAGCCTGGAGTCCTAGGTTAGCTATCAAATCCTGTCTCGTAACACGCTGTGGCTGCCCTCTGAATAGAAACCAGAACTCTGAGCGATCCCTGGCAACCCACAGCGTGGCATAGACCTCTAGCACCATGTCCTCCATGTACATGTGTGGAGCAGTAACTAGCTCTACAAGCCCTGGCAAGTACGTGAAGTACTGCTCCATCTCTGTGCCGGTGGCCCTCCTCATGGCCTTGTAGGTCATGTACTGCTGCAGAACAAAGAGTCTGTCCCTCCTCTTCAGGCTAAGGTAGCATCTCAGACCCTCTCCAATCCTTCTCTTGAGGACTGTCCAGTACCTCTCTCCAGCAGCGGGGTCTCTGGGAACAGGAACCCACTGCTCGAAGGCAATCAGACGTAGCACCTTAAGGTCCTTTGTAGGAACCTTATGTATATCTGGCTCTCCGGCTCACTGTGCCAGACTCTACAGCCTCCTCGTGCACACTGCATAGGTGCACCTCGGGTCTCCTGCCCGTTGAGTTGTCCTCTAGGGAATTATCTGCTCAGTCTCCTCAAGCTCCTCCTCCTCTGACTCAGACTCTGAGGTCTCCTCCTCTGACTCCTCCTCCTACTGCCTAGAGGATCCCTGCTCTGCAGTCCTCGACGATCTGTCCTGATGAGAAGTCGGAGTACGCTACAACCACTGCGGTGGTACAACGCCAACTGCTAGAGGTGTAGTCATGTATCTGGTGCTCCTCCTGAGACCCTGGTCCTCAGCTGGCTGACTGGTCCTCAAACATGATCCAGGTGTCTTGCGTGACTGCTCCATGGCCTCTAGGTGCCTAGAAACCCTCCTGGCTCTCTTTGACTCTGGATCCAACCTCGATTTCTTCCTGGTCTTGGGCTTCTCAGGCATCTTCCTTTTTCCCTTGTCCTGTCCTGACCCTGCCATTTCTGCTGCTACAGACTACTGTCACTGCACGCACGTAGGTATAGATAGGATGAGCATAGACACTAATACATCTATAAGCAAAGCACCGGTAGGAAAGAATGCATAATAGAAGTCCTAGCACTGAATGAAGGACATGATCACTAGACAAATATGCAAAGTAACAACAGCGATCATCGACTATATGTGGCTGGTGCGAGTCATCTAGTGTGCAGTCAAATAATAGGTAATTAATCTAACATAGACCAAACAGGAGATAAACCCTAGACATGCAATTAATAGGTACGCAATTAATTAATTGCATCCTAGGTTGAGCTAATTAACCAACTAATGCAACTAATGATAAAAAAATACATCTCATTACATTAAATTGGTCAATTACTCGAAATTAGGGCACGTGACGATGAATTGGGAGAAGGCTCAATACCCTGGGGAGTCCGAAGTTGAGATACCTAGAAGACGCGCAACCGATCGTCTGAAAGCTCAGATTTTTGGCTTGCCGGCAATGGAGAGAAGGGGCATGTCTTGCCCTAGCAATCGGTGATGCTGGGTTAAGTGGACTAGGGATTGTGTGCACAAGGTGGAGGGCAATAGAGGCGGTGCTGAAAACAGATGGCAATGGTGGCGGCTCTGTGCTTGTGGCGGCGGCTCAGGGGTTGCGGGTGCGCGCGAGAGCGAGGGCGAGCGGCAGCGGCGCGGGGTCAAGGGCGAGCACGGGCGTGCAGGACGCTGTGCGGTGTCTCGTCGGCGGCTGCGGTGGGTCGGCCGAGCGCGACAACGTTGGCGACGGAGAGGCGAGAACGGAGGGTGCACGTTCTCGGCTTCGATCGATTGGAACGAGGAACCGGACAAGTTGATTTTGACCTAGGTTAAATATTAGATTGATGTCTGAGATCCATAGAAGGATAGATTGATGGTAAAGATCTAGGATTCCAGGTAAAGACCGGACCGTCCGCACACTAGACCAGACTATCTGGTCACTTCGGGGGTTCCGAAAATGAGAATTCTGGAGGACCGGAACTTGAGCAGACCACACTGTCTGATCTTTAGAAAGGTTATGTCCAGTCTCCATTTTCTTTCTCCCTGAAGCACTATGCATCACTACACAGACCGGACTGTATGGTCTGATGACCGGACCATACGGTCACCACCAGGATTTTGCTGAATCAAGGAATTTCTCTATTTTCCAAGTGCCCTCGCTAAACACACAAAAAACAATGCACTTGGAATATATAGGGAACTCTCAAACACTCATTTTCAAATAGTGGCACTCTATGGCCTTAGAATTTTCGCAAATGCCAAATGAAGAATCGAGCAAATAAGAACCAAGGCAATTAAGAACCAAAAGGGCATGTATGAGCCTTAGTCCATGATCCACATGCGTAGATTTAACCCCGGAGTTCACAAGAGCTTGCTCGATGGGCATGAAACAAAATCCTTTCCTTTGGTCACACTTATGGAGATGTAATCTCATATAGAGCATGAAGAACAAATATCTGACAGTGGGACAAGCCTACTTTGTGTTAACTATATGATGCATGCAACAAGCATTTTACATACGCAACAAAAGTAAACATGCCATGTGAATGAAAGCAATATTAAAAACAAGACACAAAGGAAACCTAACAATGTCAAGTTTGAACCCCTCCCAAGCTTATTCACTATAAGCCATACCCTTGCCTTGAGAGAAATCAAACCACCATCTCAAGCACTCCCCCTTGCTTATAGTTATCTTGGATGGGTTAGACATTGACTAATTTTTATGGTTCCTCCCAAGAATCTCCATGTGGACGGCTCTACCACGTGTGAGCCTCTCAAAGCCGTCCAGCACCATCTTCCTCTCTACCTTGAGCTTGTGATATTCCTCCAAAGAAAATGGCTCAAGAGAAGAAACCTCGACCGAGGTGGTTAGTTCATCACATATAGTAGACACATCACTCTTAGATGAACTAGAGGAGGGAGAGGCAAGGTTCTCAACATTGATGGCCTCGTAAGCAATCTCAAGAGCCTTGGACTTCTCATGAAGCTCTACATGATCACCCTTGAGTTTGTCATAACTCTTGTTTAGGACCTCATGAGATGTGACAAGGTCCTTGAGCTCACTCTCAAGGTCAACAACACGGTCCTTAGCCAACTTACATCTTTCCTTACCACATCTAACATTTTGGATTTTTTATGGCAAAGTCGTGAGCTTGCTCAAGCGTACTCCACATCTCGGCAAACGTGTGCTCCTCATCATCACTATCATCGCTGCTCTCATCCTCACTCTCCCCAAGTTGGCTTGCGGCCATGAGGCACATGGGAGGTGGAGGAAGAGCTCGTGGAAGTGTGGTCTTGATCATGACTAGGCCGGCCACTTCTTCATCACTTTAGAAAGAGGACTCATCACTTGAGTTATCACTTATCCACTCTCCTACAAGGGCCTTGCAAGAGAACTTCTTCTTGTAGTCTTGAGCTTTGCCTTTGCCCTTGCTCTTGTCCTTGTTGAAGTGTCTCTTCTTCTTGTGCTTGGCCTTGGGGTGTTCTTCTTCTTCTTCACTTGAATCTTGTGACTTGAATGCTTCTTTCTTGGGCTTTGGGCACACTCGAACAACGTGATTGTTTGAGCCACAATGGAAGCACTTGCCCCTTGACTTGCAAGCAAACTTGTTCTTGAAAGTCTTCATCTTCTTCATGAGAAGAGCAAAGTCCACGTTCAAGTCATATTCATCATCATCCTCAATGATCACCTTCTTCTTGTTCTTCTTGCTCTTGCTAGATTCTTGCTTGTCAGCCGATAGAGCATGGTTGGATGGTTGAAGATCATCCATCCCCAAATTGTAGCTCACGAAGGCGGTAATCTTGTCAAGTACTTCCTTCATGGTCTTGGTCTTGAGGTCACCTTGCAAGATGAAGGTGATGATGGACCCATACTTGGGGTCCTTGAATAGCCTCAAGAATCTTCTTATCACCTCAACGGGCTTTGTTGGTTGTCTTTATTTCCCTTTTTAAGCCTACCAAATAAACTTTGACAAGCATGAAACTCTTGGAAAGAACCTTGATCGTTAATAGAACTAACGAGTTCCATGAGTTTTGGTGAGATATGTGCTTGCAGGGTCAAAAGGGCTAACAATATGCAAAAACATGAAGAAACGCCCCATCGGCCGATCACGACTGTGAAACAGCCTTTTTCTATTGGCTGACAGGGTGGTTTGAGGCTAAATCAGGATCCGTACAGGGTCGTTTGAGGTTGAAATCAGAATCCGGGTAGGGTCGTGATGGCCGAAATCAGAACCTGGCCGACAGGGTCGTTTGAGGCTGAAATCAGGATCCGGGCAGGGTTGTGATGGCTGAAATCAGAACCTAACCGACAGGGTCATATCAGGCTGAAATCAGCCACTCGGCTGGTCAAAACAGAGTCGTCATCAAGTTGATCATCTGACCCAACTGATTCTGCAAAACACTCCACCATGAAGCAGTTTTCTCCTCCCGGACCAAAAGTAATGAAATATGGCTAAGGAAAAGAGGTCCACGAGTGGCATAACCAGGAGAAGTCATGGGGTGACCCGGAGGGGATCGGCACCCAGTTAGGCCGCTGCCTGTCCTGACCCGCCGCCCGACCTCCCTTGCCGGCCGGCCTAGCATGCCGCCCGGCCTGGATATGCCACCCAGTGTCGCCAGCCCATGAGGCCCATGAAGCCTACCGGCCCCAAAATAAAGAAGTCGGTAGCCACTAACCCAACAACCGACATCAGAGTAAAATCTAAGCCATCTAGGGGAATTCGGTCAGGAAACTGACATAATCTTAGGTCCGCCCGGCTTGGGCCGCCGCCTGGCCTAGCCTGCCGCCCGGCATACCCAGCCGCCCGGCACACGTGGCCGCCCGGCATGGCCCGCTGCCCGACGGACCGACTTTTGCCCACCGATTCTCCGTCACCTATAAATGCATGCCAGTCCATTGCCACGAAAAGGGAGTGAAGGGTTTCAGAAGAAATAAGCGTTAGTTCCAAATTTTACCCAATTAGAAGAGTAGAGGTGTAGGAGGAGTTCAGGATGCTGGCTCCTTCAACTTGTGCCTCGTTGATGAAGCTCATGCGTGAGTAATCTCCCTCGTCTTTGGGGCCGGGTAACATGTAGTAGAATTCTTGCCCAAGTAATAAAGTGAGTATTTCTGTCCTTTTATTCTACGGGATCCTTGTGCAAATATTTTTATTGCTTCATAGCATTATCTTGTTATGTTTACCAATTCTAGAACTGGTATGAAAGTCTATATTTAGACGTGGTGTTTAGACTTAGCTTTCCTGGGATTGCATTCGTCCCCACGGGCTGTGTGGTAGGCGGTAGGTGGTGACAGCCCTGTCCGTCCAATATTGAACTCCACCACGTTCGTGAAGTCTCAAGCAGGGTTGTCTAGCGTCAACGTGCCCACTAGTACATGTGTTTAGTTACTGACCCTTACCTATGGATTGTTAACGTGCCCTGAAGCAGATATTTGGAAATAGAATTCTCACTAAGTTATTTAGAGAAGGTTCACTGCATTAGATTGCCTGGCCCGAGGACTTCTTCTTCCTATAGAGTACACTTTATTCTGCCCCCTCATCACAAGGACTTGATAGATTAGGAGTGACACTTTACTCGTTCCCTGTGGAAATCGATACTCTAGAATACTCCCGCGTGAAAGCTATGTCAGCATCTGTACGCTTGTAGATATTCCCTGTTAGGCTTAAGAATCACCAACAAGCTTTCTGGCGCCATTGCCGGGGAATGGTAGAAGTGCCATTCTGAATTCCATCTCATCCGCTAGTTTTCTTTGTTTTTCACCCTAGCTACGTTCATGGAATTACCCTCCATTAGCCAGTTCTCAGCTCCCAAGGCTGAAAACATAGAGCCCCCAAGCTCAGCTTTACCAATCGAGACCCAAAATTATGAGATCCGCCCAGAACTCATACTTTTTGTTCAGTCAACGCCCTTCTTAGGGGAATGCTCGGAAATCTCTTACGCCCACCTTCAACACTTCGAGTTAGTCTGCTCTACTGTGAATATACATGGTGTCCATAAGGACACATTAAGATGGAAACTCTTTCCGTTTTCACTAAAAGATGCAGCAAAAACATGGTACATTCATCATGTTGAGGATGTTGAAGGAAGTTGGCCCTCCTTGAGAGAATTTTTCTGCAAGAAGTTCTTTCCGCTATCAAAGATAATTGAATTATGAAGGAAGTTAATAAATTTCGAGCAAAAGGATCAAGAACCACTAGGAGCTGCTTGGGAGAGATTGCTTTCATACACCATAGTTGGCCCAGACTTAGGACTACCCGAATGTATGCTCTTGCAACATTTCGTCTGGGGACTTAAGCCTGAGAGCGCCAAATTCCTAGATATAGCCGCTTGTGGTGCATTTGTGTATACCACACCTGTTGAAGGAAGAGGATTCTAGCCACAATTCTTCGTCACCTCAAAAATTATCATCCCACACCTTCAAAGGATCACTCAGAGGATGCATAATTAGCCGACCTCGCCCCTGTCTTCACCACACCAGATCCCCCAATCATAGAAGAGGTCAATTGTTCTCCAACATTTAACACTCTAGACACATACCTATTTCGCCACGAATCACCCTTCTCTCTACAAGAAGCCGAGGTTGAACGGTTGCCTCTTCCCGAAATATGGGAGGATGACGATGATCTCTCATATATTGGAAATGTTCGAACAATGCCAGTAGAAATGAGAATGGATTTTGCACCTGTGGAGCCAGAGGAACCCAATTGGGAAGAGAGGGAGACTCAGAAAGAACAACTTTTTAACCTCTCTTCCATTTTGAGTCAAGAGTGGATAGAGGAATCTCAAGCTGATCTAGATCTGGTAATTTTTAGGCCAAAAGCCCCCAAGATCTCAATAGAAAACAAACAATTCTTGCACATGGACACCCACTATGATCTCCAGGCCAAGATAAATTTTATGACAAAATCAGCTGCGTCTACCCTACTTCTCTCGGGATCAGTGGACAAATCCCTAAAGATCCTTCGGTTAAAGAAGAGAGTCTATCCATGCGAACGGGTTGTTCCTAATATTGAAGTAGACATTAATGGCAACTCCTTTGCTCTGGGTTTCCATATCTTCGATGTGCCAGATAAAACCTTTGCCGTCATTGGCATGCCCATCATGTACCTCACAAAATCCAAAGGAGATAAGCTATCATTCTCACTTGGAAAATCTTCATATACAATGAACATCACGAGATCAATGAACTCAGCTTCTGAGCCATCAACCGAACCAAATATCATGGAGGAAATTCTATCAGCCGACATTACAATTGCCTCCCAAACCAATGAACTAGAAGAAGTAGCCCATCATGCACCTTATAGAGGAGGAGCAAGAAGGAAGTTTTGTTGAACTCGACAAAAATGAGCCAACAACCCCTCCAACCATTGAGCTTAAACCACTTCCCTCTGACCTCAAGTATGTCTTCCTACACGACAACCAGAACACACCCGTCATTGTCAGTGACCAGCTGTCCCCTATGGAAGAAGCTAAGTTAGTTGCGGTGTTGGAAGAATACATGTCAATCATTGGGTATTCCTTAGCTGACATTAAGGGAATAAGCCCCACTTTTTGCACTCATTGCATCCCCATGGAGCCAAACAATAAGCCCACAAGAGAGCATCAGAGACAACTAAATAATGCAATGCAGGAAGTCATTAAGAAGGAAATTCTAAAGCTCTTGAAGGTCAGAATTATCTACCCAATCCAAGATAGCCAGTGGATTAGCTCAGTTCAAGTTGTCCCCAAGAAGGGAGGAATGACAGTTGTCAAAAATGAGAGGAATGAATTGATACCCCAACGTACAGTTACGGGTTGGCGCATGTGCATAGATTATAGAAAACTCAACAAAGCAACCCGTAAAGATCACTACCCACTCCCCTTCATAGACGAGATGCTTGAGCGCTTAGCAAAGCATTCATTCTTCTGCTTCTTGGATGGTTTCTCAGGTTTCCACCAGATTCCCATCCACCCAGAGGACCAAGAAAAGACAACTTTTACTTGCCCCTACGGCACCTTTGCATACTGATGGATGTCGTTTGGACTTTGCGCACCAGCCTCCTTCCAAAGATGCATGATGGCCATCTTCTCAGACTTGATAGAAAAGGTCATGGAAGTTTTCGTGGATGACTTTTCTATCTATGGTACAACCTTTGAGGCATGTCTGAACAATTTAGAGAAAGTCTTGACAAGATGTAAAGAGAAAGACCTTGTTCTCAACTGGGAGAAGTGCCATTTCATGTTGAAAGAAGGAATTGTCCTAGGACACAAGATCTCATCAAAAGGGATAGAGGTGGATAAAGTGAAAATAGAGGAGATCGACTCCTTGCCACCACCCTCAAATGTAAAGGGAATCCGCAGTTTCCTCGGCCATGCCGGCTTCTATAGGAGATTTATCAGGAATTTCTCTCAAATATACAGACCCTTGACAAACCTCCTAGCTAAGGACACTCCGTTCAACTTTGATGAAGAATGCATGGCTGCATTTGAAAGGCTAAAAAAGGCATTAGTCATAGTCCCTATTATCCAGCCACCAGAATAGGAGCTACCCTTCGAGATCATGTGTGACGCAAGTGACTACGCCATTGGAGCTATCTTAGGACAATGCAAGGAAAAAAAGCACTATGCAATCTCCTATGCAAGTAAGACTCTAACAGGCCCCCAGCTCAACTATGCCACCACATAAAAGGAGTTATTAGCAGTCGTCTTTGCCATAGACAAATTCAGATCCTATTTGGTTGGGTCGAAAGTCATCATATACATAGACCACGCAGCCCTCAAGTACCTTTTGACAAAGAAAGATGCTAAGCCCTGGCTCATTCATTGGATCCTTCTTCTTCAAGAATTTGACATAGAAATCCGGGATAAGAGAGGAGTCAAGAATTCAGTGGTAGATCATCTCTCGCACTTACAAAATTCCAGTCAGGATGAGCTACCTATAGACGACTATCTCTGGGATGACACCCTTCTAAAAGTCTCTTTTGTAGATCCCTGGTATGCAAATATTGTTAACTACCTCGTAGTGGGGTACATACCACCAGGGGCAGATCAAAAGAAGATCATGAGCGACAGTCGGATACACCTTTGGGATGACCCCTGCCTCTTTCAAGTATGCTCAGATGGTCTGCTAAGAAGATGTGTTCCCATACAAGACACTCTAAAAATCTTGGAAAGATGTCACTCATCCCATTATGGTGGGCACTAAAGATGGCAAAGTGGATTTTTCTAGCCTACCATGTACCAAGATGCAAAAGATTTTGTCCGGTGATGTCCTAGGTGCCAAAAACACGGAAATATCAACTCAAGAGATGCTATGCCTCTCACTAACAATCCGTAAGTTGATATTTTTGATGTTTCGGGAATTGATTATATGGGACCCTTCCCAAACTATGAAGGATTCGAGTATATCTTAGTGGTTGTGGACTATGTCTTGAAATGGGTAGAAGCAATGCCCTGCAGGTCAGCAGACTCAAAGCACGCTACAAAGATGTTCAATGAGATCATTTTCTGACAGTATGGGGTACCACGAGTAATGATAAGTGATGGAGGCTCTTACTTCATTGACCGTACTTTCAAAAAAGCCTTGAGCAAATTAGGAGTAGATCATAGAGTTGCCACACCATACCATCCTCAAACTAGTGGCCAAGTGGAAACCTCCAACAAGCAGATTAAGAACATCTTGCAAAAGACAGTGAACAAAATGGGAAAGGCCTGGGCACCCAAACTCCATGAAGCACTCTGGGCCTATCGGACAGCCTACAAAACCCCCATAGGGATGACACCATATCAACTGGTTTACGGTAAAACATGTCATCTGCCGGTGGAAATGGAATTCAAAGCACATTGGGCCATAAGAAAATGGAATATGGACCTAACCGTGGTAGGGATTAAGAGGCAAATCCAATTAGCAGAATTAGATGAATGGAGAGAGAAAGCTTACCACAGCTCCAAACTATACAAAAAAAGGACTAAGAGGTGGCATGCCAAACGGATTCGCCATAAAGAATATAGAGAGGGAGATAAGGTACTACTTTTTAACTCTCGCATTAAACTTTTTGGTCATGGTAAACTTAGGAGTAAATGGGAAGGACCATACACGGTGCTAAATGCCTCCTCCCATAGGGTCGTTACCTTGCAAAGTGATGACGGAAATATTTTCAAGGTAAATGGTCATAGGCTCAAAATCTTTTTGGAGCCTAGGAAACCAGAGTTTGAGGAAATAGACATCCTCGAATTCAGCCCTACTTAAGCAAACCCCCTTTGCATCTATGGTCCAACCTCGACCTTAAAAGGGCTCTTTTTTTCTCTTTCTTCTAGGGAAAAAAATTGCCATGGCCTGGCAGTGCCAAACCCGGCCGAGAGGCACCACCCGCCGAGCAGCCTGGCCTGCCACCCTCGGCCTGCGAGGCCCAGTTGACCACGTAGGGTTTTGACACCCCGTCGGGCGGCGGCAACAAACTTTCAAATTTACACCCCGCCTTCACGTTAAACCCGCAGAGGCCTCCACCGGCTCCAACCCTATCTGTCCCATGGATTAGGCGAGTTTTTCCCTTAAAAAGACCCCCAGTCTCCAACCTCTCTACACTCTGAAAAGTCATGGCCGAATCCTCTGAGGTGAATAAAAACAGAGAGTTCTCAGCCACCCTAGGGGCACCTCAAGCCAAGCCCAACCGGAAGACAATGGCCCCTCCTAGTAATCGTCTTGCCTGGCGCCTCATCCTCGAAGAAATCTCCGACAACGAGCCTCCAAGCCTTTAGCCAATATCCTGCCGATCGGGCCATCATCCGCTCCGCCAGGCGGCATCCCTCGCCAGGTCGGGCGGTAGCTCCCGCTGACCAACATTGCCTGCCAGGCCGGGTGGCGGCGGCACACCCCACTGGTCGGTGTTACGAGCTGGGCTGGGCGACAGCTCCCGCCAGCCGGCGTCGCCTGCCAGGCCGGGTGGCGGCAGCGCACCTCGGGGACTCTTCCCCTTGTGCGCGATCGGGAAGGGGAAGCAGTTTCACCCTGCAACCCCACCCCATGCAACCACGGGGCAGCTCACGCCCCAGAAAGGCGCCGGTGCTGGGCCTAGCTCTCCAAACCTCCCTACTTTTGACCCCTGTGGTTGGTACTGGAGTTACGCACCGAGCCGCCATTCAGATGGAGGAAAGGATGGCCTTTGTCCACTATGAGCAGATCGGCAAACAAGTGGTGACTAGCTCGGAGGAAACCTCTGGAAATAGTAGCCCCCCTCCTTATGTCGTTCATGGCCATAAAACGGCCACCAGCTATGGGAAGGTGCTGTACCAAAGGGTTCCACCAGGAGCAATTGCCGAGTCCACTGACTCCACACCTCCTAAGTGTAGGCGCCGCCCCTCTCCACCACCGATCCGTGGACCACCTGGAAAAATGGAATTTAGTGATCCAAGTGATGATGAGACAGGCGCTCTATGGAAGGCGGTGAAGGGGCTTCGGCAGCGGGTGGACAAGGTTGAAGATCGGATGGGGGAAGAGCACCTTAGGCGAGAGGTGCTTGAAGATGAAGTGGAGTGGCTACGCAACGGTTTAGGTTCTAAGATTAAGCGCGTAGGCATGGTGGCCAGACATTCGGATGCCTACTATCTCCCTCGCCCATAGAGTCCTTTTTATGTTCTTTGGCGCTTAGCTTTATTTCCTTCATTTCATTCATTTCAGTTATTATTCGTTTAGTTCACTTCTTTAGTTAATTTCATTATTTCAATGATGTAATGTGCCAGGGCTCTATGAATAAAATTTAAAGATTGTTTGTGTGTTTACTTCAATATATTTCTTCGATCTATGTGGCAACACATAGGTTGGACTTTGTATCTCACAAATGTTCGAGTCCTATGACAAATTAGGAAACGAGTCAAAATTTCGATGAAGGACACACCAGCGTGCCTCACGGTAGAGTAAAGCACACCGGGCGGCGGTGCCCACCAAGCGACCAACCTCGTCGGGCGATGGAGCCCGCCGGGCGGCATAGTCCACCGGGTGGCATGGCCCGCCGGGCGGCGCACCCCGCTGGGCGGCATGAAGTGCCACGGCTTTGGCCACCTGGCTGCTTCAAGAGGTATGAGCATAACTGGTCATTCTAATTTTAACTCAAACTTCCATCATAATTAAAAAAATGTTTACCTTGGTAGTATGAAACTATCCTACCAATCATGCTTGTTGTATAAAGATAGCTCCTTGCATTCTCTCATTGCCCTTGGGAAACACTCACTGCATAGGAAAACGTTGTCTAAATTGTTGATAAATGTGATATAACAATGGAGAATTTAATCTTTCTCAACACCAAGAACTCCAGACTCACAATCTTCTCAATGATGATTTTATTCCTACCAAAGTCGGATGATGTTTTTAATGAAAACCTATTGCTTTTGCTACTTTTATCTTCATTGAACTTTATCAAATTATCATGACCCTTGTGAGATACTTGTTATGTGTTCTTGATCAAGTCTATGTGCACATTCATACAGCTCCATATGTTGAAACTTCTACACTGGAAGTTCGCCTCAGTATCCCCATAATCATTCATTAAAATAACAGGCTCCACCACATATGTTGATCTCTCTCCAAAAAAAATCATTGCAAAAAGAGGTATGGGCTACTCAAAAAAGAAGAAGAAGAAGAAGAAGAAAATAGTTGAATCATGAATAGTCCATGATCTCCTCTATACATTAAATACAAAAGAGAGAGAGAGAAATCACTTCAGAAGGAGCATCCACCACCATTCATTCATCCATACACTCCGTCATCACATGACTTGATCATAACCCATGACTTGTTTTCTCTGTGGATCCATAGTTTGACTTAGTGATAAATGAAATACAAGTATGCGCCCTTAATATTCCCCGCCTCGAGCCCTACATAAGCCTTAATATATAGGGAAATTTTGGCCACTGGCCATTGAGAGGAATCAAAACCACCTTGAGTGATTTGAGAGCATCAATTGAGAATAACTTGTGATCTGGAGCTCTGTTTTTATTGAAAGAACAAACAAAATTTAAGTTTCTTGGGAAATAGAAAGATTTGATTGCCCTTTGTTGTTCCATCTGTCAACTTTTGAAGGCAAGGTTGTTAGCCACCTAAAACCCCTTGGGCATGCAGAGTCTTTATATATGTGAAGCATGATGAGAACTACCTACCCTTTCCTTTTTTCTCATTCCCACTTTGCTCGGGACAGCAAAATCCTAAGCGTGGGGGGTGTTGGTAGTCTTTATTTCCCTTTTTAAGCCTACCAAATACACTTTGACAAGCATGAAACTCTAGGAAAGAACCTTGATCCTTAATAGAACTAACGAGTTTCACGAATTTTAGTGAGATATGTGCTTGCTGGGTCAAAAGGGCTAAAAATATGCAAAAACATGAAGAAATGCCCCGTCGGTTGATCACGACTGTGAAACAGCCATTTTCTACTCGCCGACAGGGTCGTTTGAGGCTGAAATCAGGATCCGGGCAGGGTTGTGATGGCTGAAATCAGAACCTGGCCGACAGGGTCATTTCAGGCTGAAATCAGGATCCGGACAGGGTAGTGATGGCTAAAATCAGAACCCAGTCGACAGAGTCATATCAGGCTGAAATCAGCCACCCGATTGGTCAAAACAGAGTCATCATTAGGCTGATCATCCGACCCGGCTGATTCTGCAAAACACTCCACCATGAAGCAGTTTTCTCCGCCTGGACCAAAAGTAATGAAATATGGCTAAGGAAAAGAGGTCCACAAGTGGCATAACCGGTAGAAGTCACGGGGAGAGCCGGAGGGGGTCGGCACCCAGCCCAGGCCGTCGCTCGGCCTGACCCGCCGCCCGGCCTCCCATGCCGCCCGGCCAGGCATGCCACTCGGCCTGGATATGCCACCCAGTGTCACCAACCCATGAGGCCCATGAAGTCTACCGGCCCCAAAATGAAGAAGTCAGTAGCCACCGACCCAACAACCGACATTGGGGTAAAATCTGAGCCATCCAGGGGAAGTCGATCAGGAGACCGACATAATCTTAGGGCTGCCCGACCTGGGCCGCTACTCGACCTAGCCTGCTGCCCGGCATACCCGGCCGCCTGGCATGGCCCGCCGCCCGGTGGACCGACTTTTGTCCACCGACTCTCCATCACCTATAAATGTATGCCAGCCCATTGCCATGAAAAGGGAGTGAAGGATTTCAAAAGAAATAAGCGTTAGTTCCAAATTTTACCCAAGTAGAAGAGTAGAGGTGTAGGAGGAGAAGATCAGGATGCTGGCTCCTTCAACTTGTGCCTCGGGGATGAAGCACCTGTGTGAGTAATCTCCCTCATCTTCGGATCCAGGTAACATGTAGTAGAATTCTTTCCCAAGTAATAAAGTGAGTATTTCTATCCTTTTATTCTACGGGATCCTCGTGCATAACTTTTTATTGCTTCGCAGCATTATCTTGTTATGTTTACCAAGTCTAGAACTAGTATGAAAGTCTATGCTTAGACGTGGTGTTTAGACTTAGCTTTCCTAGGATTGCCCTGTTCGTCCAATATTGAACTCCACCATGTTCGGGAAGTCTCAAGCAGGGTTGTCTAGCATTAACGTGCCCACTAGTACATGTGGTTAGTTACCAACCCTTACCTGTGGATCGTTATCGTGCCCCAAAGCAAATATTTGGAAATACAATTCTCACTAAGTTACTTGGAGAAGGTTCACTACATTAGATTGCCTGGCCCGGGGACTTCTTCTTCCTATAGATTACACTTTCTTCTGCCCCCTTGTCACTAGGACTTGATAGATTAGGAGTGACACTTTACTCGTTCCCTATGGAAATCGATACTCTGGAATACTCCTGGGTGAAAGCTACGTCAGCATCTGTATGCCTGCAAATATTCCCAGTTAGGCTTAAGAACCGTCAACAGGCTTCATCTTGAAATCATCCCCAAGGGCATTGATCTCCTCCGCTAGTACATGAAAACAAGAATAGACAGTGTTAGCTCTCTCATGTGGCAATCTAGTGAAGTTATCATACTTGTTCTTCAGCACATAGTATCTTTCTTCTTTGACATCACTGGTGCCCTCATGGAGCCCCTGAATTTCAGTCTAGATACCATGTGCTATGGAACTAGCATCCAACTGAGCAAAAACATCCTTAGAGATGCAAGCAAACAAAGCATTCTTGGCCTTAGCATTGGACTTAAGAAAGTCAGGCTCAAGTAGGTTCACATCCACATCGGACTCGTGAGTAACAATCCATATCTCTGGATCAAGGGACTATAGGTAGGCTTGCATGCGAGCCTTCCAATAAGCATAGTCTTCCCCATTGAATATGGGAACATTCCCCGCCTATTACGACATCCTTACTCAAGGCGGTGAAGCCTCAAAGATGAGCACTTGGCTCTGATACCACTTGTAATGACCGAAGGCATACCGAGAGGGGGGTGAATTGGTTAGCCGCTCACAAATCCAAATACTGTGATGTCGAAGAGTGTGAAGGAGAGACAAACAACGCAGACACTGAGAAAGCTGACACGGGGGAGAGCGAAGCTGAAGAGAAAGTCTGTCCTGCTTCCCCTGTCGGTAAGACCCCTGAAAGTGATAGTCCACTGGACTGAGCTGTCATCAAGGCAATGAAGGGTCCTGGCTGAGTCTGTAGCTGCTGGTACTATGGAAGCACTGAAGGTCCTCGCTGCTAACTGGCCTGCCTCTGGGTCAACTCCGTCATCTGTGTCATCACGACGGTAAGAAGTGTTGTCTGCTGCCTCTGAATCTCTGCCTGACTCCTGATGACGTCCATCATCTGACGTCTGTCCTCAGCTACACTCTAGATGAACTCACCCAGGCGTCCTGCAAGCGCTGTCACAATGACAGTGCCTGCTGACTGTGAACCATCGGCGGGGGAGGTGCTCCTGTACTGGCTGACTCAGGAACCATCGTCTCAGGCTGACCTACCTGCTCGTGAAGTACTGGTGGTGACTCCTGCTCCTCCTCCCCTGTCTGTTGGCTGGAGGCTAACTGTGATCCCGTGGGGACTCGAGGTGCATAGCTGGTGGTCGCCTCAGGGAATGCTTCATACTGCTCCTCCGTCACTAGGCTCATCCTCCTTAAGAGATGTATCGAGAGGGGGGTGAATCGGTAAGCCACTCACGAATCCAAATACTTCAGTTTCCACTACTTGAGTCTAACAAGAGAAGCAACCTAAACAATATAGTAGGCCAAGACCCTACACATGCTAGTGTTCATGATAATAGAAAGCGCGGAAGCCAAACACACTAGCTTATGCATGCCACAATTCAACCTAGTTACTAGAGCACACAATTGTGGAATAGTAAAGAGAGGTCAAGGAATGCTCATGATTTTTTCCCGAGGTCTCAGAAGGATGGCGCCTTCCCCTACTCCTCGTTAGACCACTCCCGCCGGAGTTCCGGTCCCTCCAGCCACCAAGTGGAGTTCTCGCCCACGAGCCCGCAATCACTCCTAGAGTGAAGACATGGTGTGCATCACTACTGCACAAAGCACAAGCTCGCCTCCCTCGAGAACTTGCTATACTCCCCAAGCCAACACGGGCACTCACTAGTGATGCCCCTTTCAATGGCGGGCTCAAACCTTGTACAAACGTGTGATGGCCTTCACAACCAATCAAGATAGGCTCGATCACCGACACCTAACCGGTCTAGGTCTCACCATAGACCAAGAGTAACAATCTAGATCACACCCTCAAGGACACCCTAGCCTTAGATGTGCAAGACGCTCAAGTTACACTCCACTAGAACTCTCAAAATATGCAATATCTCCTCCTAGTGCTCTTCTCTTTTCCTCTTGGACCTTACCAAATGCTCTCAGGTATTCCACTAGTCAAGAGAGGTCCCAAAGACCCTAGCAATGAAGTTGTATAGGCTCCCAACCTCAAACTAGTCGTTGCTTTACAAAATCAGCTTCGTGGGCCTACTGACCAGATAGTCTGGTCACTGCTTGACCGGACAGTTCGGTCACTGCAGCACAGTGCACCAACGGCTCTGACCCCTGCTGATTCTCCTACTGACCGGACTGTCCGGTCCATTTCTCCCTCCAGTCCAGAAACATTTCACGCTGAAGCTTCCTCGCTGCCCTGTGCAAGCCCTACTGACCAGACCGTCCGTTCTGTACAGGCTCTGCCACAGATTGACTCCTCGCACCTCGCTGTAAGTCCCAGACAACTCCCCATAGTGACCGTATAGTCCGGTCTCCACTGACCCCTCTATCTAGTCTTTATGTCCAGAAGCTGAAACTTGGCATCCTCGCTTGACTTTGTTTCCCGGCTTCTCCGAACAGCTCCTTGGCTTCTCGACTGTCATCTAGTGCCTGTGATTTCACCGAGCAATCTTGCACATCATCGACTATATATGACCTAATAGAATGACATAGACCACCTTGATAGTCTGATTTTTCCTAAGGACTCAAAGCCCTAACAACGAGGCGAGTGTACCTAACACTTGCACCATAGCATGTTCTCCACTTTTGTCACACCCGGTTCCAACGACCAAAACCGAATGCATCTGTATGCGTGTCCAGGATCAAGTTTTCACGCACACAAGAAAATTATTGTGATAAAAGAACAGTATCTTTATTAAACCGATAATATTGTTACAACAGCAACCCGTAGGTCAAAAAGAAAAAGATTACATTGCAGCGGAATAATCTAAGCGTTGGCATCCTTTAGCTTCCACAGGAAGTCGACCGGAAGACCGCAAGCCTAGACTCCTCCATCGTCTTCATAGTTGTACCTTCATTCTCCTGTAGCTGAGCAGCAATATGGGATATAGCAAGGGTGAGTACGTGTCGTACTCAGCAAGTGGGGGAAAAGATGACATGGGGCTAAAGACAAGGAAGGCTTTAAAGGGGGTTTGTTGCATAAGCTTTTAATTTCCTATGCATCCTAATTACTAACTGGGGTCATCCCAACCATTAACCCATAGGGTAGTATCCAAACCAAGTCCAATCCCATCCACCAACCAACCATTCCAAACCACAACCGATAACCAACTAATCTTATGAGGATTCCAGGCCGCTCTTGATCTTGAGCACGGCTGTCATGATAGTTTGATACTCTGTAGAGTTTGTACCACTTTACCCACAAGTCATGATTTCGTCCCCTGTTGCCAGGTGGACTTAGAGTCTCCATGTTGCCATGCCGGCCAAGCACTAGCACACTTCCTTAGGTGTGCGGCCAGGAGATCACTACGAGGCTTTTACAAAGGGTCTCCCAGTATATGCTAGTCACTAAGGTTCCACTCCCGTCCATAAGTGATAGCCCATCACTAAGCAGCTCATCACCCTAGGAGCCCCCTCTTGAGCCATTCAAATACAAGGACAGTCCTCTTGACTTTCATTCCCCGCTCCACCAAAATGCTGCACCGACACTGGGAGAACTCCTAATTAATCAGCCAAGTTGTTCCATAGCAGCCTTGTGATGGCACTGTTGTCCTAGGTTACCGCTCCAAGAACCAATTCCTAGGATATACAACAAGCCTGCCACCACCAACCATGTGCCCACAGCACCACATCCTTTCCATCCGGCTTGCATAGATCCCTAAGCCATGTTGCTAAAAGAATTACCAATCATTTCCCACATGATATTGTTCATTAGTCAAGATTAATATTAACCCCACATCCCATAAGCAACCTAAGCATTATTTACCCATAACCAGCCAACCAACTAGTTCAAGACGACAAGGGAAAGGATAAAGCAATTCTAGGGACACACTAACAATAGGTACCCATTCATTTGACTCAAGCATGCAATTCTACAATAAATGTTATAATAGGTACAAGATGTGTCAAGGACACTTGCCTGAAAATGGATGTTGCTGCTCAGGTATTCAATTCATGCTCTTGCGATTCCAGGATCAACATGTTCTCTAATTAACGTCACACAGGCACGACATGCACACAATCATATAAACAAACTAAGAAATAGTACACCAAACAATAATAAAGTACTATAAAAGCAATCTCAAAAGATAGTACGCATTGCTACGATCGCGTGAGCACAAAAATCATCTAAATCAGAGTGACGAGTAAAAAGTTATGAAGGTTTAAAGGTGTATGGTTAAAATAGTAAAAACAAATAGGTTTATGGACCTAAAAGTAATTTTAGAAAAGTATAGGGACTAAATTGTAAAATAACAGGATGAAAATATAGTTTATAAAAAGTTTAGGGACTAAAATGTAATTTATAATAACCTTAGGGACCAAAGTGTAAAAGGATAGGACTAAAATATATTTAAAATAACTACAGGGGTGTTTTCTATAAAATATAAATACAGGGGCTTTTCTACAAAAATACAGTGCTTAAAATATTTGTAAACAAGTTCAGGGACTAAATATAATTAAAATTAAGGCTAGGGGTGTTTCTATAAAATTCTAGGGCTAAAATAATATTTATAAAAATATTAGGGGCTAAAATATAAATTAATAATGGTTCTATAGAAAAAATTATGGTTAAAATCTAATTAAGGTGAAAAAGTGGCATTTTCCTGGAATTTCTCGAATTAATTTAAATGCTAAAAGGCATGGAGCGGGTCTATAGAAGTCATTGACCGGGTTTTGACCCGGATCCATGGTAGACCATGAACTTACTCCTTTGGGGTTTCTAATCTGGGCGCTTGATCGGGGATCCGACAGCTAGGAAGAGGCGACGGCAGTGGCAGGACTTGCCGGAGTTCGTCGGAGGCGGTGCTCCGGGCGTCGGTTTCTCGTCATGATAGAACAGAGAGAGAGAGAGAGAGAGAGAGAGAGAGAGAGAGAGAGAGAGAGAGAGAGAGAGAGAGAGAGAGAGAGAGAGAGAGGAGAAGACAGGGGTTCTCACCGTGGGGTCGAGCGAGGTCGGGGATGGCCGGTGACGGGTCCTCGATGGAGGCCAATGGCGGCGATAGTCGGCACCCGACGGGGACGATGCCCTGGGGGTCGCTGGTCATTGGCCAGGAGAGGGAAGGAGGCGGCGGGGTAATGCGGTGCTGCGGGACTATTTTATAGGAGCGAAGGAGAGGCAGGTGAGCGGGCTCGAGCTCGTCGGCCATTAATGGCCGGTGGCGGCCATTGCCGAGCAATAACGCGCGTGGGTGCGCGTTTAAAGCCCAGCAGTGGGGGAAGGGGAAGCGGAGGGGTGCGCGGCGCTCAGGGTTCGGTTTCGGGAGCCGGGGAGACTAGGAGGAGGGGGATCGATGGCGTCGGTTTCGGCTCCCGACGGTGGGGAGAGAGAGAGGCGAGAGGAGGGAGATGACCTGGTGGGGCCAGTCTGTCAGTGAGCGTGGCCGGGGCTGGGCTACGGGCGGGTTGGGCCAGGCAGGCGAGCTGGGGCGAGCTGCTGCTGTGAACAGAACAGCACGGCCAAAGACATGCGTGTTCCTGATGATTGGGTGCATCAATAGATCTCCATCTTGACCTATACTTCGCTAGTGTTGTGAAACATATTATCGGCTAATTCGTTTAGCTATTTGCTCACCTGATTTGAAGATTGAAAGGTTGAAACAGGGCATGGTTGTGGAGCGACAGTTCGCGGCCAATCGCGTTCCTGGATTCTTGGTGTCTGATCTCGGCGAGGGCTCCTGTGAGCACGAACAGGACTTCCTGGAACATGACATTGATAAACCTGTTTTGTTGTTTGCTCACCTCATCTGGGGATCGCAGAGCACAAATCAGACAAGGTTGCATCGAGACAGTTCACGGGCCGAATGCGTTCCTAGAGTCGTGGTGGCAGATCTCAGCAGGGTCTTCTTCGATTGCGAAGTTAACATCCTGGAACATGATATGAATCCAGATTGCAGCTTGGAACGCTCGGGATTGATCATAGTGGGGTTCGAAATTACCATGTCGCGCGCAGTCGAGGAACAGACAGGGAGCAGCATCCATGGTGAAGAAGATAGTGGTTGCTTCGGGGATCCAATGGACCTGAGCTTTGGATATGTTGCAGAGGGTAACCTGGAACACGTCCTGGTGAATTTTGGTGTCGATTGGTTGAGTAGGTCGCCGGGAACGCTGATGCCAACATGGCACTATGTTGCTGGATGCGACGCAACAGGGGAAGTTGGTGAGAAAATTGGACTCCATTGGCTGGGATAAAGAGAGGGAAGGCATGGGGCGTTGGTACACAACACAAGGGACATCCAGTCTTAGTTTTATAGGCTGTGGAGGCGGTGGGAGGGAGAGGAAAAGCTTCTTCGGTGGATTAATGGCTAGGGCGCCATTAATGGGCAATGGAGCTCTATAGTGCATAATAATGGATGAAAATGGGTGGAATGGGAAGAGGAGAAGGTAGCGCGTCTGTTTGAAGGGTCTGGGGAGCCGGTTAATTGCATCGGGAGGCAGATCGATAGCTGGGCGATGGTGCTCGTCTATTTTTCCTGTGGCAGCACTCGTGCGAGGGGAGGAAGAACCCGATGACGTGGCTAGCTGGGCTGGGTTGAACGCTTGGGGACTGCTGGGCCAAAACATGCCAGGAGGGCAAAAGGGCAGGGGCGGCTGGGCTGGGTGCTATGCTGGGCCGAGCTGCGCTGGCTGGGCCAAACGAGAGAAGGAGGGGGGAAAAGAACAATAGGCTCCTAGTGGGAAATTGGCCTAATAGGCCACGTGAGACTCTCCTCTTTTTTACATTAAATTCTATTTTCTATTTCACTTGCTTTCTAAATTGAAAACTACTCGAATTTTAAAAACACTTTGCACACAATAAAAACCTAATGTATACTACTCCAGCATGAGTACAACAAACAAAAATAATAATAACCTAAAGTAATTTATTTAATTTTAGAAAATAGCCCCTTTTGCCTAAAATAAATTATAATGCTCTAATTATCTAATGAATTTATAATAAAATTTTATTCTATATAAAAGATGTTGAAAATTTAGTTGAATTGGGTCACATGACAAAATTTGAAGTTTTGGGGTGTGACAACTTTGATCCATCTTCATCATACCCTTGGACTCCATCAAGTTCACAAGCCTTTATGCTTGCGGTCGTTGTCATCAATCGCCAAGGCGATCATCATCCATATGATTTGTAATAGAGTTTAGAGATGATTCCTACAGAGACAACACTCATGTAAATATTAGCCCACAATTTCATAGTTGTCATCTATCACCAAAATATTCATACCTTAGGGATCCAATCATCAATGGTCATGAAGCTTACATAAGGGCCGTAGACCAAGTGACGTCCTCCTACTCTCTCAGAAATGGCCTCCTCCATCTCTCCAATCAGAAGATCTGCCAAGTCGAAGTGCTGTCTCCTTAGAATCACTGTGACTGCCCACTGGTGAAGAAGTGTAAACTCCTCCCTGTAGCCAGACCTAGGGATTATAGTCCTGGTGACTATCACTCTCACCACCTTGGCCTCTGCAGTGAGTCTTGTAGGGCCTCTCTCAAAGCCTGGTGTGTGAGGGGGTGGGAAAGCAATCGACACCATGTCTTCTGAAGGTAGCTTCCCTCCCTGAGGTCTGCGGGGTGGTGCAAGTGTACCGTATGCACTCCTATAAAGTTGGAAGTCCGAAGCCAGGAGTCCTAGGCTAGCTATCAAATCCTGTCTCGTAACACGCTGTGGCTGCCATCTAAACAGAAACTAGAACTCTAAGCAATCCCTGGCAACCCACAGCGTGGCATAGAAATCTAGCACCATGTCCTCCATGTACCTGTGTGGAGCAGTAACTAGCTCTGCAAGCCCTGGCAAGTACATGAAGTACTGCTCCATCTCTATGACGATGGTCCTCCTTATGTCCTCGTAGGTCATGTACTGCTACAGAACAAAGAGTCTGTCCCTCCCCTTCAGGCTAAGGTAGCGTCTCAGACCCTCTCTAATCCTCCTCTAGAGGACTGTCCAGTACCTCTGTCTAGTAGCGGGGTCTCTGGGAACAGGAACCCACTGCTCGAAGGCAACTAGACGTAGCACCTTAAGGTCCTTTGCAGGAACTTTATGTATATCTGGCTCTCCGGCTCACTGTGCCAGACTCTGTAGCCTCCTTGTGCACACTGCACAGGTGCACCTCGGGTCTCCTGCCCGATGAGTTGTCCTCTGGGGAATAGTCTGCTCAATCTCCTCAAGCTCCTCCTCCTCAGACTCAGACTCTGAGGTCTCCTCCTCTGACTCCTCCTCCTACTGCCTGGAGGATCCCTTCTCTATAGTCCTCGATGATCTCTCCTGATGAGAAGTCCGAGTATACTACAGCCACGGCGGTGGTACAACTCCCACTGATAGAGGTGCAGTCCTCTGTCTCGTGCTCCTCCTGAGACCCTGGTCCTTAGTTGGCTGACTGATCCTCAAACATGATCCAGGTGTCTTGCGTGACCGCTCCATGGCCTCTAGGCTCTATCTGACTGTGGATCCAACCTCGATCTCTTCTTGGTCTTGGGCTTCTCACGCATCTTCCTTTTGCCCTTGTCCTGTCCTGACCCTGCCATCTCTGCTGCTGCAGACTGTTATCACTGAATGAAGGACCACTAGGAAAGAATGCGTAATAGTAGACCTAGCACTGAATGAAGGACATGATCACTAGACAAATATGCAAAGTAACAACAGTGATCATTGACTATATGTGGCTGGTGCGAGTCATCTAGTGTGCAGTCAAATAATAGGTAATCTAACTATAGACCAAACAGGAGACAAACCCTAGACATGCAATTAACAGATACGTAATGAATTAATTGCATCCTAGGTTGAGCTAATTAACCAACTAATGCAACTAATGATAAAAAAATACATCTCATTGCAATAAATTTGTCAATTACTCAAAATTAGGGCATGTGACGATGAATTGGGAGAAGGCTCAATACCCTGGGGAGTCCGAAGTTGAGATACCCAGAAGACGCACAACCGATCGTCTAAAAGCTCAGATTTTTGAATTGCTGGCAATGGAGAGAAGGGGCATGTCTTGCCCTAGCAATCGGTGATGCTCGGCTAATTTGACTAGGGATTGCGTGCGCAAGGTGGAGGGCAATAGAAGCGGCACTAAAAATGGCCGGCAACGGTGGCGGCTCGGTGTGTGTGGCGGTGGAATGGGGGTTATGGGCGCGCGCGAGAGCGAGCGCTAGCGGCAGCGGCGCGGGGTCACGGGCGAGCACGGGCGCGTGGGAGGCTGCGCGGTGACTCGTCAGCAGCTACGGTGGGTCAGGCGAGCGCGGCGACATCAGCGACGGAGAGGCGAGGGCGGCGGGTGCACGTTCTCGGCTTCGGTCGATTGGAACGAGGAACAGGACAAGTTGATTTTTACCTAGGTCAAATATTAGGTCGACATCCGAGATCCATAGAAGGACAGATCAATAGTCAAGATCTGGGATTGCATTGCACGATCACTCGTAGTGACGAGACTGTCCGCTCACTAGATCGGACTGTTCGGTCACTTCGGGTGTTCTGAAAGTCAGAATTCAGGAGGACCAGAACTTGAGCAGACTAGACTGTCCAATCTTTAAGAAGGTTATGTCCGGTCTCCATTTTCTTTCTCACTGACGTATTGTGCATCACTGCACAGACCGGACTGTACGGTCTGATGACCGGACAGTACGGTCACCACCAAGATTTTGCTAAAACAAGGAATTTCTCTATTTTTCATGTGCTCTCGCTAAACACACAAATAAACACTGCACTTGGAATATATAGGGAACTCACAAACACACATTTTCAAATAGTGGCACTCTATGGCCTTATAATTTTCGCAAATGCCAAATGAAAGATCAAGCAAAAAAGAACCAAGGCAATAAAGAACCAAATGGGTATGTATGAGCCTGAGTCCATGAACCGCATGAGTAGATTTAACCTCGGAGTTCATAAGAGCTTGCTCAATGGGCATGAAGCACAATCCTTTCCTTTGGTCACACTTATGGAGATGTAATCTCATATAGAGCATGAGGCACAAATATCTCCAAATGTGACAAGCCTCCTTTGTGTTTCCTATATGATGCATGCAACAAGCATTTTACATATGCAATGAAGGTAAACATGCCATGTGAATCCAAGCAATATAATCAAGACACAATGGAAACCTAACAATGTCAAGTTTGAACCCATCTCAAGCTTACTCACTATAAGCCATACCCATGCCTTGAGAGAAGCCAAACCACCATCTCAAGCACTCCCCCTTGCTTATAGCTATCTTGAGTGGGTTAGACATTGACTAATTTTTTTGTGCTTTTCTTTTAGTTATTTACACATGCATGGATGCAAAGCATACTAATCACAAAGGAGTCCTAATTACCATGCAATGCAAGAAAAACAAAAAACACACAACAACTATAAAAAACAAACACGGTTACCTCCCTCATGAGTAGATAGGTCTTTGAGGTCCATGTTACTTGTGGTGGACTTCACATGATCTTCATGAAAGCGCTCGGTCCAGCACTACCACCATCTAGGTCTTGTTCTTGGGCACCCACTTGTACGTAGCCGATCTCTCAAGATCAACAATGCACTTAGGCACACATATGCTCTTGATCTTCCTCTTCTTGTTTGGTGGTCCCAATGCCTTAGCTTTCACCATGCCATCCTTGTTCCTAAAAAGGTTGAAGTGTGTGTTCTCATGGAACAAGTTAGTGTTAGGCAAAACAATGGAACTCCTCACCATGAGACAATCCTTGGTGGTGTGGCCATCCTTGCAACACCTCTTGCAATAGTAGTCGTCAGTGAGAAGGGGTTTGATCCATGCGGGGATGGAATAACTCTTCGCTATGATGTCAATGGCAGCGGGATATGAGCCAAGTCCCTGTTGGGAGACATTGTTCATAAGGTTCCTCCCAAGAATCCCCTTGTGGATGGCTCTACCAGTGAGCCTCTCAAAGCCATCCATCACCATCTTCCTCTCTTCCATGAGCTTGTGATATTCCTCCAAAACAAATGGCTCAGGAGAAAAAACCTCGACCGAGGTGGTTAGTTCATCACATATAGTAGACGCATCACTCTTAGATGAACTAGAGGAGGGAGAGGCAAGGTTCTCAACATTGATGGCCTCGTAAGCAATCTCAAGGGCCTTGGACTTCTCATGAAGCTCTACATGATCACCCTCGAGTTTGTCATAACTCTTGTTTAGGGCCTCATGAGATGTGACAAGGTCCTTGAGCTCACTCTCAAGGTCAACAACACGGTCCTTGAGCTCACTCTCAAGGTCAACAACACTCTTTTCTTACCACATCCAACATTTTGGATGTATTGACGACGAAGTCGCGGGCTTGCTCAAGCATACTCCACAACTCGACACATGTGTGCTCCTCATCATCGCAATCATCGCTGCTCTTATCCTCACTCTCCCTAAGTTGGCTTACGGCCACGAGGCACGTGGGAGGTGGAGGAAGAGCTCATGGAAGTGTGGCCTTGATCATGGCTAGGCCGGCCACTTCTTCATCACTTGAGAAAGAGGACTCATCACTTGAGTTATCACTTGTCCACTCTCCAACAACGGCCTTGCGAGAGAACTTCTTCTTGTAGTCTTGAGCCTTGCCTTTGCCCTTGCTCTTGTCCTTGTTGATGTGTCTCTTCTTCTTGTGCTTGGCCTTGGGGTGTTCTTCTTCTTCTTCACTTGAATCTTTTGACTTGAATGCTTCTTTCTTGGGATTTGGGCACTCTCGACAAAGTGATTCTTTGAACCACAATTAAAGGACTTGCTCCTTGACTTGGAAGCAAACTTGTTCTTGAAAGTCTTCATCTTTTTCATGAGAAGAGCCAAGTCCTCGATCAAGTCACATTCATCATCATCCTCAATGATCACCTTCTTCTTGTTCTTCTTGCTCTTGCTAAATTCTTACTTGTCAGTCGATAGAGCAAGGTTGGATGGTTGAAGATCATTCATCCCCAATTGGTAGCTCGCGAAGGTGGTAATCTTGCCAAGTACATCCTTCATGGTCTTGGTCTTGAGGTCACCTTGCAAGATGAAGGTGATGATGGACTCATACTTGGGGTCCTTGAATAGCCTCAAGAATCTTCTTATCACCTCAATGGGCTTCATCTTGAAATCATCCCCAAGTACATTGATCTCCTCTGCTAGTACATGAAAATGAGAATAAACAGTGTTAGCTCTCTCATGTGGCAATCTAGTGAAGTTAACATAATTGTTCTTTAGCACATAGTATCTTTCCTCTTTGACATCACTGGTGCCCTCATGGAGCCCCTGAATCTTAGTCCAGATACCATATGTTGTGGAACTAGCATCCAACTGAGCAAAAACATTCTTAGAGATGCAAGCAAACAAAGCATTCTTGGCCTTAGCATTGGACTTAAGAAAGTTAGGCTCAAGTAGGTTCACATCTACATCGGACTTGTGAGTGACCATCCATATCTCTGGATCTAGGGACTGTAGGTAGGCTTGCATGTGAGCCTTCCAATAAGCATAGTCCTCCCCATTGAATATGGGAACATTCCCCGCCTGTCCTAGCATCCTTACTCAAGGAAGTGAAGCCTCAAAGATGAGCACTTGGCTCTGATACCACTTGTAAGGACCGAATGCGTACCGAGAGGGGGGTGTGAATCAGTAAGCCGCTCACAAATCCAAATACTTCAATTTACACTACTTGAGACTAACAAGAGAAGCAACCTAAACAATTCTAGTAGGACAAACCCTACATATGCTAGTGTTCATGATAAGAGAAAGCGTGAAAGCAAAACACACTAGTCTATGCAAGCCACAATTCACCCTAGTCACTAGAGCACATAATCGCAGAATAGTAAAGAGAGGGTCAAGGTATGCTCATGATTTTTCCTGAGGTCTCGGAAGGATGGCGCCTTCCCCTACTCCTCATTGGACCACTCCCACCAGAGTTCTGGTCCCTCCCACCAGCAAGTGGAGTTCTCGCCCACGAGCCTGTAATCACTCCTAGAGTGAAGACATGGTGTGCGTCACTGCTGCACAAAGCACAAGCTCGTGTCCCTCAAGAACTTGCCGGACTCCCCGAGCCGACACGGACGTTCACTAGCGATGCCTCTTTCAATGGCGGGCTCAAACCTTGTACAAACGTGTGACGGCCTTCACAACAAATCATGATAGGCTCGATCACCAACACCTAACTGATCTAGGTCTCATCATGGACCAAGAGTAAAAATCTAGGTCACACCCTCAAGGACACCCTAGCCTTAGATGTGTAAGATGCTCAAGTTACTCTCAACTAGCACTCTCAAGATATGCAATATCTCCTCCTAGTGGTCTACTCTTTTCCTCTTGAACCTTATCAAATGGTCTCAGGTATTCCACTGGCCAAGAGAGGTCCCAAAGACCCCAGCAACAAAGTTATATAGGCTCCCAACCTCAAACTAGTCGTTGCTTCACGAGATCAGCTTTCTGGGCCTACTGACCAGACAGTCCGGTCACTGCCTGACCGAACAGTCCGATCACTACAGCACAGTGCACCAACGGCTCTGACCCCTGCTGATTCTCCTGCTGACCGGACCGTACGGTCACCTGACCAGACTGTCCGGTCCATTTCTCTCTCCAGTCCAGAAACATTTCGCGTTGAAGCTTCTTTGCTTCCCTGTGCAAGTCCTACTGACCGGACTGTCCAGTCTGTACAGGATTTGCGATAGACAGACTCCTTGCTCCTTGCTATCAGTCCCAGACAACTCCTCATAGTGATCGTACAGTCCGGTCACCTCTGACCCCTTTGTCCGGTCTCTATGTCTAGAAGCCAAAACTTGTCCTCCTCGCTTGACTTCATTTCCCAGCTTCTCCGAATAGCTCCTTGGCTCCTCCACTATCACCTAGTGTCTGTGATTTCACCGAGCAACCTTGCACATCACCGACTATATGTGACCTAAAAGAATGACCTAGGCCCCCTTGATAGTCCATTTTTTCCTATAGACTCAAAGCCCTAACAACTAGGCAAGTGTACCAAACACTTGCACCATAGCTTGTTCTCCGCTTTGATCCATCTTCATCAACCCTTGGACTCCATCCAGTTCACAAGCCTCCATGCTTGTGGCCATCGTCATCAATCGCCAAGGCAACCATCATCCATATGATGTATAATAGAGTTTAGAGATGATTCCCTCATAGACAACACTCATGTAGATATTATTCCACAATTTCATAGTTGTCATCTATCACCAAAACATTCATACCTTGGGGATCCAATCATCAATGGTCATGAAGCTTACAATTTGTTTCCCTTTTCACATGCATGATAAAAAACAATAATAATAGTAATGAATAAATCCATGCGTGGTATGAATGCATAAGGTTTCCTGTGTTGAGTAGATGAATAGTTGCTCTATCTTTTATTCCTCTCATATGCCCAGTTTACAACTTAGCACTCTATCTAGTTTTTGTTTGTTGGCATGATTTAAATTTCACCTCAAACACACTAGTGGGTAGCATAAGCATTATCCTTCTAAGTTGTTAGAAGATATTATATGGTTATTTAGGGCTGCTATGATCTTGCTCAATTTGTGAAACTTGACACCCGAAGAATTAATTTGATAAAAATCACAAGTTCCTCAATAATATAATTTCCTACCACAACCATATGTTGTTCTACATTGCAAAACCTTATACATATCCTACTTGTATTTTCATTGGGCCTTGTCAAAATTGTGTGACCCTAGTGACAAATATTTTCTGCAATCATGATCAAGTCCGCGCATATCATGCTAAGTTTCCACACTAAAAATTAGCAATCATCCTTGTCACACCATCCATCCAGAAAATAAAGACTCTGTTTTCATGATTGATCTCTCCTAAAGGCAATCAAGGTTATGGCTATCGAAAGAAAAATATAAAGGAAAAAATTTCTTGCTCCATGAAGAGCTTGATAAAAAAAGAGAGAGAGCTCTTGCTCCGTGAAGAGCTTGAGAAAGAAAGAAAAAGATAGCCAATACTGCCAAATAAAGGGAGAGACAAATAAAAAGAGTCACCATTCCACTCTAGCAAAAACACCACACATGCACATTTTGATCATGCTTGTAGGAAATACCTTCTCCATGGATCCACTCTTTTTACTCGGCTACATATGAAATACAGGTATGCACATTTATCCTTACCCTGAGCTCCATATATCAGCTTTAAGAGGTAGGATTTTTGAGGCATCATCAGCCTTGGTGAGTAATTTATACACTTTGACCGATCTAAGTGAATAATTTGAGAAACTTAGATTTATAAGAAAAGATTAACCCCTGGGCAAAAGCCGATCAAAAAAGAGTAGATGTAATCCTATGAATTGTCCTATCTTCCAACCACCCAAGATTTGGAGGAGTTACAACGCCCCAGAGGTAATAAAAGATGAAATACTCACGCCAACTTATTAAATTCTTTATAGAGTGTCTTATTTGAGAATTTAGGTATAAGTCAAGAATAAGACATTGTAGCAACTCTTGACCAACCTGAGTTTTGCCTTTACACGAGAGGAGCAAAAGTTCAGCTTGGGAGGTTTTTTCACGGTCGTTAAATACCAATTCCGACTGTCAATATACCTATAAAAGTAGGAAGACTTAGCATTTCATACCTACATGCTGGTTAGGAATAACAAAGATTTCACTTGTCCTAGGACAAATATGTGCATGCAGGGATTTGATACAATATATGTAGAGAAATGGAGCACAATCCGGGAAAACACAGGTCCAGCCAATAAGACAGTGCCAACTGGACCTCCCTCGGATTGCATATATGGCTACATGGGATTCCTCCGGGAAACACCAAGTCAAAACTGAAGATGACCCGCCTGTCAGTCACCTGAAAAAAGCACAGGGCAGGAGGCCTCACTCTCTTGTCGGCCGACCAAGGGGTAGGTCAGCCAACCTGGTCCAGAGGCGATTCAACCTCCCCTTCCATGTGTCGCCTTCTCAGCCCTTTGGCAACATCAGTGGCCCGAAGCTTCATGGCTGTTACTCTCTAGAATCGACCTCTGGACACTATACATAGGAGGGGAGGGCTCCACTCCAACACACACTCAAGAGCTAGTCATTTCCCTCTTGCACTTTGTATTTTCCTAGTCCTAGTGGAGTTTAGTATAGGAAGATCCTTGCTCAAGTCTCCAAGTCATAGGAGTATTGGTATGGCTCTTGTATCTTTACCTTTATTCTTTTATATTATTATTATGACTTTATTCTATTCAAGTAATATAGTTCTTCCTTATAGTTATACTTATGATATGTGTTCCTTGTTTGGTTATATATCATATTCATGTCATAGGACTTTATGCTTTCATGATGTTGTTATATACCTTGACTATACTCTAAATGTTATAATGCTAGTTGTATTTTTGTCTAGTTGTGATGATTCAACATGGGATTGATATCCAATTAGGATTGCAATTGCTTGTCTCATGACTTGTTAATCCATAGGATTAGAGTTATGTATGCTTTAGTACTTGTTTATTCAATCGGTGATTCTAGTGTTTGATCAATGCTAGAATTCTACTTAAATGTGTAAGCGCGGTGCTTAGACAGCTAGGTAGTATTGATCACCCTGTAATCCATGGTTTGTAGTGGTAGCTAGTAAGTGATGACAACCCTATCCGGCCATTGTACTCCTCCATTTTGGTTATGACGTGTGTCCAAGACGTTGTTGCCTTATATATGTCGGGCATGAATCCGTACACTAAGTGTTTAATGCATTAGACTATGACTAGTATAACCCTACATGCAATTGTTTGACTATGTAACTATATAGGTAGACTAACATTAGAGATATAGCTTTGCTTGCCTAACTAAAACTCCCTAGTGACTTAGGATCTTTATTTATCTTTAGGAATTGCTCTGCGTGTCACATTACCCCTATCCTTATTATACACTTACCCCTGTATGAAATCTAAATAATCATACCAATCTTTATGACCACATTATCATTAACAATCATATATTTATGCTATAGCCTTCCTTTGGTAGAACTATCAATGACAAGCTATTGGAGCAATCCAATAGTGAAATGCTACAACAGTATTATCCGTGCACTTGCGTATCTTACTGTATTGACACTGAAGTGCATCTTTATAATTATGTCTGATACGACGTTAAGAAGTGCCACAACCATTTCTAGCGCCTAGTCAAGGAAGATTATATCGATGTAACTTAGTAAACGTTAACAAGTGTCAACAGAGAAGTAGTGAAGAATGAGGTATTGAAACTCCTACATGTCGGGATTATTTCGCCTATGCCACATAGTGAGTGGGTTAGACTGGTTCAAGTAGTGCCAAAGGGAGGAATGACGGTCGTTCAGAATGACAAAAATGAGTTGATCCCACAATGAACTGTCGTGGGTTGGAGAATGTAAATTGACTACAGGAAACCAAGAAGGATTATTTCCCGCTGCCCTTCATTGATGAGGTGTTAGAGTGGCTTGCAAACCACTTTTTTTATTTCCTTGATGGTTACTCTAGATACCATCAAATTCCCATCCATCCCGACGATCAGAGCAAGACCATGTTGATGAGGACATCACTCCTAAGGATACATGCAATACTCCTCTAATTCTGGACTTGCAAGGTCCAATGACTAGAGCTCGTGCACGGCGACTAAATTTAGAGGTGAGCTTGTTCCTATGTTCTTTATTATATGTCACTTTTGAGAATGGTTTGCTACCTAATGATTATATTGTAATTAGGAACCATGGAGAGGACCAGGAGATGATGGGAGAAGGACTTGGAGACGTGGAGGACCAGCAAGGACGTGGAAGCCAAGGTGGAGGCCCAACCAAAACCGAATTCGAGTCTGTTTTGGGGCTCAGGACCAGTCTGCACTAAAATGGATACCCAGGACGCATATGGACTTGGATTTGGACGTTCTACATATGCACAGAAAGATAAGAATAAAACCTTTCCAATGCCTCTGGTCTCATGTAAAAATTCATCCGTAGTCATCGGGAATCGTCGAAACAAGAGAGGGTCCAGAATCTGTTTCGGTGCTGCGTCGCCTGTTTTTGGCCTTTGGGCTTTGTATCTAGTTAAGCCCAATTAGGAGCGCGTCTACAGGGTCTTGCACGACCCTAGGGTCTTCATATACAGCCGCTGCCACACCATTAGGGTGGGGGGTTTTGCTTAAATTATTCTGTTCATAACAGTTTCGCCATCATCACGGTTTGTGAGACCCCAATTTCCTGAGATTCATAATACATCTGCAATTGTGTGGCATTCTTCTTTATTCATGCTTGTGTTCTTGATTCGCAGGCAAGGATTAGCCTTCTCAGTGAGGTCAATCGTTTTAAGACAGTTGATAACCAGAAGAGACGTCGTGTTGCAATTGCGGGATTTAGAACATGCTGTTCTGAGGCTGGATCAATTTGTGTGTCGCCTCCGACCAAATCAACGTATCCAGAACCTTTCGGAAGATCGGGAATCCTTGTCCACATCAAGTGGTAATCAGAGCTTCAGGTGCACCGTTAGGTTCGCACTACCCTTAGTTAATTTCGTTTTGTGTTCATCCTATCATCCACAGAAAAGCCCAAAAATTTCCCCACCACCCATAACAACGTGTTTAGCCTTTGCATATTTCAATTTGAGAGTCCGTTGTGTTGAATTTGTGCCCTAGTTCTTGTTTTGTCGCTGGTTTAGTTTTTTTTTTCTTGTCAGTAGTGTTTTCCTTGCAACCCTAGCCGCCGTCCCCTTCACCATCCTCTGTTTTGTTGGCTTTTTGTGCTAGGGTTGATTGATCGACACACCTAGCCTAGTCCCACCGTAATCCCACCCTAAACACACCATCAACACCCCGGACCAATCCCCACAAATTCCACTTTCCGCTGCCTCCACGCCGCCAAAAAAAATCCTACCCAATTCCAAACCCGACCCCAAACCCGACTCGGGTTTCGCCTCGGGTTTCTGGAAAACCGACTCCGACCCCCCTTCGGTAACACGGGCATAACTTTTCGCTCGGTTGTCCATTTTGGCTGAAATTTTTACAGGAGATTCTTGACCCGAAGTTGAGCATACCCACACTCGGCTATGCCATGTGTTCCCTCGCCAAAAAATAAAAAAAAATCAGGAAGATAAAGAAAAAATTCATTCAAGTTTAAACTCGGCGTTTTCAACAACTTCAAGATTTTCTGTAGGCTCTGTTTGAGCTGAAATTTTCTGTGGATTCTCCCCCATCGTTAGAGTGAGTTGGAGAAAAATATCAAAAAAAATAAAATAAAAAAAGAGAAATTTGGGATTTCTACTAGTGCTACATCTAGCCCCCTGAAATTTCTGGATTTGGTTATTTTGCACTTAGCCCCTGTTATCGCCTGTGTGCCTTTGTCTCCTTGTTTCTACTTTGCTATCACTATTGTTCTAGGACATACTTAGACCAGCAACTAGGGACAAGTAACTTGGGCACTTATTCAGCTTTACTATCTGTTTTTGATTTGTGTGCCACTCACATATATATATTTGGCCTTTCCTAGCTCTACATATTTCTTCTGGACAGCACATAGGTTATTTTGTGACCCTTGCAATCATGGAACACATCTCCCTGGTATCCTTTGCTTTGCTTTTCAGAACATTGTAAGAGCTTTGTAAAGAGTTTCCTTTTGCTATGTTGAGAGGCACCACTACTTAGCTATTTTGTAGGGATAACCTTCACTGTTTGTTTCCTGTTTTGGTGTTTGTGATGGCAGGAAGTGATGATGGAGAGATGGATTCACCCTCACAATTTGCTGAGTGCATGAGCCAAGAGCAGCTCCAGAAGGCTTTGTAGGCTGCTCAGAGTGATTTGACAGAGACGATCACCAGAGTCGTTACTGATGCGATCAGCAAGCTTCACATTGGAGAAAGCATCGAGCGATTGGAGAAGCGGGTCTCTAAGACTAATGATACGAACACCAATAACAATGACGTTGAAGACGTCCATGATGACGACATGGTGTATAAGGCTGATGGCATCATGGATAGGTCAGCTACAAGGACCGCAAGATTACAACGTCGTTTGCACCATAATACTCAAGGTATGGGTGGTTTCCATAACTACAATCGTCGTCCACACAGTAACTATGCTCCAAATGACCCGTATGCTAAACTTAAGTTTTCAATTCCTTCATTTTCGGGTCAGTATGATGATGATGTTTATCTTGATTGGGAGATAACTGTAGAACAAAATTTTAATGCCCATCTCGTTCCTGAACAACATAGAGTTAGACAAGCTACTAGTGACTTTAAGGACTTTGCTATTGTTTGGTGGAGTGGTCTAGCTACTGAAACTGATTTGCCTACTACTTGGGAAGAACTTAAGGTAGCAATGCGTGATCATTTTGTTCCTCCTTCTTTTTATAGAGAGATTCGTAATAAACTGTAGCATTTAGAACAAGGAGATAAAACTGTTCAGGAGTACTTTAGTGAGCTTCAGAAAGGTTTGATTCGTTGTGTTGTTGAAAAAGTAGAGGATCAGATTTCTTGCTTTTATTCTGGTTTAAGAAAAGAAATTCAGGACATCTTTGATTATAAAGAATATTATACCCTCACCCAGTGTTTCCAGTATGCTATGCTTGCAGAGAAAGAATCACAGGGACTTTTCCAGGCTTTTGAGGAGTACAGCAAGTCGAGGAACTCCTACCCCCCACGCTCGACGAGGACTTTAGGGCTGCCCAGGCCATCTTTCCGGCCGCCCCCACCAGCAGCTACCAAGGGAACCAGTGTTGTTTCTGCAGCTCCAAGATCAGCCCCTACACCTTCTATGCACTCAGGTAAAACTTCTGTGCAGGTACCAGCTAGTAGTGCCTCCTCTGTTGCTTCGACGGGGCGCACTACAGGGATTCTGTGCCACCACTGCCATGGACTTGGTCATGTGTAGAAAGATTATCCAAGTAGGCGGGCATATGTGGTGACAAACTATGGCGGTTACATGAGCACCTCCGATGTGGAGGATAAGGAGGAGGACGTCACTGCCACCAACAGTGACCTCGTCCTTGGAGGCGGAGACACCACGGGATACATGAACATTATTGTTCATGTCCTTAGCACACAAGTTCATCAGCCCGAGACGATGCAGTGCTACAACTTGTTCCAGATTTTCTTTGTCATCAAGAACCGCCGAGCACGTGTCATCATTGATGGAGGGAGCTGCAATAACTTGGTGAGTTCTGATGTGGACAACAAGCTTGCTTTGACCACACACCCACATCCATATCCATACTACATTCAGTGGTTAAACGACTCTGGAAAAGCTAAGGTAATACAAACTTGCAGAGTTCCTTTTTCCATTGGTTCTTATGTGGATTCTTTTGATTGTGATGTCGTACCCATGCAAGCATGTTCACTTTTATTGGGTAGACCTTGGGGATTTGATAATGATGTTGTACACCATGGTAGAAGTAATAAGTACACTTTTATGCATAAAGGAACTAAAATTACTTTGTTACCAATGACCCCTGCTGAAATTGTACAAGCTAATTTAGAAAGAGCTGCTAGTTTGAAAAATAAAGGTCTTGAAATTCAACAACCTATTAATTCTAATTCTACACCTAGTAATGTTAATGATTCTTCAAGTTCTAAGGGTGCTGGAATTAAATTACAAGGTTGTTCATGTCTTGCAACAAAATCTGAGCTTGCTGAAATTTCTGATAATGATGATATTTGCTATGCTTTGATATGCAAACAAGCTTTGTTTTCGCTTGATGATATTGCTTCTAGTGCTTTGCCTCCTGCTGTCACTAACCTTTTGCAGGAGTATGAGGATGTTTTTCCAGCTGAGATACCCCCGGGATTGCCACCTTTGAGAGGGATTAAGCATCAAATTGATTTGATTCCGGGTGCTACTTTGCCAAACCATGCTGCTTATAGGACCAACCTTGAGGATACTAAGGAGATACAACGACAAGTTCAAGACCTTTTGGATCGTGGGTATGTTCGTCAATCACTTAGTCCTTGTGCTGTTCCTATACTTTTGGTTCCTAAGAAAGATGGTACTTGGCGTATGTGTGTAGATTGTAGAGCCATTAATAATATTACTATTAGGTATTGTCATCCTATTCCTAGGCTAGACGACATGCTTGATGAGTTATGTGGTTGTTAATGGTCCTTAAATACCAAATCTGACCGTCAAATCCTTACATAAACAACATAAAAGGAATAAACAAAATAGTGATAGCAGTTGATTATTAACCATTTCCACGAGTTTTGGTGAGACATGTGTTTACAGGTATAAAAGAGCCAAAATATGCAAAAACATAAAGAAACGCCCCGTCGGCTGACACTGCCGTAAAAGAGTCGGCCGACAGGGTCGTATGAGGCTGAAATCACGGCCCGATAGGGTCGTGATGGCTGAAATCAGAACTCAGCTGATAAGGTCATATCAAGCTGAAATCAGCCACCTAGCTGGTTAAAACAGAGTCTCATCAGGTTGAACCATCCGATCCAGCCGACCCTGCAAAACAATCTATCATGAGGTCGTTTTGCGTCCCCGGACTAAGGAGGGCAAAAAGTGAAGAAGTAAAGGAGGTATCCATGTGGCACAACTTGGACAAGTGAAGACATGACCCGGAGGGGGCCGACACCAAAAATGGGCCACCGCCTGGCACAAGACGCCGCCCGGCCTGGCCTACCACCCGGCTTGGGTTGGCCACCCAGGGTTACCAGCCCATGAGGCTTACCGACCCCAAAACGGAGATTTTGGGGGAAACCGACCAAGGAACCGCCATTAAGACAAGATCTGAGCCGTCCGAAGCGAGTCGGTTGGAAACCGACCAAATCTCGTGGCCGCCCGGCCTGGGCTGCCACCCGGCGGTGCATGCCGCCCGGCATGCCCTGCCACCCGGCACACGTGGCCGCCCGGTGTGGCCCGCCACGCGGTGGGGGAATTTTTGCCCACTGACTCTCCTCCACCTTGAAGTACCCGCCAAGTCTCCGCCATCTATAAATAGAGGGGAAATTCGGTATAAACAAAGTACAACACAAGAAGAAGATTTAGAGCTCGACTCAAAAGGTTTTAGCACTACGAAAGTGCTTAGAAAATAGGGAGAGAGTGAGGGAGAGTTAGGAGGAGGTCTGGGCTTGTCGGCACCTTCATCACACTTGTACCTCAGCGGATGCTTTCCTTTCTTAGTAAGTATTCATGATCTTCCATTGGTATTTAAGTTTCCTTTTCAAGTAAGTTCTTTCCTTAGTTGCTTACAGGATCATCGCTCTACTTAGTTAGAGTATCGTAGTCTTCTATAAGTGTGACGTAGAGACTTTGATAGTAATTAATAGCATAGACGTGGTGTCTAGGCTAGAGGTTACCTTTGTTTGCCACGTGCCCCATGGTTTGTAGAGGTAGTCGGTAGGTGGTGACAGCCCAATCCGGCCTTAGTAATCCTCCACGTTCGGGTACGTCGTAGAGCTGTTGGCTGGAGTCGCCTGTGGATGCAGGGGTAAGCCGGTGCCCGAAGTAAGCATTTATAGAGTGAACATATCTTATTTTAGGATCTTTGACCATAGGAATCCTCTCTACCCTCTGCCTACCATATTCTTGTTGTCCTTGGACGGATTAGGATAGGAGATTAGTACACACACGTTCTCTGAGATTCGATAACCTGGAACACTCCTAGGTGAAGTGCTACATTGGTATCCGTGCACTTGTAGATTTATCTGTGATCATAAGAAATACCAACAAGCATTTCTGGTGTCGTTGCCGGGGATAGTAATATTTCTGGTGCGACGCTAAAAAGTGTCAACAAGCATTTCTGGCGCCGTTGCTGGGGAACGGTTGTTGTTCTATCTTTAAACCTTTTTCGTCCTTGTACCCTTTTTGTCTTTCTTTATTTCTTTCCCCATTTCTACAATGGAGCAACCTTCTATCCAATCCTTTTCTGCTCTAAAGGGCGAGTTCCTTGAGCCACCGCCGTCCACGGACCCAATTCGTACTTCTGGCTATGAACTTCGCCCTGGCTTTATAGCCGTGGTTCGAGAACAATACTTTTCGGGTTTAAATAGTGAAAACCCATACCATCACCTACGAGAATTCGAACAACTATGTTCATGCCTTTCTATAAAGGGCATGACACAGGAAACTCTAAAGTGGAAATTGTTTCCCTTTTCCCTCATGGAGAGGGCGAAACAATGGTACACTCGTATTGTCGGGAGTGTAAATGGTGATTGGGAAGAACTTCAAAATAAATTTTGTCTCGCTTTCTTCCCTATGTCCCGTATTGTCTCCCTTCGTATGGAAATTCTTAGTTTTCGCCAAAATGAGAAGAAATCTTTAGGTGTAGCCCGGGCTAGGCTTAATTTGCTGTCCAAATCCGGACCCAACCTTGCCATTCCTGAGCCGATGTTGCTATAACATTTTCATGAGGGTTTGAATAAGGAAGCTGCCCTATACCTCGACATTGCCGCTGGAGGATCGTTTGTCCACAAGACCGTGATGGAAGGAAGAGAAATCCTAGACCGTATTCTATAAAACACTTCCTTCCTTTCTGATCACGCCGAACCCCTCCAGGAGGAAGCCAAGTCGAGCCATGAGGAACTCTTAATAGCTGAATTCAACCCCATTCCTGCATACCCCATGATTCGACCATTGAGCCCTCACCTGAACCGGGAACACCTAGGGAAAAAGAAATTCAACCCTTAGAATTCCCAATTGACTTTGAGGAAGATATTTTTGAAGATTATGGAAACACCTCAATGTAATGTTGCCAAAAGAAACCCCCGACTCCCGTCTCTCCTCCTGAGCCACCTTAAGAGGCATTCCTCCAAGAGATGGTGAAGGAGTTAACTTCAATTATGAGTGACGAATGGTTGCGAGAGGTTGAGCTATCCTCTAAAGTAATTCGAATTTGCTCTCCCTCTTCAACTATTCGTTGTGACATTAGAGGAGTCATGGTGGAAGTTCTTTATAATCCCACTGTTGGTGCCAACATAGTTTCTAGTGTCTTTGCATTTGACATTTTGGGCGATACGCCATAGGCACCAACTAGTAAATCCTTCAAGAGCCCCTTTGGCCCTATTTTAGAAGGATACGGGATTTTGCAAGATGTGACAGTAAGGCACGCAAACGTCGAGGCTGTCCTAGACTTCCATGTCTTGGACATTTAGGATTTTGATGTCTTAATCGGACATCCAATTGAGAAATTACTCATGGATGTACTGATGCTTGGAAGTCTCGATGTAAAACTAGGGAGGGAAAAGTTTTCTGTGCTGATCTCCCGATCAAGGAACTCTCTACCAGATCCTTCCCCCGAGGAAGAGCCAATCGAGGAAGTAATGGCTATTCTTCAATTTGATTCTCCTGAACCCCTTCTAGAAAGAGATGCTAAAGAGTTTATCCAAGAGGAGGATGAGTTTCAAGAGACAATTGAGCTACCCATTGAAGAACCACCATCATGACCTCCAATTGAACTTAAGCCCTTGCCTTCTAGCCTACGCTATGCTTTCCTAAATGGCGACCTAGAAGCCCCTGTTATCATAAGTGATAGACTATCTGAGGAAGAAACTGCTAAACTTTTAGCCATCCTAGAAAAGCATCGTTTTGTCCAAGGCTACTCACTCCAAGACCTTAAGGGAATTAGTCCCGCTCTTTGCACCCATCGCATTCCCATTGATCCTGATAGCACACCTTCTAGGGAGCCTTAGAGGAGGCTAAATAATGCAATGAGAGAGGTTGTTAAGAAGGAGGTTTTGAAACTTTTGCACACCGGGATAATTTATCCCATTCCTCATAGTGAATGGGTTAGCCCTATGCAAGTAGTGCCTAAGAAGGGAGGCATGACGGTCGTTAGAAATGATAGAAATGAGTTGATCCCTCAATGCACCATCACGGGATGGAGGATGTGCATCGACTATCGGAGGCTCAACAAGGCAACAAAAAAGGATCATTTCCCGCTGCCCTTCATTGATGAAATGTTGGAGCGTCTTGCCAAGAATTCCTTCTTATGTTTTCTTGATGGGTACTCTGGTTACCATCAAATTCCCATCCATTCCGATGATCAATAAGACTACCTTCACAAGCCCTTACGGAACCTATGCCTATCGGAGAATGTCATTCGGGTTGTGTAATGCACCCGCTTCGTTCCAAAGGTGCATGATGTCTATATTCTCTGACATGATCGAAGAAATCATGGAAGTCTTCATGGATGATTTCTCTGTTTATGGGAAAACTTCTAATCATTGTCTTGAGAACCTAGATAGGGTCTTACAAAGATGCCAGGAAAAGGACTTAGTACTTAATTGGGAAAAGTGCCACTTTATGGTCTGAGAGGGCATCGTCTTAGGACACCTTGTGTCCGAGAGGGGTATTGAGGTGGATAGAGCTAAGATAGAGGTCATAGAAAGGCTTCCACCTCCGATTAATGTTAAGGGGATCCATAGTTTCTTAGGACATGCCGGGTTTTATCAGTGTTTTATCAAGGATTTTTTGCAAATCGCCAGACCCCTCACTAGTCTTTTGGCTAAGGATGCTCCCTTTGATTTCGATGATGAGTGCCTTCATTCCTTTAATATCCTTAAGAAGGCACTCATCTTAGCTCCAGTCATCCAACCCCCCGATTGGACGCTGCCCTTCGAAATCATGTGTGATGCTAGTGACTATGCTGTTGGGGCTGTTCTTGGCCAAACCAAAGATAAGAAGCATCATGCCATAGCCTATGCTAGCAAGACCATGACAGGAGCACAACTTAATTATGCCACTACAGAAAAAGAGCTCCTTGCCGTTGTTTTTGCTATCGATAAGTTTAGGTCATACTTAGTAGAAGCAAAGGTTATCATTCACACCGATCATGTGTTGGCGATCCTTATGCCTAACAGAGAAATCCACAAGCATACGGATACCGATGTATCTTTCACCCGGGAGTATTACAAGGTATCGAATCCACGGGGAACGAGAAGTGAAATTCTATCCTAATCCAATTCTAGTGAACAAAAGAGAAGGATAACAACGGGTTGAGAGAGTCCTCCAGCCTTGGCTTCATGTTACAACTTATATCCAAATAATCATAAGACTCCAATATTTACTCTTGTTAACTTTGGGGCATAGTTCGCTAAGGTACGAAAAGGGATGAGAAGGGACCTTAGGTAAAACTACCCGAACGTGGTGGAATACAGAGGATAGCTCAGTGCTGTCACCACCTAACTACCTACCACACAGCCCGTGGGGTTGGGAGCAAACTTAGATAATTCTAAGTATATACACCATGTATACACTTACAATTACTACTCTAACCTTGTTAACTAAAGGCAGAGTAACCATAGTCAAATAAAGTAAATAACTTTATCTAACATGGACTAAGAACCCATAAACAAGATATAAATAAAGAAAGCTTTAATGATTAAATGAACAAAAGAATGTCTACATGTTACCCGGCTGAAGGACGGGGACTCTACTCTTGGTGGAGAATCATCCCTGAGGCACAAGGTGGAGAAGGAGCCAACATCTCCGGCTCCCTTCCGGACTTCTACCTCTCACCCTCACTCCCTATTCTAATACATTTCTGCAACGTGGCGCTTGTTGTTCTCCTCTTCAATTGTTGTTCATTTCTACCGAATTTCACTTCTATTTATAGGTGGCGAACACTTGGCGGGTACTTCAAGTTGGAGGAGAGTCGGTGGGCAAAAGTTCCCTCGCCGGGCGGCCGGGCATGCCGGGTGGCGGGCAAGGCCGGGCGGCCCTTGGATCATGTCGGTTTCCCGACCGACCTTCTCCCGATGGCTAGGATTGCGTCTCGAAGGCGATTGTTGGGTCGGTTGGCCTTTCTCCTTTGGTTTTATGTCGGTAGGCGTGGTAGGCCGGGCGGTAGGCTTAATTGGCCGAATGTCTTTGTAGGACGGGTGGCAAGCCCGTCGGGCGGCAAGGTCCACCGGGCGGCATAACTCGCCGGGCGGCAAGGCTCGTTGGGCGGCAAGGTTCACCGAGCGGCATAACTCGCCGGGCGGCCAGGCTCGCTGGGCGGCGGCCTAGGCCAGGTGTCGACCCCCTCCCGGTGTCAACCCCACCGGGTGGCAAGGTCCGTCGGGCGGCGCAACTCCCGGGCGGCGGCCTATTTTTGGTGTCGTCCCCCTCCGGGTCATTCCTTCACTTGTCCAAGTTGTGCCACGTGGGTGCCTTCTTTACTTCTCCACTTTTTACCATCCTTAGTTTGAGGATGGAAAATGACCTCATGGTGGAGTGTTTTGCAGGATTAGCTGGGTCGGATGGTTCAACCTCATGATGAATCTGTTTTGACCTACTGGGTGGCTGTTTTCAGCCTGATATGACCCTGTCGGCTGGGTTCTGATTTCAGCCATCATGACCCTGCCGGGCCTTGATTTCAGCCTCATATGACCCTGTCGGCCTGCTGTTTTAAGGCAGAATCGGCCGACAGGGCATTTCTTCATGTTTTTACATAATTTTGGCCCTTTTGAACCTGCAAACACATATTTCACCAAAACTTGTGGAACTCGTGAGTATAAACATTATTTTCATTATATTATTACTTAAGATCCACATTTTTATGGGAAATTGGTAGTCGAAAATGGGAATTTACGATTACCAACACCCCCCCACGCTTAGGACTTTGCTCGTCCCGAGCAAAGTAAGAAATGAAGAGTAGGAGTGAGCAATATCTAGGGTAATTCTCATTATGCTTTGTATATATAAAGACTATCCATGACTCCTCATGCCCATAGGATTTTAGGTGGCTAAATACCTTGTCTTGAAAAGTTGAGAGATGGAATAGCATAGAGAAGTCTTACCTTTCTTTTTCCCAAGGAACTTCAATTTTTTTTGCTCTTTTCAATAAAAATAGAGCTCCAGATCACAAGCTATTCTCAGTTGATGCTCTCAAATCGCTCAATGTGGTTTTGATTCCTCACTTAGGCCAGTGGCCAAAATTTTCCTATATACTAAGGCTTATGTGGAGCTCAAGGTAGGAAATATTAAGGCCGCATACTTGTATTTCATATATCACTAAGTCAAAAACCGGATCCCTGGAGAAAACAAGTCATGAATTATGATCAAGCCATGTGCACAGTTATGATATGTATGGATGGATGGAAGATGGCGGATGCTCCTTTTGAAGTGTTCTCTCTCTCTCTTCTATTTGATTTATATTTTAGAACATGGGCTACTTTATCATTCATGATTCTTCTTCTTTTTTTGTTTTGTTTTTTTTGTTTTTTCTTTTCATGTAGCCCATATCTCTTTTGAAATGATTGTTGGAGAGGGATCGACATATTTGGTGGAGCATTTTATTCAATGGTAGGGTTATGAGGATGATGAATGTGAACTTCCAGTGTAGAAGTCTCAACATATGGAGCGGTTGGGGTGTGCACATGAACTTGATCAATAACACATAGCAAGCATCTGACAAGGGTCACAACAATTTGACAAAGTTCAATGAAAATACAAGTGGCAAATTGAATAGGTTTTCATTAAGAGAATCATCTGGCTTTGGTAGGAATAAACTCATCATTGAGAACATTGTGAATCTGGAGTTCTCATTTATAAGATTTTGAAAACTAAAAATCAAGGAAGTTCACTTGGTTCCAAGAAAGGTTATGCTCTCTACGGTCATATCACATCTACCAACAATTTAGACAAGGTTTTCCTATTCAATGTGTATTTCCCATGGGCGATGAAAGAATGCAAGGAACAATCTTTATATATCAAGTATGAATGAGCATGAGGTTTTATTTCAGATGCCATTTTTCATGCTTGCCAAAAAAAAAATTCAATTCATAGAAAGACATGAAAATGGCAAGGGGTAGGTGATACGAGGAATAATGAAATAGTTGGTTTTGTTTCGTACCTTGTCCTCTTGTTCCTTTTGATCTTTAACTGCAAAGGTTAGCTAACAGAATACCCAAAGGAACAAGCCTAAAGTTGTGCCACTATTATTGTCGAGTAAATTTTATTGTTGAGAAGGAACAAAGATTTTTTTAAAAGTTTCAAATGAGAAACTAACAAATCCTAGTAAAGGGAAACAAATCGGGTTAACTCCCGTCAGTACTTATTTAAGGTCGTAAGTTTGACCATGGGAGCACTAGTTCATATTATAGCTTGGGTTAGCAATGTGGCTCCCTCCATCACCAAACGTGTGTGAATGATTGCACAACTAAGGCATATGACAGGGATCATGGAAATTGCAGTGTTTGTGATAGACAAATGTATCTACAACCGCCCGTTTGAAATTACTATGTCCATCAAGGGAAGAGCGGTTGTAGGCCTCTTGTGTACCACCATCATAAATCTTTGTTGTGGTGGGAAAACTTTTGTGTGAGTAAGGAGTATGTGAATTTTCTAAAGTACGACTCCTTGGCATGGTGGGAGAATTCCCTTTTAACTCCTAATTTGGAGCCTCACAAATTTTTATGGACCAAACTTTGTATTGCCCTTCATTCTTCATGGATTGATCCTGTTCAAAGTTTTCCTTCTATAGATCATCCTTTGGTTGCTTCGGTACCTCTTTTCCATTTGTAGATGATAGCCTTGCGGTGCCTCCATTAGGTAGGACATGGATCCTTGGGGGATTTGGGAGGATTGGTGCGGGATGGCAAGGCCTATGTGGTTCAAGGATTGGTGTAGTATTGGCCGATGAAGCAAAGTACGGCTCATGGTCTTTTCTCTCAACTTTTGCCACATGGTTCAGATTTAATCCTTTCATAAGCGTACACAGTGCTTGGCGCTGGGTGACTCGAGTGACATGGTCAATAGTGATTCATGCATCATCTATGCTTTTCTTATGGAAGGGAATTTTACTAAATTCCCTCAATAGCTTCACGCTCTCCTTTTGTAGACCTTCAACAAAATAGATCAAGAGCCTTTCTTGTGGAATGTCTATCCTTGGACCAATAGAGACAAGGTTCAAAAAGCGCCTCCAACAGATTCCTATGTGTTCGTGATCCTCTTCTTTAATATTTCTGATTTCATTCAGTCGATGCAAATACTTCTCGTAAGGAAACAGATGCTCTGTAAACTCGTACTTTAGATCATTCCAAAGGGCTTTCAAGAAGGTTGGATTCTGGACGATATACCACTTCTTCCTATTAGTGAACTCTAGGTACCAGCCCTTAGCATACCCATCTAAAGAGTAGAAAAGGAGTCTCCACATTAGCTCTTCCATTGGGAATTCGCTAGTGGGGTGTGTGGAACATATCTCCTCAAAATTCTAAATATGGGTATAGGGATCTTCATCACGTTTCCCACTGAGGAGACATGCTCGAACCTTAGTAATGAGTTTTGGGTATAGACCTAAAATTTGACCACCTTTTTGCTGGTGCGGACACCCCCTTACAGTTTTAGTCCATGGTGCATCTGGAAGATCAAGGATAATGGGATCACAAATAGGAGAGGGGCTATGGGGAAATGTCTTGGCAGGCTCACTAATGGATTTGCAAGATTCCATGGGCCTTTCTTGCCTTGTAACAATAGAAGGATTTAATAAGGGATCATATTGCTGCTTTACCTCTCTACAGTCTTGTCCACAAGACCCTTTTTTACTGCATCTCTTCACCTATTCCGAAAAAGGTTGATCACCATAATCAAAGGATTGAGGTGGGACAGGAAGTGTGTCTTCTTGTACAGCTTCAGATTGTGGTGGGTGGAGGGAGGTTGTTGTAGGGGCATCAATTTTGTGTGGGAAGCTCTTGGTTTCCATTTCTATAGGTTGGCTGGAAGTTTGGGTGCTTTCTTTGGTATGGCATGGGGAGATATATAGCTGATCTTCAATGTTTTGGACAACTTTGCCTATGATCTCTATTCCCTTTGATGGTATTGTACAAAGAAAAGCACCTCCGGCTGCAGCATTTAAATAATTTGCACTTTTGGGTTTTAAACCAAAAAAGAAGTGATGCAGCCTTATAGGCTCCTCTATTCCTATAGATACCCCATTACTAGTGTAGGATAGGAACCTTTCCTATGATGCTCCAAGTGATTCATGGTCATGTTGCTCGAAATTGATAACCTTCTTCCTTATAGCAACAACCTTGTAGAGAGGAAAACAATTTTGACAAAAACTCTCTCGCAAGATGGACCAATCTCCATTTGCTTCACCTACATGGTTAAAATACCATGTTTTTGCTGCCCTGCTTAATGAAAAAGGGAACATGATGAGGACATCCTCTACTATTACCCGCTGGGGCGGCGACCGTGTGAGCCTCTGAATAATCCCACCTTGCTTAGCTTGGGATGTGGAAGCCACCTTAAAAAGGAGAGCCACCCTTCCCCTATCAAACTAGTCTTTTAGGGAGATTGGGCCTTTCCCTGAGTGGGGGCGCCGGAGTTGCGGTGCTAAGATTGCGGGATTCAGGGAATCTGGATCGGTGTGTCGGGCTTTCGGCAGGAGTTACGGTGCTAAGATTGCGGGATTCAGGGAATCCGGATCGGTGTGTTGGGCTTCGTTCCATCCCACCTGGACCGGATGTATCATTTGGTATCAGAGCTGGATCCTTGTTAAGAAGGGGAGAATGATGAGGACATCCTCCACTATTACCCGCTGATGCGGCGACCATGTGAGCCTCTGAATAATCCCACCTTGCTTAGCTTGGGAGGTGGAAGCCACCTTAAAAGGGAGAGCCACCCTTCCCCTATCAGACTAGTCTTTTAGGGAGATTGGACCTTTGCCTGAGTGGGGGCGCCGGAGTTGCGGTGCAAAGATTGCGTGATTCAGGGAATCCGAATTGGTGTGTCGGGCTTTCGGTAGGAGTTGCGGTGCTAAAATTGCGGGATTCAGGGAATCCGGATCGGTGTGTTGGGCTTCGTTCCATCCCACCTGGGCCGGATGTATTAGAACAACTTTCATTTCATGGTTTCTTGAGGAAACCCTTCAATGGCAAGAGTGGAGCAACAAAGCTCAAACTGTTGTAGATGAGTATATGGGTGTTCATTTTCTGCCCCTATAAATGGTGTCTTCTGAATCAAAAGTATGAGATCCGGATGAATCTCATAGCTCGGGGCTGTGATTGAGAGTGATGAGGGTACGAGTTCTAGGAATTCGCTCCTAGGGGCTGAGAAGTCACGGATGGATAGGGGATTCATTGAAGGAAAGAAAATAAGGGAAGAAAATAAAAAGGAAAGGTAAAAAGAATCGGGTTGGATGAATGTCAGCTACCGTTCCCCGGCAATGGCTCCAAAAAGCTTGTTGGCGATCCTTATGCCTAACAGAGAAATCCGCAAGCGTACGGATGCCGATGTAGCCTTCACCCGGGAGTATTCCAAGGTATCAAATCCATGGGGAACGAGAAGTGAAATTCTATCCTAATCCAATTCTAGTGAACAAAAGAGAAGGATAACAACGGGTTGAGAGAGTCCTCCAGCCTTGGCTTCATGTGACAACTTATATCCAAATAATCATCAGACTCCAATATTTACTCTTGTTAACTTTGGGGCATAGTTCGCCGAGGTACGGAAAGGGATGAGAAGGGACCTCGGGTAAAACTACAATCAACACCTACGAGCCCAACCCAAACGTGGTGGAATACAGAGGATAGCTCAGTGCTGTCACCACCTAACTACCTACCACACAGCCCGTGGGGTTGGGAGCAAACTTAGATAATTCTAAGTATATACACCATGTATACACTTACAATTACTACTCTAACCTTGTTAACTAAAGGCAGAGTAACCATAGTCAAATAAAGTAAATAACTTTATCTAACATGGACTAAGAACCCATAAACAAGATATAAATAAAGAAAGCTGAAATGATTAAATGAACAAAAGAATGTCTACATGTTACCCGGCTGAAGGACGGGGACTCTACTCTTGGTGGAGAATCATCCCCGAGGCACAAGGTGGAGAAGGAGCCAACATCTCTGGCTCCCTCCCGGACTTCTACCTCTCACCCTCACTCCCTATTCTAATACATTTCTGCAATGTGGCGCTTGTTGTTCTCCTCTTCAATTGTTGTTCTTTTCTGCCGAATTCCACTTCTATTTACAGCTGGCGAAGACTTGACGAGTACTTCACGGTGGAGGAGAGTCGGTGGGAAAAAGTTCCCCCGTCGGGCGACGGGCCACGCCAGGCGGCCACGTATGTCGGGCGGCCGGGCATGTCGAGCGGCATGCACTGCCGGGCGGCGGGAAAGGCCGGGTGGCCCTTGGATCATGTCGGCTTCCTGGTCGACCTTCTCCCGATGGCTAGGATTGCATCGCGAAGGCGGTTGTTGGGTCGGTTGCCCTTTTTTCCTTTGGTTTTATGTCGGTAGGCATGGTAGGCTTGGCGGTAGGCTTAATGGGTCTAATGTCTTCGTAGGCCGGGTGGCAAGCCCGCCGGGCGACAAGGTCCACCAGGCGGCATAACTCGCCGGGCGGCAAGGTCCGCCCGGCGGCATAACTCACCGGGCGGCATGGCTCACCGGGCGGCAAGGCTCGTCGGGCGGCGGCCTAGGCCGGGTGTGGTCCCCCTCCCGGTGGCAACCCCACCGGGTAGCAAGGACCACGGGGCGGCGGCCTAGGCCGGGTTTCTACCCCCTCTCGGTGGCAACCCCGCCGGGTGGCAAGGTTCGCCGGGCGGTGCAACTCGCCGGGCGGCGGCCCATTTTTGGTGTCGTCCCCCTCCGAGTCATTCCTTCACTTGTCCAAGTTGTGCCACGTGGGTGCCTTCTTTACTTCTCCACTTTTTACCATCCTTAGTCTGAGGATGGAAAACAGCCTCATGGTGGAGTGTTTTGCAGGGTCGGATGGTTCAGCCTCATGATGACTCTGTTTTGACCCGTCGGGTGGCTGTTTTCAGCTTGATATGACCCTGTCGGCTGGGTTCTGATTTCAGCCATCATGACCCTACTGGGCCCTGATTTCAGCCTCATATGACCCTGTCGGCCTGCTGTTTTAAGGCAGAATCAGCCGACGGGGCGTTTCTTCGTGTTTTTACATAATTTTGGCCCTTTTGAACCTACAAACACATATTTCACCAAAACTTGTGGAACTCATGAGTATAACGATTATTTTCATTATATTATTACTTAAGATCCACATTTTTATGGGAAATTGGTAGTCAAAAATGGGAATTTACGACTACCAACATCATGTTGCACTAAAATACCTGCTCACTAAGAAAGATGCTAAACCAAGGCTAATTAGATGGATTCTTCTACTCCGAGAATTTGACCTTGAAATTAGAGATAAGAAAGAGTAGAGAATTCTATTGCGGATCATTTCTCGCATATGCAAGTAACTAACATGCAGGAAATTCCGATAAATGACTTCCGCCACGACGACATGCTACTGAAGGTGACGGACTCCAACCCCTGGTATGCAGACATTGTGAATTTCATTGTTGCAGGGTATGTACCACCAGGGGAGAACAAGAAGAAGCTCATCTATGAGAGTTGACATCACGTATGGGACAACCCGTACCTCTACAGAGTGTGTTCGGACGGGTTGCTAAGGAGATGTGTCCCAAGAATTGAAGGCACCCAGATAATCGAGAAATGCCATGCATCTCCATATGGAGGCCACTTTGGTGCATTCCGCACCCAAGCAAAAATCTGGCAGAGTGGATTCTTCTGGCCATCAATGCATGAAGACACAAAAGATATCATCCGAAGATGTCAGAAGTGCTAGAAGCATGGAGGGATTACTGCTCGCAATGCAATGCCCCTAACATACAACCTTCAAGTGGAATTATTCGATGTATGGGGCATTGACTTCATGGGACCATTTCCAAAGTCCTATGATTGCGAGTACATCTTGGTGGCCGTTGAGTATGTATTCAAATGGGTAGAAGCAATACCATGCGGAGCTGCCGACTCCAAGCATGCCCAAAGAATGTTCCACGAGATCATCTTTCCTCGTTTTGGAACACCGCAGATGGTGATAAGTGATGGAGGGTCTCATTTTATTGATAAGACCTTCCGGAACTTTTTAAGAGAGCTTGGAATAAAACACAACATTGCAACTCCATACCACCCTCAGACAAGCGGGTAGGTAGAAACTTCAAATAAACAGATTAAGAACATCCTGCAGAAGATCGTGAATGAGATGGGGAGTGGATGGAGGATGAAGCTACCAGATGCACTTTGGGCATATAGGACAGCATACAAAACACCGATTGGTATGTTTCCCTTCCAGCTCGTATATGGAAAAACATGTCATCTACCAGTCGAGATGGAACATAGAGCACATTGGGCCATCCGAAAATGGAACATGGATCTTAGGGAGGCCGGGAGACGTAGAAAAATACAGTTGTCCGAGTTAGAGGAATGGAGAGAGAAGACTTACCATTGTGCCAAGATCTACAAGGATAGAACCAAAAGATGGCATGACCGAAGGATCAAGCCTAAGGAGTTCAAGCCAGGCGACAAGGTGTTGCTCTTCAACTCTAGAGTCAAGTTGTTTGGTGATGGCAAGCTTCAGAGTAAATGGGAAGGACCATTCACCGTCATTAATGCTGCATCACATGGAGCAATCACATTCCAAGATGACGGAGTGAACCAGTTTAAAGTAAATGGTCATCGTTTAAAAGTCTTCCTAGAACCAGATGACAACGAAGGTAAGAAGGTAGATGTGATGAATTTAATTGATTTCAATGCTCTACTCTAGCATTCCTCTCTGCATTCTCTCTCATTCAAATAAATTTAGACTCCCCAGTCCTAGACCCGATAGAGTCCTTTTTGTTTCCACAACCCTTTGTTTGTTTTGAATAAAAAGCAGCCAGGTACAAGAACAAGTGTGGGGGAAGCTTCTCAGGCTTTTCAATGTGCAAACAACAGAAGTCAACATCATGAGAAAGAGTGTGGCGTCCAGGCATATCCCAGCTTCCACCCTCTTGAATACGATGGTTTGCGCACTCAATTCCTTCACCTCCTTGTTTTGCGAGTTAAAATTATTTTCTCTTGAATCAATCATAAAAATTTAACTCGAAAAGAATTAAAAGAAACCTTGTGGAACCCTCATTTTATTTCATGCTTCTATTTGGTGGGCTTGCATGCTCCTTATTCCTAGTTCATAAACCTATTGCTGGTGAACTATATCTTTAGGAAAGCATGTCACCTTGGTAGTTGATGCATGAGATATGGTTTGATGAAATGAATCTTTCTCTTATGCTTGATGTTCCTGGAAATGTTTCTTTAAAAAAATTAAAATAAATAGCTTGACTCCTCAATGATTATATCTTCCTACCAAAGCCATATGATGAACTCATTGAAAATCTTAAGCATATGCTACTTGTTGTTTCATTGAACTTTGTCAAATTGTTGTGACCCTTGTGAGTTACTATTTATGACTTTTTGATCAAGATTTTGTGCACACCACTTTGCTAATACTTCTTCACTCGAAGTTAGCACCACCATATCCATCATCCATGTGCTATTTCTTCTATACTGGAAGATAGCAATTCAATGTCATCATCCATCCATTAAATAAAGTACTCCATCATATTCTGATAGACTCCCTCTCTAAATATCCTTGTAAAAGTGACATGGGCTATTCATGATTCAAAAAAAAAGGGTGAAAAAAATAGAGAAAGAATTAGCCCATGTTCTAAAACGCCTATCCAATAGAAGGGAGGGAGCATCTTAAAAGAAAAGCGACTATTCACATTCAGTCATTTTCCATCCACATATCCACATGTGCACATGCTTGATCAAAAGTTCATGAATTATTCTCCATGGATCCAGTTTTTGACTTAGTAATATAGAGACACAAGTATGCCTCCCTTTTATCCCTACCTTGAGCTCCACATAAAGCCATATTTAGAAGTAGGATGAAAAGAGGCAATGTCCTGGTGAGGAACCATACACATTGAGCGATTTGAGAGAATCATTTGAGGGGTACAACTATGATTTGTTTTGAAAATCTTTTCAAAAACCCAAGCTACATAGCAAAATGAGTGAAGATGATTAGAGTCAGGACCATTCCATCCTTCAACCACCCAAGGTAACATGATAGACACTTTAAATGTTCATAGGTATAGGTATGACTTGGAATAATTTGCATGCTACCATCATACCAATTGAAGTTATGATTCACCTTAGTCTGTATTCCTTTACTCGAGGACGAGCAAAGACTAAGTGTGGGGGTGTTGTTGACGGTCCTTAAATACCAAATCTGACCGTCAAATCCTTACATAAACAACATAAAAGGAATAAACAAAATAGTGATAGCAGTTTATTATTAACCATTTCCACGAGTTTTGGTGAGACATGTGTTTGCAGGTATAAAAGAGCCAAAATATGCAAAAACATGAAAAAATGCCCCGTCGGCCGACACTACCGTAAAACATTCGGCCGACAGGGTCGTTTGAGGCTGAAATCAGGGCCCGACAGGGTCGTGATGGCTAAAATCAGAACTCAGCCGATAAGGTCATATCAGGCTGAAATCAGCCACCCGGCTGGTTAAAACAGAGTCTCATCAGGCTGAACCATTCGATCCAGCCGACCCTGCAAAACAATCCATCATGAGGCCGTTTTCCGTCCCCGAACTAAGGAGGGAAAAAAGTGAAGAAATAAAGAAGGCATCCATGTGGCACAACTTGGACAAGTGAAGACTTGACCCGGAGGGGGCCGGCACCAAAAATGGGCCGCCGCCCGGCACAAGCCACCGCCCGGCCTAGGCCACCGTCGGCCTGCCAGGCCGCCCGGCCTACCCCGCCGCCCGGTAGGGTTTGCCACCCGGCCTGGCCTACCGTCCGGCCTGGGTTGGCCACCCAGGGTTACCAGGCCATGAGGCCCATAAGGCTTACCGACCCCAAAACGGAGATTTCGGAGAAAACCTACCAAGGAACCGCCATCAAGACAAGATCTGAGCCGTCCAAAGCAAGTCGGTTGGAAACCGACCAAATCCGATGGCCGCTCGGCCTGGGCTGCCACCCGGCGGTACATGCCGCCCGGCATGCCCGGCCACCCGACACACGTGGCCGCCAAGCGTGGCCTGCCACCCAACGGGGCAATTTTCGCCCACCGACTCTCCTCCACCTTGAAGTACCTGCCAAGTCTCCGCCACCTATAAATAGTGGGGAAATTCGGCATAAACAAAGTACAACACAAGAAGAAGATTTAGAGCTCCACTCAAAAGGTTTTAGCACTACCAAAGTGCTTAGAAAATAGGGAGAGAGTCAGGGAGAGTTAGGAGGAGGTCCGGGCTTGTCGGCACCTTCTCCACACTTGTACCTTAGCGGATGCTTTCCTTTTTTAGTAAGTATTCATGATCTTCCATTGGTATTTAAATTTTCTTGTTAAGTAAGTTCTTTCCTTAGTTGCTTACGGGATCATCGTCTACTTAGTTAGAGTATCATAGTCTTCTATAAGTGTGACGTCGAGACTTTGATAGTAATTAATAGCATAGACGTGGTGTCTAGGCTAGAGGTTACCTTTGTTTGCCACGTGCCCCACGGTTTGTAGAGGTAGTCGGTAGGTGGTGACAGCCCAATCCGGCCTTAGTAATCCTCCACGTTCGGGTACGTCGTAGAGCTGTTGGCCGGAGTCGCCTGTGGATGCAGGGGTAAGCCGGTGCCCGAAGTAAGCATTTATAGACTGAACCTATCTTATTTTAGGATCTTTGACCATAGGAATCCTCTCTACCCTCTGCCTACCATATTCTTGTTGTCCTTGGACGGATTAGGATAGAAGATTAGTACACACACGTTCCCTGAGATTCGATAACCTGGAACACTCCTAGGTGAAGCTTGCGGATTTATCTGTGATCATAAGAAATACCAACAAGCATTTCTAGCGCCGTTGCTGGGGATAGTAATAATTCTGGTGCAACGCTAAGAAGTGTCAACAGTGGTGCTATAATTTTCACTAAAATTGATTTGTGTAGTGGCTACCATCAAATTAGAATGAAACTTGGAGATGAATGGAAAATAGCTTTCAAAACCAAATTTAGACTATATGAGTGGTTAGTAATGCCTTTTGGTTTAACTAAAGCACCTAGTACTTTCATGTGCTTGATGAATGAGGTTTTAAGAGGTTTCATTGGCAAATTTGTGGTAGTTTACTTTGATAATATCTTGATTTATAGTAAATCCATATATGAACATATGAATCATTTGCGTGTTATTTTTTATGCTTTATGAGATGCACGTTTATTTGGTAACCTTGAGAAGTGCACCTTTTGCACGGATCGAGTCTCTTTTCTTGGCTATGTTCTGACTTCATAGGGAATTGAGGTGGATGAGACGAAGATTGAAGCCATAAAGAGCTGGCCTGTACCAAAAACTATCACATAGGTGAGGAGTTTTCTTGGTCTTGCAGGTTTCTACCGCCACTTTGTCAAAGATTTCAGCACCATAGCTGCACCTTTGCATGAGTTGATAAAGAAGGGCGTTGATTTTCATTGGGGTAAGGTATATCATGAGTCTTTTGATACTTTGAAGGATAAACTTACACATGCACCATTGCTGCAATTATCTAATTTTGATAAGATTTTTGAGCTTGAATGTATATGCTAGTGGTATAGGCATTGGTGGTGTTTTGATGCAAGATAGTAAACCTATTGCATACTTTAGTAAGAAAATTATTGGGCCTGTTTTGAATTACTCCACGTATGATAGGGAATTGTATGCACTTGTACATTGTTTAGAGACATGGCGTCATTATTTGTTGCCCAAAGAATTTGTTATTCATTTTGATCATGAATCTCTTAAGTATATTCGTTCTCAATGTAATTTAAACCGTAGACATGCTAAATGGATTGAGTTTATTGAGTCTTTTCCTTACATTATTAAACATAAGAAAGGGAAGGATAATGTGATCGTTGATGCTTTATCTCGGCGCTATACTTTATTGTCTCAACTTCATTGTAGAATTTTTGGACTTGAGGCAATTAAAAAACAATATGTTGTTGATGTTGATTTTAAGGATGTATTGCTGCATTGTAAAGAAGGTCGTGCATGGAACAAATTTGTGTTGACTGATGGATTCTTGTTTAGAGCTAACTGCCTAAACATTCCAGTTGGTTCCGTTCGTCTTTTGTTGTTACAGGAGGCGCATGGAGGATATTTTGGCCACACACTTCTTTTGGCCTAGGATGAGGAAAGATGTTGAGCGCTTTGTTGCTCGCTGCACTACATGTCAAAAAGCTAAGTCTCGCTTGAATCCACATGGTTATACATGCCACTTCCTGTTCCTTCTATTCCTTGGGCGGATATTTCTATGGACTTTATTTTAGGACTGCCTAGGACTAAGAGGGGGAGTGATAGTATTTTTGTTGTTGTGGATAGATTTTCTAAGATGACACACTTTATACCGTATTATAAGACTGATGATGCTGGTTATATTGTTGATCTCTTTTTCAAAGAAATTGTACGTTTGCATGGTATGCCTTCTACTATTGTTTCAGATCGTGATGCAAAATTCTTGAGTCACTTTTAGCGCACGCTTTGGAATAAGTTGGGTACAAAGTTGTTATTTTCTACAACTTGTCACCCACAAACTGATGGACAAATTGAGGTGGTGAACCGCACTTTGGGTACTATGTTGAGAGCTATTTTGAAGAAAAATTTGAAGCAATGGGAAGAATGTTTGCCTCATGTTGAGTTTGCATATAATCGGGTAACACATTCTACTACCAAGGTAAGTCCCTTCAAGGTAGTGTATGGTTTTGATCCACGTACTTCACTTGATATACTTCCTCTACCTATTCATGAGAGAGTTCATGTTGATGCTAAGGAGTGAGCTGAATTTATTTTGCAAATACATGAGACCACTAGACTTAGTATTGAAAAGATGAATGACAAGTATAGAATTGCTGGTAGTAAAGGTAGAAAAGAAGTAAAACTTGATGTAGGAGATTTATTATGGTTACACTTGAGAAAGGATAGATTTCCAGATTTGAGAAAGTCTAAATTAATGCCTAGAGCTGATGGTCCTTTCAAAATAATTGAGAAGATTAATAACAATGCATACAAACTTGAGTTGCCTCCCGAGTTCGGGGTTAGTCCTACTTTTAACATTTCAGATTTGAAACCATACTTGGGAGAAGAGGATGAGTTTGAGTCGAGTACGACTCCACTTCGAGAGGGGGAGGATGATGAGGACATCACTCCTAAGGATACATGCAACACTCCTCCAATTCTGGACTTGCAAGGTCCAATGACTAGAGCTCGTGCACGACGACTAAATTTAGAGGTGAGCTCATTCCTACGTTCTTCATTATATGTCACTTTTGAGAATGATTTGCTACCTAATGATTATATTATAATTAGGAACCATGGAGAGGACCAGGAGATGATGGGAGAAGGACTTGGAGACGTGGAGGACCAGCAAGGACGTGGAAGCCATGGTGGAGGCCCAACAAAAACTGACATCGAGTCTGTTTTGGGGCTCATGAGCAGTCTGCACTAAAACGGATGCCCAGGACGCATACGGACTCGGATTTGAACGTTCTACATATGCATGGAAAGAGAAGAAGAATACCTTACCAATGCCGCCGGTCTCATGTCAAAATTCATCCGGAGTCATCAGAAATCGTTGAAACAAGAGAGGGTCCAGAATTTATTTCAATGCTGCATCACCTGTTTTTGGCCTTTGGGCTTTGTATCTAGTTGAGCCCAATTAGGAGCGCGTCCAGAGGGTCTTGCACAACCCTAGGGTCTTCATATACAGCCGCCGCCGCACCTTTAGGGTGAGGGGTTTTGCTTAGATTATTCTGTTCATAATAGTTTCGCCGTCATCACGGTTTGTGAGACCCCAACTTTGTGAGATTCATAATACATCTGCAATTGTGTTACATTCTTCTTTGTTCTTGCTTGTGTTCTTGATTCACAGGCTGGGATTAGCCTTCTCGGTGAGGTCAATCATTTAGGACGGTTGATAACCAGAGGAGACGTCTATGGAAAAACCTTTGAACACAGTCTAGAGAATTTTGACAAGGTCTTGACTAGATGCCAAGAGAGGGACCTGGTGCTTAATTGGGAAAAGTGCCACTTTATGGTCCGAGAGGGCATAGTGCTTGAACACTTAGTGTCCGAAAGGGGGATAGAGATGGACAAGGAAAAAATAGAAGTTATAGAAAATCTTCCACCTCCTATCAACATTAAGGGTATTCGTAGCTTTCGAGGCTATGTGGGGTTCTATCGGCATTTCATTAATGATTTCTCTCAAATTGCTGGACCCCTCACTAGACTCTTAGCTAAAGATACACCCTTTTATTTCGTTGATGAGTGCCTTAACTCATTTAATATCCTTAAAAAGGCACTCATCTTAGCCCTAATTATCCTACATGGAGGGATCACTGCTCGCAATGTCATGCCCATTACATACAATCTTCAAGTGGAACTTTTTGATGTATGGCACATTGACTACATGGGACCTTTTCCGAAGTCCTATGATTGCGAGTATATCTTGGTGGTCATTGACTATATATCAAAATGGGTAGAAGATATACCATGTCGAGCAGCATATGCAAAGAATGCCAGAAGGATGTTCCACCAGGTAATCTTCCCTTGTTTTGGAACACCTGACGGTGATAAGTGATGGGGGATCTCACTTTATTGATAAGACCTTTTGTCACTTCTTAAGAGAACTCGGTATGAACCACAACATAGCCACTCCATACCATCCTCGGACCAGTGGCCAAGGAGAAACTTCAAACAAGCAAATCAAGAATATCCTCCAGAAGACTATACAGGAAATAGGGACATGATGGAAGAGTAAGCTACCTGAGGCACTTTGGGCATATCAGACAGCATACAAGACACCCATCGGCATGTCACCATACCAACTTGTCTATGGCAAGACTTGCCATTACCTGTTGAGATGGAACATTGGGCACACTGGGCTGTCAGAAAATGGAATATGGATCTCCAAAAATCTGGAATGCAAAGGAAAATACATATATCACAGTGCCAAGATCTACAAAGTGAAAACCAAAAGATGGCACAACAGTAGGATTTAGCCTAAGGAGTTCAAGGCAAGAGATAAGGTGCTACCCTTTAATTCAAGGGTGAAGTTATTTGGCCATGGAAAGCTGTAGAGCAAGTGGGATAGACCATACACCGTCATCGACACATCATTTCATGGAGCAATCACTCTTTAAGATGATACAGGTAACCTTTTCAAGGTAAATGGCCATCACTTAAAGCTTTTCTATTATGATGAAAGTTTAGATAAGGATATAGATGTGGTCAATTTAATTGACTTAAATATACTCTTTTAAGCCTTATTCGAGATTTTTCTTAGAACCAGTGGGCCTAACCCATCGCTGCACCTTATCCCCTACGAGCCCAACTCACCTAGGAAACAGGGGGGGCAAATAGGGCCCACCCCTGTTTGGCCAAACCTGCTTCCTCGTACATGTTAACCTAACCAATCCCGATCCTGTTTGACAAATTCCTTCGTGATGGAGAGCCAATAAAATGGAGTATTTCCTCGACCTAGACCAGAACCAAAACAAACTCCATCTTCCTCCTTTTGCGTCTCCACCTCCAACACCTCAGCCATGGCTCCACCTCAACCTTTGATCTCGACAGGGTCCCTACTCTAGCGAACCTTGTTGTCCCAGCCATCGGCATGACCATGGAGGGGGGTCAAAGCCATCTTTGTGGCCTCGCTGGCAATCCTACCACCAAAGGAAGGCACTAGAGGGTGCAGCCCTATGCCTGCCCGTGCAACTGCGCGATCCCTCTCCCCTCGGCACACGTATTCCATGAAGGAATGTGCAAGTACTCCAATGAAGAGACCGGTTGCCACCCGCCTTTTCAAGGAGGACATCATCGGGCCATCCTTGAAGCGTGGCGAGTGGCATGTAGAGATGTTGCACGACAAGTGGGGAGATGATGTCCACTACCACTATGAGAACGATGGCCTGGATGACTCCCCATACACGGAACGATTTCAGGTCCAAGGAGCCAGAAGAGGCTGTGGGAAGGGACCCATGCAACATCTCACTTCTTCGGACAAGATGGAGATGTTGGAGTCAATTGACTCCTCCCCGTCCAAACAGAGCATGGGGGCAACCTAAAACAAAAGGATGATGGGACTGCAGCAGGACAACAAAACTAGATCCCCTTACAAAGGACCAATTGTTGCCCAACTGGCACTAGAAGTGGAGAAACTCCACCTAGAAAATAAATTGCTAGTTGAGAAACTGGCGAAAGAGTGTATTGAGAGAGAGGAGATGAAGAACATGACTCTCTCAAGGAAACCTTAGAAATCATTTGTCGTGGCATGAGCGCTAAGATGAAGCGCATTTGAGTCGAGATAGGGAAGCCAGAAATCCACTATGGCAAATGATTATGCTTCCCTATCATTTATCTAGGAAATCCAGTTGGCGCTAGTTTAGTTTCCCTTTATTAATCTATTTATTTCATTCCATTAATGTAATCAACGCCTATTAGTTTGCTTTATCAATGAATAAAAGACTCATCTTGCCCGTAAAGCGGGTGGAGTCCCTTTGCATTTTACCTTTGTCTTTGTTTTTGTGTCAATAAAAAGTACAGGCAAGCAAAGAAGTGTGGGGGGGATCCTCGGGACTTTTGACACGAACAAAAATTCCACATGTTGAAAATATGTTATACATTATCGCACGGAGCTGCACACTAAAGTGGGGCCCACTTGGCAACTAGGGGGGTTCAGCCGAACAGGCCCTGGTCCCCCTCGGCCCCTATTTTCTTCGGCATGATGTTTTGCACGTCCTATCCCTTAATCTCCCTATTAGGTGTTTTGATTTAATTTTCTAGGAATTAAAATGATAAAATGAATCAAAATAAAATTAAAATCAACCCTATGATGTCTCCCACTTATATTGAAATTTTCCATAGTTGGTATGCATGCTCTTTATTCCTAGTCTTTATACCAATGCTAGTGGAAAATATTTATACGGACCGCATGTTACCTAGGTTATTGACTAGTGAGATATGGTTTGGCAATGTGATTCTTGCTTTCGCTTGCATAAAGTACTTAAGATTTATTTTGAAAATTTAAACCATAGTGCTTACTCCTCAATGATGAAAAGTGCAATCCAGCCAAATGATAAACCATGTTGAATATTTAAGCATTTGCTACTTGTGACTTTATTGAACCTTGTCAAACTCTTGACCCTAGTGAGTTGCTTGTTATGATTTATTAATAAAAGTATTGTGCACACAAATATTGCTAAAACTTCTACCCTGGAAGTCAGCATCACCATCATCATCCTATTCGAGCAAATACTCCATGAAATTCTTGATTATGTCACACCCGTTTTTAACGTCAAAACCGAATGCTTCTGTATATGTGTCCAGGATCAAGTTTTCACGCATACAGGACAAAAGTGAAGTAACAGTAAATAACCAATGTCATTATTATAATATCATACCGTTATTACATAGTCAGGAATACATCAAGAATATAAAAGAAAATAGCGGAAGACTCCATAACACCACAGGCAGTCCATCGGGGGTCGCACGCCTAGTCGTAGTAGTCCTCATCCACGTAGTCCATCTCGTCGGTATTGTCTAAGCAGTAATAATATAGCAACAACAAAACAGGGGAAACTATAACGCGTGAGTACATACTGTACTCAGCAAGTGGGGGAAAGTTATGACATGCAGGCTTAAACAAGAACAGGCTAGACACAGGTTTACTGCACTACGCAACCTTAGCCTACGACCCTAAGCATCCTATTTACTAGGTGAAAAGTCCAACAGGTTAACCACCTGTCCAACACTATCAGTTGCCCACCAATAGCAAAACTATGAGTTACCCACTCATACCAGAACACTACAAGTTACCCATCTGCAGCTATCGCCCAAATCTGGTTACCCACCAGATTCACCCAAGTATCCATCTAATCGTGTGAGGATCCAGGCCGCTCATGACCACGGCTGTTGTAACAGTTTTACACTCTGCAGAGGTTGCACAACTTTACCCACAGGTTGGTGATTCCATCACCCATCGGTGACTAAAGTCTCCCTGTTACCAACACACTACCATAGGTGTGAGGCCAAAAGATCACCACATGGTCATTCAAAGCGCTCCCCAGCTTGCAAAACATCCACGCTAAGGTTTCACCGCCACGGAATTAACCATACCTACAGAAGCCCCCTCTGGCGCCGTGGCTAGAAGTAACCCTTCATCGCCTGAGGCCGAAAGTAACCCTCTCGTCCTCCTTCCTCGAACGCCCGCAAAACTGGAAGACATCTAATACTAAACCATGTCTACCCATATCAGCCCTATGCTTTGTGTTGTTTTCCTGGGTGGTCGCTCCACAAATTTGGTTTTTATGACCACAAGCAGGTAATACCGCAAACCAATCAGTACATTACCCATACCTATGCATACCCACATCATCCTCAACATCCTCCTGCTTGGGTCATCTAAATTACCCAAATGATAATTAGGTTCAAGTGATTATTAGTCAAGTTTTATTATTATTCAATTTTAATCCCCCAAAGTACTGCACTAGCATGACGTACCCAAAAACCTGTACACTAAACCATAACCCAGGCGACAAGGAATAATGAGGAAGGATAAATGACATGGGATTCAAATTTAGACAAGCATGAATGAAAATAAACTAATCCTTAATAGGTGCAATATGTTCAAGGACACTTGCCTTGTTCTCCCGCTAGCTGCTGCTCAAACTCAAGGTCTTGGAAATTCTAGAGCTGCTCCTCGTCTAATACTGATAAAAACCAGAAAAGTAAAACACAAACAAATAAGGAACAATATACCAAACATTTCCTAATGATTATGAAAACAGTACTACAATATAGTATGCGTTCCTACGATTCTGTGAGTGCAAAAATCACCTAAATCAGAGTTACGGTTAAAAAGTTATGAAGTTTCAAGACTAAGGGTTTGTTAGTAAAATTACATACCCAGAAAATAATTAATTTAATTGGATGTTATAGATCAGAAATCGAATAAATATTAGTTTTATTAAAAAGAGATGCTATAAATTGTTTTGCAATCTAAGCATAAAAGAAATAGCTTTTATTTTAGAAAACATATATTTTACTCAAACAGTAAAGACTAGGGAGTTAAATGTAACTTTAATAAATTATAGGAAACAAACTGTAACACACATGGGCTAAATTATAATTTATCAAAAGTATAAGGGCTTTTTATGCAAAAACAAAGGACCAAAATTGTATTTCTTTTAAAATCAGGGTCCTAAGCACAAAATTGGCATTTACCAGAATTTACACGAATTAAAATAAAACATAAATACTAGTTTAATGGGATCTATGGATCGAGGCTAGGTTGCGGTCTATGGACCACGGTGGATCGAGTTCATAACCTTTCATGGGGTTCTAATCTTGGCCACAAATCAAGATATCGACGGCTAAGAAGAGCGTCAACGAGCTGGGCGGTGGCCGGTGTTGACCAATCGGCAGCGTCATGGGCGGTGGTGACGGAGCTCATCGAAGAGGCGCTCCGGTGGTCCATTCTCTATGGCGGAAGGGGCAAAAAGGACACGAGGAAGGCGGGGGTCCTTACTCATGGCTCTCACGGGGTCGGGGAGGCTTGGAGGCAGTCACGGCGATAAGAGGTGCCAGCTGTGGTTGGTTGAAGCTTGATGGGGAGCGTCTCCTGGGGTCCTGGGGATGAAGCGTGAGCTTAGGAAGGCAGCAATGGGGCAGGGCGACATCTAAGGCCATTTTATAGGGCAAGGGAGAGGGGGAGAGGCGAGCAGGTGCGAGATCGCCGACCTTCAATGGTGGGTGTGCCATTGATGTGCACAAGCGCAAACCGAGGAGCTATAAAAGTCAATAATGGGCGAGGAGTGGGAAGGGGAGGCTGGACAACACGGTGTGAGCTCAGTGAGTCATTTTGGAAGCCGGGGAGGCAGGATGTGGGCGGTCAACATCGGCTTCTGGTGGCAGTGCAGCAATGGCCGAAGGTGGGAGATGACGGGTAGGGCGGCACTTCCGTAGGGGATTGATGATGAAAAATCTCAGGAAATTTTACCGGTGGCCGAGGGGTGCTTGCGTTGGGTTTTAAAGTGGTCACGGGTCATAGGAATGGTCATAAGGCTGGCAGGGGCTCGGAGGCGGTGGGCGTCAAAGGGTTGTGGCAGTGGATGATGCAACTGGTTGGGGACGAGGCCCCCAGGGCTGCAACTCGTCTTTGAGGACCGAGGCACGGTCCGGGAGCTCCTACGCATGGGCAAATGGGTTGAGGGGGTTGGGAAGGCCAGGAAGTAGGAAGGATGCATGACGGTGTGCACTGAATTGGAAGACAATGTCCAGTGATGTTTTTCTACAGTGGAATGGGAGGCAAAAGCATCGGGGAAGGCAAATAATAGCTGAGGGGAAACTCACGCGGGTCTTTATAGGGGTCGGGGGAAAGTAGAGAGGTCACGAGTGGAGCTTGCTGGAAATCAATGCCACCATGGCCATTGATGCGCAATAGAACGAGCAGGTGCGCAATGAAGGCCGGTAAGGCATAGGAGTGGGGGAGGGGAAATGGGGAATACCGTTTGTGAGTCTAGTGGGTTAGTTTTGCAACCAGGGAGGTGGGGATGTGGCAAGCCGATGGTGGTTTCCTAGTGGCGGCGGCGGCAGTCGAGCAAGGGGAGGAAGAAGGCATTGGCGCCTAGCTAGGCTAAGCTAGTGGGTCGCGGTAGGGTGGCAAACTGTGCTATGAGTATTGGGCCAAATAGTATTTAAATTAAGCTCAAGGATTTAAATGCAAAAGAACAATTTATTTAGAAGTAATCAAAATAAATTAAATCTTAAATACACGGACTAGGTCCATGGGATCAATGGACCAAGCTATGGCAGTGGTCCGTGGTCCATGGTGGACGGAGGGCTGGTGGGCAGCTCGGCTGTGCCATAAACAGAACAGCATAGATCTTGGCTTGCGCGTTCCCGTTTATTGGCTACACTAATCGATCTAAAACTTAGACCTATGTGTTACAAGTGTTGTGGAACACGATATGGTCATAATAGTTTTAACCTTTGCTCACTTGGTTTGGAGATCGCTGGGTCAAAATCTTGCAAGGTCAGAATGTGACAGTTGACAGGCCAAACCCGTTCCTAGAGGCACCATATAAGATCTTGGGAAGGGCTCAGTGACGTCGGAGAAGACTTCCTGGAACACGATAGGGATAAAGTTTTGCAGCTGATGACGCTAGGAATTGATCACAGTGAGGTTCGAGTTTACCATGTCGCGCGCAGTCGATGAACAGACAGGGAACAGACATGATCGTGGTTGCTTTGGGGTTCCAATTGACACAAGCTTTGGATATGGTGTAGAGACATACCAGGCGCACCATCTGATGAAATTTCGCATTGATTGGTTCAGTGGTTCACCGGGAACGTCGAAGCCAACAAGGCACTGCATGGCTGGACGCGACAGGAACAGGGAACATGGCGAGAAAATTGGACTGCAATTGTCAGGATAGAGAGAGAGAAGGCAGGTGTCGTCAGAATAGATGACAGGGGGCATCTAGGTTTCATTTTATAGAGCAGGGAGGAAGTGGAAGGAAGAGGAACAGCTTCTTCGGAGGATTAATGGCCAGGGCGCCATTAATGGGCAACTGAGCTCCTTGGTGCGTGATAAATAATGAAAACGGCTGGAATTGGAAGGGCAGGGGTGGCACATCCGTTTTGAATCTTAGTGGGATGGTTCTTGAAGCCGGGAGGTGGGGGAAGGCGGCAGGGTAGGCGTCGGTTTTAGGCTGCAGGAAGCTGGGCCGAGCTATCTGGTCGTGTGGGCTGAGGAAGTGGCTGGGCCAAGAGAGAGATAGAGGAGAAAAAGGAGCAGTCGGCTGGGTGTTGTAAAATTGGCCTAAGAGGCCACGTGAGCTTCTTCTCCTTTTCTTTTTATGCCAATTTTCTAGTTCTATTGCTTTCTAAATCAAAAACTACTCGAGTTTTTAAATATATATTCACAGAATAAAACCCTAATGCAAACTACTCAGCATGAATGCAGCAATATAATTATGATATAAATTAAATTAGTTTATTGAATTTAGAAAATATGTCTTTTGCTAAAAGAAAAATTATAACAAAAAAAAATGGAAGATAAATTTTTAAAATACTACAAATAGTTTTTTAAATTTAGTGAAATTTTATTAATACTCCAATTTGAAATTTTGGATGTTACAGATTACGATTCTCTCTCTTTGAATTTTTAGAAGGCATGGCTATCAAAAATAAATCCTTGCTCCCAATCAACACCCCTGTTCGGCCGAACCCCTCTGGTGCACCGCCTCCTCGTGTCATCTCCTGGTGCCTCCCCAAGGTCAGATGTGCGCGTTTGGTGGCCGAACACCCCCCGTTTGGCCGAATAGGTGGGTCCCTCTCTAGTGCATCGCCTCCATGTGTCATCTCCTGGTGCCTCCCCAAGATCAGATGTACGCGTTTGGTGGAAGTTACCGACTCCAAGAACCACTTTTGAGTGCTATAAAAGGAAGGGAAGAGCTTCACTCTCTCAACACTTCAAGATAGATATAGTACTTCCATTTCCAAAAGGCTCAACGATGCCAAAGTATTTAGAAAATAGGAAGAGAGTGAGGAGAAGTCCAGGAGAGGAGGTTCGGGCCTGTCCAACCCCTTCTTCACTCTTGTACCTAGACGGATGCTTGCCTTATTAACTAAGTCTTTGTGATTCTTCTTTGGTTATTAGTTTCCTTTTTCAGTAAGTTTTAGTGCTTAGTTGCTTTGCTCGCTCAGCTCTCTATTTAATTAGACTTAGTCTTGGCCCATCGTACATAGAGATTAAGGGAGTAATTGAAAGCATAGACGTGGTGTCTAGGCTATAGATTGCCTTTGTTTGTCATGTAGTGCACGGATTGATAGAGGTAGGCAGTAGGTGGTGACTGCCCTATTTGTCCTATGAAATCATCTATGTTCGGCCACGCAGTAGGCTCTTGGCCGGAATCGCATTGTGGATACAGGGGAAAACCGGATGCCCAATACAAGAAGTTTAGTGTCAGACTTACTCTAAATAGGACTCTTTTACCAGTTAAAATCCTATCTACCCGAGCCATTATTATCTTGGTGTCCTTCGACGGCTAGAATATAAGATTAGCACACACGTTCCCTGTGATACCGTTGGAATACTCAAGAGGTGAAGTGCTATAGCGGTAACCATGCGCTTGCGGACTTATCTTCATTCGCTAAAAATACCAACAAGTTGTGAGGAGTTACTTAGAAAAGGAGTCACTATATGGTCCAGCAGAGGTCACTGTATGGTATGGAGACTGGTCTAGGATAGATGGACTATATTTATATGTTGGCATGTGGGTGTCACCATAGGCTGTGGAGGTTGAATCATCGTAAGCTACCATGAGTGCCAACAAAATGTACAAAGACGCTACAAGTCTTTGGATAGGAATGCAAGGGGTCACTGTAATGAACGGCGAGGTTGACTTAGGTTACGGTGAAGCCAACACGACGAAAACCAGAAAAATGGATGTCTCTATGAAAGTGACGACGTCGTCACCATATGATAAGGTACAGTGACTTGTCGCCGTAATGAATGGCGGTTGACTCCATAGCAGTCGATTTTTTGGCAACAACTAGTGGAGTGGTTGAAGCCTATAAATAGCTATTGTCCAGCTCATGGAGAGCTCTCTGGACCATTTGGATTGCTGGAGGAATCAGTAGAGAGCCAAGAGGAGAAGATATGACACTTGTATAAAGATTTGAAAGCCGTTTTTGAGTGTCAAGGAGAGTAACAAGAGCATCCCTTCATCTTTAGCCTAGTAAGGTTGTAGAGAGTGACTCGTGTTGTTACTCTTGATCTATGGTAGGGCCTTGACCGGCAAGGTATCGGTGATTGAGTCTATCATGATTGGTTGTGAAGGCAATCACAAATTTGTAAAAGGTGGGAACTCACCTTTTAAAGGAGAGTCAAGAAGAGAGCGCATGTGCTTGCACTATGATAGTGCAGCAAGTCCTTGACGGAGGCAAGCTTGTTCCTTGGTGGTAGCGGTTACGTGACCGTGTCTTCACTTGGAGTGATACAGGCTTATGTGCAAGGACTCCACCATTGATTGGCGGAAGAGATCGATACTCCGATGTGAGTTGATCCAACGAGGATTAGGGAAGCTGCCATACTTCTGAGACCTTGGACTAAAATCAAGGAGCACTCTCTAAACCTCTCTCCTTACTTAACATTCTTAATTCTGCACTTATGTGTAAGTAGAGATAGGGCTTCCATGAGCTTATTGATTGGCTTGGCTTTGCTTGCATTGCATTATTTTATTAAAACTGTTAGGATCTTGCCTTCGTAGAATTCGTTAACAAGGTGTACAGAACTAATTAATGAACAATGAGTCTCGATCCAATTAACCCCCCCCCCTCCTCCCTCTTGTTATTCCTTGATCCTTACATTAATATTGATTCCTGATTAATATGATCCATTTTGTTGCAATAATATCATTTTCGACTACGAAAATATTGATGCCATATTTATTTCTGTCAATACCGTTATCGATGTCGCTTCTAGAAATATGAAAGCAAAAATAATTGAGGCTTCTTCTGATTGTTTTCGACCACTTCCATCCCTATTGTTTAGATTATATGCATAATAGTAGCACTCAAAGAAGACCCAACATTAGTAACTAAGATGTGATGTATCTCTTTTAGTAAAGAGGATAGCATTATTAGATTAACATTTTTTCTTTGCCCCTTAACTAGATACGGAACGATCATTTTGTTCCTCCCTCTAATAGTGGATAAGCATGTAAATTTACCTATATTGGTAGGTGGGCGTAATTCTATAATGATACTATGAGCCTTTACATCAACCGTCATTTAATCACTTTACCGGTATAGACCATTCGGTACGGACAGTCCATCTAATAAAGATCTTATCTGAAAGATCCACTAGGTCTTAAGCTTGCTTGTGTTGCATGTTGCCTCGTATCCCCATTCAGGTGTGTCCTAAGAGGCTATGTTGCGGGGTGTCTTTTGGATAACATCTCTTCAGAAAATCTTCTCTAGTGAGGCCATCGAGTTTGTTTTGGACTAATAACCACAATAGATAGAGTCGTTTGTGGGGACCGAGCAAAAGGAGCACAAGAGATGATCAGAAGCAAGAGGGCGGCACCCTCGGTGGGTCAGCCAGCCAAAGATCTGCAAGTGTCGATGCAAGGGTGGGGGGGGGGGGGGAGGACTTCAAAAGTTATGGCTGTGGTCGGGCAGCGAGTCGTGGAGGATGCTATAGGACACTACTTGAGGAAGTGTCGTATAAGGTGAACGTTGTTGAACGAGAAATTGCTGGAGAAGAAACTGTCAAGAGCCAGCTCATGGTGCAGCAGGCGGAGGTCGCGCACAAGGTAGCGGAAGAGGGCCTTGCAAAGGAAGCGTCAGGTGGCACTTCAGGAGGAGAACACGAAAGCGCTGGAGCTCGAGCTTGAATAGCAGAAGAAAGAGGGCAAGGAGAGGAACTTACAGTCCTGAGTATTGGATAATATGGCGCACCAGGAAGCGGGAAACTTGCAAAGAATTAAGGCAGCAAAGATGCGGCAAGGCCACTTGAACAAGCAGTTGGAGGCTGTTGGCGGTCCTTATGCCTAATAACAAAATAATCACAAACATATGGATACGAGAGCGTTCCAAATCTTAAAGTCCAGCGAGGAAGGACGACAGTACCATGTTTTCAAAAAAAAAAAAAAAAAAAAAAAAAAAAAAAAAACTGGGTTGCAGATATTTTTAATAAACTAAACAGGACCATTAGATTCTGGAAACTGAAAGTAACAACCAGTTTTAAAAACTGGGTAACAGGACCGAAGGAAAAGGATATTGTACATGTTAACAAATTTGCCAACACTTGCTTCTTATGAGTGTACTATACATTTCATGTTTCATGTTTGCGCGTAGACAATCACAATACATTACATGTCACCAGAAGGATGACTATTCAAGATCGTGAGAATGCCTTAGTTTCAACAGGAAGGCCGGCTAGGTTTACAGAACGTCACATCTGTATGCAGAATAAAGAAGCGATCATCCCAGCCAAGTCACATCTGTATACAGAACAACGAAGCGGTCGTCGAAACCATTTAGCCAAACATTACTAATTGTCGCATTCACATCCTGCTAGGTTACAGGCGAAACATCCTCAGTTCTTGTGCTGCATTCTACCACTCTCTGCTCCGGCATACGGATCAATTATAACATTAATCACTGCTGGTTTCCGGGCACAAAACGATTCAGAAAGGGCAGATTTGAGCTCGTCTGGTCTGTCCACAAGATAACCTTTCCCACCAAAAGCTTCCATCATTTTATGGTAGCCTGCTGCTGATACAAATGAAGTCGGGGCAGGGTCATCTTTGTAAAGTCCGGTTATCTCATCAGGGCTTCTTCGGTCACCACCGTAGACACCATTGTTATTGAAAACAATTATAACAACGGGCAGCTGATACCTCACCAACGTCTATAAAATGAAAAGCGCGCAGTGAGTAAATTAGGAAAACTCAGCTCTGTACAGCGTAAAAAAATGATAAGACGCACATATCATCCAGCCAATTTAGTGAAACAAAATTTATTTAAAGCAACTAGGTAGCAGATAGAGAAGCAAAAAATCAATGTCAACTAAAAGGCAAGCAAAATCAAGTTGATAGAAAAAGCATTTGAATATATAAAAATGCCACTCCTAACTAACAAAACAAGGTCAAATAAAAGCATAGGTTCGTTGCTTAGCCAACAATGCATAAGCTCTCGATAGTTAATGGTCACTACTACAACTTGACTTCCAACCACAGTTAACTACCAGGTCTGGGCCAATCAGGTGGCTACTCATGGCTGCCTCTTCATTTAGGTCGACATCAACAGTTACTTTGTTGAATATGACCAAGCAGTAGGGGCTTCCCTACTGTCATTCCCTCAAAAAAAAAAAAACATGACCAAGCAGTTAGTATGTGTGATAACCACAAATAACCCACTACAGAGATCACAAACAAAATTTGAGCAATGCCTCATAGAATGGAATGTACTTAGCTAAAATTTGGATAACCCATCATCAGATGGTGTTGTGGCGTGGAAGCCACAATCTCTACTCCTATTAATTATGGTGAAAACGTTGACACCCAAAAAAATCTGCCGTACACCTTGCCATACGCTCAGTTAAAACAGCCCCCGAGTCCAGTTTGAAACGGAGTCCAGTTTGGAAAGAAAAAAAAGTTGAAACAGAACAACAGCAATAAGACAACCTGATTCGGAACCACCGCCAGCTTAAGCAAAATCTGAAAATAGGAGATCTATTTTACCAATCTCAATCGCATCCTCTGCACTAGCAAAAGAAAAAAAATAAAAATAAATAAAAAACAACCACTGCCACGCTTAGTCAAAAGTCTACACACGCTACCCCTTTCCAACCAAATCATTATTACAAAGAAAAAAAGCCTTGCGCTAGCTCCTAAACTACTACACGTGTCAACTGTGCTGCCTGAATCGAACAGTGATGGAATTCAGAGGGGAAAAAAAGGGAAGACAAAGAAAAACAAAAGTTACCGGCAAGATTCCGCCAATCGCCAGCACCTGAATGCAACATCAAGAGAGACGGGCCAAAGGAGATGCACTCTGACAGTGACGACAATCGAGGATCCCACCAAAACCAACCAAATCGCCAGGGGGCTAGGCAGTCCCGCGAAGCCGAAAAAAATCCGCCGGCGGAGGAGCCATGAACTCACGCGCCTCAAGGAGCAAACCAAAAAACTTAACAGTAGCCCCCAAGAATTGGAATGACATAACACCCCAGTGCTTCGATACAAAAGAAAACTTGCCGGAGCTCACAGCCAAAGCAAAAACAGAACCGTTGACTCTCTAATGCCTCACTATACTCACATGTCTGTTGAGCCAATAAACACAGCACTTTGGGCTGGCCCATCAAATAAAAACATACAACTCCGATTTGGATGACGAAAAGGTTCTATCCAAAATGGTTTTTCTGATCCAAAACTTTATGACGCCATCAACTTCATTGCAAGTCAAAAAATATCATCATCATGGATCCAAGCTACTTTGTATTAAGAGATATGATAAAAAGTAGAATCAATATCAAAAAGGAGATACTACAATTAGAAGCAACGGCAAAGGACACTACAAACATTGAGAAATACGTCGAGGGAGAGATTATAAAGATGAAAGAAGATTTACTCATATCAAAAAACATAGGACAGGAGGAAGGGGAGACAATCAATGTCATAAACAATCTTCAACAAAGTATAAAGTATAGTCTAGAAAGAATAAAAGAGATAGATCTCATGTTGGACAACTGATGTCTATGTAATAAAATGATGGAACTTAATTGTAAATTTAATAAGTGACATGATAAAAAACATTGTTTGTAAAGCCCGTGGCAACGCACGAGCATTTTGCTAGTATAATAATATAACTTAGGCTGTCATTAGTTAAGTATTAGTCAGTAGGTTTCTTATCCTAGGCTGCTTAGACAAGATTAATGTTACATATTTCCTAGCTTTCAATCAGCTGAAAGCTTTCAGTCAATGGTTTGCTATTTTGTGTTTTAATTTTTCTTTTGTAGGATTATTTGTATAATAATTGTAAACCATTGGATCTAGATCTAATGACTCAAGAAGGTGACTGAAAGTTATCCAAACTTTCAGTCAGCTGAAAATTAGCAAGTCCCTTAATGTTATGGTTTAGCTAATGGTAGATGGGATAGCTAGAATAAACCGACAAGTCGTCCACCCTTTGAGGATCTGACTGCATTCTTTGGTTTCTTCTTACTTGATTAGAAATGATAATATATCTAGCATCATATATATAGCTGCTGGCTCCTGACAGAGCTGTTAACCGAATAACCTTATCTCTTAAGAATCGTATCTATATCTTTGATAAAACAAACTAACAGCCCGAACGATCAGAAGACTTGTCTCCAAGCTGAACTTGCTGTGTTGCCCCATTGCTACTTATATTACAGGACGCTGGAGAAGACGAGGCAGGACTGATGCCAGAGCGCGGCATGCCATCAGGCAGAGCACTCAACGGAGCGGCAGGGTTCCGGCAGTGCTGGTCGAAGATGTTGCGGCACATGAGGGGCAGCGCAAGTGGTAAGCAAGTCAGGCAGTGTCATCCGGATGTGCAGCAGCAGTCGTATGTGGCTGTACAGCGAGATGCCTGGCAGCGGCAAGGGCGGACTGCACCGGTGGAATGTACAACTCCAGCAGAATACTAGGTGAAGTGTGTGCAACTGCTTGAATTGGTGGCAGCACAGATCAGGGTTCCTTAAGTGCGGTTGCTGAGGCTGGCTTTGAGGACGAGAGTTGTGGCATGCTGGCAGCTGAACTTGTCTGCCAGCTCATGGTGGAATATGCCATAATTTTGGGCATGAGACTGCAGTTGCCTCGCATCCATTGAGCTTGCGGCAACAGAGGAGTGAGCAGTGAGATGCCAATGCACAAGCAAAGTCTGTGTGGCCCCACTCATCATCAATGGAAGGCGCGCGGAATATGTGCATGATGAGGGAATAAGTCTCTGTACTGTTGGTCTTTGGCACTTGTTTGCACTGCTGGTTCATCGTTAGAACAACATCTTTAGGACAACATCTAGGATAGCATCTAGGACAGCATCTGCTTTATGCTTTTAGACTAGTATCTTAGACTAGCATCCTGGCATAGGTCAGCTATAAATATGTAACCCCAACCCCTCGGGTTGGTATGACATTGTGTGAGAAATAAACCAGAAAATTGCCCCAACTCCTAGTGTCATCCTTCCGAAGCGAGTGAAAGTTCAGCTGCCAACAACTGGTATCAGAGTTGTTCTATCCTGTAGTATAACCATCTCCTGCTAATCTCCCTCCCAAGCCTCCCGATCAGCAGCAAGAACACTGGCTGCCCCTGCTCACCCCAAATCCCCTGTGCAGACGAGCACCAGCTCGTCGGAGGCGGCCTCTTCGACACGCGGCAGCCCCTCAGTGGCGCGCCATGTTTGCAGGACAGCCTCATCGTTTGGTCGCCTCGAGTGTGCAAGAGTCACACGAAGCCAAGCTCGCCACGGAAGAGGAACGCGAGCTAGGGGCGGCAGAAGCTGCTGCGACGACAGCAAGGGCGTCAAGGCTGGCAGCAGCAAAGGCGGAAGCAACAACCGCAGCAGATGCAGCATATGTGGCGGTGGCAGAAGCATCGACAGCTCTGTCTTTGCTGATGGCAGTGCCAATGGAGAGCTCAGGGAGTTGGAGGCAGCGCGGGAGCGAGCGGTGCGCTGGGCAGCCGCGCACCCCTACGGGCGTGGTGGTGAGCGATGCCCTTGGTGTGGACACGCGCGACGGCCACGCTCCTAGCGGCAGTCAGGTCAACGGAGATTGCGTCTGTTACAAAAAGCACGTCTCTCCCTCCCCGGATCGGTGACGTGGTCAACACAGGATCTAGGCTATTGTCAAGGAAGTCGGCCCCAGGGGCAGGTGGCCTACCCTCACCAAGACCAACTACGTCGAGTGGGCCGCGGTGATGAGGGCGAGGCTGAAGGTGCGGCATATATGGGAGGCAGTCCGGTACCACGACGTCGACTACGACGACGATCGATGTGCGCTGGATGCCCTCATTGTTGCATTCCCGCCCGAGATGCAGTTCTCGCTTTCTAAGAGCGGACTGCCAAGGAAGCCTGGGATGCCATCCCTGCAGCACGCATCGGCAGAGACTGCGCCCGCAAGTCCACAATGCAGGCATTTCGCAAGGAGTGGGAGAACCTGACCTTCAAACTAGGTGAACACGTTGATGACTTTGCTCTTCATCTCAACATTCTGCTACAAAAGGTGGTGTAGTTTGACGACGACATCTACGGCGAGGAGAGAGTTATCAAGAAGCTCTTCTGTTGCGTCCATGAGAAGTACAAGCAAATTGCTCATTCAATTAAGTCTATGCTGGACCTCTCCACGATGTTGATCAAGGAGGCGATAGGTCGTGAGCCACGGCCTCACTCGGGGCCTATCACCATTGGCGGGAAGCTCCATCTCACTCAGGAGAAGTGGGAGGCCAGCTAGGGTGACGACAAGATGGGGGAGTCTTCCTCCTTGGCAGGGGCTCGTGAGCGCGACAAGCCATGCAAGGCCCGCGAAGGCGCCCAGGGCGACGCTGCCGGCAAGCGCATGCCGACACGAGACAATGTCTGTCACAACTGTGTCAAGCTTGGCCATTGGGCCAAGGACTGTCGATAGCCATGACATGGCTAGGCGCACATTGCACAAGTGGAGTTGGCTCTGCTCCTGGCATCAAGCTACCTCCAGCGACATCGGCCGCAACGGTTCATCTCCACCTTGACGATCCGAGGGCACACGCCTTCCTAGGCAATGGCTCAACAACGACAAGATTGACGGATAGTGTCTCGACACCGGCACCACCTATCACATGACCGGTCGGTGGGAATTCTTCACCGAGGTTGACACCAGCGTTTGATGCTCCGTCAAGTTTGGGGACGCCTCTGGCGTGGAAATCAAGGACGTCAGCTTTGTCATCTTCACCGCCGAGTCTGGTGAGCATAGGCTGCTTACTTGAGCCTATTAAATCCCCGCGTTGAGGAACTCCATCATCAGCTTAGGACAGCTAGATAAGAACGGTTCGCATGAAAATAAAGGACGGAATCATGAGGATTTGGGATCAACATTGTCACCTTCTTGTCAAGGTAACCAGAGGCGCAAATCGACTATACGTACTTAACGTGCATGTGGCACAACCCCTCTGCCTCGCTGCTTGTCAGGTAGCGAGGCATGGCAGTGGCACGAGCACCTCGGACACCTTCACTTTGAGGCCCAGAAGCGGCTCAGTGCCAAGGAGATGATGCAAGGACTGCTATGCCTTGACCACGTGGAGCAATTCTACAACGTCTGCGTACTGACGAAGCAGAGGCGGCTTCTATTTCCCCAGCAAATGAGATTCCGAGCCAAGGAGCGACTTGAGCTCATGCATGGGGACTTGTGTGGCCCGGTGACACCGGCCACACCACGAGGACGACGTTACTTCCTGTTGCTCGTCGACAACCTTTTCCGACAACCTTTTCCACTGGCATCTTAGACTAGCATCTTGGCATAGGCCAGCTATAAATATGTATGCCCAACCCTCAGTGTCGAGACTTAATCTCGGCAATAGACATAGGGTAGTTCATCTATGACGATTTATATGTAGGACAGGGGTATGCGCAAGATCGAGAGACAATGGTAACACAAGACGCCGATTTAGATAGGTTCAGGCCTCCCGGAGGATGATAACCCTACGTCCTGTGTTCTGTGGTATTTGTATTCATATGTCTAGATCTAAAGATCTAGACGAGGAGGGTAGACCTAGACGATGATGTCTAGTTGTGTCTAATTTATGTCCCGTGCGGGATCTCTAGTTGAGCTTGTCTATTGCTTGTCCAATGCTATGGCCCGTCCCTTGAGAAGGACCCCTGCCCCTCCTTATATATCCGGGAAGACAGGGTTACATGGCGGAGTTCTAGTCAGTATACTGATCATATCCTATTAGGAGTCTATCTTGCTTTCCTTATCTATGAGGTACCCCGATGGTAAGTATCATCGACAAGCCCCCGAGAGTCTTGCAAGCTGGATGATAATCTTCAGTAGCTTCCCGACTGGTTCGTACCATATATAATGCTTCAGCTTTATATCAGTGAGCTTGTAAGAATCTCAAAGATCTAAAAATGTCCTTGAGAAATCAACTAGTGCACCGAATAGGTGCACCAAATTAGGTGTAGCCCCCGACTCTTGTATCATTTGGAAACTGCAAATAATGCAAGAGTCCAAAACAAGAATAGTCGTCTTGGCTCTCTTTAAGGAGAAATCACTCAAATCATCAAATCTGAGTGATAAATAACTCAGTACAATGACATCAATCTTTATCGAGTGATAAATGACTTAGTCGAGTGACTGCAATCACCGCTGAGTGGTAGATGACTCAAGCCAATGACTTCAATCATTGTCGATATAATCGAGCGACATCAATCACTTCCGAGTGAACGTAAGCCTATGACATCAATCATAGCCAAATAACATAGTCTTTGGCCGAGTGGCCTATGAGTGATTTATGAATCAAATAGGTGACTTCAATCACAGTCGAATGATTATGTTCTAATCGGATGACTTCAATCACAACCGAATGAACGAGGCTTTATGACATCAATCATAGCCAAGTACTAAGTTACCATGACTTCAATCATGATTAAGTAACATTTCCTTAAGAATTGTAATCACTCATATCTTTGAGCTTTATTTTTACTATTATAGACTGACTTCAATCAGCCAAGTGATGCTCGATATTTCGCGTATATGACCATCAAGTCATAGCGACGTGATCATCAAATCATGCTTTGAATGATTATGGCATCAACCATTTTTGATAATGCACTTCTCATCATAGAAGCATATTTGATAAAGTGATCATCAGGCCACTGTCATATGATCATCAAATCATATATTTGTATATTATGGCATCCACCATAAATTTGATATAAAGTGCTTCTCTTCAAAAAAGCCCCCGAGACAATCGCCATTATGAGTGTCGGTCGTGCTCAACTCAGAATATCATGTCTGAGTGGCAGCGGTACTTAACTCATGACGATAAGGTCGAGTGAAGAAGACAGTCAAGGTTGTTGTAGCTGCCGACCACTGATGAAGTAGGAATCACTCGAAGTCGCGATGACCGAGTGAAGCCGACAGTCTGACATGTGGCCGACCGATGGTGGCGATCAAATATGATGTGACAGACCGATGGCAGCAGTCGGAGCTGGTATAGCCGACCGGTGAAAGCAGTCGAAGCTGTAAGCTGACCGATGAAGACAGTCCATGTTAGCATGGCCGACCGATGAAAGCGGTCAGAGCTGGCATTGTCGACCGATGAAGACGAGGAAATCACTCTATATCGAGTGGTGTATCCTCCTATCCATCAAAAATGTTCCTGACAATAAAGGAAATTAGGATAATTAGTTATAATTAACATTGTTTGCTTGAAAACTTATTTTTATAAGCCAAACAAATCAGTCGACTGAAAAGTCAAGTACGTATCTATTTTTCTCCTTTAAGTAGACCGACTGGCGCATAGCAACATATTCACGCGTTAGCAACCAGACTGCTCCACCGTAGGATACTTAGAACAAAATATAAAGAGCTCGGAGCTTGGTCTGCCGCAACAATATCGGTCATAATTTACTCTTGCGTAGCAATCAGAACCAATCGACACATGATCTCTCGCAACTTTGGCTCTAGGTTTAGTGTAATGGCAGTCTGTCGCATAGCAAAAACGTTTTATGACTTAGTCGCTAGTCAGCGTAAGACCAAAAAATAAGACCAAATTGCGAATAAAATGCAATATATCGGTCGAGGCAGAAGCCAAAAAAGATGAAACTAGAACAGATGACATAGGTCATATGGTGTCAGGGCTGATGCACTACTAAAAGGTCACTGACCGACATGTGTACTGCTAGATTCACAAAAAAGTGGGAGAACACGTGTATAGATACACAAATAGCCCCCTGGCTCGATTGTTTAATGCGAAGGACTAAAGAAGCGAGGCAATAAAAAGATGAATAAAGTCACAAATAAGAGCACTAATTTAAAAGCCCAACTTTACTCAAAAAAAAAAATCTACGACCTTCTACTTAGAAAACAGAAATAAGCGATCGTGGAAAAAAAATATGAAGGACATTAGCCCAAAACCTCGAAGATAAATCGAGAAAGTACAAAGATACTTAGCTTTGTTATTCGGCGAGTTGAAGAGGAGCCTCCAAGCGTGTCGATGTGGTTGGCGAGTGGTCAAAGATTGAAATTGAGCCATCATGTCGCCGGATCATCGAAGCTTGGAGTGGTTGACCGAGGCACCAAATCGTTGAAGGTGTGACCGAGTGGTCGAGTGACCGAAGCGCCATGTCATTGCAGACGTCGTCGAGTAGCCGAGTGGATGAAAACCCAAAGCGTCAAGTAATTGCCGGCGTTGCTGAGTAGCTGAGTAGCCGTCGAGTCGTAGTGTTGCAGCGATGTCGCTGAGTGACCGAGTCGAAGCGATGTCGCCGAATGACCGAGTCGAGGCGATGTCGCCGAGTGACCGAGTCGAAGCGTTATCGCCGAGTGACCGAGTCATGGCGATTGCTGATGTGCTGAGTCGTCGAAGACGTCTTTGAGCAGCCGAGTGGTCAGGTGAAGGCGGAGTAGCCCCCGGGCATGTACATGTGGCCGTGAGCAGTCGAACCGTCAAGTCGCGGCGATGTCGCCGAGTCGTCGGAATCCGCCGTCGGAAGCATCGTCGTAATGGATGATGTCACCGAATAGCGGTCGTCCTCGTTGAAGATGTGTTGAAGATGTCGTCTTGATGAAGACGTGATGATTTGTGCGATGACACGATGCTTCAACATTGGTCTGCTCGCGATTAGATCTTGAAGAAGAAATCTTTCGAAAACGCGGCGACTCGTGCGCTTCAACGCCGGTCTGCTCGCGATGAAATCTTGAAGTAGTAGATTGAAACCATCAAACTCAACAAGCCGACCGTCGCACTTTCCCCTACCTGGCGCGCCAACTCTCGAGACTTAATCTCGGCATCAGACATAGGATAGTTCATCTATGACGATTTATATGTAGGACAGGGGTATGCGCGAGATCGAGACACGATGGTAACACAAGACGCCGATTTAGACAGGTTCAGGCCTCCCGGAGGATAATAACCCTACGTCCTGTGTTCTGTGGTATTTGTATTCATATGTCTAGATCTAAAGATCTAGACGAGGAGGGTAGACCTAGACGATGATGTCTAGTTGTGTCTAATCTATGTCCCGTGCGGGATCTCTAGTTGAGCTTGTCTATTGCTTGTCCAATGCTATGGCCCGTCCCTTGAGGAGGACCCCTGCCCCTCCTTATATATCCGGGGGGACAGGGTTACATGGCGGAGTCCTAGTCGGTCTACTGATCTTATCCTATTAGGAGTCTATCTTGCTTTCCTTATCTATGAGGTATCCCGATGGTATCATCGACACTCAGGTTGGTATGGCAACAACAACAACAACAAAGCCTTTTTATCCCAAGCAAGTTGGGGTAGGCTAGAGATGAAACCCATGGGAACCCAAAAAAGAAGAGAATCACGGTTCCGGCACGTCTATTGCTAGTCTCCAAGCACTCCTATCCATAGCTAGCTCCTTAGGGATATCCCACGCCTTCAGGTCTCTCTTAACCGACTCGTCCCAAGTCAAGTTAGGTCGGCCTCTACCTCTCTTAACATTAGCATCTCTCTTTAGAACCCCACTACATACCGGCGCCTCCGGAGGTCTCCGTTGTACATGTCCGAACCATCTCAACCGATGTTGAACCAATTTCTCCTCGATAGGTGCCACTCCTATCCTGTCCCGGATATCTTCATTCCGTATTCGGTCTCTTCTTGTATGCCCGCAAAACCAACGCAACATACGCATCTCTGCTACACTTAGTTGTTGAACATGTCGTCTTTTCGTAGGCCAGCACTCAGCACCGTATAACATCGCCGGACGAATTGCCGTCCTATAGAATTTACCTTTTAGCTTTTGTGGCACCCTCTTGTCGCATAAGACGCCGGATGCTTGACGCCATTTCAACCAGCCGGCTGAAATTCTATGCCTAACATCTTCATCGATGTCACCGTCCTTTTGCAACATCGATCCTAAATAACGAAATGTATCCTTCTTGGCCACCAATTGTCCATTAAGGCTAACGTCTCCATCCTCATGTCTAGTCACGCTAAACTCGCACATCATATACTCGGTCTTGGCCCTACTAAGTCTGAAACCCTTGCACTCTAATGTGTGCCTCCACAGCTCCAACTTCCTATTAACCCCATCCCTACTCTCGTCAACTAACACCACATCATCAGCAAAGAGCATACACCAAGGGACATCACTCTGTATTTCTCGTGTGACCTCGTCCATCACTAAAGCAAATAAATAAGGGCTCAATGCTGATCCTTGGTGTAGTCCTATTTTAATCGGAAAGTCATTGGTATCGCCATCACATGTCCGAACACACGTCCTCGCGTCCCTGTACATATCCTTGATGAGGGTAATATACTTAGTTGGGACTTTGTGCTTCTCCAAGGCCCACCACATGACACTTCTTGGCACTTTGTCATATGCCTTCTCGAGGTCAATAAAGACCATGTGTAAGTCCTTCTTTTGCTCCCGATATCTCTCCATCAATTGTCGCATTAAGAAAATCGCCTCCATGGTTGATCTTCCAGGCATGAACCCAAACTGGTTTTGCGTCACACTTGTCACTCTTCTTAGACGATGCTCGATGATTCTCTCCCAGAGCTTCATCGTATGGCTCATCAACTTAATCCCACGATAGTTAGTACAACTTTGAACATCTCCCTTGTTCTTGAAGATCGGTACTACTATACTCCTCCTCCATTCTTCCGGCATCTTGTTTGACCGAAAGATGAGGTTAAAAAGCTTAGTTAACCATACTATGGCTCTGGCACCTAAGCATCTCCATACTTCGATGGGGATACCATCAGGGCCCATCGCTTTACCACTCTTCATCCTCTTCAAAGCTTCCTCTATCTCTGTCTCCTGAATTCTTCTCACAAAGCGTCTGTTGTTATCATCAAATGAGTCATCCAACTCAAGTATAGGACCTTCCTCCTCTCCGTTAAACAACTTATCAAAGTACTCTCGCCATCTGTCCTTGATCTCCTCATCTCTCACCAGGAGTCGGTCTACCCCATCCTTGATACATTTGATTTGGTTGATGTCCCTCGTCTTCCGCTCACGGATCCTAGCCATCCGATAGATGTCCTTCTCTCCTTCCTTCGTGCCTAGTCGCTGATAAAGGTTATCATATGCCTGACCCTTTGCTACACTCACTGCTCGTTTTGCAGCCCTCTTGGCTATTTTATAGCCTTCTATGTTGGTTGCACTCTTGTCAAGATGTAGGCGTTTGAAACACTCCTTCTTCTCCTTGATAGCCCTTTGCACCTTATCATTCCACCACCAGGTGTCTTTTGCTTCTTGTTTGCCTCCTCTACTCACGCCAAACACTTCTGAAGCTACCTTCCGAACACATGTTGCCATTTTTAGCCACATGTCATCTGGTCCTTCTCCTTCCTCCCAGGGTCCCTCTCCTAGCATCCTCTCCTTAAAAGTTTGCGCCAGCTCCCCTCTAAACTTCCACCACTTCGTTCTCGCGGTTTTGGTACGTTTGTCCCTGTATACCCGTACCCGAAAACGAAAATCCGCCATCACAAGCTTATGTTGAGTGACGACACACTCCCCAGGTATCACCCTACAGTCCAAGCAAGCACGCCTGTCCTCCCTCCTGGCAAGGATAAAGTCGATTTGGCTCGAGTGTTGTGCACTTCTAAAGGTCACTAGATGGGATTCCCTCTTCCTAAATATGGTATTCGCTACCAACAAGTCATAAGCTAGCGCCCAATTAAGTATATCCACCCCCTCCTGATTCCTACTACCATACCCGAACCCCCCATGGACCCGCTCGAACCCTACATTAGACGTCCCCACATGGCCGTTAAGGTCTCCTCCTATGAAAAGCTTCTCACTGATAGGTATGCCACTAACCATGCTATCTAAATCTTCCCAAAACTGATTCTTGATGCTCTCATTAAGACCTACCTGAGGGGCATATGCACTGATCACATTTAAAGCCGAATCTCCAACTATCAGCCGAACAAGGATAATCCGGTCCCCGTGCCTCCTAACATCTACGACTCCATCCTTAAGGCTCCTGTCGATCAAGATGCCTACACCATTTCTACCCGATGTTGTACCCGTGTACCAAAGCTTGTAGCCCGTATTCTCCACCTCCTTCGCCTTCTGGCCCTTCCATTTAGTCTCTTGAACGCATAGGATATTTACACGCCTCCTAGTTGCCACATCGACTAGCTCTCGTAACTTGCCTGTTAGGGACCCTACGTTCCAACTCCCTAGACGAATCCTAGTTGGCTCGGCTAACTTTCTTACCCTTCGCACCCGTCGAGGAAAGTGCGAAGACCCTTGCTCATTTTTCACCACACCCGGGCGTAGATGTAGCGCGCCACTAAGGTTGCGACGACCCGACCCTTGCTCACTATTCATCGTACCCAGGTCACGATACGACGCGCCACTAAGGTTGTGACGACCCGGCCCTTGCCCATTTGACACCACACCCGGGTTCCGATGTAGCGCGTCGCTAAGAGGGTTACGCCCCAACGAATTTCTTATGGGTTTCATATCCATTTGAGTGGCTGGGTTTTTGACGTTGGTTTGCCAAACCTAACACAACCCTCCTCCTTTACCCAGGCTTGGGACTGGCTATATTGAGACTCAACATAGGCGGAGTTCAGGTTGGTATGGCATTGTGTGAGAAATAAACTAGAAAATTACCCCAACTCCTAGTGTCATCCTTCCGATGAGAGTGAAACTTCAGCTACTAAAACATGATTCACAGGGGAAGGTGCACTTTGGATGTTAGCGGCGCACAACTTCTGTGGGAACCCCAATGAAACAAGAGGCCGACTGCGACGTTGCCTCGTCCACTGCTACGCACAGCACCGAGGAAACCGACGGGCCTACGACAGCATGGATGCAACAAGCAAGGCCGCAGAACAGGGAAAAAGGCGACATGTTGTGCGTCGCTGGAGATGGCAGGGAAGGTAACATCATGGCCGCAGGCGTTGACTCCATGATGAACACCAATGTTGAAGCAAGAGATGGCTAGTTGCACACCAAGCAACACCTTGACCTTGTTTGATCTGGCAGCAACAATAATGACCGACAAGGATGACAACTTCAAGGATGGCATTGCTGCGGTTGAGCCGCTACTGTATTTGTTGCCATTATGGAACAAATGTCTGCCATGGTCTCCATCTTAGCCATGACATCATGCAGGTCACATTTGATCATGATGACCATGCGCGTCAACTTTCCCCAGCATCTCACTTGGCCATGTCAACAAAAACAGGGAAGCGATTTGGAACGGCGAGGTTGGTGATTAGGGCCTTGGCTCTAAGTACCAAAATTATGGTTCAGCTACCAGTAGATAAGATAACATGAGGAAACCAGCAACTCGCCGTCCCTTTGAGAATCTGACTGTTTTCTTCGGTTTCTTCTTGCTTGATTAATAATCATAATATGTTAGCTCCTGACAAAGCTGCTAACAGAATAACCTTATCTCCTAATAATTTTGTCTCTTATCTCAAATTTGATTAAACAAACTAACATCCCAAACTAACAAAAGACTTATCTCTAATCTGAACTTGCCACATGCTCTGTCCATAACAGTTAAGGTTGGTAGTCCAGCATGTATAGCTACAAAGTAGCTGTGAGCAGGTAGGGAAAGGGCAGGCAAGAAAGAAGGCGGCGGCTCGGTCCTCTTCTTGTGTCGTGAGCTGAGGACCCTGACGCTGTGCCACAACATATGGTGTCATGTTTGCAACAAACTCTATTAAAGTATACATTTCTCTAACAATAACAATTACTTTTGAGATTGTTGTAAGAGCACAACTACTTAATTACTACCTCCAGACTTCATTTGTGGATGTTAGGCAGCGCCTATAGTTCAATTTTGAACTATGGACACTGTCCTAACATCAAGAAATAAAATTCGGAGGGAGTATTTGATGGCCAATACAGAAATATCATCACATAAGTGGCTTATATGTTGGGCTCTCTCTAAAATGTATATTCTGATACATGGTACCCTGTATTTGGAAATCTATATGAAGTTGCACATCTTCATCTTTCTCTGAGAGCCAATATGATATTACAGAGGTACATACTTAGCAAGATGTGATCTGGAATGCAAAATATGCAGCATATATACACTGGAATGTAGGCTACATGCCAGCCTGAGAAGGATGAAGCATAGGGACAACTATATCCCTCTGGTGCAACCAGAAAACAGGGGTTAGCCTTTTATAGATGGAATGTTGAATTGTTGTCCATATTTTTAATTGTTACATTCACATGTACACCATGAAACGTTGGGACGTCGCTGAAACATCATGTCACACATATGCATATCCATTATAGGCAGAGTGTTTCTTATCTTTTCATTTCCTTTTTCTTTGTGTGATGATGTTAATTGTCACACAGGTGCTTGGCATTTGGCATAATCATAAAAGTTAGTACTAAATGGATGATTGTGCCAGCCAGTGCCTTCACAATACTGATAACAATATCACAGTATCCACGTAGCTATTGTGCCTTTTCATGAGCATGGACAGCATGGCAACAGCTAAAAAGCAGAACAGAAAAACTTACAAATTAAATGAATAAGCCATGGACTTTAACTATTGAAAAAAATTTCAAATGCTCGCATTCATACCTCAACCTCCATGGCGCTGAATCCAAATCCAGAGTCACCTTCCACAGCAACAACGAGTCGTTCAGGTGCAGCCACTGCAGCTGCAATACAGTAGCCCAATCCGACCCCCATTGTCCCCCATGTCCCAGCATCTAGTCTAGTCCTTGGCTCATTCTGCACAAGCACAGCTCTGCCAACATCCATGGTGTTTGCCCCTTCTGAGACCACGATAGGAGCAGGGCTTCCCTCAGCAAGGATCGCATCGCGGATTATCCGCAGAGGTGTCATGAAATTGAAGGGTACAACATCCTTCGTCAGCTGAGTCTCCATCTTAAGCATATTGTCCTTGGCCTTCTTGGTAATGGCTTCAACCCATGGGTGCGACCTTGCCAAGCAGAATGGATTATCCTTGATCTCTCTATTGATAAGCTCCACGACTCTCTTGGCGTCGCCCAGAATCCCGACATGTGGCTTCCGGAGCTCAATCTCCTCCTCGCATACATCAACAAGTACAAATTTGACATCCTTGGGCCACTTGGGCGGCTCGCCAAAGTGAAGCAACCAATTAAGCCTAGCACCGACAATGAGAGCCACATCGCACTGTGCCATGGCGAGTGAGCGTGCAGCGGCGGCAGAGAGCGGGTGCATGTCAGGAACGACCCCCTTCCCCATGGGCGTCGGGAGGAAGGGGATGCCCGTGGTGTCCACCAGCTTACGGATCGCCTCCTCCGCACGGGCGTACGCCGCACCCTTTCCAATCACGACCAGAGGCCGCTCCGCACGCCGGAGCAGGTCCGCAGCTTTCTCGATGCCCTCATCCAGTGTCTTGTGATTTGGATTGTAAGAAGCGGATGCGGCTGAATCGGCCGCCAGGATCGCCGCGGCGGCCTCAGATTCGGGGAGGGTTTGGTGGAGGACGTCGGAGGGGATGTCCAGATAGCACCCGCCAGGGCGGCCGGAGACGGCGGCGGCCAGGGCGTTGAAGACGAGGCGCGGGATGTCGCCGATGGTGGTGGCCTTGACGGCGAGCTTGGCGAAGGGCTTGGTGGCAGCAATCTGATCGAGTTCCTGGAAGTCGCCCCTGCCGGCGTCGGCCTGGTCGCAGGAGCCGGAGACCATGAGGAGCGGCCAGGCGTTGGCGGTGGCGTGGGAAAGGCCCGCGAGGCCGTGGACGCAGCCGGGTCCGGAGACGGTAAGGAGGAGGCCCGGGGTGCCGGTAAGGAAGCCGTAGGAGGCGGCGGCGTAGCCCGCGGACTGCTCGTTGCGGAAGGCGAGGAAGCGGATCCCCGCGGCGGCGGCGCGGGAGGCGAGGGAGGTGACGGGGATGCCAACGACTCCGAACATGTGCCGCACCCCCGCCGCGGCCAGGGCTCGCGCCGCGAGCGCGCTGCCGTCAACCGTCGCGGCGGCGGAGTCGGACGCCATCCGCGGTCTGGAGTTGTTCTCGGCTTTGGTGCCTGGAGTCGGGAGGTATGGTGTGGATGGATGCCGTGCGGCGGCAGCGGGACGACAACACAAGGCAGAGGTCACCAGCTCCGGAGCAGCAGCGACGGTGTATCTGGTCTAGGCTGCCCAGCGGTGCCACGCACGCCGTCCCGTGGTCAACTTGTGTCTGACTGCTTGTCTGCTTATGCTTGTCTCCTTGTCCGAGCTTACTCTACTCTATGCTTGCTTTAAAATTTAGGCTACGTTTAGCACAGTTTATTATTTATTATTAGAAGTATTTATTATATTTAGTAAGCAGTTTAAATAGCCAAATCTAAATAGCAAAACAGAGAAGTACTTATGAGATATAAGTATTTTGTTATTTTGTATTATCCATAAGTATTTTGGACAAAATTGTAAGGGTGTATTTGGCAGAGCTTATGCTCAAAGTGCTTATAGTGTTAAAAGTACTTATTGTGTTAAAACTACTCATAGTGCTTATAGTGCTTATTGTAGCATAAGCAGTCAACCCGTTTGACAAAACTGCTTATGCTTATTTGTTCAAACTGGTTATACTGAGAGAGAGTACCACCATAAACACTAAAAGCTACATTTTGCTGCTTTGCCTAAACTACTTATGGTAGTACAAAATAGCAAAGTGCTTATAGGTGCTTATACCCCATAAGCACTTATGCTATTTTACTATTTGGCAATCTAAACTGCTTATAGAGCATAAGCACTTTCAATAAGCAGCAACATAACCCCTGTCAAACACACCCTAAAGTGTAGCTTATAGTGCTTATGGGTCTCCGCTCCCTCAACTTCATCACAATTACCCGCACTGCCACTGGAAAAAAGTTACCAAAGAGGAAAATAAATGTTTCGGTCGTTTCTTCTCCCCCTCGCCCCCTGCGCCCCCGTACCCCCCTCGTCTGTCTTCCTAGGGCAGCGCCCCCATCCCCAACCTCCATGAACCCTCTCCGCCGGCCATCCCTAGGTGGGGGAAACAGTCGTCAGAGTTCTCAAATCGATGGATCCAGCGATGACCACTCCATTGATGCCCGTGGCGGTGTCGCAGATGAAGAGTTCAGTGAGGGCCATGGAGTAGGTGCGGTGCGCATCGGTGGCAGCACATTGGCCAGCGGGCTTCCCTCGGCAAGGTCCCCGCCAGGGGTGTGGGTCAGCATCGGCCCATCAGGGGCTTGGGTCGGCGGCGTCCTGTCACATCCCAAAATTTCCTATTTTGGAATGTGAACCGCTTTTAAACAATAGAGTTAGATTTCTCAACTTTTGAAATTATTTATAAGAAACTTTGCAAATTTACAAAGATTTTTGTTGGGGAATGTCCACCCTATAGTCTCTCCAAGCCCAGAAGACAGCCCAGCAATAATAAGCAAGGTCCAGCTGGACTGGCGGCCCAGAAGGCTTCGGCCCAGCAGGCATCCGAAGGTCGATACGGTCGAAGGTCGTACGGCGTGGCGGGCCCCGGGCACAGACGCTAGAGGATGACAGCCGGGGGGCGTGTACCAGAGGAAGATTGAAGTACTAGAATACCCTTAGGTCAAGTAGTAAGATATGTAATGTAAGGTCCGGGACAAATCTGTAAACATGCCTGGAGGATAGGTGAGCGTAGATCTATAAATGCTCACATGCACCTCTGAGCGGGACAAGATGTGCCTCTGCCACCAGAACCTTCCTGTATGATTCTGACCGGATAATACAAAGTTCGTTAGCCGAAGGACACCAATATGAGCCCTTCGGCACTAACGTTGTAGCTTGGCTCTGTTCATTCCTGTCTTAGCTTGTCCGAGGGACCTTCGGCCAGTCCAGCCCTCGGCTAGCCCATTAATTATTTATTTTGGACTTGTAACCACAACAGCTGGCACCGTCTGTAGGGAGGGAACAACAAAGCACGTAGGCATGGCAGGGGGAAAGAGACCACCCGCTTCAGGCTTGTCGCAATAGGCAACAACCCGGAGTAGGGCGGCAGTGGAGGTCGTTCGCCTGAAAACGTCGGCCGCGGCTGGGGCGCGCCCGCTTCGGAAAGGAGCTGAAGGCCTTGTTGAAGAGGCATCCGACAAGGTCAACGAAGGTGGGCAAGAGGTTGTGGCCGAGGGAGAGACTGACGGTGGGCAGCTCACACAGGAGGAGGCAGAATATGCTAGTCGGATAGCGGAGGAGCGTATCAGGAAGTAGCAAGAGGATGCACTACGGGAGGAGGAGAACGTAAGGTTGATGGAACAAGAAGTTCAAAGGCAGAGAAAGGTAGTCAAAGAATAGATGCTGCAGGCACAGGCTCTGCAAAATCTAACGCAGCAGGAGGCTGGTTATAACCAGAGAATTAAAGCGGCCAAGAGGCGGCAGGAGCAGCTGAGCAGACAGTTGGAGATCCTTCGGAGAGGCGGGATCCCTACGGAGCAGGCTCCGGGGTATGAGGAATTTCATGAAGGAGTGAGGGCACATTCCACTGGAAGTCTTCATCCGGCGTAGCCAGCGGATCCTAATTCTCCCTTGGCAGCCGAATTACAGGCGGTGCAGTGGCCCGCGAGATTGGCTTCGGTCAAGCTTCCAACATTTGCAGGGACTTTAGATGCTAAAGAGTTTTTCATGAGGTATGAGACGGCTGTGGAGTCAGCCGAAGGGAATGATGCAGTAAAGGCAAAGGCTTTCCCGTTAGCATTGGAAGGAATAGCAGGTACCTGGTACGCTAAGCTATCGCCGGGGAGCATTCGGTCATGGGCGCAACTTAAAGAGGGAGTCTCGGTGCACTTCAGGGGAAATCATGCCAAGCCTGTGGGAGCTTGGGATCTGGCTGCTTGTGTGCAGAGAGATGGTGAAACGCTGGCCAACTATACTCGGAGGTTCATACACTTGAAATACCAGGTATCCGACATACATGACGCCACGGTGATCGAGTCTGTGGCAAAGGGGCTCCGGATGGGAGCAGCCAGAAGCGCTATCCGGGTAAAGCAACCCCAGACTCTGGATCAGTTGCTGAGCATCTTGGAAGGGTAGGTACGGGTAGAGGAGGACGAAGAGGAAGAGCGTCGAAAGGTGCGCTCGAGTGCGATGATGGGGCGGGGGCAAAATCTGAATACCGAAGGTTGGCGTCCGAGTCAAGGTGGGGTAGGTCGCAACTTTACACGGTGTGAGGTCTTCAATGTCCAGCAAGGGGGGCCTCGGAGTCAGCACCCAGATGCCCTCGGCCGCCGCTGCCGTGTCCGAGACCGAGGCAGCCCCGGCCGGGTCAACTTTTTTACTGCGCATTTAATGGCCCAGGGTGCACCCACAGCTCCAATTACTACCCAGATATCAAAGCGTTGTCCGATGCTAGAGTGCGGAGAGAGGCTGAGCAAACTAAACCGGTGATGCACACTCAGTACACACATGCCGCTGCCTTCTACCCCCCTCCCCCGCATTTTCACCTGGCGCCATTTCTGCAGTACCATCATCCCGCCCCACCGCCGCAAGTAGTTGCGTTACCACCCCCTCTGCCCCAGCTAGCGCTTCCGGCTCCTCCGACAGAGCAATTACCGCTTCCACCTCAGCTGAAGCCGGACGACCATCCCGAAAGAGCACCACCCATACAGCACATTCAGAATCCGGGGGCATCTCGGGGCATGATCTTTGCTATCACTGGTGGCTCGGGGCTTGAGTTCCCCTCTAAGAGGCAGCGCCGAGAGTACTTGCGGCAAGTGAATCATGTGGCTGCATACCCTCCGGTCAGGGTTACTCGTTGGATGGACACGTCGATTTCTTTCTCAGCAGCTGATTTGAGGCCGATGATATTTCCACATGACGATGCCTTCGTAATGGCAGTCAATATCAATGGTTTTGATGTACGCAAAGTCTTGCTTGATGGAGGGAGTTTGGCCGATGTCATTCTCTGGAGTACTCTTGAAAAAATGGGGTATGGCAGGTCCGACCTACAGGCTTCTTCAGTTCCGCTACAAGGGTTTGGAGGAGAACCCATTCATGCGATAGGCAATATTGTGCTGAAAGTGTCGTTCTCCGGCTTAGGGGGACACCGGACGGAGGATATTCGGTTTGACGTGGTGGAGGTGAACTATCCTTATAATGCTCTGTTGGGCCGGAGGGTTATCAATAAATTCCTGGCGGTGCTTCACTATGGATACCTATGTATGAAGATGCTCGGACCAGAGGGTGTCATCATGGTACATGGGGATCAAGTTGAGGCCCGAAGGCTGAAGTTTGGGTCATCACCGGGACAGCATCACATCCATGTTATAGCCGAAGAGCGTCAGGACAAGAGTCTTGCAGTGGAACCACCGGCAGCACCCAAGTGGGTACCCAAGGTCACTCCGATTGAAGGCACCAAAGAAGTTGTGCTGTGTGCCGATCGACTGGATGAAACGGTTCTGATTGGCAGGGAGTTATCACAGGATGTGGAGGCACAACTGATGCAGTTCTTAAGAAACAATACAGAAGTCTTCGCATGGTCGCCAAAAGATCTCCCCGGTATCGACAGGTCAATTGCTAAGCATCGGTTGGACGTCGACCCGAAGGTGCGTCCGGTCAAGCAGCGAATCAGAGTTTGGACAGAGGAGAAGGCCAACATCTTGAGGGCTGAGGTGCAGAAATTGCTGGATTCAAATGTCGTTCGGCCCATTGACAGAACTACCTGGCTCGCAAACCCTGTGTTGGTCAAGAAACCAAATGGCCAGTGGCGCATGTGCATTAACTTCACAACGTTGAACAAACATTGCCTGAAGGATGACTTCTCGCTAGCTCGCATAGACCAGTTGGTGGATGAAATGGCAGGTTGTGCGTTGATGAGTTTTCTGGATGGTTACTCGGTGTTTCATCAAGTCTGGTTGGCTATAGAGAATCAACCTTTGATAGTATTTCAGATACCAGGGGGGACTTATTGTTACAACCGAATGTCCTTCGGGCTGAAGAACGCCGGGGCTACTTTCTCGCGTACTATTAAAGCTACGTTGGGGACACAGATGGGATGCAATGCGGCAGCTTATATTGACGATATTGTTGTCAAGAGCGTCGAAGAGGCGGACCATGTTAAAGACCTGGCAGAGACTTTTGCCAACCTGCAGAGCGTACGGATGCGACTAAACCCGGTGAAGTGCATGTTCAGGGTCCGTTCGGGAAAGTTACTGGGGTATCTGGTGTCGAAGGAGGGAATTAATCCGAACCCGGTCAAAATCAAGGCAATCATGGATATGCAGCCTCCGGCATCTATTCGGGAGTTTCAGAAATTCACTGGTCGTGTTGTGGCATTGAGCAGGTTTATCTCTCGATTGGCTGAAAAGATCTTACCTTTCTTTGAAGTGCTTCGCGGTCCCCGGGCATTCACATGGGGCGAGGAGCAACAGTTGGCATTCGAGGCGCTCAAAAAGTACCTTGTTGAACTCACCACTCTCAAACCGCCCCCGCCGAAGGCTCCTCTGTTGGTATATATTGCTGCGGCGCCGAAGGCAGTAAGTGCAGTTTTGGTCTACGAAGCACCGAAGGGCAACGATACTTTTCAGCAGATGCCAGTGTATTATGTGTCAGAAACGCTAACGGCATCACGATGTAACTACACTGTGGTGGACAAGATGTTGTATGCTTTGGTCTTGGCTTCATGTAAGTTGCGGCAGTACTTCGATGATCATTGTATCACCATACCTACCAGATATCCACTGTGGGATGTGTTGGCAAATAGCAAGGCCTCTAGCGCAGTGTTAAAATGGGCGGCTGAGTTGGCTCAATATAACATCACCTTTGTTGCTCGCAAGGCCATCAAATCTGGAGTGTTGGCGGAATTTGTGGCCGAATGGACCCCTCACGGTGAAGCTGAAGATCTAGCTCAGGATATGCCGGAGGATCTAGTTTGGACAGTTCACTCTGATGGTAGTTGGGGGGCCTCCGGAGCAGGGTGTGCCGTAGTCATAACATCTCCCAGGGGGGGCAAACCATGTGGTTCTTGGCCACGTTGGCTTTCCAAACAATAAACAATGCCGCAGAGTACGAAGGCATATTGTTGGGCCTTCGGCAAGCTCGAGCCTTGGGGGCTAGGAGGTTGGTCATCTACTGTGATTCTCAATTGGCCTCAGCCCAGCTGGCAAAAGGGTATCAGGCTAGGGATCCAGAGATGGCTCGGTACATCAGTAAAGTAAGAGTGATGGATAAGTACTCCAGTGCTGCCTTGACCCCTTCGCGGGCACGTCGCGTTCACGACGCGGCCGAAGGGTGATGGTTAGGTAGTTAGATAGCAGTGTAGGGTCTCCGAGGCACGGGTGCTCTCGCTGAGACGTCAGGTGTGTTGCAACAAAGGCACCGGCGTGCGGCTCGGAGCCCTCCATTCAGAAAGCCCATTCGAAGCAGGCCATCCGGGCAATGGTGTTCGGCAACACCTGCTGGATTTCAAGCCCGTAGAAGGCCGGAACATCGCCGACAAACTGGGAGCAGGGGAACCGGAGCCCAGCCTCGAAGAACCGCTCAAAGACCACTATTGTGCCCAGGCGAGGCTGGGTATGGTTTCGCCGTCCTTCGGCGCCGACGCACGGGACCTCTCGAACCATCGTTTTGGTTCGGCAGCCCATGTGTCCAGTAGCGCTTCGGTGACGGTACTTGGCCCCAGGTAAGGACTCCCGGCCTTCTTGTCGTTAACCTGCTTCAGCTCAGATCCGAGCGGGGGCTTAGCTTTCCGAGGGCCCATCGCTCACCAAAGGATGTAGTTGGCTGGTCTGAAGAAAGAACAATAAGCGGCCTCCGGTGTGAGCACGCTTATAATAGATATGACACAGTGAAGGGTTACTCGCATGAGCACTCGGTTTTCACGGAGCGGTCGAGAAATTAGAGTGAAAGTGACAAGAGAGGGGGTGAGGGACTAGCTTATATAGTCAGTGGAGCGTGCGGCGCACGATGATTGCCTGCGTCCGATCGTGCACTCGCCAATCCGATGGCCGACGCATGGTGCAGGGGCCGAATTTATGACAACGCACTCGCCCGGGAACTACGCTGAGTAACCGCGTTGGGTGCATTTATGAGCAAGAGCGACGCGTGAACTGCATTTATGACAACACGTTTGTTGCATTTTTTAGGAGTGCTACACGGTCCGGCGGCTAAGGGCCGGGAGCCCGAAGGCAGTTCGCGTTTGGGACAAAATAACATGTTGCCTCCGGTAGCACGCTTTGCTTCTGACAACTCACTAAGTTTTTTGAATACGATCGCGTGTGCCAACTGTAGGTAACCCAAGGAAAGGATGGCCTCCGGACAGGCCCAAAAAGGGGGGGGGATACTAGGGGTGGTCATTTTGCATGATCATGGTTTCGGTCCTGCCGAAGGCGGATCTCACCCATGAGGGGCTACTGTTGGGGGAATGCCCACCCCATAGTCTCCCTAAGCCTAGAACACAGCCCAGCAATAATAAGCAAGGTCCAGCTGGACTGGTGGCCCAGAAGGCTTCGGCCCAGCAGGCGTCCGAAGGCCGGTACGGCCGAAGGCCGTACGGCGTGGCGGGCCCCGGGCGCAGACACTAGAGGATGACAGCCTGGGGGCATGTACCAGAGGAAGATTAAAATACTAGAATACCCTTAGATTAAGTAGTAAGATGTGTAATATAAGATCCGGGGCAAATCTGTAAACATGCCCGAAGGGTAGGTGAGCGTAGATCTATAAATGCTCACCTGCACCTCTGAACGGGACAAGACGTGCCTCTGCCACCAGAACCTTCCTGTATGATTTTGACCAGATAATACAAAGTTCGTTAGCCGAACGGCACCAGTATGAGCCCTTCGGCACTAGCGTTGTAGCTTGGCTTTGTTCCTTCCTGTCTTAGCTTGTCCGAGGGACCTTCGGCCAGTCCAGCCCTCGGCTAGCCCATTAATTGTTTGTTCTGAACTTGTAACCACAACAGCTGGCGCCGTCCGTGGGGAGGGAACAACAAAGCACGTAGGCATGGCAGGGGAAAGAGACCACCCGCTTCGGGCTTGTCGCAACAGGCAACAACCTGGAGTAGGGCGGCAGTGGAGGTCGTCCGCCCGGAAACATCGGTCATGGCTAGGGCGCGCCCGCTTCGGGAAGGAGCTGAAGGCCTTGTTGAAGAGGCATCCGACGAGGTCAACGAAGGTGGGCAAGAGGTTGTGGTCGAGGGAGAGACTATCGGTGGGCAGCTCACACAAGAGGAGGCAAAATATGCTAGTTGGATAACGGAGGAGCGTATCAGGAAGTAGCAAGAGGATGCACTACGGGAGGAGGAGAATGTAAGGTTGATGGAACAGGAAGTTGAAAGGCAGAAAAGGGTAGCCGAAGAACAGATGTTGCGGGCACAGGCTCTACAAAATTTAGTTCACCAGGAGGCTGGTTATAACCAGAGAATTGAAGCGGTCAAGAGGCAGCAGGAGTAGCCAAGCAGACAGTTGGAGATCCTTCGGAGAGGCGGGATCCCTACGGAGCAGGCTCCAGGGTATGAGGAATTTCGTGAAGAAGGGGTGAGCGCACATTCCACTGGAAGTCTTCATCCAGCGCAGCCAGCGGATCCCAATTCTCCCTTGGCAGCCGAATTACAGGCGGTGCAGTGGCCCGTGAGATTTGCTTCGATCAAGCTTCCAATGTTTGCAGGGACTTCAGATGCTAAAGAGCTTTTCATGAGGTATGAGACGGCTATGGAGTCAGCCGAAGGGAATGATGCAGTAAAGGCAAAGGCTTTCCCGTTAGCATTGGAAGGAATAGCAGGTACCTGGTACGCTCAGCTGTTGCCGGGGAGCATTCGGTCGTGGGCTCAACTTAAAGAGGGAGTCTCGGTGCACTTCAGGGGAAATCATGCCAAGCCTGTGGGAGCTCGGGATCTGGCTGCTTGTGTGCAGAGAGATGGTGAAACGCTGACCAACTATACTTAGAGGTTCATACACTTGAAATGCCAGGTATCCGACATACGTGACGCCACGGTGATCGAGTCTGCTGCAAAGGGGCTCCAGATGGGAGCAGCCAGAAGCGCTATCCGGGTAAAGCAACCCTAGACTCTGGATCAGTTGCTGAGCATCTTGGAAGGGCAGGTACGGGTAGAGGAGGACAAAGAGGAAGAGCGTCGAAAGGTGCGCTCGGGTGCGATTATGGGGCAGGGGCAAAATCTGAATACCGGAGGTTGGCGTCCGAGTCAAGGTGGGGTAGGCCGCAACTTTACACGGCGTGAGGTCTTCAATGTCCAGCAAGGGGGGCCTCTGAGTCAGCACCCAGATGCCCTCGGCCGCCGCCGCCGCGTCTGGGACCGAGGCAGCCCCGGCCGGGTCAAGTTTTTTACTGCGCATTTCAAGGCCCAGGGTGCACCCACAGCTCCAATTGCTGCCCCGATATCAAAGCGTTGTTTGATGCTAGAGTGCAGCAAGAGGCTGAGCAAACTAAGCCAATGATGCACACTCCGTACACACGTGTCGCTGCCTTCTACCCCCCTCCCCCACATTTTCACCAGGCGCCATTTCTGTAGTACAATCATCTTGCCCCACCGCCGCAAGTAGTTGCGTTACCACCCCCTCCGCCCCAGCTAGCGCTTCCGGCTTCTCCGATGGAGCAATTACCGCTTCCACCACAGCTGAAGCCGGATGACCATCCCGAAAGAGCGCCACCCATACAACACATTCAGAATTCGAGGGCATCTCGGGGCACGATCTTTGCTATCACTGGTGGCTCGGGCATGAGTTCCCCTCTAAGAGGCAGCATCGAGAGTACTTGCGGCAAGTGAAATATGTGGCTGCATACCCTCCGGTCGGGGTTACTCGTTGGATGGACACGCCGATTTCTTTCTCAGCGGCTGATTTGAGGCCGATGATATTTCCACATGATGATGCCTTCGTAATGGCGGTCAATATCAATGGTTTCGATATACGCAAAGTCTTGCTTGATGGAGGGAGTTCGGCCGATGTCATTCTCTGGAGTATTCTTGAAAAAATTGGGTATGGCAGGTCCGACCTACAGGCTTCTTCAATTCCGCTACAAGGGTTTGGGGGAGAACCCATTCATGCGATAGGCAGTATTGTGTTGAAAGTGTCGTTCTCCGGCTTAGGGGGACACCAGACGGAGGACATTCGATTTGACGTGGTGGAGATGAACTATCCTTATAATGCTCTGTTGGGCCGGAGGGTTATCAATAAATTCCTGGCAGTGCTTCACCATGGATACCTATGTATGAAGATGCCCGGACCAGAAGGTGTCATCACTGTATATGGGGATCAAGTTGAGGCCCGGAGGCTGGAGTTTGGGTCATCGCCGGGACAGCGTCACATCCATGTTATAGCCAAAGAGCGTAGGACAAGAGTCTTGCAGTGGAACCACCGGCAGCACCCAAGTGGGTACCCAAGGTCACTCCGGTTGAAGGCACCAAAGAAGTTGTGTTGTGTGCCAATCGACCTGATGAAACGGTTCTGATTGGCAGGGAGTTATCACAGGATGTGGAGGCCCAGCTGATGCAGTTCTTAAGAAACAATACTGATGTCTTTGCATGGTCGCCAAAAGATCTCCCCGGTATCGACAGGTCAATTGCTGAGCATCGGTTGGACGTCGATCCGAAGGTGCGTCCGGTCAAGCAGTGAATCATTGGACAGAGGAGAAGGCCAGCATCTTGAGGGCCGAGGTGCAGAAATTGCTGGATTCAAATGTCGTTCGGCCCATTGACAGAACTACCTGGCTCGCGAACCCTGTGTTGGTCAAGAAACCAAATGGCGAGTGGCGCATGTGCATTGACTTCACAACATTGAACAAACATTGCCTGAAGGATGACTTCCCACTAGCTCGCATAGACCAGTTGGTGGATGAAACGGCAGGTTGTGCGTTGATGAGTTTTCTGGATGGTTACTCGGGGTTTCATCAAGTCTGGTTGGCTACAGAGGATCAACCTTTGACAGCATTTCAGATACCAGGGGGGACTTATTGTTACAACCGAATGTCCTTCGGGCTGAAGAATGCTAGGGCTACTTTCTCGCGTACTGTTAAAGCTACATTGGGGACACAGATGGGCCGCAATGTGGCAGCTTATATTGACGATATTATTGTCAAGAGCGTCGAAGAGGCGGACCATGTGAAAGACCTAGCAGAGATATTTGCTAACCTACGGAGGGTAGGGATGCGACTAAACCCGGCGAAGTGCATGTTCGGGGTCCATTCGGGAAAGTTACTGGGGTATCTAGTGTCGAAGGAGGGAATTAATCCAAACCCGGTCAAAATCAAGGTAATCATGGATATGCAGCCTCCGGCATCTATTCGGGAGTTACAGAAATTCACTGGCCATGTTGTGGTGTTGAGCAGGTTTATCTCTCGATTGGCTGAAAAGAGCTTACCTTTCTTTGAAGTGCTTCGCGGTCCCCGGGCATTCACATGGGTCGAGGAGCAATAGTTGGCATTAGAGGCGCTCAAAAAGTACCTTGTTGAACTCACCACTCTCAAACCGCCCCCGCCGAAGGCTCCTCTGTTGGTATATATTGCTGCGGCGCCGAAGGCAGTAAGTGCGGTTTTGGTCTACGAAGCACCAAAGGGCAATGATAATTTTTAGCAGTTGCCAGTGTATTATGTGTCAGAAACGCTAATGGCATCATGATGTAACTACACTGTGGTGGACAAGATGTTGTATGCTGTGGTCATGGCTTCACGTAAGTTGCGGCAGTACTTCGATGATCACCCTATCACCATACCTACCAGATGTCCACTGCGGTATGTGTTGGCAAATAGCAAGGCCTATAGCGCGGTGTTGAAATGGGCGGCTGAGTTGGCTCAATATAACATCACCTTCGTTGCTCGCAAGGCCATCAAATCTGGAGTGTTGGCGGAATTTGTGGCTGAATAGACCCCTCACGGTGAAGCTAAAGATCTAGCTCAGGATATGCCGGAGGATCCAGTTTGGACAGTTCACACTGATGGTGCTTGGGGGGCCTCCGGAGCAGGGTGTGCCACAGTCATAACATCTCCCGGGGGGCAAACCATGCGGTTCTCGGCCATGTTGGCTTTCCAAACAACAAACAATGCCGCGGAGTACGAAGGCATATTGTTGGGCCTTCAGCAAGCTCGAGCCTTGGGGGCTAGGAGGTTGGTCATCTACTGCGATTCTCAATTGGCCTCAGCCCAGCTGGCAAAAGGGTATCAGGCTAGGGATCCGGAGATGGCTCGGTACATCAGTAAAGTAAGAGAGATGGATAAGTAATTCTTGGGCTTTGAGGTTCGCAATATCCACCATACTGAAAATGGAGAAGCAGATGCATTGGCCAAGGCTGCGGCCAGACAGCATCCGGTGGCTGGTGATGTGCTTCATGAGGTTATGAATGAATCAGCAACTGCGCCAGAGGTAAAAGGTTGAAGGGTGTTGGACATCACGGCCGAAGATTGGAGGGCTCCCATTCGAGCATGTCTTGAAGGACGATATGTTACGGATGATAAGGAGGAGTGGCAGAGAATATTGCATCGGTGTCGGGGATACACTATTGTTGATAACATTATATACAAGGGGGGTGTTTGCGCTCCTCTGCTACGTTGTCTGAGCCGGCTGGAGGGATAGAAGTTGTTACGAGAAATCCATGAGGCGCTGAGTTCCTTACATCTGGCTCCGAGGGCCTTGGTGGCTAAAGCATTTCGCCAGGGGTTCTATTGGCCTACAACTGTTCGTGATGCCGAAGACCTAGTTCGGGTGTGTGCGGGGTGTGTCAGTGGATGGGCCGACAATCTCACCTGCCGGCCACAGCCCTGCAACCAATTCCCTCGATTTGGCCCCTCGCCCGTTGGGGGATCGATATTGTTAGACCATTACCTACTGCTCCGGGGGGCTATCGGTTTGCTGTGGTAGCTATAGATTATTTTTCCAAATGGGTGGAGGCCGAGCCACTGGTTCAGATAACAGCTGGAAACGTCAGAAAATTTTTATGGAAGAATGTGGTCTCTCGCTTTGGGGTTCCGTTGGAGCTCACTGTGAACAATGGTAAGCAGTTTGAGGGGCTCGAGTTCAAAGAATGCTGCCTTAACCTGGGAGTGAAGAAGTGTGAAGTTTCCGTCATTAATCCAAGGGCCAATGGAGCGGTGGAATGAATGAATGGTAACTTGTTCTCTGGGATTTCTTGTTCTTTGACTGGCTTGCCGAAGGGAAAATGGGTTGAAGTGATGCCGAATGTTCTCTGGTCCATCAGAACAACTATTACAAGGTCCACTGGTTTCTCTCTCTTTCGGCTATTGTATGGTGCCGAAGCGATCACGCCAGAGGAGATTCGGGCTAGATCACTGCGCACAATCAGGCTTCATGCCAATGAAGATGATGTGGCAAAGGACATGTTGGAAGAAGTACGCATGCAAGCAGTCGCTAACCTTCACAAATACATCGCATCCTTTGAGAAGACAAACAATCGTAAGGTTCACGCGAGGGAGTTTGCACCAGGTGATCTAGTCCTTCGGTACAACCCTAACCCACTCAGCGTCGGCAAGCTATGCAGCAAGTGGCTGGGTCCCTTCATTGTAGACCGATCAAATAGGCCGGGGGCCTATCATCTGTTGGAATTGGACGGCTCCCCAATGCAACACACCTATAATGCTGCTTTGATGCGTTTCTACCTGTAAGGAGTAGCTGGTTGTTACCATAGTTGTCATAACTATTTTGGTGTATCTAAAGCTGGAATAGAACATATATGTTCTCGGCGTCACCTAGTTAGTGTGTTCCGGGATATGTCCCGAGGAGCCGTTCGAGCTGCGTCTTAAAAGGTCATTCCAGGATATGTCCCGAGGAGCCATTCGGGCTGCGTCTTAAACGGTCATTCCGGGATATGTCCCAAGGAGCCATTCGGGCTGCGTCTTTTAAGGTCATTCCGGGATATGTCCCGAGGAGTCATTCAGGCTGCGTCTTAAAAAGTCGTGCCGGATTACGTCCCGCGGAGTCCATCGGGCTGTGTCCCGATTGCTCTACTCTGTGTTCGCAGCTGCCCGGTGGGGGCATGCAGTTTGGTTCAATGTTCGACGGGTTAGTAGAGCAAGCATATAAAAATATTACATGCTCAATGAGGTAAGATGATGCTACTTTAGTTAATTCCTGTCATTTTTAAAATGGCAACTACGGCCAATAACCGAACAACTACGGTTCAATGTCGGACAACTACGGTCCGATGCTTCATAAAGACAAGTCCGGAAAGCCGGGTGCTACACGGACCCGATGCCGAACAACTACGGTTCGAAGTTTGCCAAGGCCTGACGAGGCCTTCGGCACGTAGAATAGTAATTAGTGTATAATTTGCCATTGCTGCACATTTCCGCATAAGTTTGAATATTAACTGGTATACCATTTTCTTTAATACAACACAAGCCCGAGGGCAGGGGGATACAGGATCTGCCCGAAGGCGTGAGGTTTTACTAGTGCCCGAGGGCATTAGATATACAACAACCCGAAGGCCCAACACGCTAAGGGGTTCAGGGTCCCTGAGCTAGGTACATCTCTTCAAGGCAACCGCTTCAGTTCGTTGAGCATTTCTAATAACTCGCGGTGCTGCTCGGCCAAATCACTAAGTGTGGTGCTTGATTCTTCTGTCCGGCGACGGCCTTGCGCTATGCTCCGTCGGCGCCGTTCCAAGTCGGCAATAATTTGCAAGCGGCCGAAGGGTGTTTGCGCCGCTTGCCGGAGAGCCTCCAGGTCCAAGTCAGACGGACTGCTAGATGAAGCATCGCCATGAGACGAACTAGAGCTGCCACTGGAAATCTCGATTGGCTCTACCTTCGGTGATGGCAACAAAATAACGGGCTCGGCCGCAGTGCCGCCGCTCACCCTTCGGGCGTCGCGGTGCATGCGTCAACGAAGTAGCACTTCCGGGGAAACGCGTAGGCAGGCCGCTTTAATGCGCTCATTCTCTTCATCGATGGAAGACAGGAATTCTGTAAAATTCCCTTCAGGGGCTCACGCTTCCAACGCCGTCAGTGCACGCCACGAATTAGGTAATCGCCAGGGGCTTCCCCAATCCCCGGCACTTTGATAGATACTGGAGCTATGTCCAGTATCGTGGCATCCGGCGGAACCACGGAGGCATCCTCGGGAGGTGTGTTCTAGAGAAAAGTAACAAACACAATCATAGGGAAAGTGCAATGGGCAATTTAGGTGAATAATGAACTAAGTTTTATTCCAAAAGATGCCTAAGTTACAAGGAGAGAGCCATCGGAGCGCTAGACGCTTACGATTGCCGTACAAAAATCACAACCCATGGAGTGCTAGCTAACCTAGAAGGTGCGGTGGCCTTAGATAAGGACGAACTCACACCTGGGTCTCCGGAGCGGCTGTGGAAGATTGCTATCAGGGCCCACGTCGTAGTAGAACCAGCTGGAGGCGATCTGGTTCCCCCAGTGTTGCCTTGACCCCTTCGCGGGCATGTCGCGTTCACATCGCGGCCGAAGGGTGATGGTTGGGTAGTTAGATAGCAGTATAGGGTCTTCGGGGCACGGGTGCTCTCGCTGAGATGCCAGGTGCGTTGCAGCAAAGGCACCGACGTGCGGCTCGGAGCCCTCCATTCGAAAAGCCCATTCGAAGCAGGCCAGCCGGGCAATGGTGTTCGGCAACACCTGCTGGATTTCAAGCCCGTAGAAGGCCAGAACATCGCTGACAAACTAGGAGCAGGGGAACCGGAGCCCAGCCTCAAAGAACCGCTCAAAGACCACTATTGTGCCCGGGCGAGGCTGGGGTACGGTTTTGCCGTCCTTCGGCGCCGCCGCATGGGACCTCTCAAACCATTGTTTTGGTTCGGCAGCCCATGTGTCCAGCAGCGCTTCGGTGATGGTACTTGGTCCCAGGTAAGGACTCCCGGCCTTCTTGTCGTTAACCCGCTTTGGCTCAGATCCGAGCGGGGGCTTAGCTTTCCGAGGGCCCATCGCTCGCCGAAGGATGTAGTTGGCTGGTCTGAAGAAAGAAGAATAAGCAGCCTCCGATGTGAGCGCGCTTATAATAGGTATGACACAGCAAAGGGTTACTCGCAAGAGCACCCGGTTTTCATAGAGCGGTCAAGAAATTAGAGTGAAAGTGACAAGAGAGGGGGTGAGGGACTGGCTTATATAGCTAGTGGAGTGCGCGACGCGCTATGATTGCCCACGTCCGATCATGCACTCGCCAATCCGATGGCCGACGCGTGGTGCAGGGGCCGAATTTATGACAGCGCGCTCGCTCGGGAACTACACTGAGTAACCGTGTTGGGCGCATTTATGAGCAAGAGTGACGCGTGAACTACATTTATGACAACACGTTTGTTGCATCTTCAGGAGTGCTACACGGTCTGGCGGCTAAGGGCCGGGAGCCCGAAGGCAGTTCGGGTTCGGGACAAAATAACATGTTGCCTCCGGTAGCAAGCTTCGCTTCTGACAACTCACTAACTTTTTTGAATACGATCGCGTGTGCCAACTACAGGTAACCGAAGGAAAGGATGGCCTCTGGACAGGCCCAAAAAGAGGGTGGGGGGGGGGGGGGAGACTAGGGGTGGTTATTTCGCATGATCACGGTTTCGGTCCTGCCGAAGGCGGATCTCACCCATGAGGGGCTACTATTGGGGGAATGCCCACCCCATAGTCTCCCCAAGCCAAGAAGACAGCCCAACAATAATAAGCAAGGTCCAGTTGGACTAGCGGCCCAGAAGGCTTCGACCCAGCAGGCGTTCGAAGGCTGGTACGGCTGAAGGCCGTACGATGTGGCGGGCCCCAGGCGCAGACGCTAGAGGATGACAGCCAGGGGGCGTGTACCAGAGAAAGATTAAAGTACTAGAATACCCTTAGGTCAAGTAGTGAGATGTGTAATGTAAGGTCCAGGGCAAATCTGTAAACATGCCCAGAGGGTAGGTGAGCGTAGATCTATAAATGCTCACTGCACCTCTGAGCGGGACAAGATGTGCCTCTGCCACCAGAACCTTCCTGTACGATTCTGACCAGATAAAACAAAGTTCATTAGCCGAAGGGCACCAGTATGAGCCCTTCGGCACTAGCGTTGTAGCTTGGCTTTGTTCCTTCCTATCTTAGCTTGTCCGAGGGACCTTGGGCCAGTCCAGCCCTCGGCTAGCCCATTAATTGTTTGTTCTGGACTTGTAACTACAACAATTTTATTAGGTTGAAGTAATTGCTCTATGTCTTAAATATTTTTAGTTTTGAACAAAAACCTTTTTAAATAAGTAAAATTATTTTATTTTATTTTATTTCAAATTTTGTCAATTTTAGATTCCATGTTAATTTAAGAAAATTGAAATTCTTTCAATCAAATTTTATGAATGTACATTCTATTTTAAAATGGGGTGCAACTATCATTGTCTCCGTGACTCACATCAATACATTGTCGAACACCATCTTCCAAACTTATTTCATCATATTGCATCTTCATTCATCATACATATCACCCTACACGCCGTTGATGTATCCAGACTCATTTTCATCCTTATTCACCTTACCTACCGCATAGACGTACCTAGACCACATACCTTCCATGTTTGCCCCACTTTCCATAAACATTCCTATGGAAAGGAACTTCTCCTTCCATAAACATTTCTATGGAAATAAACCCACCAACATTTCATGGAAAGAAAACCACACCTTCCATAAACTTTTCTATAGAAAGAACAAGAGAATAAATTATCCAATAAATGCATTTATTCCCTATTAATTGTCTTTCCATACCCTTCCCCTACCTGCCCCACCCCTCCTATAAATACCAGCCCCCTCCCACGAAATCTCACCCCCTCAAACCCTCACCATGCCGCCAGGCTGCCGCCACGCCACCCTGCCCTCGCGTCCAGCAACAGTTCTGCCAGTTGGCTTTGGCATTCCCGGTGAACCACCCATCCAGATACCGCCAAATTTTACATGAAAGTGAGCCTATATGTCCTATACAACATATCCAAAATTCAGCACTATTGGACATCGGATGCCTCTGGGATCTGCATCGCAATGACAGCTGCTCCCTGATCTGGGCGAATCCAGCACGCGTGACGATAAAACCATCACCTTTTCTCTAATTTCAGAGATGTTCTTGATACCACAGCCACTCCTAATTATGTTTTAGGGTCTTTTGATCATCTCCACCATAGGGTTGTCCTAGAACGGCCCTGGTGCAGCGAGGAACGCTATCCATGCTCGATCTGCCATTGGACGACGTTACTATGATTCAACCAATCGATCTTCAGTATAGGTGACTTTTGAACCAATTCACCTTGCGTTTCACATGTTCCACATCATTAGGAATATTTCTGTTGAAATTATTCCTTGAGAACCAGAGCTAATCATTGGGAACACGCATATAGGTTTTGCACTATCTGTGTAGCCACAGTTCAACATAAACCTTGCATATCTTTTGATTAATAACTCCAAATTAGTTGATTCTTGCACCAAATCGATCATAAGAACATAACCTATGCATTCATGTCATTATCATCTTGTTTTTACACTATTTTATGGTTGTGTTTTGATTTGTGTGCATTTGCTTGTGTCAATAATTGTTACGCGTAAAGACGACTACACGCAAGGATCGACCTACGAGGATCTGCAATAGCAAGAGTTTGAAGTGCTAGAGAAGCCACCTGCACAGGACGATGGCAAGTGTCCTTGATGCATTTTGTACCTATTATAATGTTTACTGTAGAAATGCATGCTTGTGCCAATTGAATAGGTACCTATTGTTAGGGTTTTCTAGTATTGTTTTATCCTTTTCCTTGTTGCCTTGAACTAGTTGGTTGGTCATGGGTAGATGATGCTTAGGTTGCTTGTGGGATGTAGGGTTGATATAAATCTTGAGTAATGAACTATGTCACTTCATGGGTGAAATGATAATTGATGTTAGCAACATGGACTTAGGGATCTATGCAAGCCGGATGGAATGAATGTGGTGTTGTGGACACATGATTAGTGGTGATAGGCTTGTTGTAGATCCTAGGAACCGGTTTTTGGAGCGATGTCCCAGGAAAACAGTGCCATCACAAGACCAATATGGGTACGGCTTGGCCTAGTAATTAGGTATTCTCCCAGTGTCGGTGCAGCATTTTGGTGGAGCGGGGAACGGAAGTCAAGATGACTGTCCTTGGATCCGAATGGCTCAAGAGGGGGCTTCTGGGGTGATGAGCTCCTTAGTGATGGGCTATCACTTCTGGACGGGAGTGGAACCTTAGTGGCTAGCATGTACGGAGAGACCCTTTGAAAAAGCCTCGTAGTGAAACCCTGCCACACACCAAAGGTAGTGTATAATGTGGGTCGCATCCACGGACACAAAGGGAATCACGACTTATAGGTAAAGTGGTACAAACTCTACAGAGTATCAAACTATCATGATAGCCACGCTCACGGTCACGAGCGACCTGGAGTCCTCACAAGATTAGTTGGGTATGGATTGGTTTAGTTGGGATAGTTGGATGGATTGGGACTTGGCTTGGATAGTACCCTGTGGATTGATGTATGGGATGACCCCACCTAGTAATTAGGATGCTTAGGAAATTAAAAGCTCATGCAATAAACCCCATTAAGCCTTTCCTGACTATAGCCCCGTGTCATCCTTTTCCCCACGTGCTGACTACGACATGTACTCACCCTTGCTATATTCCACATTGCTCCTCAGCTATAGAAGAAGGACGGTACAACGATGAAGACGATGGAGTAGTCTAGGCATGCGGTCATCCGGTCGACTTCCTGTGGGAGCTAAAGGACGTCAACGCTTAGTTATTCCACTGCAATGTAATCTTTTTCTCTTGACCTACGGGTCACCTTTGTAATAATTATATCAATTTAATAAAGATATTGTTATTTTATCACAATAATTGCCCCGTGTGTGTGCAAACTTGATCCTCAGCACGCATACAGATGCATTTGGTTTTGATCATTGGAACTGGGTGTGACACGCCCCATCTATGGGCAGCTGGCCTGGCGCCCCTCCTCCCGGCACCCCAACTTTGGATGCATGGCTAGGCAACGCCCCTCCTAGCGCTCCACCTCCCGGCGCATGGCCTGGTGGCGGCCCACCTCCAGGGGACACCCCTCCTCCGGGCAGCTGGCCTAGCGGCACACCTCTAGGGAGCTGGTCTGGAGGTGTTGACGGTCACTAAATGTCGAATTTAGACCGTCAATTATCTGCATAAAAACAATAAAATGAACAACCAACATAGTGGTAGGAGTTTATTACTAACAATTTCCACATGTGTTGGTAAATATATGTTGTAGGTGATTATTTCACGGAATTAAGAGAAAATCCATATCATCAAGGGAGAAAACACACTTTCGGCCAATCAGAGTCAAGCACAGGGATCAAGTGGCCCACTTCCAGAAAACAACCGACATAACCCAAAACCCTATGGCGTTAGAAGGGAAGAGGGGCCACCCACCAGACACCTAGAAGAGACAGGACCCACTAGGCCCCACCCCCTATTCCGCCAAATAGGGGTGTTCGGCCGAAGGTGGGCTGAGCCCAGTGGGGCCCATCTTCTGAGGTTGGTTCTCTACCGCCTTTCCTAGGTCAGTTACCCCCCTTAGGGCGGAGTTATCGATCCTGGAACCGCCATTTAGTGCTATAAAAAGAAGGGAAGGACTTCACTATCTCGACATTTCAAGATATAATTAGTACTTCATTTCCAAAAGGCTCAATGCTGCCAAAGCATTTTGAAAATAGGGAGAGAGTGAGGAGGAGTCCAGGATAGGAGGTTCAGGCCTGTCCAACCCCTTCTCCGCGCTTGTACCTCGACGGATGCTTGCCTTTTTAAGTAAGTCTTCATGATTCTTTTCTGGTTATTAGTTTTCCTTTTTAAGTAAGTTTTAGTACTTAGTTGCTTTGCTTGCTCAGTGCTCTATTTAATTAGATATCTTAGTCTTGGCCCATTGTACGTAGAGATTAAGGGAGTAATAAAAAAGTAGAGACGTGGTGTCTAGGTCGTAGGTTGCCTTTGTTTATCGCATAGTCCACATATTGCTAGAGGTAGGCAATAGGTGGTGACAATCCTATCTGTCCTTTGAAATCCTCCATGTTCGGCTACACAGTAAGCTCTTGGCCGGAATCGCACTGTGGGTGCAGGGGAAAACCGAATGCCCAATGCAAGCAGCTTAGTGTGAACTTACTCTGATTAGGACTATTTTACCAGTTAGAATCCTCTCTACCCGAGCCATAGTTATCTCGATCTCCTTGGACGATTAGATTCAAAGATTAGCACACACGTTACCTATGAATTTGATACCCTTGGAATACTCCAGAGGTGAAGTGCTACAGCGGTATTCTCCGTGCGCCTACAGACTCATTTACATTTGTTAAAAATACCAACAAGCATTTCTAGCGATGTTGCCGGGGAACGGTTGTTGTTAGTCTTCGAACCTAGTCGCCCTCGTATCTTTTATTTTTCTTTGTTTATTTCTTACCTCTTTTCTCCAATGGAGCAACCTAATAATCAAAATCTTTCTACTCCAAACGGCGAGTTCTCGAGCCACCACCATCAGCGGACCCAATTCTTCATCTGGCTTTGAACTTTGTCTTGGCTTTATAGCCATAGTTCAGGAACAATCCTTCTCTGGTTTAGATAGCGAAAACCCGTTTCATCATTTGCGAGAGTTCAAGCAATTGTGTTCATGCCTCACCATTAGAGGAATGACACAAGAAACTCTGCGGTGGAAATTATTTCCATTTTCCCTCTTGGAGAATGCGAAACAATGGTACACCCATACCATCGGGAGTGTGAATGGTGATTGGAATAACTCTGAGATAAATATTTTCTTGCATTCTTTCCTGTATCACGTATCATTTCCCTATAAAGAGACATTCTAGACTTTCGGCAATTTAAGAAGGAGTCTATAGGTGTAGCTTGGGTTAGGTTTACCACGCTAACCCGTTTTGGCCTAGACTTGTCTCTGCCTGACCATGTGTTGCTTCAACACTTTTGCCTAGGTTTGAGCAAGGAGTCAGCCCTGTACCTCGACATCACTGTTGGAGGATCGTTCGTCCACAAGACGCCCGAGGAAGGTAGAATTGTGTTAGACCTCATCTTAGAAAACATTTCTTTTTCTAGCTTACTGTAGAACACCCCTCCAGGAGGAAGCAACATCAAGCATTGAGGCCACCCCACTAGTCGAACCTAAGCCTAGCCTTTGCCTATTCGATGATTCATCTAGTGAAACCTCGACTGAACCAGGGGCAATGGAGGAAGAAGAAATTCAACCTTCAGAGCTCCCTTTCCATGTCGAGAATGATCTTTTTGAGGATTATGAGAACTCCTCAAATTATAGCTATCATAAGAAGCAACCAATACCTGACTTAGGACCTGATCCCGACGAGGAGGCATTCCTCCTCAAGACAGTAAAGGAGCTTTCAGCTATTATGAGCAGAGAATGGTCGAGAGAAAGCAAGCTATCCATGGACCCAATCTGAGTATGCAAGCCAACCTTGACTCTGTCCTGCTGCATTAGAAGAGCCAAGGTGGACATTCTTTACAATCCCACAGTCGATGCCAACATCATTTTTTATGCTTGCGCTTTTGCCATTATAGGTGATTTACCCATGGCACCGACCCATGGCACCGACACGCAAATTCCTTAAGTATTCCTTTGGACCCATTCTAGAAGGATACAAAATTTTGCGAGAAGTGCCTATACGGCACGAAGGCATTGATGCAGTCCTTGATTTTTATTTGTTTGAAGTCTCAAACTTTGACATACTTATCGGGCATCCAAGGGAGAAAATTTTCTCTGATGCTCTGACCAAGGGGAAGCTTAATGCGAAACTAGGGGGGAATAAATATTCTATCCTGATCACTCGATCCGGGAACACTATCTTAGATTTTTCCCTCGGCAATGAGCCAATTGAGGAAGTTAAGGCTGTCCTTCCATTTGATTCACCTGAATCTGCCCTTGAGCAACAATCAGAAGATTTCATTGAGGAGGAGGATGAAAATTAGGAAACCTTTGAACTTCCAAAGGAGGAGCCACCAAAGCGACCCCCAATTGAGCTTAAAACCCTACCGTCCGGCCTATGCTATGCTTTCCTTCACAGTGATTTAGAAGCCTCTGTCATCATTCGTGAAAAGCTTTCAGATCAAGAAACCCAAAGCCTCATAGCCGTTTTAGAAAAGCATTGCGCTATCCTAGGCTACTCACTCCAAGACCTTAAGGGAATTAATCCCGCTCTTTGCACTCATCTCATTCCCATTGACCAAAAAGTAAGCCATCTAGGGAGGCTCACTGTAGGCTAAACAATGCAATGTGAGAAGTAGTGAAAAAGGAGGTCTTGAGGTTCATAGCGAGTGGGTTGGCCCAGTTCAAGTAGTGCCTGTTGATGTTTTAATCACCGACAAGTAGTATTTGTTCTAGAGGTGCGTATTTCAGTTTTGACTATCACAAGTATTATACTGGTTCGGGGATAAGCCCCTACATCTAGTTCACAACTCTACTTGTTGGGGGATCACCTCGTGGGCCACCCTTCGAGGACAGTAAAAGTTAAACTGCAAACAAAAATTGAGGCTTACCATCGTTATATTTACTGTTAACCATAATTTTTAAAGACAGGTACCCTCCGAAGGTTTCGAAAGAATCAGAACCCTTCCGAAGGGTATGCACCCTTCGAAAGGTTCCGAAAAGATCAGAGCCCCTGACCTTCGGGAGACAGTAAGATGGAGCACTCGGCTGAGCACGAACCCCCTCGAAGGGGTCCACGGTACCTTCGAGGGTTAAAGGGTGCGCCCAAAGCCAAAGGCGAGCGAGGCATGCTGCAGGGACACGCGGGACCAACATACTTGGTGGCGTGCGGATCAAGGAAGGGCATCGGAAATGCTTAAAAGACTAGTTTACCCTTTATGACCATTTTGTACCAAATATTTAGCGAATATAGTAGGTAATTAGGGGCAAAATGGTCATTTGCGTATGACCTAGGTACGGGCCTATAAATAGAGCACTCCTACCTACTTGTAATGGGATGAATCTTTTTGGGATATGTGAAGAACGCCTGTTACATCACTCAAGATCCCTCGAGTGTGTCACCCTTTTTTTTTCCTTTTTCTATTCGGCGTCTCGAGGCTCACGCTTCATGACGCCAACAGTGGCGCCCACCGTGTTGTAAGCTCGTATACCAGATCACGATGACTCAACTCCCAGGACCGTTACCATCGAGCGGTGTCGCATCAGCTTGAGGCAACACCCCTGGAGACCCACAACTGACCGATGACCAATCCACCTCGCAAGTAACCAAAGAAAACACCCCCGAGGTGCAATCATTGCAGTCAGACGCGGCTGTTGACCGAAAGACTTAGCATGATGCCCCAAGCAGCCCTCAAGCTCAACCCCCCCCCCCCCCCCGAAAGCTGCACCCCAACCTCAATGACAGCATTGCAGGAGATGGAATTGCTAGCCCAAAAAGCTGAGCACCTCGAGCAACTCAAGCAGCAACTGCTGCAAGAGCAGGAGTTAAGAAACAAAGCACTAGCAGAAAGAGAAAAAGCCATACAAGAAAAGGAGTACATAGCCCAACTCTGACTCAAAAATCTCCAACTCGCCAAAGAGGTCGAAGAACTCCAAAAAATCATTGGCAGAACAAGCCGTCAAGAAGCAAGCCCAGTGCCCAAAGCTCATCCACACGTCGAGCAAAGAGAGCCATCGTTACCCAGAGACGTGCTACCAGTACGGAGGGCAGCCATAATCGACAAAGACCCACCTCTCTCTGAAGGATTGCAGAGAGCGCCCTACCCACCACGCTTCAGAATGATTCCACTAGCCAAGTTCAAAGGAAGCTCTGACCCAAGGCAATTCCACATGAGTTACGAGGTGGCAATTGTGTCAGCAGGAGGAGACGAAGCAACTCTAGCAAAAGCCTTCGTATGTGCTCTCGAAGAATCCTCACTAAATTGGTATTTCAATCTACCCCCAGGATCATTATACAGCTGGGAAAACATCAGGGACAAAGTTATCACAAGTTTCTGAGGATTCTGCACCATCATGGAACCATCACATAAGCTCCTGAACATTGCCCAGTAAGAGAATGAGCTGCTGCACGATTACTACAGAAGATTCCTCATGCTTCGAGCCCAAGCGCCAAGCGTAACGGACGAAGCTGTAATAAGCTCAGTACTTCAAGGCATGCGAGCATGCCAAATGTCATCCTACTGCGCGCGAATACCCCCGCGCACGATGCAAACATTATGCACAAAATTTGAAGAGTATAGCAGATCAGATGTGGATTATAAAAGGTGCAAGCAAAGCCAGAGCAAAAATCGCAACCAAACCCACACCGAGGGCTCTTATCAAGAAAGGCAACACAGAAAGCCAAGGCTGCCCCCGGAACAAGCACCATCGTTTGTAGGGAACATCAAAGAGGAGAAACAAGATTATAGCACCAAGGACAACCGCAACAATGATTACAGAGAAAGCAACTATCAAGGTCGTGGCAGAGGCCGAAGAGCACCAAGCCAAAACCGTCAAGCCAGAAAACCATATTGCCTCTATTGTTGAGAGGACAAGAGGCATAAAACTTCCACTTGCCTCAAAGCAAAAGAGATTCAAGAAAGAATGGAAGCAGAGAAGAAAATACCAGCACAAACAAAAGCCATCAATTACACATTGCCCAACCCATGGCCCCAACAACCATATCTGCAACCCACACAAATCAACTACCATTACCCAAACACCCACCATCAGCCGTACACACCATCCCCATACTTCAACACGACCCACCCAATACAACCCCCAAACCACTATATGCAACTGAGACAATCAAACCAGCAATCACCAGCAAACCAAGAGCAACAGAGGCAAAAACAAGAGCCATCGCAAGTATCTCAGCCCAAGCCGGAGCCTAACCCGAACCAAGCCACAACATTTCCGGTACAAGGATTCATTGGAATGATATGTGGGGTCCTCAAACTTCGAGAACAAAAGAAAAAGAAGGGACCATTTCCGAATGGTAAACAGTGTTTTCACCGAGGGACCAATTATCAAGTCAAAATGGTCCCATATTCCTATCACCTTCACCAAAGCCGACCTCAACCTTAAAGCTTACCCACACGTCGACGCATTCGTAATCGAAGCCCACATCCACACTTGGATGGTCAGCAAAGTTCTCATAGACAATGGAAGCTAGGCAGATATACTATTCATAAATGCCTTCGAGCAAATGGGCCTCAGCAAAAGCTCCCTGCAACCATCGAACATTCCACTTATAGGTTTCGGAGGGAAGAGAATCACACCCATGGGCACGGTCTCTCTCCCAGTATCATTCGGCAACACTCAAAACCCTCGAACAGAGTACATAACATTCGACGTCGTGGACCTCTGTCACCCATTCAACGTCATATTTGGCCGAGGTACAATCAACACATTCGAGGCAGCTATACACAGTGCCTACCTATGTATGAAGATCCCAGCCGCCGGGGGAGTCATCACAGTCAAAGGAAATCAACAAATGGCAAGAGACATAGAGAAAGGTTACGCACTAGGAGAAATAAATTGCAATAACGTACAAGTATTCAGTCAAGAGTAGCTAGAAGAAGAGGAAAGAGCCAGAAAGGCTCAGGAGCAACATGAGATCAATGCAAAAGAAGAGGCACACTGCCTCGACAAGGAAAGAATCACAGTCCAACCAGACGAAGAAACCAAAAAAGTACTCCTTGATGAACAATTATTGGGGCAATTCATCATAATGGGATCAGGGCTAAGTTCCGAGGAAGAGAAAGAGTTACTAACATTCCTCGGCAAAAAACAAAGATGTATTCGCTTGGTTCTCGACAGACCTCGAAGGAGTGGATAGAAGTATCATAGAACACAAGTTAGAAATTGATGCAACTGCCAAACCAAAGAAACAAAGGCTCAGAAAAATGTCAGATGAAAAAATAGAAGCCATCAAAGTAGAAGTACAACGACTCCTTGATGCCTCTGTCATTCGCGAAGTCAAGTACCCATGCTGGCTAGCAAACTGTGTTACGGTGAGGAAAAAGAATGGGAAGTGGAGAATGTGCATAGATTTCACCGACCTCAACAAAGCCTGCCCCAAAGAAAATTTCCCACTGCCCTGAATTGACAAGATTGTGGATGCGGCAGCCGGAAGCGAGCTGCTATCACTGCTGGACTGTTTCTCAGGCTATCATCAAATCTGGCTCAGGAAGGAGGATGAGGAAAAAACAAGTTTCATTACATCCTTTGGCACATACTGTTTTGTAAGGATGCCCGAAGGATTAAAGAATGTTGGCCCTACGTTCTGCCGCATGACTCAGAAGGCTTTTGAATCACAGTTTGGAAAAAGTGTGCATGCCTATGTGGATGACATCATCGTAGCAAGTAAGAGAAAGGGTAACCACATATCAGACTTGGCCGAAATGTTTGCAAACCTTCGAGCAGCAAGGCTAAAGCTAAACCCAGAAAAGTGCATGTTCGGAATCCGGAGAGGAAAAGTGCCCGGTTGCCTTGTATCAGCTAAGGGGAAGCTAACCCCAACAAAATTAAAGCAATCACCCAAATGCAAGAGCCCAAGAGCAGAAAAGATATGCAGAAGCTCACAGGCAGAATGGCAGCTTTGAATCGATTCATATCAAGATCAGCTAAGCGAAGCCTGCCATTCTTCCAAACACTTCGAGGAGCCCAATCCTTCGAGTGGGGCCCAGAGCAGCAAAAAGCCTTCACAGATCTAAAATACTACCTCCAAAGACAATCAAAACTAACCAATTCAGAGCCAAGGGCTATGCTACTATTATACGTCGCCACATCTCATTCGGCGGTCAGTGCAGTTCTTGTGCAAGAGAAAAAAAATCACCAAAACAGTCAAGGGAGGACCCAAAGAGCTCTTAGCACAATTCCCAGTATACTATGTTAGCGAAGCACTATTTGGCTCTAAAAGGTTTTACTCCGAGATGGAGAAAATCGCATATGCAGTAGTAATGGCCTCCAGAAAGTTGAGGCATTACTTCGAAGCTCATCACATTAAAGTACTTACTGACCAACCACTCAATGAGATATTTGGCAACCGTGAAGCTTCGGGTACTATCGGTAAATGGGCCATGGAGCTCTCGAAGCACGTAGTGGATTTTGAGAAACGAAGTGCAATCAAATCTCAAGTACTCGTCGATTTCATAGCAGATTGGACGGCCACACAACACGTCGGAAACCAAACATTCTCGGAGCCAGTGTGGACAGCTCATTGTGATGGAGCTTGATGTGGACAAGGGTTCACGGTTCCCTTGGTAGCTGCTGGTGGGGGCGGCTGAAAAGATGGCCTAGGCAGCCCCGAAGTCCCCGTCGAGCGTGGGGGGTAGGAGTTCCTCGACTTGCTGTACTCCTCAAAAGCCTGGAAAAGTCCCTATGATTCTTTCTCTGCAAGCATAGCATATTGGAAACACTGGTTGAGGGTATAATATTCTTTATAATCAAGGATGTCCTGAATTTCTTTTCTTAAACCAGAATAAAAGCGACAAATCTAATCCTCTACTTTTTCAACTACAGCACAATGAATCGAACCCTTCTGAAGCTCACTAAAGTACTCCTGAACAGTTTTATCTCCTTATTCTAAACGCTGCAGTTTATTACAAATCTCTCTATAAAAAGAAGGAGGAACAAAACGATCACGCATTGCTACGTTAAGTTCTTCCCATGTAGTAGGCAAATTAGTTTCAGCAACTAGACCACTCCACCAAACAATAGCAAAGTCCTTAAACTCACTAGTAGCTTGTCTAACTCTATGTTGTTCAGGAACAAGGTGGGCATTAAATTTTTGTTCTACAGTCATCTCCCAATCAAGATAAACATCACCATCATACTTACCCAAAAACGAAGGAATTGAAAACTTAATTTTAGCATACGGATCATCTGGAGCATAGTTACCGTGTGGACGATGATTGTAGTTATGGAAACCACCCATACCTTAAGTATTATGGTGCAAACGAAGTCATAATCTTGCGGTCCTTGTAGCTGACCTATCCACGGTGCCATCAGCCTTATACACCGTGTCTTCATCATGGACGTCGTCAACGTCGTGGTTATTAGTGTTCGTATCATTGGTCTTGGGGGCGGTCTCCAATGCGACAACCTGATCGGTTAACTTAGAGACCCGCTTCTCCAACCACTCGATGCTTTCTCCGATGTGAAGCTTGCTGACCACATCAGTAACGGCTCTGGTGATCGTCTCTGCCAAATCACTCTGAGCAGCCTGCAAAGCCTTCTGGAGCTGCTCCTGGCTCACGCACTCAGCAAATTGTGTGGGGGAAGCCATCTCTCTGTCATCACTTCCTGCCATCACAAACACCAAAACAGGAAACAAACAGTGAAGGTTATCACCACAAAACAGCTAAGCAGTGGTGCCTCTCAACACAGCAAAAGGAAACTCCTTACAAAGCTCTTGCAAAGTTCTAAAAAACAAAGCAAAGGATACCAGGGAGGTGTGTTCCACGATTGCAAGGGTCACAAAAGAACCTATGTGCTGTCCAGAAGAAATATGTAGAGCTAGGAAAGGCCAAATATATATATGTGAGTGGCACACAAATCAAAAACAGATAGTAAAGCTGAATAAGTGCCCAAGTAACTTGTTCCTAGTTGCTGGTCTAAGTATGTCCTAGAATAGTAGTGATAGCAAAGTAGAAACAAGGAGACAAAGGCACACAAGCGATAACAGCGGGCTAAGTGCAAAACAACCAAATCTAGAAATTTCAGGGGGCTAGATGTAGCACTAGTAGAAATCCTAAATTTCTTTTTTTTTATTTTTTTGATATTTTTCTCCAACTCACCAACAATGGGGGAGAATCCACAGAAAATTTCAGCTCAAACAGAGGTAGGATGTGGCCTAAAGAAAATCTTGAAGTTGCAGAAAACATCAGGTTTAAACTTAAATTAATCATTTCTTTACCTTCCTGATTTTTTTTGAATTTTTGGACAAGGGAACAGAGGGCATAGCCCACTGTGGGTATGCTCAACTTTGAGTCAAGAATCTCCTGTAAAAAGTTTAGCCAAAATGGACAACCGAGTGAAAAGTTATGCCTGTTTTACCGAAGGGGGGTCGGAGTCGGTTTTTCAGAAACCCGAGTCGGGTTAGAGGTCGGGTTTGAAATCGGGTAAGATTTTTTTTTTGGCGGCGTGGATGCAGCGGAAAGTGGATTTTGTGGGGATTGGTCCGAGGTGTTTGAGGGTGGGTTTAGGGTGGGATTAGAGTGGGTGTATCGATAAATTAAGCCTAGCACACAAAGTCGATAGAATAGAGGATGGTGAAGGGGATGGCGGCTAGGGTTGCAAGGGAAACACTACTGATGACAAAAACACAAACTAAACCCGCGACTAAACAAGAACTAGGGCACAAACTCAACACTACAGACTCTGAAATTGAAATATGCAAAGGCTAAACACGTGGTTATAGGCGGAGGGGAATTTTTTTTTTTGGCTTTTCTGTGGATCATAGGATGAACACAAAACAAAATTAACTAAGGGTAGTGCAAACCTGACGGTGCACCTGAAGCTCTGATTACCATTTTATATGGACAAGGGTTCCTGATCTTCCGAAAGGTTCTGGATATGTTGATTTGGTCGGAGGCGACACACAAATCGATCCGGCTTTAGAACAGCACGTTCTAAACCCCGCAATCGTAGCACGACGTCTCCTCTGGTTATCAACCGTTGTAAAATGATTGACCTCACCGAGAAGGCTAATCCCTGCCTGTGAATCAAGAACACAAGAAAGAACAAAGAAGAAGGCAACACAATTGTAGATGTAATATGAATCTCACGAAGTTGGGGTCTCACAAACCGTGATGATGGTGAAACTGTTATGAACAGAATAATCTAAGCAAAAACCGAACCCTAATGGTGCTGTGGTGGCTGTATATGAAGACCCTAGGGTCATGCAAGACCCTCTCGACGCGCCCCTAATTGGGCTCAACTAGATACAAAGCCCAAAGGCCAAAAACAGGCGACGTAGCACCGAAACAGATTCTGGACCCTCTCTTGTTTTGACGATTCCTGATGACTCCGGATGAATTTTGATATGAGACCGGCAGCATTGGAAAGTTCTTCTTCTTATCTTTCCGTGCATATGTAGAACGTCCAAATCCGAGTCTGTATGCGTCCTGGGCCTCCGTTTTAGTGGAGACTAGTCCTGAGCCCCAAAACAGACTCAAAGTCGGTTTTGGTTGGGACTCCACCTTGGCTTCCACGTCCTTGCTGGTCCTCCACATCTCCAAGTCCTTCTTCCATCATCTCCTGGTCCTCTCCATGGTTCCTAATTATAATATAATTATTAGGTAGCAAACCATTCTCAAAAGTGACATATAATGAAGAATATAGGAACGAGCTCACCTCTAAATTTAGTCGTCGTGCACGAGCTCTAGCCATTGGACCTTGCAAGTCTAGAATTGGAGGAGTGTTGCATGTATCCTTAGGAGTGATGTCCTCATCAGAGCTTGGGGACTAGCAGGGGCAGGCATAGCAGTCATAATCACTTCGCCCGAAGGCGTGAATGAGATACGCCGTAAGGCTCGAGTTCAGTAACGAAACAGACAAGTGCACCAACAATATAGCAGAATATGAGGCAGTGCTCCTATTACTCAAGAAACTCAGAGCACTCAGAATCCAGAGATGTAGAGTGAAAACTGATTCCAAAATCGTTGCCAGCCAGCATGATAAGCAATTCACAATAAGGGATTCCCGGCTTGAGAAATACCACAACATTGTTCGAAGCATGGAAAAATACTTCAAGGGCTTTGACATATAGTACATCGAAAGAAAATTCAACACAGAGGCAGATGAGCTTGCAAAAATAGCTGCAAAGCTAGACTCAATGCTGCAAGACGTGTTCTTTCAAACAATCACTGAGCCTTCGATCAAATCAGCCCTCCAAGATCCCAAACAAATCCATGCGATGACCAGCGAGGATTGGAGATCCCAAATCATTGCATACCTTCAAGGGTTTTACGAGCCAGACACCGAGTCAGAAGAAAAAAGAATGCAGCAGAGAGCTAGGAATTACAAATCATCGAGGGAATACTCTACAAGTCCGGAGTATGTACCCCATGGCTCAAATGCATTAGCCAAGCGGAGGGCGTAGAACTACTTGGCAAAATCCACGAGGGTATATACGGAGAACACATCGGGTCTCGACCCCTAGTGGCAAAAGCAGTAAGGCAAGGTTTCTATTGGCCATCAATGATCAAAGACGCTGCAGAAGTGGTAACCAAATGCGAAGCCTGCCAAAAGATATCAAACAAACAATCAGCACCTTCGCAGCCAACAAAACTCATAGCACCATCATGGCCTCTTCAGCGTTGGGGAATAGACATCATTGGACCTCTGCCCACAGCCCCCGGGAATTACAAATGGGTAGTTGTAGCCCTCGAATACTTCACCAATTGGATCAAAGCAAAACCAATCACAAACATATCAGTCGTAACAATCAAAAAATTCTTTTGGCAAAACATAATCTGCCGCTTCAGAGTCCCAAGAGACATAACCGTGGACAACGGAAAACAATTTGAAAATGATATGTTCATGGAATTCTATCACGCCATTGGAACCAAGGTTGACTTCGCATCAGTATATCATCCCCAATCGAACGGAGCCGTCGAGCGGGCTAACAGTCTCATATTCATAGCAATCAAAAAGATACTCCTCGATGACAAGAAAGGAAAGTGGGTAGAGGAATTGCCAAGGGCCATATGGTCACACAACACAACCGAAACCAGAGCAACCAGCTATTCACCATTCAGGTTACTCTATGGGGAGGAAGCAATAACTCCCGAAGAAATTTATCATCAAAGCCCAAGAACAACAAACACGAGGCCACCGCAGCCCTCAGAGGTAGAGTCAAAGGACCTCATGGAGGTCGACAGACTGGAAGCAGCTACCAACCTTGACAAATATCAAATGGAAACACGCAACTGTAGAGACAAGAAGGTTCTACCCTGAGGATATGTAGCAGGAGATCTAGTCCTACTCCGAAGCCCAAAAACAGAAAGCAAAGGGAAACTAGAACCCAAATAGGAAGGCCCATACATTGTAGCATGGTCAAGCAGACCTGGAGCATACAGACTCAAAAATTCACAAGGAAAAGAGTTGCCGCACTCCTGGAATGCGGACAACTTTCAAAAGTTCTACACCTAGGGAAGCAACACCCAACACATGTAAACAGCCAAACATAGCACAAAATTATAAGTGCTACCTTGAGCCTAGTAGTTAGCTTTCCATTCCAAACATTCCTTTCCTCAAATTGTAAAAGGGACCGTACTCTTTTCCTCACAAGGGGAACCCTTCACAGGGGTGAGGTTTTTAACGAGGCGGATCCATGTAAACCCCAGCTAAATCTATAAAGCTGCCTTCCCCAATGCGGAAACCTTCTCTCAGCAGAGCGTGTCGAAACAACTCCCCAACGCGAAGATTGTGATATTCGACAAAAGAGCAAAAAGCTCTCAAAACATAACTACTGCACGGATTAAAGCCCAAAGAGCTAAAAACCACACAGTCAGCTAACTTAGCGCAAAAATGCTAAGGGGCTCGCTGCAGCCCACCCATCAAAGGGTTCATACAAAAGCCTCACCCCAAGCACTTCGAGGGGGAGGGTGGCGTTTTTCAAAAAACTTAGCGCAAAAATGCTAAGGGTCTCGCTACAGCCCAGACCCATCGAAGGGTTCATACAAAAGCCTCGCCCCAAGCACTTCAAGGGGGAGGGTGGCATTTTTCAAAAAACTTAGTGCAAAAAAGCTAAGGGGCTCCCTGCAGCCCAGACCCGTCAAAGGGGTCATACAAAAACCTCGCCCCAAGCACTTCGAGGGGGAGGGTGGCGTTTTTCAAAAAACTTAGTGCAAAAAAGCTAAGGGGCTCGCTGCAGCCCAGACCCGTCGAAGGGTTCATACAAAAACCTTGCCCCAAACACTTCGAGGGGGAGGGTGGCATTTTTCAAAAAACTTAGCACAAAAAAGCTAAGGGGCTTGCTGCAGCCCAGACCTGTTGAAGGGTTCATACAAAAGCCTCGCCCCAAGCACTTCGAGGGGGAGGGTGGTGTTTTTCAAAAAACTTAGCGCAAAAATGCTAAGGGGCTCGCTGCAGGCCGGACCCATTGAAGGGTTCATACAAAAGCCTCGCCCCAAGCACTTCGAGGGGGAGGGTGGAGTTTTTCAAAAAACTTAGCGCAAAAAAGCTAAGGGGCTCGCTACAGCCCAGACCCGTCGAAGGGTTCATACAAAAACCTCGCCCCAAGCACTTCGAGGGGGAGGGTGGCATTTTTTGAAAAACTTAGCGCAAAAAAGCTAAGGGGCTCGTTGCAGCCTAGACCCGTCGAAGGGTTCATACAAAAACCTTGCCTCAAGTACTTTGAGGGGGAGGGTAATGTTTTTCAAAAAACTTAGCACAAAAATACTAAGGGGCTCGCTGTAGCCCAGACCCATCGAAGGGTTCACAAAAAAGCCTCACCCCAAGCACAACTTAGCAAAAAGGGATGACGCACAACTCGCCAAGACATGAATCATTCACAAATTTCTTCAAAAAAGCATACAACAGAGCCGTACAGTCAAAAATCATAATCCACAGGCTCTTTCTTTACAACAACCCTAGACAGACGCTAAAAGCTGGGGAAACAACACAGACCACTCATCCACGCTATAACCAAGCGGAGGAGGACCCAACTCGCTCCTCAGGCTGCTAGTTCCACCTATACTGGAACCACCTGCTGCCCCGCACTATTTCTTCGACAAAATTTCAGCTTGTTGAGCCTTTAGCACAGCTCTAATAGACTGCTTAGCCACAGCGCACAGAGGTTGCCGAACTCGAGGCGCAGGAGCATCAGGCGCGACTTCAGGCTATGGACCAGCTCGTGATGTAGCCAAACCCTCATCACATAAAGGTGACGATGGGAAACCACCCAACTCGCGAGGGTTAATCAGGCGAACACCCCTGGAGGTGCCACATGCCGCACTCAAACCAATATTTCGACGATCACGCCAGCTGCTGGAGCAAGAATTGGCACAATGGCGTCCTTTACTTGACTCCAAGGATTGGGATGGACGCCCGAACAAGTGAGAATAACTCCCACGCATACCACTCCAGCGTCCAGCGTAACAACGCCTTCTACCCCAGCATTAGATTGGTCCCGACTCTGCACCTCCTCAGCCGCATCTGCTACGTCCATCGCTTCGAAGTCACTTAAACTGAGTTCAGAACTACTAATGGTAACAATTGCATTACACTCGTTAAACACATTCGAAGGCAAAGAGTCATTCAAACAACCAAGAATACGCATCGTAGAAGATTCACTTGAAGAAGTATCTTCGGTACGCTGCGCAGGCGACTCAGCAACCACCTGCGCAGGTCCAAAAGCAAGCGTTAATAATCATTTTGTACAAAATCACCTATTACAAAAATTAGCCTCCCCACGCTCAGCCTAGAAATATCACCCAAAAAGCAGGGTGCAAGGCGAAACCAAGCTCTAAACCTCATGCTGAGCTTGAGCGTCGTCTTTCCCAGCCTTCTCGTGAGTCGAAGGTTCATGGTCCGCCGGGATAGAGGCAATAACCTGGGCAGCCTTACGAGCCTAGACATATAGCAAGCAAAAGAGTCACACACGAAGCCAACCAACAAGTTCAAAAGAAAGCAATGAAAACAAAACTGGTACCTGGGCAAGCCTCTCAACCGCGACCCACCGTGCAGCCTTGCGCCCATGATCGCGCCAAAACCTGATAGCGAGACGTTTGGCTGCTATGAGGGCATCATTGGACAAGTTATCTCGAGCATCGGCACCGATCGGAAAATCCCGCTTGCTTATCTCATGGAAGTGGTCACAGCCCAGGCGCTCCAATAGCTCAAAGACGGACTCCGCAGTATGAAGCAAGCCAAAATTACTGCGCTTATCCATGACCCCGGGGAGCGCGGCGATCTCAGCCTCCAGCCACTTAAAAAAAGATTCTGTAGAAACTTCCGAACCGTCAGTCAAGGACATAGGCTCCGCTCCAACATAGCCCAGCGCCTCACGATAACTATAGTGAGCGGACATCGCCCGAGCCACAAAGCCATAGTTACGGGTAGAGGCCACGTGGATCAAAGCCTTATTCTCCTCCGCAAGAGACATGACCTTTGATTCGGCAGCTTCGAGGTGGCTTGCACTCTATTTCAACCCATCCACCTTAGCCTGCAGAGCTTCAACCTCATTCTTAGCCTGTGCTGCAGCAAGGTTGGCTTGGTCTCGCGCCTCCCTGAGTGAAGCAACATCCTTCTTTAGTGCGGCATTTTCTGTGGTGTAGGAGTCCTTCACATCCCTCAGAGACGTGAACTCTTGAGCAGACCGTTCAGCAGCCACGCGCGCAAAGGTATAAGCCTGAAGCACAAGGAAAACATAATAAGGAAGAAAGCTCATCACAATCGAAGTCAACAAAAACCAAAGAATCAACTCACACTTCATAGAATATGCGCAAGGTTAACTCGTAGATCCTGGGTTTCGAGCCCTTCCACCCCGGAAGCAATCAACTCGTGCGGAGCAGAACACAGCTCCGCCCATGCAGCAGGGTTGGAAAAATCCTCAGCATTCAAAAAATGCAATGAACCCATCCCACCCAGAATTCGGCCGGTACCATCCATAGCCGAACGGCTCGAGGATGCCCCAAATTCATTTCGAGCGGGGGGTTGCTCTTTCAGACCAACCAAGGCATCGGCAACTTCTGCATCCGCACACTGGTCTCTCAAAATCACGGGCGAAGATCTCAAAGGGGAGAGCACAGCATCGACCCTCTCCTGTGGGGGGGGGGGGGAGAAACATGAGCCACGACAGCAGCTCCTTCTTCATCATCATCACTGCCGAAGGCATCTGCCATAGCCCCAGCTTCTACCGGAGTCCCCACAGCATGAAATCCAGGAGCAGAGGACTTTGAAAAATCGCGACGAGGCACGGCACGCTTCAAAGTTTCGGCAGCAACGACGGTTTCTTCCCATTTCCTCTTAAGCGCCCTACCCTCGGCTTGAATCAGGCCAGAAACAAGGGCCTTACCTTTTCCTCTTTTGCCCTTCCCGGTCCCGATTGCCTCGGAGCCGGTATTGCCAGGGGCCCGGTTCCGCTTAGCACGAGGGCCAGGCGCCACCTGATCGGGGTAAGCAATCCCAGCCAGAGTAAGCACGCGGTTGAGTTGTCCGCTGTGCGAAGTCCTCTCGCGAGTATACTTATCCTCCTCGCGGGTGTATGGGCCAACCACTGATTCACCAGCAGCAGTCAGAAAATCCAAGAAGGCTTCGTCTTCAAAGCCACGCTTGTCCACCGGGACTTCGAGAAAAGGAATTTTAATCTCAGTCCTCGTAGGTATCCTCTTCTCAATGAAGCTCGGGATCTTGCACTTCTTGCTCAAAGGCCACATATTGGCAGCAATGAACTCTTCGACAAGATCATGACCACTAGAATTATAAGTGGCAACACGAAAGGCCGAATCATTCTTGCACCCTTTAGGTACCCGCCCATCCACTGATCGCGGGTGGCATGGCACAAGCAGCGAAGCCAGGGGAGTCGGGAGAGCTTCTAGAAGAAGATCCACTAGCGGATACGGTCACCCTTCGGGTCCGAATCATGATAGCAGGCATCTCCGTAGAACCCAAGTACAGGATGAGCAGTAAAATAATTTTTACCGTGTCCACCATCTCTTTATATAGGCAGTAGCTCCGAAAAATCCTCCGAAACCCTAATTCAAATGGTCAACTTTGTTGCCCGAAGGGTGGCGTTGTGGCGGAAGATCCCGTTAAAGCGAGGGTTTCGGGCCATCAAAGTTGGACCCACACCTCGAGGGGCTACTGTTTGGGGATCACCTAGTGGGCCACCCTTCGAGGACAGTAAAAGTTAAACTACAAACAAAAATTGAGGCTTACCATCGTTATCTTTACTGTTGACCATAATTTTTAAAGACAGGTACCTTTCGAAGGTTCCGGAAGAATCAGAACCCTTCCAAAGGGTATGCACCCTTTGAAAGGTTCCGAAAAGATCAGAGCCCCTGACCTTCGGGAGACAGTAAGATGGAGCGCTCAGCGGAGCACAAACCCCCTCGAAGGGGTCCACGGTACCTTCGAGGGTTAAAGGGTGCGCCCGAAGCCGAAGGCGAGCAAGGCATGCTGTAGGGACACGCAGGACCAGCACACTTGGTGGCATGCGGATCAAGGAAGGGCATCAGAAATGCTTAAAAGACTAGTTTACCCTTTATGACCATTTTCTACCGAATATTCAGTGAATATAGTAGGTAATTAGGGGCAAAATGGTCATTTGCATATGACCTAGGTATGGTCCTATAAATAGAGCACCCCTACCTACTTGTAACGGGACGAATCTTTTTGGGATATGTGAAGGATGCCTGTTACATCACTCAAGATCCCTCGAGTGTGTCACCCTTTTTTCCCTTTTTCTGTTCGGCGGTGAGAGACGAGGAGTCTCCAAGTCTCTGATGCTCGTAAGCGTGGGTGTGTGTGTGGTTGCTGATGTCTCTTTTCTTTAAGAAGAGATAGGCCTTCCCTTTTATATCCCAAGGGAGACGGTCCTAGTTATAGAGAGAGCGAGAGAGAGAATGAATTTCTACATGTGCAGAGTCGGTGAAGCCGTGTCGGAGAAGGTAGAAGCCCTGGTCGGCGGCGTGGCTTCTAGCCCTCGTGGGCCCTCATCGTCCTGTTCTAGTGTCAGTGGTAGGGGGCACTGTGCTCGAGCGTGCCCCCATTCTTGGTTGTCGGGTCGAGCTCCCTCATCACTGTAGAGGGCATGTTCCACCATTCGTGGGGTGGCACAATATGGGTGCTATCATGTTTCTTAAGCGAGGTCTTATCCAGCCGTCCATCGAGTCATCCTTTATCGTCACTGTTGGGGCGTCATTAGTGATTACATCATAGTGCACTTTGGCATGTCTGCCATCATCAACGGACTCCAATGATGATGAGAGGGGCAGGTATGAGGGCGATTTGACTCCCTGATACTGTGCGGGTGGGTTGGGCTTGGTAGTTAAGACGGGGTGGTGGGTGGTTGTTGACCACCATTCCGTTTGACCCCCTCGCCTGGGGTTGATGCGTCAGGTTACGCCTGTTCAATCCCGCTGGAGGTGAAGATCTATCCTGTCATAGTAGGACCATCGAGTCACTCCTTCCATTATTTCTGGCTTAGTCAGTGACTCGCCGAGCCGTCTTGTCCTAGAGCAGGCTTGACGAGGGCTAAGCTTATCTGATGGTCCCGTCCTTTATTTCAGTCATCATGATTGAGGTAGTGGTTTATCATTTTGTCCTTATTCGGGAGGCACTAAGATGGGTCGCTTGACCGAGTCATCCCATCTGGGCAAGTATCCCATATCTGTCCCACGTTTGGTCCCGCCTTGCCTCGACCCCTCAAGAGGTCGAGCGAACCATAGTGGGCCTCTGACCCCCAACAGGGTCGAGGGGATCCCGTCCATCCTACGACCCCTATGGGGTCGAGCAGGTTGGGGGAGCTCGTGGCTCTTGCTTTTGAAACTTGGCTGGTACGAGGGATTCCCTTTCTGGGGTCCACACGGAGGATGTTTTGATGAGGCTTCGAGGGGTTCACTGTGTCGGGTATTGATAGGCCTCAGAGTGGTGCCACATGGCACCCCTGGTTTCTGCCCCCGACAGTAGCCCCTGAGCAAATAAGAGAATCACTCGGGGGATCTATGCGTCGGCTTTCTCGGGCAGTATGAAGTTGGTTTTTTGTAGTAAAAGCCCCAAGGAGGTGCACGCGAGCCCACCCGACGGGTGTAGGCCCTGAGCTAGAGGTTGAGTCTTGGCGAGACTCGTGCTTTGGCTTGACTCGGTGTGGGATAGTTAGTTGGTCTTCCGAACGGGGCATGCACCAGCTTACCTGTTAGGTGTAGACATCGAGCCAAGGGACGAGTCCAAATGTATTCGTACTTTGGCTTTATTCACTTGGAGCGGTCATGTGAATGCTGTTGCGCCTGAGTCCCTTGAGTTTTGTGCCCCAGGCTGAGTGGACGGTTTTGAGGGTTGTAGAAAGGCGGTTTGTCTGTAGCGCCTTCACGACATGACATGTCTTTTGATGTAAATATGGCCTGATCTTCCGAGAGGTAAGGGGATAAACTCGAATTTGGAGAACTCGGCGTCGACGACCCGGCTTGAATCAGACATGATCCAACCTCGCAACCGTTACACCAAGCACAACTTGATTGTTCCTGCAAGCGAAATCGAGAACACAAGCAAGAGAGGATAAACACGCAATCTGAAATTGCAAATATGGATGAAGCAAATCACAAGAAAAGGTTCAAGCTCTGAACACAAAAGGACTAATCGCCACAGTGGTGTAGAACAAGAACAAGGGCCTTGGATTACTGTAAAAGGACTTGTCACCACAGTTACAATAATTCGATCAAGTTTCTCTCTGGAAAACTGAACTAAAGAAAACCCGAAACTAAAAGATGACGGCTACTGAGTTTATGTAGGAACCAGGGACATCCTAGAGTTGGGGGCGACCAGGGGGGTGCCCACAACATGGGCTTAAGGCCCGACACGATACATGGCCAAGTTGGCCCAAAATAGGTGGCACAACAACTTGTCATGGTAACATATTATGACTCACGACCCTTCTGGAGCTAGAACTAGAAACAAAATGACAGCATCATCATCCCCTTTCCAACGCATCAAAGAACGCCTCGTTTGGACATCGGATGTGGGAGATATCATCAAAACCATGAAGGAGTGTTAGCTGAATCCGAGACGTACGCGGCGACCGAGTTGGTGACGACTTGTAACTTGGAGAAGGCCATGATATGCGCGTATCCAGCATGGTGATGTCCTCATCATCTTTCTTCCCAAAAAAGGCAAGAAATGGTGCTGTCGAGATGATAGGTTTTCGTTTTCTTCTGGCGTGCGGGGTGTAGAGGCATCTTTCCACCCTGGCTCGTGCCATTGCACAGTGCGTCAGAAAGAATCTGAGGCCTAGGTGTTGGTAGTCATAAATTCCCTTTTTCGGCTACCAATTTACAATAAAAAGGTGGATCTCAATTAATAATGTAATGAAAATAATCTTTGTACTCATGAGTTCTATAAGTTTTGGTGAAATATATGTTTGTAGGTATAAGAGAGCCAAAATATGCAAAAATATGAAGAAACACCCCATTGGCCGATCACGTCTATGAAACAGCCGTTTTCACCGGCCGACAAGATCGTTTTTAGGCTGAAATCAGGAATCATCCGACAGGGTCATATACGGCTGAAATCAGCCACCCGGCTGATTAACCCGAGTTGTTTTTCAGGCTGATCATCCTACCCGACCGGTTTTGCAAAAAACACTTCTCCATGATGTCGTTTTCTCCTCCCAGATTAAGAATGATAAAATATGGCTAAGGAAGAGAAGCCCACCAAGTGGTCTAACCGGGAGAAGTCAAGGGGCGACCCGGATGAGATCGGCACCCGGCCTAGGCCGCCGCCCGGTGGGCCTTGCCGCCCGCCGAGTTGTGCCGCTAGGCGGGCTTGCCACCTGGAGGGGGTCGGCACCTGGCCTAGGCTGCCACCCGGCGAGCTGTGCCGCCCGGCCTACCAAGCGATTCGACCTATCAAGCTTACCGCCCGGCCTATCACGCCTACCGACATAAAACCAAAGGAAAAAGGTCAACCGACCCAACAATCACCTTCGGGACGCAATCCTAGCCATCGGGAGAAGGTCGGTCAGGAAACCGACATGATTCAAGGGCCGCTCGGCCTTGCCCACCGCCTGGCACACGTGGCCACCCGGCCTTGCTCGCCGCCCGGCGGACCGACTTCGGCCTACCGACTCCACTCCACTTACAAATGCCTCCCGGCCCATCGCTACCTATAAATATAGGGGAATTCGGCAAAAAAGATCAACAATTGAAGAGGAGAACAACAAGCGCCACACTGCAGAAATGTATTAGAATAGGGAGTGAGAGTGAGTGGTAGAAGACCGGGAGGGAGCTTGGGATGTCGGCTCCTTCTCCTCCTTGTGCCTCAGGGATGATTCTCCACCAAGTGTAGAGTCCCCATTCTTTCGACCAGGTAACATGTAGACATTCTTTTGTTCATTTGATCATTGAAACTTTCTTTATTTATATCTTGTTTATGGGTTCTTAGTCCATGTTAGATAAAGTCTTTTACTTTATTTGACTATGGTAACTCTCCCTTTAGATAACAAGGTTAGAGTAGTAATTGTAAGTGTATACATGGTGTATAGACTTAGAATTATCTAAGTTTGCTCCCAACCCCACGGGTTGTGTGGTCAGTAGTTAGGTGGTGACAACACTGAGTTATCCCCTGTATTCCACCACGTTTGGGTTCGGTTTGTAGGCGTTGATGTTAGTTTTAGCCGAGGTCCCTTCTGATCCCATTCCATACCTCGGACAACTATGCCCCAAAGTAAACAAGAGTAAATATTGGAGTCTGATGATTATTTGGATATAAGTTTTCACATGAAGCCAAGGCTGGAGGACCCTCTCAACCCGTTGTTATCCGTCTCTTTTGTTCACTAGAATTGGATTAGGATAGAATTTCACATCTCAACCCCCGTGGATTCGATACCTTGGAATACTCGTGGGTGAAGGCTACATTGGCATCCGTATGCTTGCGGATTTATCTGTTAGACATAAGGATTGCCAACAAGCTTTGTGGCGCCATAGCCGGGGAATGGTATCCGACATTTATCCCAAACCGATTCTTTTCACCTTTCCTTTTTATTTTCTTCTCTTATTTTCTTTCCTTCCATGAATACCACATCCATCCACGACTTCTCAGCCCCTAGGAGCGAATTCCTAGAACCCATACCCTCATCACTCTCAATCACAAACCCGAGCTATGATATTCATCTAGATCTCATACTTTTGATTCAGAAGACACCATAGGGGCAGAAAATGAAAATCCATATACTCACCTACAACAGTTCGAGCTTTGTTGCTCCACTCTTGCCATTGAAAGGTTTCCTCAAGAAACCATGAAATGGAAGTTGTTCCCTTTTTCATTAGGCGGGGCAGCGAAAACATGGTATTTTAACCATGTAGGTGAAGTAGATGGAGTTTGGTCCACCTTAAGAGAGTATTTTTTGCGCAAATATTTTCCTCTCTATAAGATAATTGCTCTAAGGAGAAAGGTTATCAATTTTGAGCAACAAGACCACAAATTGGTAGGAGCATCATGGGAAAGGTTCCTATCCTGCACCAAAATAGGGGTATGTTTAGGTATAGAGGCGCCTATAAGGATACAACACTTTTTCTTTGGTCTAAGGCCCGACAGTGCAAATTATTTAAATATTGTAGCCAGAGGTGCTTTCTTTTGTGCAACACCATCAGAGGGAATGGAGATCCTAGCAAATTCATCCAAAATCTTGCAAATGTGTCATCCATCTTCCCAGAACATACCAACCAAAGCATCCAAATTTCTAGCCAATCCAAAGAAATAGAAGACAAGTGTCTCCCACAAAAAGCCGAAGCTCCTATGATAGCCTCACTCCACTCATCACACACTAATGTTGTAGAGGAAGACACACACTTTCTCCCACCTCAATCCTTTGAACTCGATGATGAACCTTTTTTGGATTTTGGAAACACTCGTAACATGGAATAGGTGAAGAGAACCAATGTTAATCAAGAAGAGTCTAGTGGACAGGACTACAACGGGAAACAAGGTGATCCGTTGCTAAATCCTTTGATTGTAAAGAGGCAAGAATAGTTCAAGGAGTCATCCCAATTCCCCATAATGGCTGCCAAGGAACTTTCCCAGAACTCCTCTTCAATTAATGGTCCAATTATCCTTGATCTCCCTAATGCACCATGGACAAAAATCATAGAAAGGTGTCTTTATGGTGCTCCATTTTTGGATTTGTAGCCAAACCTCATAGCTAAGGTTCGAGCGGTCCTCTTCCATAGAAAAAGCATAGAAAACGTGTGGGCTGTTATCAACCATATTACCCGACTCACCCATCACAAAACACCTTCAATTGCTACTAAAAAGCCAGTTTTGAACCATGTGGCAAAAGTAAAGAGAAAGGACCAGGAGCCATACTTTGCTTCATTGGCCAATACTAAACCAATCCATGAACCACATAGGCCTTACCATCCCGCACCAATCCTCCCAAATCCCCCAAGGATCCCTGTTCTACCTAATGGAGGTGCCGCAAGGGTATCATCTACCGATGGAAAAGAGGTACCGAAGCAACCAAAGGATGATCTACAGAAGGAAAACTTTGAACAGGATCAATCTATGAAGCATGAAGGGCAATACAAAGTTTGGTCCATAGAAATTCATGAGGCTTCAAATTTATAGTTAAAAGGGAATTCTCCCACCATGCCAAGGAGTCGTACTTTAGAAAATTCACTTACTCACTCACACAAAAGTTTTCCCACCACAACAAAGATTTATGATGGTGGTACACAAGAGGCCTACAACCGCTCTACCCCTTGTGGACATAGTAATTTCCAAAGGGCAGTTGTAGATACTTTTGTTTATCACAAACATTGCAAATTCTGGTATCCATGTCATATGCCTTAGTTGTGCAATGATTAATTAATGTTTGGTGATGGCGGGAGCCACATTGCCAACCCAAGCTAGAATATGAACTAGTGCTCCCATGGTCAAACTTACGACCTTAAATAAGTACTAACGGGAGGTAACCCGTTATGTTTTCCTTTACAAGGATTTGTTAGTTTCTTGTTTGAAAAATGCTTTGTTTCCTTCTCAACAATAAAATTTACTCGACAATAATAGTGGCACAACTTTTGGCTTGTTCCTTCGGGTTTTTGGTTAGCTAACCTTCACAGGTTAAATATGAAAAGGAACAAGAAGACAAAGTACAAAAGAACAACAACTATTTCATTATTCCTCGTATCACCTACCCCTTGCTGTTTTCGAGTCTTTCTATGAACTAAATTTTTTTTGGCAAGCATGATAAATGGGAACTAAAATATGACTTCCTTCTCATTCATGCTTGTCGAGGGTAAATATCGGGGTGCCACATGGCATCCCCTAAATGCCAGGGCGCCACTTGAATAGGCCCCACATGAAGACATTCACGTGGCAGTCACGCCTTAGCCGCCACAGTCGTGCCACGCTCCCGACTGGCCCAACGCTTGGGCAGTCAGGAACCTGCCACACCTCGCTCGACCCCTCGATGGGGGTCGTGCGACCTGCTGCATCCGACCCCTCGGGAGAGGTTGAGGGCCCCACTGCGCCACACTCCGCTCGACCCCGCGGATGGGGTCGGGACCTCTTACTGCTAGGCCCACCCAAATGTTAGATGGGCTCTGCCACCTTTGACTCCCACCAGTAGGAGTCTGAACCCTGACGGGACAAGACGAATAGACCCAAACCAGACCGGAAATGGTGGGATGGAGAAACTCGATTACCCTATCAGGACAAGATAGATCCCAACTCCAAGTGGGCCTGGGGAAATATGGCCCGACGTCCCAACCATCGGTTGGAGAGGGATGAGTGGGACGGTGGTCATCAACTACCAACCACTCAGCCTTAAATGTCATACCCGCTATGCACGCACAGTATCAGGGGGTCAAATCCCCATGAATGCCTTGCTACACCCATCACCGCCCACGCCTGCTAACACAAGTAGGAGTGACAGGGCACTCGATGGCGCCAACCCCTGATGAAATCCCTCATAGCGAACGTGCGGGACAGCCGATGGGTGGCAGGAACGTTCATCATCCGAACAACGTGAGAGCACCCATGATGCACCTTGCCGCACATGACGGAGCACGCCATCAACAGGGACAAGGAAGACGCGGCCTATCAATAGAAGACGAGGGCACGCCTGAGCACAGTGCCCTCCATTTGACATGGTGGCCAGGACGAGGGACCCACTAAGACCGAAGACCACGCCGCCAACCCGGAGCTTCGCCTTCTTCCTCACACCTCCACCGACTCTATACGTGTAGGATCTCTCTCTCTCTCTCTCTCTCTCTCTCTCTCTCTCTCTCTCTTTAAATGGATCCCTTTTCCTTGGAGTATAAAAGGGGAGGGGGTACCCACTCTTCTGGGATAGGACAATAGAAGCGCACACACCCACACTCACGCCACACAGATCATTGGCATTGGATACCTGGACTTTCTCTCCTCTCTCGCCACCATTGTAACCCTCTCCAGAGCAAGTAACACGAGCAGGCCACAGAACTAGACGTAGGGGTCTTCCCCGAACTAGTATAATCCCCCCTGCCCTCTTGCTTAGCCATCGCCGAGCCTGAAACATGCATCCCCATAAACAAATTCTACTAGTTGGTGATCTACACGTCGATAGTTGGCGCGCCAGGTAGGGGCTTTTGCATGTTTTTTTCTTGTCACTTCTCCGCTCGGATGGCCACTCCCTCCACCTTATAGGCTCCCGACAGCAACGCCTTCTTCAGGAGCCTAGAGTTCGTTGCCACTGCGGACCGAAAGCTCCTGTGTGTCAGCATTCCGGCTCCTTTACCTCCTCCGGCCCCGTCGCCCGCCCCAGAAGTGGCGCGTCCGTGGTGGCTCGAGGATGAAGGCGACATGCTCGACTTCACAGTCGCAGCGGATGGGACGCTACGACTCGTTGACAAGTTGCTCTCGGACCTTGTTGGTGGTTTCTAGATGCCTATTTTATCTACCAAAAAGGGATGTTTTGCATCTTAATTTGGTGGTTTGGACTAACAATTAACCCCATATTTGCATATATTTGTAGTTGTTCTATTTCAGATGTAATCGCAGGAAACAAATATAAAACATGGCAATTATGGATAAAGAACTAAAGAGTAACAAAGATGGGCTAGATGCGGAGTCATGTCGATCGGCGCGGGCCTACGCCAATCGGCATGGAAGGGAAAGATGATGAAAACATGACCCAGTCTGAGAAAGATGAAGGCCCAGCCCAGTATGAGTTAGAGTTGGTGGAAGTTGACCTAATCCCGTCAAGTATAAAAGGAAGATAATTATCAAGAGCCAAGGACAGACAGCAGGGAGACGACAATCGCGAGAATCAGTTATTAGAATTAGGGTTCTAGGATATTGGCGGCGAAGGTTGGTCAACACCGACAAGATCCACTAGAAGGGAGGTCACGCTGATCGGCACATTGCTTGCGCCGACCGGCTCGTGCGCATTCCAGCGCTATTTCTCATCCCTTTGCTATGTTTGGCGGAAGGATGAGTGAGTAGTCTTATTTTCTCTTCTCTGGTGTGGGGATCTGGTCATGTAACTCTCATACTTATTGATACTCTCTCGATGAATTTAATCTATGTGATGAACTTAATTGCACATCTATCTATCCTTTTCATTAGTGTATCAGCCAATACAATTTTTCGCATTACATATTGCAAGAAACCAGTGGGGAGCTAATAGCCTCTGTAGTGACAGCCGGGATGAGCGAAACCACCATGTCTTGTAGAATATTAGAGCCATCACTCGAGTTGATAAGAATAAGGTTGCATGCTAGTGAACCAATCCTAAGGAGAGAATCCTTCATTATCTTGTTACCTCTTCAATAACATTCACCCTCCACTCTCTCACCGTCATCATTCACACCAACCAACCCATTGCAATTTGTTTATAACCCTTTAATAGTAATTGTTCCGCTCGTTCCTTGTGGATTCGATAACCTTGGAATACTCTGAGGGAAGAAGAGCTACAACTGTACACCGTCCTCTTGTGGTATATAAGTGAGTGCGTAATTACGACCAACAAGCCTTTTTTTCTGGTGCCATTGCCGGGGAACAAGCCAGTTCTTTTACTATTAATATTTTACTAACATCTAATATTCTTTTTTCTAGTTTTTTTTTGTTTTTGTGTGAATTTTTAGGATGAGTACGACAGGACCTTCTCTGACGCTCAGGGAGCTTCCTCTACCATCTCCAGACGTGTTGGTGCCTCAATCCTTAGATGATAAGGCCACGGCCCCCTCGTATGTGTTGAGCCCCATTATCATTAGCATGGCTGAAGTGAACAAGTTCTTTAGAGCAAAAGAGGAGAACCCGTATACTCACTTACAAGATTTGGAGGCACTTTGCCAAACATTCCATCATGAAGGAGTGCCTCAGGATCTTTACATGTGGCTGCTTTTCCCATTCTCTTTGGGAGGAAAATCCAAGGAGTGGCACAAGGCAGCATCTCAGGAAGCAAAAGTTAAGTGGAGTGAGTTAGTTGGAATTTTTTGTCTCCACTATTTTCCTTTGCCAAAGGTGTAGAAGTTGAGAAGAGAGGTGGTGAACTTCTTACAAAAAGATGAAGAATCTCTCGCGAAAGCCTGGACACGTTTTCAAACATTGTTGAAACAAGGACCTGACCTCGGCATTGATGAGAATATGTGCGCTCAAACCTTCTACATGGCCATAAATAAGGCATCAAGGATGCATTTGGACGGATCGGCCGGAGGAAGTTTTCTGAGATTGACAGCCAAGGTAAGGATCGTATTGTTAGGTAAAATTGCCGAGAATGAAACTTTGCACAAGCATTAGGAGGAATATCTAGAACCAAATCGACAATACCCAGAAGTTATGCAGAAGGAAGAGTCACCGGCTGAACAGATCTTGATGTCCGAGAGTAGAACAATGATTACTTCAGAGCATAAATTCGAAGAAATAGAGCCCGTCAGACCCGCCTCTGTGGATCTGACGTGTGCGCTAATTGGCGCAGTCTCTGAGCTGATCGGCGTAGTCGCGATGACAGGAGAACCGATCACCCTAATGACTCCATCGAGTTGCAAGGAATATACCAAGATAGAAGCTACGATTCTGGACAACCACCTGAAGGAATTTGAAGGCAACTTTGCTAAACCAACAGGGGATAGAACATTGGCAAATGCTAAACCACTTGACGAACTTGAGCCAATGGACTGGATTCCTATTGATTTTTCGCAAGAGTTGCTCAATATGAGAAGATCCTTCAGTCTGCAAGACACCTTCGAAGCCGGAATTGAGTATAATTTCCCAAGTAATCGCCTCAAGTCGGAAGTTTTCGATCAAGAGATTATTGGGAGAGTTTTAGGGAAGCTTTACAAGGATGATATAGAGCTTGATGGAACAGAGGTGAAACAAGCAAAGAGACTGTTAGGTGGTTGCTTTGAGCCATCTCCCTCCGAGGGATTATGTGGTGTGTATGCTGTGGGTCTCACTAAGGAGGAAGAAGAAGAACCATACATACCATGTGAGATATTGGGGAAGAAATTTCTGAAAGCCTTGTGTGACTTTGGTTCCCGTGTCAGCTTGATGACTTACGATGCATTCATGAGCATCAACAACGGGGGGCGTCGGAACCTCGGCCACTGGAGCCTTGGCGAACCCCGGGACTCTCGCCCCGACAAACCTCGACCACTAGAGCGGGCGTTAACATCCCCATCACCAACGCTAGATGGGCGCAGCCCGCCACCGGTGTGACGAATCTCCAGCAGCGGCTAAGGGCCCGCTGAGCGGAGCTGGAGGAGGCCCGACACCATCTCGAGCATGAGAAGGAAGAAATCAACCGCGAGTTGGCCGGCTCTGGCATAGTCGGGTGCGCTTGCACCATGTCTCACAACGTCCACCGGTGCATCGTCGCGGATGATCAGCGGACCAATTCCTAAAACCGACCACTCAAAACAACTCCTACACAATCCTAGTGGTGATCACACTAGCAAGATAAAAGTCCTATGGAAGGAACAACAAGCTAAGCATACTAGTGGATCACACAAAGGCAATACAACTCCTATGCAAGCTAGTTATCAAAGATACGCGGAAACAAACAACCAGCTAGCAAGGAGTCCTATTCAAGCGAAGCTACTAGATCAACAAGCACATGGAAAGCACACAAGCATGAGTAGCACAATGCATACTAGGGTGATCAATCAAGCCAAAGCAACTCCTATACATGCTAGTGATCAAGTATGAAGGCTAAGCACTACTAGCAAGTAAAGAAGCATATTCATGCAACTCTACAAGGTAGTCAACTAGAGCAAGGCAAGCACATAACCATGAATAGCACGGTACATAAATGCGGAAAGTAAAGCATCATAGTAAGGAGTAGAGTAAGAGATGGCTCATGATTTTTCCCGAGGTCTCAGAAGGATGGCGCCTTCCCCTACTCCTAGTTGGACCACTCCCATTGGAGTTGCGGTCCCTCCCTTCACCAAGTGGAGTTCTCGCCCACGAGACCGCAATCACTCCCCGAGTGAAGATACGGTGTGCGTCACCGCTGCACAAAGCACAAGCTCGCCTCCCTCGAGAACTTGCCGGACTCCCCGAGCCGACATGGGCGCTCATTATTGATGCCCCTTTCACCGGCGGGCTCAAACCATGTACAAACATGTGACGGCCTTCACAGCCAATCATGATAGGCTCGATCACCGACACCTAACCGGTCTAGGTCTCACCATAGACCAAGAGTAACAACCTAGATCACACCCTCAAGGACACCCTAGCCTTAGATGTGCATCAAAGCTCATGTTACTCTCACTAGCACTCTCAAGATATCTAATATCCTCTCCTAGTGCTCCTCTCTTGACCCTTCGGCTCCTAATAGATGCTCCCAGCAATCCCAATGGCCAAAGGTAGTCTCCAAGACCCTAGCAACGAGTTTATATAGGCCTCCAACCTCAAACTAGCAGTTGCTCCATGAAAGAACTCTCTAGATATACTGATCGGACGGTCCAGTCACTGTCCAGACCTGACGGTCCAGTCTCCATAGGACAGCTCCTTCAGAGTCGTTACTCTCTATCCACAGCTGCGTCCACACTGACCATACAGTCCGGTATTCATTGCTAAAACTCCAAAACGAGCCATTGCAACCACTTCCTCGTCTGTTCCAGAGTTGTCTCTACTGACCATATAATCCAGTCCACTAACCGTACAGTCCGGTGTCTACAACTCTACACCAACAGATTTCCTCGCGGCCAACTTCTCCTCTATTCTTGATTTCCTCCTGATGATCGCACCGTCCGGTCTCTTTCACCTCTTTGTCTGGTTCATTTCTCTCTCTAGTCCAGAAACATTTCACGCGCTGCTTCCTCGCTACCCAAGTCCCACTTCTACTGACCAGACCGTCCGGTCACTAGACTGAACCGTCCGGTCACTAGAACTTTCTAGACTTGGTAGTTTCCTCGCTACTTGCTATAGGCTCTAGACAAAACCACTTAGTGACCATACAGTCCGGTCACCTCTGACCCCTCTGTCCGGTCACTTTGTCCAGAAGCTAAAACTCCTCGTCCTCGCTTGACTTCGTTTCTCGGCTTCTCCGAACAACTCCTTGGCTTCTCCACTGTCACCTAGTGCCTGTGATTTCACCGAGCATTCATGCATGTCACCGACTAGACATGATCTAAGAGAAATGACCTAGACCCCCTTGATAGTTCGGTTTTTCCTATGGACTCAAAGCCCTAACAACTAGACAAGTGTTCCCAACACTTGCTCCATAGCTTGTCCTCAGCCTTGGTCCATCTCCATCAACCCTTGGACTCCATCAAGCTTATCAAGCCTCCATGCTTGTGGTCATTGTCATCAACCGCCAAGGCAACCATCAATGATCATCATAAGATAGATAAGGCTTCCTACACGCACAACACTCGTGTAGACATTAGTCACATTTCATGTTTGTCATTCATCACTAAAACAATCATACCTTAGGGTGACCTCAATGGTCATGAACCTTACAATCTCCCCCTTTTTGGTGACGGATGACAACCACTACTTATGATGATCCAAAATGAATGAGTCTCGAAGGAAGGGACAAAAGACTCGAACGAAAACAAAGAACCAAGAGAAAAGATAGGCTTGAATGGATTACCTTCGTCCTTACCTTGGAAGTAGTATCCCCCTTGGAATGTGCTAGGTGTTGAGGGAGAACTACCCAAATATGTAGCGCACTAGATATTGAGCTTGAGTTGAATTTTGCGCCTGTCATGGTGTCGTGGTAGTTGATCCTGTTGATGTAGACATGCACCATGGACGTAGATGTTCATGTCGGTGTAGATGTTCATTGTTATTGTAGACATGCACCATTGTTGTTCTTCTCCATGTTAGTGTAGATGTTCAACTTGTCATGATCTTCATATGTACTCCAAGTGAACATGCACCATTGTCTTAATCATCTTCATGTTCTCCACATTCATCTTCTTTTGATCTTCATGTTCTTCTTTGTCACCTCATTTCTTTCCTTGTATCTTCATGTTCTTCTCCCCCTTTATGTTATTGATCTAGAATTGGCTTTTGGATCTTCATGTTCCTTCTCCCCCTTTGTCACCTATCACCAAAAACCACAAGCCAAAGACAAAACACAAGAGAACCAAGGAGCAAATAATAAATGGCAAGAGTTAGAAAACTCCCCCTTTCATGGTGCTCCTCCTTGTTCACGATGGTGTTCCACCATAGCTCCCCCTACACACATTACTCAACAAAATATTTCTTCAAGAAAGAAATGGTTAGTCATTAGTGTGTTGGGAATGTATGAGTCACTCGTCTTTGAGCCGCGCGAGTAGATTTAACCTTGGAGCTCGTTTGAACATGACTCAATAGACATGAAGCACAAACCATTCCCTTGGTCACATATATAGAGATGTATTCTCATATAGATCATGAGGCACAAATTTCTCCAAAAGTGACATGCCTCCTTTGTGTTTCTTATATGATGCATGCAACAAGAATTTTACATATACAAAGAAAGTAAACATGCCATGTGAATGCAAGCAATGTTAAATAAGACACAAAAGAAACTTAACAATGTCAAGTTTGAACCCCTCCCAAGCTTACTCACTATAAGCCATACCCTTGCCTTGAGAGAAGCCAAACCACCATCTCAAGCACTCCCCCTTGCTTATAGGTATCTTGAGTGGGTTAGAAATTGAATAATTTTTATGTGTTTTTCCTATAGTTATTTACACATACATGGATGCAAAGCATACTAGTCATAAAGGAGTCCTAATTACCATGTGTTGGTGGCCCTCAAAACCCAATATCAGCCACCAACCGGTCGGGAATTGCAAGGTAGAGACTAAGGTCTAAATAAAAACTTGCTTAAACTAATAAAGTTCCACAAGTTATGGTGAAATATGTGTTTGCCGGTTCAAAAGGGCCAAAATTATATAGAAACATGAAGAAACGCCCCATCGGCCGATCATGCCGTAAAACAGCCGGAAGACAGGGTCGTATGAGGCTGAAATTAGGGCCCGGGCAGGGTCGTGATGACTGAAATCAGAACCCAGCCGACAGGGTCATATCAGGCTGAAATCAGCCACCCGGCCGATCAAAACAAAGTCATCATCAGGCTGATCATCTGACCCAGCCGATTCTGCAAAACACTTCACCATGAGGTTGTTTTCTCCTCCCGGACAAAAAGCAATGAAATATGGCAAAGGAGAGGAGGCCAACATGTGGTGTAACCGGGAGAACTCACAGGGCGACTTGGAGGGGGTCGGCACCTGGCCCAGGCCGCCACCTGGCCTGGCCTGCTGCCCGGCCCCCCATGTCGACTGGCCTGGCATGCCGCCTGGCCTGGGTTGGCCACCCAGGGTTGCCAGCCCATGAGGCCCATGAGGCCTACCGACCCCAAAACGGAGCAGTCGGCGCAAACCAACCAAGGAACCATCATTAAGACAAGATCTGAGCCAACCAAAACAAATCGGTCAGGAACTAACTCAATCTAACGGCCGCCCGGCCTAGGCTACCGCCCGGCGGTGCATGCCGCCTGGCATACCCGGCCGCCTGGCATGGCCCGTCGCCCGGCGGACCGACTTTTGCCCATGCACTATTCTCCACCTTGAAGTACCCGCCATGCCTTCATCACCTATAAATAGAGGGGGAATTCGGTAAAATGGATACATAAAGAAAGTGAAACACATTGGAGTCCATTTCCCACTACTTTTCTTACTAGTAGAGTAGGTTAGTTAGTCGGGAGTTAGAGTCTAGTCGAGAGCATAGCTCGGGATTCTGGAAATCGTCTCAGAGTCTTGGTATGAGCTCTCTTGTATCTCTTCTCCTTTTGTGAGACTTATCTTTTATTAAATATAATTATCTTTTCCTTATTAATCTTTTTAAGTATTTATCTTTACTTGGTCAATTTTCTCAAGTTACAATTATCGAGAAAGAACTTTGAAGCATAGTTTACTAGATTCCCGGCTAGGATTTAATTACGTTTAGTTCTCGAATAGAACTTAGACTTGGTTATTTCCCGGCTATTCTTCCGCTAGGCCAACGGAAGAATATCTAGTGAAGGCGTAAGCGTGGTGCCTTAGTTAACACTAGCTGGATTTGCATTTGTCCCCAAGGGCTGTGTGGTAGGCGGCAGGTGGTGACAGCCCTATCCATCCATTTAGTAATCCACCACGTTCGGGAAGTCTCAAGCAGGGTTGTCTAGCAGTAACGTGCCCACTAGTGCACGAGGTTAGTTATCGACCCTATTAGTGGATCATTGTCATGCCCCGAAGTAAACTTATTGGTGAAAGACTCGAGGTTGTACCATGGATTTGGTGTAAGCACTCAACCCGAGTAACTAGGAATTTTGATGCTTGACTAGATTTAGGATAGTTTATCTTAGGAATTTTAGACTTAGACTCGCTGTCCTCCCGGCTAGCTTAACCGATCTCTTTATCTATCTTAGTGTGGATTTCTCCAATATCACTGCTCCCCTATTTATCATTGAACATCCTTACCCCCGTCTTTGGTCAGTTGGTATAACTCTTATAGTCATATCTTTGTTAAACCAAGATACTCTTACGCCTAGCTTCCCTCAGGAAAATAAATTAGATACCTTGGAATACTCCCGGGTGAAATGCTACAATAGATGCTCCGTGCGCTTCCGGATTGGTTCACTCTTCTCTTAAAGCATAACAAACATCAATCAACACTTCGAGCGTTGTTACCAGATAATAGTTTGGTGCGACTTAACAAGTGCCAACAAGCATTTTTGGCGCCGTTGCCAGGGAAGCAATAGGCTAAGATATCAGAATTTTAACATTGATATTTCTATTAAGGACTTACCGCTTTCCTTAGCGGGCTTACCCTTGTTCTGTTTATTTGTGATGTAAACAGGATGCTTTATGACTGGTTTCGACCTACCAGACAACTACCACAATGATTCGGAGGCTTTGTTGAGGAAAGTGCGTCCATGACTCACCCCTCCTCAACCTAGACTTGCTCTTGAAGCACCTCAACCACACCAGCTCAACAGCAAGACCCTTCCACGTCTGCTCAACCGATCATGGCTGAGAGGATGATCCGTGACTACTCTGCCCTGTCTGCCGACAGCATCCGTACAGGACCGAACTCGAACATGGGGAACAGAGGCTATGAGATGAAACCGGCCTTAATCAACATGGTTCTGGCCAGTCCTTTCTCTGGCAAGGCATCGGAAGACGCAAACGCCCTCCTCCAACAGTTTTTGGTGATGTGTAGCACTTTCACTATGAGGGATGTGACCCCTGAGGCCATTCGCCTTTGCCTTTTCCCATTTTCACTCTTGGGGAAGGCGAAGCAGTGGTTCTACAGTAATCAAGAAGAGCTCACTACATGGGGCAAGTGCTCCAACGCCTTCCTTGCCAAGTTTTTCCCGCTAGGCAAAACCAACGCCCTATGGAATAAGATTTCAAGATTCCAACAGCTAACTGATGAAAGCATCCCTGAGGCATGGGAGCATTTTCAAGAGTATACTCTGGCATGCCCAAATCATGGAATGCAAGATTGGTTGCTAATCCAAAGCTTCTACCATAGGCTCAACCGTCCCGCTTGCGAGCACGTAGATGCAGCTGCTGGAGGTTCCTTCTTCTCTTTGAAGGTCAAAGAAGCTCAAACTCTCATAGAAAAGATGGTCACCAACTACAGTGGCTATGATGAGAGGCAGAACCAGCCACAACCCAAGATAAGGGGAGTCCACCAAGTTGATGGTATTGACATGCTAGCAATCAAGATGGATCAACTTTTGAAGAAAATGGATTCGCCTCAAATTGCCCAATCCCTAGGCTCTCTCATGACTTGTGAAGTCTATGGGAATGTTGGACACATGGGAAGCCGCTGCCTAGAGACTCAAGAAGAAGAAGTGAACTACCTCAACAACAACAACAACTGTAACAACAATAGGTTGAGGCCTCATATGAACAACTTCGGATGGGAGTCCAAGCCAAACCTCTCCTTTGACAAGAACATGGGTAACTCTGGAAACTTCCTTCCGTGATCTTGTTCTAGGACAATCTAAAATCAATGAAAGTATTAGTAGGAAATTTATTGCTACTGATAAAGTCCTAGAAAGCATAGGTTCCTGTATGGAAGCATTTAATACGTCCTTGTAAAACCAGCTTAGCCATAACAAAATGCTAGAAACACAAATTGCTTAGCTGGTCACCTCTATTGTTAAGCCTAACGCAGGCAAGCTCCCCGGTCAGCCGGAAGCTAGCCCCAAAGAAAATGTTAATGCGGTCACAACTAGAGGCGGAAAATCTACACAGGATCCGCAAAATCCTAACACAACAGGGAAGACCAGGGAAACCGATGAAGAGTCATAAGGGGAGGAAGAAATTAAAGTTGAGGAAACAAAGGCGCCCCTCAAGAAGGCGCCGCATGAGTTCTAGAATACCCTGGTGTTGCCATTTCCCCCTCGTTAGACGAAGCCAATGGTGGACGAGCAATTTGGGAAGTTTGTGGAGGTAATAAAGAAATTATATGTCAACATACCACTACTTGATGCTATGCAGGTTCCTACATACTCCAAGTACCTATAGGACATCCTCAACAACAAACGCCCAATGCCATCCATGGAGGTTGTCAAATTAACAGAAGAGTGCAACGCCGCTATCTTGAACTCCCTCCCAGAAAAGAAGCAAGATCCGAGGTGCCCAACCATCCCTTGTTCTATCGGGATGTAGCAATTCAACAACGCCCTCTGTGATTTGGGGGCAAGCGTGAGCGTCATGCTAAAGGTAGTGTATGGCAAACTTGATGTCAATTCATTATCCCCCACGGCAATGTGCTTGCAGCTCGCTGACCAATCAGTTTGCTACCCTGCGGGCATTGCAGAGGACGTACCCGTAAGGATAAGGAACTCTCTCGTCCCCGTCGATTTCATGGTGCTAGACATGGAGGCCCATGCAAAGACACCTCTTGTACAAGGAAGGCCGTTCCTTAGCACTGCAAATGCCAACATTGATGTTGGGGCTGGAGAAATCCACCTTAACATTAATGGGCACGATGAAAAGTTCGTCTTCAAGTCCCGAATGGAACAATGTAATCAGGTACGCATCTTTTATGGCAAAAATCCTAACACGGTGTAGAAACTTGAGGTGTATCCAATTCCATCAAAATTGGGTGCACCGGTGGTAAAAGTTAAGAACACACCACCACCGCCCAAGAAGAAGAACGAGCCACAAGAAATGAAGAGAAAGGTCGCTGCCAAGCCAAATAAAATCAAACAAGTGTGGCGGAAGAAAGAAGTTGCACCGATTGTGGAAAATTCTCCATCCACAACGGGCACCAGGAAGAATTAAATGCGGAGAACATCTTGTTCGAGACGAAAACCCGGACTATCATCGGGAGGTAAACCCATATTTATCCCCCTTCTTTTCCTTCCCCCATTAAATTAGTTTTATTTTCCTTAACCACTAAATTAGGCAATTTTTTTTTTGATGGCTCGTCCAAATTTACTGGCTGGGAGGTCAAATTTCATCAAAAAATGACCACCCGGGTGATAATCTGAGGCTCCAACCCAGCCAGTCAGTTTTTAGCACCCTGGAGGTCATATTTCATGAAAACGACCACCCGACTAGGTAATATTCAAGTATCCAGAATCCAACCCGAGCAGTCAAATATTAGTACCCGGGAGGTCAAATTTCAGCAAAACGACCCTCCGGGTGATGGTCTGATCATCCAACCCGGCTAGTCGGATATCAGCAAACCAGGAGGTCATATTCCATGAAAATGACTACCCGACTGGGTAAAATTTTGGGAGGTCAGATTCTATCGAATTCTAGCACCCGGGAGGTCATATTTGGTGAAATATGATCACCTAGCTAGCTAATCTTAAGCCACCTAACCTGAAATAACCCAGTCCAGTTTTAGCACCCTGGGGGTCATTTTTCATTAAAACGACCACCCAGCTGGGTCATTTCTGCTGCCCGGCAAGCCATGCCGCCCGGCACAACTTTTCCTTAGATTCTTGGCACTTTTACTGTAGAGATGATGGACATGAGTGGTGGAGGTGTGGCCAGCTTTCCCTTTAGGTAAAATGGTCATAAAAAGCCCCACCATGAGTGAAAACAATTGAATGAGAGCCACTCAAATCACTCTATCTTTTGATCATCCACTCTCACCTACCACCCTATTCACCTAGGCACCATAGAGGGCAAAACACTCATTGCAAAATTCTAACTTTGTCCATCTGATCAATCCCTCCTTGCTCCCTATCCTCTCTCCTTTTTCGGAATAATGGAGGCATGCATTTCACATGGCACCTGTACAAGCAACTTGGCCACCAATAATTCACCCAAGTGGGAGGAAAAAGAGGTGCTGGCCGGCATGGGGCGCCGCTCGACCAGGCCTGTCGGCCGGCATGGGTCGCCACCCGGCCTAGCCACTCTCCTCCCAAGGCTCTTCTTGATCCTATAAATAGAGGGCTCACTCTTCCTTGCTTCTCCACCCAAAACCTTCAGCTGAAAACATCTTCTCTCCCTCACAAACTCTCTCCCTTTGCACCCCTCTTCTCACTCCACTAGTTCTCTCTAGTAAGTGCACTTTGAACTTAGAAATAAAAAGTGTGCTGCAATAAAACCAACTAGAGAGAGTTTGTTGTCACCTCTACACGTTTGAACGACTAACACTTGGACTACTAACCGAACGACTAACCGCTAACCATTATCATCATTTTGTCCTTCGGGTATTGTGTCCAAGTAACCCTTTTGCAGGAATAGCAAATATTTGTAGAGGCCTCTACACCAAGTTCAACAGCAGCAGTTCAAGCCGTGGGAGGCGCACACCGAGTGAGCACTTAGAAGCTGAACATTCATGACCTTCATATGGGCATGCTCCGAGTTACCACTCGAGAACAATGACCATATCCGATGCTCCAATAGTGGCAAGTGTGCAAGATGAAGAATTCGAGAAATTCATGGAGAGAGAAGAGAATATAGTGTTCAATGACTACGACGAGCAAAACAAATTCACCGCCATTCAAGACCGGGAATTCACGTCCATGCGCAAGTTCGACCACAACTTCCTCGAGCGAATCGGCATCTTCGCCGATTTTGAGTATGCACTCAACACGGCCAGATGAATTGCTAGGAAGGTTGGTGCGCTCCACCGAGCTAGAATAGATTGTCTCCCTAAGGCACCTCTCGCTCTGCTCGATTCACATCGTACAACTTTTCAGAGTTGCAAGAAGACATGCAATACTTGGCTGCCAATGCTTATGAAACCTATGTACAAACTCAAGAAATACAAGCAGCCATGAGGAGGGAACAAGAATGGCAGTAGCAGACATCGGAACAACTTCAGACGAACATCTCCATGATGGACCAACTATTCGATCACTTCAACATTGATTATCAACCGCTGCAGTGAATGCCATTGAAGCTTAAGTCTTGCAGAGACCTAAGCTTGGGGAAGTACGTGAAACAAGGTGCCATTTGTCCTACCCTCTCACCCTCTTCTCTATGAAGGACCGAGAAGGCGACCAGAGGGGGGGGGGTGAATGGGAGCCAATCAAAATTCTCCAAGAGAACTTGGCCTATATCCCGAAAACAACCCGAGCCAACCTCCAAACCGATCACCAAGACTGCACACACCAACTCGTGGTGTATTAGCCCTAGGAGTAATCAACCACAACAAAAAAACACAGTGGAAACAAAAAGGGAAGAAGCAATGCTCAACAGTTCAGAACTGAACACCCATCGGCAATGCCGTTCCCTGCCATCGGCAGTGTCGGTTGGAATCGGTAGTGCCGGTCACACCTATCGGCAGTGCCGGTGTGGGATACAGGCTCTCTGGAACCAACAGACAGGACCAATCGGCAGTGCCGGTCCTGGTCATCGGCACTGCCGGTCGACCCCCAATAGAACAGAAAAACACTCGGGATCTTGTCAAAACTTCTCCAAAAACTAATCAAACGAACTCCAAACGATGCGATTTTTGGACCAGTGAATCCTCATCACATCACGACCCTAAAACTAGGAGATCATCTCAATTGGCTCAAGAAATCATCACGAATTTCAGATCTTGTGCCAAGAACACCAAAAAGGGAAAACTTGAGAAATCCTTCAAATCAAAGGTGCTAGAGCTATTGATTCGATCAAGGATCCATAAAGGATTGTTCTAGCTCATCCTAGCAACAAGTTTCTCAAGAAATCTAGGCCAAAAACTTGTCCAAAAGTGAGATCGAAAATCACCATGAAAATTGCCCCAAAAATAAGAAAAAGGGAATTTCGGGATTCAAGTGAAGAGGGAAATCTTGAGCACGAAAATACTTCTCATATCATAGAAAGGTGCTTAGAAGATCCACAGGTACAAGGCTAGGAAGCCACCCACTTCCTCCCACTATTTGGAAGAGCAAGAGATGTCTCTCACATACCCACTACTCTCCTCTAAAACATGAAGTCCTCTCCTACCACTTTGAATAGAGTCCTAACATAAGGCTAATGGGAAGAGAGGCACCTCTCCCACTAGCCACACATCTCCTTATATAGGCCTAGGGTCTATTGTCCATATGACCACTCTACCCTTGACCTACATAACACACCCACCTACCACCGGGGGCATAACCATACATCTTTCACCTCATCGCCCGAATGCCATCGGACGCTTCATGTCTTTGCTTAATCTTGAAGCAAGCTCCATGATGGTGCCACGTGCACCACCAACCACCGCCATCGATTTTGAGGCCCAAACCGGGAAACCGCCTTGCACGCTTCTTAAAACGCGACTTCTCGATGTCGACGCGTGTCACCTTGTCCTGCGATCCTAACCACCGGCAAGTCTCTCCCAGTCCCTGTCCATCGGGCCCCCTTGTCACTTGCACCGGCATTCTGTTCGCCTTGACTTGGTCAACACGCCGTCTTCATCACCACCACGGTTTTGAGGCTCAACCGCAAAACCGTCCGTGCTTCTTGCCTCTCCACATATACGGTGTGGATCATCCTTGACTTCACCCGACTTCCCGATCGTCTGGCCCCAAGTCCCCTACTTGTGCCCGATCCTCTCACCGTTGACCGCCAAGTCGACTCCAGTGACCTACACATTATGAGACAAGCAAACATATTTCCCATCTCCTGCAGTATCACCAATATCAACTCAAACACCAAATCCGCTCATGTTAATTACTCATCACAAATATAGCAAACCATGGCACATATCCACATGGTTTCTCAATCTCCCCCTTGATGAGTACATTGACAACACCAAATGCACAAAGATTAGAGATTGAAATGCGAAGCCGAATAAGCATATCCAAATGGCCAATCCCAAAGAAAAGGTGAAAACAAGCCATCTAGCAAGTAGGGATCACAAAACCAAGAGTTGGTAAAGAAAGCGACTTGAGACGCAAAGAATGTGAAAAGCGCAAGAAAATGCTCAAGATCATGATATGCTCCCCCTCAAGTTGTGGTAGGTCTCATGTAGTGCAAAATGGATCATATGAGTTTCTTAGCATTATTAGTGCATGACCCCAAAATTTTCTCCCCTTTGGCAATGAACTCATCAAAGATGCAAAAGAACAAGAAAACATGCAATGCATGGAAATGCAAACTTGAAGAGCTTCAACAATTATGCTAATACGCATTTAACTTTGCTAACCATAACCATAGTGCCATGAAGTGTAAAAGCAATAGCTCCCAATCATGCAATGATTAAAAATAGATAGCAAGGCATAAACACCATGAGCTATACAGGCTAAGCAAAAAGATTGACTAGCTTAGATAGAATCAAATTTTGCTTATCATGAGAAAATCTGTCACCACATGTGTAAGTACTCTCATCCAAGGCAAAACAAGCACCAAGTGAATCATAAGAATCCAGCCAGTTTCAATTTCAACAAGGGCAACAAGCACTCACAGAAAATGAGCTCTACAAATGCTCACATATGCAATAGAGACTCAGTTGATCAAGTGATTATTGTTTATCCTCATGTGTCCTCTTATCCATGCGGGGGGTCGCACGACTGGGTACGGCAAACACCCCGAGGCTTCAAGTTACAATGTTTGGATTTAGCATTATTGAGTAATTCTTGATCAAAGCACTTAGCAGATTTTTCAGGATTATGCACAAGACAAAAGAGCATGCCTTTGCGGTAAAAGGAACACATGTTCCCACAATGTTACATCATGAGCTAAACATTTGCAAAGCCTTCTATTTTGCAAACACAAGGTGCCAAAGCCAAGACATCCTCTAGACTAGCCTCAACGCAAGTTTCAACAAGGATAAAAGCAATTATACACAAGGTGAGCAAGTTTTAGCAAGATTAGATCATAAGGTTCACAAGAAACTTAGTTTACCTTTAAGATTAGCAAGTTGCTCACATGAGTTTATAAAAGGCCATCTACAAAATCTAAGCATGAGAGATTACCATCACATCCACACAACTTAGCTCAAGCTCAATCATAGCAAAGAGAAATGCAAGAAAGCATAAGAATCAAAGCTCATCTACCAATGCATATATTACATATGAGATGCAAAGCGAAAATGGTAAGATACATATATACAAGTGAACACCAACTCCCCCTCAAATGATGCCATATGGATGACAAACACCAAGTTTCCCCTAAAGAAAAGCTTGTCTCGAAGCATCTAGGGGCTTGGTGAGGATATCAGCTAGTTGGTTTTTGGTATCAATGTATATGAGCTCAACATCCCCCTTCTCAACATTGTCTCTCAGGAAGTGGAATTGCACATTAATGTGTTTGACCTTACCATGTTGGACTGGGTTTTTGGCTAGGCATATGGCACTGGAGTTATCACACATGAGTGGAACACCCTTAAAAGTCAACCCATAGTCTCTCATGGTGGACACAATCCATAGGATTTGCGAGCAGCAGCTAGCAGCAGCTACATACTCAGCCTCTGTGGTGGATTGGGCAACACTCGACTGCTTACGAGAAGACCAACAGATCAAAGAAGTACCCAAGAAATGGCAAGTACCAGAAGTGCTCTTCCTATCAATTCTACACCCAGCAAAGTCCGCATCCGAATACCCAATGAGATCAAGAGATGAAGATGCAGAGTACCAGAGACCGAACTCAAGGGTGTATTTGAGATACCTGAAGATGCGCTTGACAGCCTTGCGATGAGTCACCCTTGGGGAAGCTTGAAAGCGAGCACAAAGACACACCACAAAGTGTATGTCGGGTCTTGTCACTGTCAGGTACAAGAGGGAGCCAATCATACTCCTGTACTCCCTTTGATCCACCGCTTCACAGTCTTCATCAGGGTCAAGAGCCGTTGTAGTGGACATTGGTGTAGACAACGGCTTCACATTGATCATGTCGAACATCTTCAGGAGATCCTTCGTGTACTTGGCTTGATGTATGAAAGTGCCTTGCTTGCACTGCTTGATTTGAAGCCCAAGAAAGAAGGTGAGCTCTCCCATCATCGACATCTGAAATTCACTTTCTATAGCTTCCTGAAATCTGGACACAAGAGCATGAGAGGAACCACCAAAAATGATATCATCCACGTAAATCTGAACCATTAGAAAGTCATTGCCATGCTTTAGAGCGAACAAGGTTTTATCAACACACCCCATGACATACCCACGCTCTAGCAAGAAGGTCTTAAGCATAGCATACTATGCCCTAGGTGTTTGCTTTAGCCCGTACAAAGCCTTTTGAAGCTTGTACACACGGTTTGGGTATTTGTGGTGCTCAAAGCCAGGGGGTTGCCTCACATACACTTCTTCCTCTATGAAACCATTTAGGAAGGCACTCTTGACATCCATTTGATAAAGTCTAATGCCCTTGGAGGCAGCAAATGCAAGCAAGATCCTAATGGCTTCTATACGAGCAACAGGACAAAGGTCTCACCATAATCTAAGCCCTCCACTTGGCTTAAACCTTGAGCAACTAGGCTAGCCTTGTTTCTCACAACCTCACCATCGTCCCCATGTTTATTTTTGAACACCCACTTGGTTCCTATGACATTGACATTTTTGGGAGGCTCTACAAGGGTCCAGACTTTGTTTCTCTCAAAGTTTTCCAACTCCTCATGCATGGCATTAACCCAATGTTCATCAGAATGTCCGTGTCCAACATCTCGAGGTTCAAAGGTTGCAACAAAGAGAGAATTGGTAAAGCAAGCAAGATGTGCAGACCTTGACCTTGTTGTCCTCTCATAGAGATTACCGATCATCTGTTGGGGTGGATGTTGACGTTGAATGTGGTGAGGAGCCTCTCTCCCAGAGTGTACCACCCCCTCAACCACAGTTGGAGCTTTCTCAACAACCGCTGAAGTCGATGTAGAAGCTTCTGGACCCTCTACTGGAGTAGTGGTAGCAACAGGAACAAGCTCAGATGAGAGATGAAGTGAATCATCATCGTCATCATCAAAGCCCTGTAGGTCCTCTTCTACAAAGATGCTCTCCTTCATCTCCTTGTCACCTACAGACTCAATCACATTCCTTGCACAAGAGTTGGATTCATCAAAGGTTACATCGCAGAATTCTACGATGGTGTTAGTCTCCAAATTCAAAACTCTGTAGGAATGACCATGAAGAGAGTAACCAAGAAAGATTCCATTGGAAGACCTTGACTCAAACTTATCAAGATTGCCACGCTTGAGAATAAAGCACTTGCAACCAAAGGCACACAAATGAGAAACCGAGGGCTTTCTCCCAAAACGCAGCTCATAAGAAGTCACATTAAGAATTAAGCACAGGAAAATCCGATTGGAAACATAGCAATGAGTGCCAATGGCCTTAGCCCAGAACCGCCTCGGAGTCCTATGCTCATCGAGCATTGTCCGGGCCATCTCTACTAAAGTTCTGTTCTTTCTTTCAACCACACCGTTCTGCTGGGGAACACGAGGTGCTGAAAATTGATGCTCAATACCATGCTCAAGACAGAAAGCATCAAAGGAGGGGTTCTTGAACTCGGTGCCATTATCATTGCGAATTTCTCGTAATGCTCTAGGGAGTTCCTTGAACAACCTCAAATTAATTGGTGGATGAGAAGCGGCAATCATTTTCCCATGACGACATGGAGCATAAACCAAATACTTGTCAAATTTGAGCTTAGGCAATCCTCGGATCAAACCTAGGCCACTCAAGCGACATAGCAAGTCAAAGCTCAGAAGAAGATTGAGCAAACAAGCACTTGTGAGAACCAGGAGAACCAACAAAATTAGCCTGAAAAACTCTACCAATATGAGAAATCCCACAAACCAAGGAACCACTCTAATCAAGAACACAAGAAGCATTCGACTTAAAGCGCACTTCCAAACCAACATCAAGAAGCTGAGAGACAGAGAGGAGATTGTACTTGAGATACTCAACCAAACCAACATCCTTGAGAGTGAATTTTTCATTTACCTTTACCGCGCCTCTTGCCTTCACTCTCCCTCTCTTGTCATCTCCAAAGGTCACATACTCCCACCGCTTCAGGGGAGTGAGGCTGGAGAACCACTTCGCATTTCCAGTCATGTGGCGCGAACAGCTGGAATCCATCAACCACTTGTTCTCCAAGCCTCCACCTGCTGCCTACAAAGAACGAGAAGGAAAATTCGATGGCTCAATGCTGGGGTTAGTCAAAAAGCATTTGGGAATCCAGCACTTAACCACATGACCGATAGTAGTCATCACAGTTCTTTGCACATCATCATTCGAACGCATGGGACGAGAACCACGATGGGGAAAACATGGCCTGTCAAAGCATCTCGACTCAAACCTTGGGTTGTAAGGATAGAAATCATCAATGTGAAAGCCAAATCCACGCGAATGACGCTCACCACGATGGGGAAAACGTGGGGCGCCAAAACGTTGCTGTGCAAAGCCTCTGTTTCGTGAATTAAAGCCATATGAGGAATGACCCTATCCACGATAGGCACGGGAAAAAGAGCGAGGCTGAAAGTCAACAAAATCATCATAAAAAGCATCCCTAGTCAACTCAGCTTGCTTCCTCTCAATCCTCTTACGCCTATAATAGAATTCATCCAAATGGCCCTTGCGACCACAAAACATACAAATATAGACACCCTTAGGAATAGGCTTGGTTTGCATTGCGGGTTTGGGTTTTGGCTTCTCTATTTGCTTTGGGTTGAAGGAGGGTTTTGGATTGGGTGGATAGTATGTGTCAGTGGGTTTGATGGTGTTTTCCTCATACTTGTAGCTGGAGCTAGGTACAAACATACCCACATTCTCAATCTCCTTGTCACACCTCTCAAATCCCAAGCCCAAGTTATAGGTTGACCTAGAAACACTCTCCTTCACTCTTGCCAAATCACTCTCAATCTTTTCCTCACTCACTAGGGTTCTCTGGAGCCTAGAAACAAGATAGTCATTTTCCTGAATTAGGACTTTGTTTTCCTCCTTAGTAACTACTAGCTTGTCCTTGAGGGTGACACACACTTCACACGGATGTGGAAGAACTTTCGAGCGAGTCTCATGAAGCAACTTGGACTCAAGATCTTTGACTTTGAGGGACTGAGCTTCCAACTCATTTGTGAGCTTGGGGCACTTCTGACATGCACCCAAAAGAGTTGGTCTAGCTTTGAACTTATCAAGCTCCTTGAGGGCACTCTCAAGCTGACTGGCAACTTGAGCATGCACACTCTCCCTCTGTGCAAGATCACTCATCACAACTTGACAAGACTCACACTCTACAACCATGTCATCCTTAGCAAGCTTAGACCTAAGCGAAGCAATTTCAAAATCAGCACTCTCCAACATAGACTTAAGCTCTCTGCTCTCACGAACACCACTGTGAAGCTTATCATCTTGCAAAAGCAGAACATCACGCAAATGATCAAGTTCAGAAGAGAGCTCATCAAGAGTGGGAGGTACCTCGCTTGTGTCAGAGTCGGATCCAGAGTCGATGTCGTGATCGTTCTTTGCCATGAAGCAAAGCCCGGTGAAGTCATCCTTCCTCTTGACTCGTGGCTTTTCAACCTCCTCCTCTGAGCATGTAAGGCCTTCGCTTGATGTGAGGTCGACATCGCTCAAGGCAGCAACGCAGGCGCGTGCAATGGCCTTGGCAAACTTCTTGGAGTTCTTGCCCTTCTTGTAGAAGCGGTTCTTCTTCTGCTTGAAGCCTTCAGTGTTGTTGTTGCGGTACCCGGCCTTCTTCTTCTTAGGACAATCAGCAATAAAGTGTCCCGGGTGACCGCACTCGAAGCAGGTTCTTGAACCACCTCCTCTTCTCTCCTTCCGGTTGTTGTAGAACTTCCTGAACTTCCTTGTGAGCAAGGATAGCTCCTCATTAGGAATGCACTCCATCTGTTCATCGGAAGCTGCAACAAGAGAAGACAAAGCAAACTCCAAGGAAGACTTGTCAAGTTAGGGGTTAGTTCCATAAGAAGCATCACTGTGACTAACCTTCTGAGAGCTAGAAAGCAAAGCCAAGCTAGAAGTAGGAATAGCAAGATTAGGACGAGATTTCCTAGACAGTTCATGAGATTTCAGCTTGCTATACAGTTGCTCATAGTTCAAGGTGTTGAAGTCAGCAGTTTCTTCTAGAGCAGCAATTTTAACCCCCTAAACATTTTCATCAAGTGAGTACAGCAGTTGCTTAGCTCTATCATTGTCATTGTACACAAGGGTACCACAAGCCCGCAAGTTGCATACAATTGCCTCAAACCTACGAAGGGTGTCATCTAGTGACTCGCTCGGTTTCTGTGCAAAGGTTTGGTACTGTCTATTGTAAGAATCCTTACGCATTGACTTGACCTGGTTGGTACCCTCATGGTAAGTGCAAAGCTTAACCCAAATAGCATGAGCAGCGTCAAGGTGTGCAACCCTATCATGTTCACTCCTACCAAGTGCAGAGAGCAGAATATTGATAGCTTTGGAGTTGTTCTCATACCTGACTAACTCACCTGCAGAAGCAGTGTTCAGGTCTTGTGGTATAGCATACTCTTGATCAACAATCTCCCAAATTGCATGTCCTTGACTCAGCAGATACGCCTTGGTCCGTGACTTCCAGTAGGGGAAGTCCTCTGCATCGAACATCCACAGCTTGACAGCATGCTTCTCCATGTCGCCTTCGGATCACAAAGCCGGTGAAGGTCAACTAGTGATCAAACCGGCTCTCATACCAATTGAAGGACCGAGAGGGTGACCAGAGGGGGGGTGAGTGGGAGCCAATAAAAATTCTCTAAGAGAACTTGGCCTATATCCCAAAAACAACCCGAGCCAACCTCCAAATCGATCACCAAGACTACACACACCAACTCGTGGTGTACTAGACCTAGGAGTAATTAACCACAGCAAAGAAACACAGCGGAAACAAAAAAGGAAGAAGCAATGCTCAACAGTTTAGAACTGAACACCGATCGGCAGTGCCGTTCCCTGCCATCGACAGTGCCAGTTGGAATCGGTAGTGCCGATCACACCTATCGGTAGTGCCAGTGCGGGATACAGGCTCTCTAGAAATAGTTCTTGTGATTTCACTGAGCAACCTTGCACATCACCGACTAGACATGACCTAAGAGGATGGCCTAGACCCCCTTGATAGTCAGGTTTCTCCTATGGACTCAAAGCCCTAACAACTAGTCGAGTGTTCCAAACACTTGCACCATAGCTTGTTCTCTGCTTTGATCCATCTCCATCAACCCTTGGACTCCATCAAGTTCACAAGTGATGAGGACATCCTCCACTATTACCCGCTACAACGGTGACCGTGTGAGCCTCTGAATAATCCCACCTTGCTTAGCTTGGGAGGTGGAAGCCACCTTAAAAGGGAGAGTCACCCTTCCCCTATTAGACTAGTCTTTTAGGGAGATTGGGCCTTTCCCTGAGTGGGGGCACCGGAGTTGCAGTGCTAAGACTACGGATTCAGGTCGCGGACCTAGAATCGGGTCGGTGTGTCGGGCTTTCGGTAGGAGTTGGGGTGCTAAGATTGCGGGATTCAGGGAATCCGGATCAGTGTGTCGGGCTTCGTTCCACCCTACCTGGGCCGGATATATCATTTGGTATCAGAGCTGGACCCTTGTTAAGAAGGGGAGAATGATGAGGACATCCTTTGCTATTACCCGCTACAGCGGCAACCGTGTGAGCCTCTGAATAATCCCACCTTGCTTAGCTTGGGAGGTGGAAGCCACCTTAAAAGGGAGAGCCACCCTTCCCCTATCAGACTAGTCTTTTAGGGAGATTGGGCCTTTCCCTGAGTGGGGGCGCCGGAGTTGTGGTGCTAAGACTACGGATTCAGGTCGCGGACCTAGAATCGGGTCGGTGTGTCAGGCTTTCGACAGGAGTTGTGGTGCTAAGATTGCGGGATTCAGGGAATCCGGATCGGTGTGTCGGGCTTCGTTCCACCCTACCTGGGCCGGATATATCAACAAGCCTCCAAGCTTACGGTCATTGTCATCCATCGCCAAGGGCACCGTTGACAATTATCATAAGATAGAAAAGGTTTCCTACACGAACAACACTCGTGTAGATATTAGTCACATTTCATATTTGTCATTCATCACCAAAACACCATACCGTGAGGTGACCTCAATGGTCATGATCCTTACAGCTCAGCACTGGCATTGTTCTTCGGTTGTATGGCTTCAGGGTCTTTTGGCATTCCATGTTCAGCCATGATGTGAAGTTTGAAGTTCTTGGTCCCACCAGCCGTGCCAAAAAGCGTGTTGACACAAAAATCACCACGTGTGACCTGGGAGATCTGCTTAACTCCAGCACAGGCTCAATACAAGAAACCAGGGTGTGCCAGTCGATTTTCCCTGTAAATCAACAAAGAGACGAACAGTCAGAAGACGCAGGTCACCGGCCAGGACATGCCAATGAAGAAAGCCGAAGAACGTAGGAACGAGCTCACCTCTAAATTTAGTCGTCGTGCACGAGCTCTAGTCATTGGACCTTACAAGTCCAGAATTGGAGGAGTGTTGCATGTATCCTTAGGAGTGATGTCCTCATCATGTTCAGTTATCACCAAATTGATTGGTGGATGAGAACCGGCAATCATTTTCCCATGACGACAAGGAGCACAAACCAAATCCTTATCAAATTTGAGCTTAGGCAATCCTCGGATCAAACCTAGGCCACTCAAGAGACATAATAAGTAAAAGCTCATGTGACCTAGTCGCCTATGCCATTTCTAGAGCTCAGAAGAAGATTGGGCAAAGAAGCACTTGTGAGAACCAGGAGAACCAAAAAAATCAGCCTGAAAAACTCTGTCAATGCGAGAAATCCCACAAACCAAGGAACCACTCGAATCAAGAACACAAGAAGCATTCGACTTAAAGCGCACTTTCAAACCAACATCAAGAAGCTGAGAAACAGAGAGGAGATTATACTTGAGATACTCAACCAAACCAACATCCTTGAGAGTGAATTTTTCATTTACCTTTACCGTGCCTCTTGCCTTCACTCTCCCTCTCTTGTCATCTCCAAAGGTCACATACACTCGGTGCTTCAAGGGAGTGAGGCTGGAGAACCACTTTGCATCTCCAGTCATGTGGCGCGAAAACCCGGAGTCCATCAACCATTTGTTCTCCAGGTCTCCACCTGCTGCCTACAAAGAACGAGAAGGAAAAGTCGATGGCTCAGTGCTGGGGTTAGTCAAAAAGCATTTGGGAATCCAGCACTTAACCATACGACCGGTAGTAGTCATCATAGTTCTTTGCACATTATCATTCGAATGCATGGGATGAGAACCACGATTGGGAAAGCATGGCATGTCAAAGCATCTCGACTCAACCCTTGGGTTGTGAAAGTAGAATTCATCTGTGTGAAAGCCAAATCCACGCGAGTGATGCTCACCACGATGGGAAAAATGTGGGGCGCAAAAGCGCTGCTGCGCAAAGCCTCTATTTCGTGAATCAAAGCCATATGAGGGATGACCCTATCCATGATAGGCACGTGAAAAAGAGCGAGGCTGAAAACCATCAAAATCATCATAAAAAGCATCCCTAGTCAACTCAGCTTGCTTCCTCTCAATCCTCTTATGCCTATAACAAAATTCATCCAAGTGGCCCTTGCGACCACAAAACATGCAAATGTAGACACTCTTAGGATTAGACTTGGCTTGCATTGCAGGTTTGGGTTTTGGCTTCTCTATTTGCTTTAGGTTGAAGGATGGTTTTGGATTGTGTGGATAGTATGTGTCAGTGGGTTTGATGGTGTTTTCCTCATACTTGTAGCTGGAGCTAGGTACAAACTTACCCACATTCTCACTCTCCTTGTCACACCTCTCAAATCCCAAGCCCAAGTTATAGGTTGACCTAGAAGCACTCTCCTTCACTCATGCCAAATCACTCAATCTTTTCCTCACTCACTAGGGTTCTCTGGAGCCTAGAAACAAGATAGTCATTTTCCTGAACTAGGACTTTGTTTTCCTCCCTAGTGATTACTAGCTTGTCCTTGAGGGTGACACACACTTCACACAGAGGTGGGAGAACTTTTGAGCGAGTCTCATGAAGCAGCTTGGACTCAAGCTCTTTGACTTTGAGAGACTGAGCTTCTAACTCATCTGTGAGCTTGGGGCACTTCTAACATGCACCCAAAAGTGTTGGTCTAGCTTTGAACTCATCAAGATCCTTGAGGGCACTCTCAAGCTGACTGGCAACTTGAGCATGCACACTCTCCCTCTATCTCAGATCATTCATCACAACTTGACAGGACTCACACTCTACAACCATGTCATCTTTAGCAAGCTTAGACCTAAGTGAAGAAATTTCAAAATCAGCACTCTCCAACTTAGACTTAAGCTCTCTACATTCGTGAACAGCACTATGAAGCTTATCATCTTGCATGAGCAGAACATCGCGCAAATGATCAAGTTCAGAAGAGAGCTCATCAAGAGTGGGAGGTACCTCGCTTGTGTCAGAGTCGGATCTAGAGTCGGTGTCGTGGTCGTTCTTTGCCATGAAGCAAAGCCCAGTGAAGTCATCCTTCCTCTTGACTCGTGGCTTCTCAACCTCCTCCTCCGAGCTTGGAAGGCCTTCGCTTGATGTGAGGTCGACATCGCTCAAGGCGGCAACACAGGTGCGCGCAATGGCTTTGGCGAACTTCTTGGAGTTCTTTCCCTTCTTGTAGAAGTGGTTCTTCTTTTGCTTGAAGCCTTCAGTGTTGTTGTCGCAGTACCCGGCCTTCTTCTTCTTCTTGGGACAATCAGCAATGAAGTGTCCCGGGTCACCGCACTCGAAGTAGGTTCTTGAACCACCTCCTCTTCTCTCTTTGCGGTTGTTGTAGTACTTCCAGAACTTTCTTGTGAGCAAGGACAACTCCTCATTAGGAATGGACTCCATCTGTTCATCGAAAGCTGTAACAAGAGAAGACAAAGCAAACTCAAAAGAAGACTTGTCAAGTGAGGGGTTAGTTCCATAAGAAGCATCATTGTGACTAACCTTCTGAGAGCTAGAAAGCAAAGCCATGCTAGAAGCAGGAATAGCAAGATTAGGACGAGATTTCCTAGACATTTCATGAGATTTCAGCTTGCTATACAGTTGCTCACAGTTCAAGGTGTTGAAGTCAACAATTTCTTCTAGAGCAGCAATTTCAAACCCCTAAACATTTTCATCAAGTAAGTATAGCAGTTGCTTAGCTCTATCATTGTCATTGTACACAAGGTTACCACAAGCCCGCAAGTTGCACATAATTGCCTCAAACCTACGAAAATTGTCATCCAGTGACTCGCCAGTTTTTTGTGCAATGGTTTGGTACTATCTATTGTAAGAATCCTTATGCATAGACTTGACTTAATTGGTACCCTCATGGTACGTGTAGAGCTTATCCCAAATAGCATGAGCAGTGTCAAGGTGTGCTACGCGATCATGTTCACTCCTACCAAGTGCAGAGAGCAGAATATTGACAGCTTTGGAGTTCTTCTCATACCTATTCAACTCACCTACTGAAGCAGTGTTGAGGTCGGCAGGTATGTTGTATTCTTGCTCAACGATGTTCCAGATAGCACATCCTTGACTCAGGAGATAAGCCTTGGTCCGCGACTTCTAGTAGGGGAAGTCCTCTCCATTGAACATCTAGAGCTTGACCGCACGCTTCTCCATGTCGCCTTCAGATCACAAAGCCGGTTAAGGTCAACTAGTGATCAAACCAGCTCTGATACTAATTGAAGGACCAAGAAGGCAACCATAGGGGGGTGAATGGGAGCCAATCAAAATTCTCCAAGAGAGCTTGGCCTATATCCCAAAAACAACCCAGGCCAACATCCGAACCGATCACCAAGACTACACACACCAACTCGTGATGTACTAGCCCTAGGAGTGATCAACCACAGCAAAGAAACACAGTGGAAACAAAAAGGAACAAGAAGCTCTCAAAACAGGTCAGAACTGGACTACCATCGGTAGTGCTGATCCCTGACATCGGCAGTGCAGGTTGGCACCATTGGTAGCATCGGTGCTGGACGCAAGGACTCTCTGGAACCAACAGAAAAAATAGATCGGCAGTGCTAGTCGACGCAGTCGGTAGTGCCGGTGCAGGGTTCAGACTCTTCCTATCGGTAGGCCGATTTGAGTTCAGACCCACCGGCAGTGCCGGTCCTGGCCATCGGCAGTGCTGATCGACTTCGATAGATAGCAGAAACTTTCGGGACTAGGCAAGAACTTGGTCAAAACCTAATCAAACAAACTCCAAATGATGTGATTTTTGGACCAGTGAATCCTCATCACATCACGACCCTAATCCTAGAAGATCAACTCAATTGGCTCAAGGAATCATCATGAATTTCAGATCTTGTGCCAAGAACACCAAACAGGGGAAATTTGAGAAATCCTTCAAATCAAAGGTGCTAGAGTTATTGATTCGGTCAAGGATCCATAGAGGATTGTTCTAGCTCATCCTAGCAATAAGTTTCTCAAGAAATCCGAGCCAAAAACTTGTCCAAAAATAAGATCGAAGATCACCATGAAAATAGCTCCAAAAATAGAGAAAAAGAGAAATTCGGGATTCAAGGAAAGAGGGAAATCTTGAGCACGAAAATACTTCTCATATAATAGAAAGGTGCTTACAAGATCCATGGTTACAAGGCTAGGAAGCCAACCTCTTCCTCCCACTATTTGGGATAGCAAGAGATGTCTCTCACACACCCACTACTCTCCACTAAAACATGAAGTCCTCTCCTAGCACATTGAATAGAACCCTAACACAAGGCTAATGGAAAGAGAGTCACCTCTCCCACTAGCCACACCTCTCCTTATATAGGCCTAGGGTCTATTGTCCACATGACCACTCTACCCTTGACCTACATAACACACCCACCTACCACCGGGGGCATAACCGTTCATCTTTTTCTTTGTCGCCCGAATGCCATCGAGCCCTTCACAACTTTGCTTGCCCTCGATGCAAGCTCCGCGATGGTGCCACATGCACCTCCAATCACCGCCACCGGTTTTGAGGCCCAAACCGAGAAACTGCCTTGCACGCTTCTCAAAGCACGACTTCTCGATGTTGATGCGTGTTACCTCGACCCAGGATCCTGACCACCGGCAAGTCTCTCCCAGTCCCTGTCCATCGGGCCCCCTTGTCACTTGCACCGGCATCCCGCTCGCCTTGACTTGGTCAACACGCCGTCTTCATCACCACCACGGTTTTGAGGCTCAACTGCAAAACCGTCCGTGCTTCTTGCCTCTCCACATGTACGGTGTGGATCACCCTTGACTTCACCCAGCATCCCGATCGTCTGGCCCCAAGTCCCCTACTTGTACCCGATCCTCTCACCATTGACCGCCAAGTCGACTCTAGTGACCTACACATCATGAGACAAGCAAACACATTTCCCATCTCCTGCAACAACACCAATACCTCCATCAACTCCGATTAGTCATAACCATGACATGCACAAACTCATGCAATCCCCAGATTCCTGCATTTCAACTCAAATACCAAATCCGCTTAAGTCAATTACTCATCATATATATTGCAAACCATGGTACATATCCACATGGTTTCTCAGCTTCGCTTGACGGGGCCGCATCAGATGACACCACTAATGGCACCACGTGGTTGGTAGCAGCAGGTCATGGCCATAGCCTGGAATGCACCAAGGCTCAAGGCCTCTCATCGGCCAGGCCAGCCGCCAGATCCAGTGGAGGGGAGCGGTGCTGATGTCGCTTCCACCCATGGTCGGCCTGACCCGCTGGTGGTGGCAAAGGAGGATGACTATCATCTATTGGCGAAGGCGGTGGCAAGACCACCACGTCCACCGGGTAGACCAAGCTGCGCTGCACTGGTGGCACTTCTGCCTCTGCAAATGGAGGCTCGGGGATGAGAAGGTCAATGGTGGGAGGGACAAGGTCTCGTCGACAACACCATGCTATCAGCTGGAAGGACATCAGGTAAACCCACGCCGCCATCTCGGGGTACAATGAATGAACCCAACAGATGCCATTAAGCAATTGTTGTGCGGTGGCAATCTCCCAGGCATGGGCTAGAACACCACGGAGCTTGACGTCGATGAGGTCTGGCAACACGGCACCGTCTGCATAGGCTAACCTCGTCCATATCTTGAACAGCAGGCGGAAGCATGGACCATGCCATGGCTGGCCATTGTTGAACACATTGCCCGATGTCTACTGGTCAGGAAGAATGAGCAGAAAATCCTCGGGAGCAGCCATGATCAAGTCCATGGCTTCTGCATCAACTTGGAACACCCTTGCAATTTTCATCTGTATTTGTTCAGCGCACACTGCAGGGCGGTTACCAATCACTGTTACTAACAGGGCTCAGCGAACATCAGCTTCCGCACGTGCAATGCTCACTGACCAATAAATGATGCAGAGCGGCCTGGACGGTTGAGGTGGCGTGATGGACGGAGCCGCAACAACAAGAGTTGTTGTGGCCTCAATGTCATCAAAGTCGAAAGGAGCAGCTCCTCGGCGCAGAGGCCATCGGCGCCTGTGGCGCACAGGACACTGCGGCAGGTTGCCACACGACTCCGATGAGGCCCCCTCTGCAGCTGCAGGAGCAGCATGATGAGTTTGAGCGACCATCTGAGGCACTTGTCTCCACTGCAGCGTCGGCTGCCACAGATGACGTTCTGGCTTTGAGTTTGCTAGATGACGCTCCGGCTTCAAGGCTTCAGATTTCAACGGGCGGGCGAGGAGGATAAAGGAAGCTGGGCAAGATTGAAAATGAGATGTAGTTACTAAGATCTACAACTTGGGAAGAACAACTATGCAATGATCAAAACCAAACTAAGCAGATCCAATATGATCCAATTTTTTTAGTTGCCACAAGTAGAGGAGGAAGAATTGGATTTTGGGGACAAGAAGGATAAAGGAAATGAGGATATGGGGGAGAGAGAACTTGGGGTGAGAAAGACATGGATAGAGATGCTAAACGGTCAAATGATGATGTTTCAATGGAGGATAATGACACTATTCTCCCGGATACCGACATGGCTCCTATGGAATCCCAAGCACAACCAAATGATGAACTTGAGGCTAAACTTCAGAGCATGGTCTCCTTAAACCATTGATAGAGCTTTCAATGAATATTGTGATAAGGTGCTCGCTGAAAATGATGATGATGTTGTTGATGGTTTAGTGGAGGATGTGTTCTCTGAAAATGAGGATGACTTGCTTAGTGACGATGTTTGATGTTGAGACACCACGACCTTTTGTTGATAAGCATTTTATGGAGGAAATTTCAGCTAGGCAAACCACTGAGATACTACCGGTGGCTAAGGTTAGAGAGGATGTACAGGTGGAAAATGTGACGGGGATCTGCTATAGGCTGGGCGCACCACTACCGTGGTCTCGGTGCCGCCATGCCTAGTGGGCGCAGCACCCATGGCAGCTCGCCGGGCTGCGCCAATGCCTGGAGGGGCGTCCTGGACAGCAGCAACATGCTGCTGTGACAGCAAAGGTGATCAAAGATGTCGGGCTTACATCCACGCGTTCGTGCCCGTGGCTTGCTGCGTCAAGCGGAGAACATGTCATGGTGAAAGTGGAGAAAAGAACAGCTTTGAGGAACCTAGATTCCAGTGGAGGTAACAATTCCAACATCTCCTTTCTCACTTTACCGACAATATAGTAGCATCCAAGGTAGCAGAATTAGGAGCAAGTATTGGAAATAACAGTAAAGATATTTCAGATTCTGTGACTCATTTAAAACCTCTTGAATTTAGTAGAACAAATCTAACCTTCTAGTAAGGTATTGGATTTGGATAGTCAGTCAAATTTCATAAACGAAGAAAATGATTTGGAAGTAGAAAATCTCACTCTTGGTCAGTTATGTGGTGATTTAACGTAAGAGATTATGGATAAGGACAACGATCACCTAAGTCCAAGTCTTTGATATTCGAAGCATCAGTGAAAATGACTTCTATGTTAAGTTCCAGTTTAGGAATAAAATGGATGGCTTTCGATGGGTCTTAATTGTGGTTTATCATGCTGCCCGAGATGAATTCAAAGAAGCTTTTCTTGCTGAATTGGCACAAACATGTACCAAGGGAACACACCCGATTCTTATCAGTGGTGATTTCAACATCTTTTTTTTCTCAAATATGCAGGAGAGTTGTGTATTATTATATTAATAGAAGAAGAGATTACACAAACAACCCACACCCCACTTACATAGTTGACACTCGCGCCTATTAAATATGGGAGACTACCCGACCACTAAACATGGTGATTAAACCTCATCGCTACGACCTCTAAAGCCTGTTACGGAGGAGAGGGCCTTAGCTCCTGCCACACACCACATGTTGGATTCTTCACCAGCTAGGGTCAGAGCCGTTTCGATACTTAGTGCAGCCTTATTGAATATACAGTCATTACGATGTCTCCAAAGAGCCCATGCTTCAAGGATGACAGCTGAGTTCAGCCCTTGCTGCATTGTTTTACCGAAGAGGAGATTTGGTGCCACCATTCATCGAAGTGATTGTCTGTTGGTTGAGGTGAAAAGGCAATTAGTCCAATTCGTTAGAAGGCAATATACCAGAACTGTGTCACGAAGGTGCAGCCGGTGAGGAGATGGTGTATGGTTTCATCTTCTTGATCACAAAATGGGCAGCATTCCGGACGAGGAAGATTTCTTCGTTCTAAGCGGTCAGCCATCCAACACCGATTGTGTGTCACAAGCCACATGAAAAACTTACACTTGTTTGGAGCCTAGGTTTTCCAAATGCGCTCCTAGGGGCTGAATAGAGTAGAGCCTTGGAACAGGGCCTCATAGGCTGACTGTGCTGAGTACTAACCAGAGCTAGTGAGATGCCATATGTGAACATCAGAGGCTTCCGGTTGGATATCGACTTCTGCGATGAGGTACCACATATGAAGGAACTCGAGGATAACGTCAATCGTAGCCACACCATGAATGTTTCGAACTCATGTAAAATCTGCCAGTGCATCAGCTACTGTTCTTTTACTAGTAATCCTTCTTGGAATCATGGAGAAAATTAGTGGTGAGATGTCTTCTATACGCTGTCCCATGATCCATCTATCACACCAAAATAACGTGTTGCTCCAATCTCAGTAGCAGTCACCATTGATAGCAGGGCCTCCACACTTGTGCTCGACTGTATGGGTAGTGTGCCCAAGGTTTTTGAGATCTGAAATTCCCAGACCGCCTAGTTCTTTTGGTCTTATCATTTCTTCATTCTAAGCGGTCAGCCATCCAGCACCGATTGTGTGTCACAAGCCACATGAAAAACTTACACTTGTTTGGAGCCTAGGTTTTCCAAATGCGCTCCTAGGGGCTGAATAGAGTAGAGCCTTGGAACAGGGCCTCATAGGCTGACTGTGCTGAGTACTAACCAGAGCTAGTGAGATGCCATATGTGAACATCAGAGGCTTCCGGTTGGATATCGACTTCTGCGATGAGGTACCACATATGAAGGAACTCGAGGATAACGTCAATCGTAGCCACACCATGAATGTCTCGAACTCATGTAAAATCTGCCAGTGCATCAGCTACTATTCTTTTACTAGTAATCCTTCTTGGAATCATGGAGAAAATTAGTGGTGAGATGTCTTCTATACGCTGTCCCATGATCCATCTATCACACCAAAATAACGTGTTGCTCCAATCTCAGTAGCAGTCACCATTGATAGCAGGGCCTCCACACTTGTGCTCGACTGTATGGGTAGTGTGCCCAAGGTTTTTGAGATCTGAAATTCCCAGACCGCCTAGTTCTTTCGGTCTTATCACTTTGGGCCATGCAATCAAACAATGTCCACCTTTAGCATCCTTGCGTCCGTGCCACATGAAGCTTCTCTTGTCGGCCGCCTTGATCGCCCAAGGTGGGAGGTCTAGGGCCATAGCATGGTACATCACTGTTGCTGTGAGGACAATCTGAACCAGAACCGATCTCCCCGCTCTATTTATCAAGTCAGCTTTCCCACCAATAAGAAGGTCAGCTAGTCGATCAATTAGAGGCTGCAATTGTGCCTTAGTGAGTCTCTTCAAGGACAGTGGTAAACCAAGATATTTGAGTGGAAAATCAGCAACCTGACAGGGGAGATGCTCTTGTACTGTTGCAATGTCCTGAAGTGAGCATCGGATCAGTGCAACACTGCTCTTTTGGATATTTGTTCATAGACCAGAAGCTTCACTGAACAGCTGCAGCATGTGAATAGTGAGATCAATGTCACTAGAAGCTGGTCGGAGAAAGAGCACTATGTCATCAGCATAGAGGGATAAGCGGTTCTGAATGGAGCGAGAAGACATGGGTTGCAGCAACCCCGCTTCTGAAGCTTTTGTCACCGTTAGGTTCAGTGTGTCTATAACTAGAATAAAAAGCATGGGAGAGAGAGGGTCGCTCTGCCGCAGGCCTCGCTGATACGCGATAAAGTCGCCAGGAGTTCCATTGAGGAGCACTTGAGTGGAGGAAGTAGTAACCAACCAGCTCAAGATGTCTCAAAAAATTCTCCCAAACAAAGTTTCTCAAGAACCTCTAGAAGGAAGGTCCAAGAAACTGAGTCGAATGCTTTTGAAATATCTAATTTCAAAAGAATTCCTCGGCTATTTTTGAGCATGCAAAAATCTTGCTGTTTGTTGCACCAACATGAAATTGTCCTGGATAAGTCATCCATTTATGAAAGCGCTCTGATTGCTGGACACCATGCTATCAAGCCGACCTACTAGCCTATTGGCAAGGATTTTTGCGATAAGCTTTGCAAAACTGTGTATGAGACTTATAGGCTGGAAGTCCTTAGCAGTTGTAGCTCCCTCCACTTTTGGCAAGAGAGTGATAAACGCCGAGTTAAGCAATCTGAAGTTTCTGAAATCCGTTCTCCATACTGCTGAAATTGCGGCCATGATGTCCCCTTTTATGGTTTCCCAACAAGTCTTATAGAACTGCCCCGTAAATCCGTCCGGGCCTGACGCCTTGTCGGGTGGGAGCTGTTTGATAACATTCCATACCTCCTCTTCTGAAATCGGTGCATCTAGGGTTGCAAGGTCGTGCTGCTAGATGCCGAGTGCCTCAAGGTCAACCGTGCGTTCTCTGCCTTCCCTAGTACCAATCAGGTTTGTATAGAAGTTGAACAGCACCTCTGCTTTGTCCTCATGAGTTGTGGCAACCCAGTCTTCATCATTCATTTTAGCAATAAAGTTCTTCCTTTGACGATGTCTAGCATGGAGGTGGAAAAGGGCTGTTGTTTGCATCACGATCTCATAACTAGCTGATTCTGGACTGAATTCTTGCAATTGTGCGGATCAAGGAAGAAATAGCAAGTGAATGTTTTTTAAGGTTGTTGCGTAGCCAAGTTTCCAATGGAGTAAGTGGCCTGCTAGCCTGGGCAATATCTAGTTGGTGGGTGATTTTCTTGGTGAGCTCAAGCTGCAATTTAAAGTGTCCTACTCTCTTGTTGCTCCAGCTTTGAAGTACTTTTGCCATGGCCTTGAACTTGAGACAGAGAGGGTCTCCAATGGATAAGGTTTGCGCTGGACCGAATCCCATGGCTGCTAGACAGCAGCGTGAAACCCATCAAACTTGGACCAAAAAGGCACAAAACAAAACCTTTTCTTGCCAGACTTGTTGTCTCTCATGCCGAGGATAAGAGGACAATGATCCGAGTCATCATTCGCTGCACTCTGTGAAAGACAATCAGGGTATTGATGCTCCCATTGGACTGAGCAGAAAAATCTGTCGAACTTAACAAGAGTAGGTAAGCTGCTATACTGGAGCTGGCCCAAGTGAATTTTTGACAATGGAGAGGTATTTCTTTGATTATTGAGTCGTCAGAGAATTTTCAGAAGCGACCCATCAAAGATATATTGTGATTGTGTTAGAATTGATCCATGCCTAGGCAAGCATCTAGAGAGGTAAATCGTGGGTAGCAGGGTTCTTCGTACAAATCTAGAGGGAGAGGAGAGAGGTGAGAGTACCTGGGTTGTGTGCGTACGGAGCGGGAGCCGTGGCGGGGAGAGCCGGAGTCGGGGCAGAGCTTGCGACGGTGTCGATTCCCGTCATGGCGACATCGAGGTTGGTGTCGGTGCAGAGGCGGTGATGTGGCGGCGGCTTCCAGTTGCTGGCTGCGCCCGTCTCCTTGGGATCGGATTAGGGTTTCTGTAGGGAGAAGTGGTGGCGGCGGTCAACTTGGGTGTCCGTGCCCCGGTGTCCTCCCTGCCTTTTATTTGGCGCAGTGCGACAAGGGCCCACCAACCAGAGAAGGGTTGGGGCGCCACCGATCAGGGCGCAATCTGGGAGTTGGGCTGTTGGACCCAACGTGGAGATCTACTAATATTCTCCCCCTAGATCTCATTCATCATCATACATTTTTCTATTTCATCACGGATTTATATATAGAGCATGTTTCATCGTCATAGTTTAGCGCTGATAGATTCAGCGGCTACTATACACATCCCTGTTCAGAAACAAATACATTTCTTTAGGCCCTAAGTCCAGAATCATAAGGCTTCCCTTAACCCCATGCCGGCTACGTGTTCCTTGAACACGCTGGGCGGTAGGCCTTTCATGAGCGGATCCGCAAGCATTCTTTCAGTCCTGATATGCTCGAGACTTATAGTGCGATCCTGGACTTTATCTTTCACAACATAATACTTTATATTAATGTGCTTGGCAGCACCACTGGACTGATTGTTGTGAGCATATATTACTGTTGGTTCATTATCGCAGTATAACTTTAGTGGTTTCTCAATACTATCAACCACTCTTAATCCGGGTATAAATTTCTTTAACCAGTTAACCTGCCTCGTGGCCTCATAACATGCTATAAACTCGGCATACATGGTAGACCCTGTCGTGATAGTCTGTTTGGAGCTTTTCCATGAAATGGCTCCTCCTGCTAGGGTAAAAACATACCCCGATGTGGATTTCGTGTTATCTGTTGTAAAGTCTGAATGAGAATACCCCACCACTTGGAGTGAATCTGATCTTCTGTATACCAACATGAGACCTTTTGTTCCTTGCAAATAACGCAAGACTTTCTTTATCAATTTCCAGTGCTCAAGGCCTGGATTACTCTGAAATCTGCCAAGTAACCTGGTGACAAATGCTAAGTCAGGGCGTGTACATACTTGCGCATATTGCAAGCTTCCCACAGCCGAAGCATATGGTTTCATTTTCATGTCATCGAGCTCAAACTTATTCTTGGGTTTTTGCCAATCCCCAAATCTTTCGCCCTTGACTATAGGAGCAGGTGTGGCACTACACTTGTGCATGTTGAATTTCTTCAACACCTTCTCTATATATGTCTTTTGAGACAGTCCCAATGTGTACTTTCTTCTATCTCGGTGAATCTCAATGCCCAAAACATATGATGCTTCACCAAGATCTTTCATGTCAAAGTTTGAGGACAAGAATTTCTTTGTTTCTTGTAGTAGGCTGATATCACTACTGGCCAGTAAGATATCATCCACATATAAAACTAGGAAAATAAATTTTCCATTCTTAAACTTTGCATAAATGCAGTTGTCCTTAATATTTGCTTCAAATCCATATTTCTTTATTGTCCCATCAAACTTCAAGTACCATTGTCTTGAAGCTTGCTTTAATCCATAAATGGATCGCCTTAAACGACATCCCATCTTTTCTTTTCCTTCCACGACAAAACCTTTCGGTTGTGCCATGTAAACTCTTTCTTCTAAATCCCCGTTTAGAAATGCCGTTTTTACATCCATCTGATGTAATTCTAAATCGTAATGTGCCACTAGTGCCATTATAATTCTGAAAGAATCTTTACAAGAGACTAGAGAAAATGTCTCATTATAGTCAATTCCTTCTCTTTGCGTAAAGACTTTTGCCACAAGTCGTGCCTTATACTTTTCTATAATCCCTCTAGAGTCATATTTAATCTTGTAGACCCATTTGTAGCCTACTGTTTTGGCTCCTTTAGGAATCTCTTCTAAGTCCCAAACTTCATTGAGACTCATTGAATTCATTTCATCTTTCATGGCCTCCAACCACTTAGATGAGTGGACACTACTCATGGCTTCTTCATATGAGGTGGGGTCATCCTCCATATGATACTCTTCTGTGTTATACAGTTCATAGTCAGCTGGTATTGCTGACCTTCTAGCTCTTTGAGACCTTCTAGGGGCCTCTTCATTTGGCACAATATCTGGTTGAGGCTCTTGTGGAGCCTGCTCTTCTGGCATATTATCTGTTTGAGGCTGCTCCCCCATATTTGTGGCATCATTATCTGTCGGATCCTGACGAGCAGGTTCCTCTTGTACCACAGATGGTGTGACAACAGGTGTTGGCACTGCAACGTTAGGCATCACAGGCGCAACATCAACAGGTAGTGAGAAGAAAGGTTCTTGACTCATAAAATCGGGTACATGTGCTAGCGAAGGCACTCGTCCAGTCCATAATTCATACGGTGTTTTGGGCACCGATTTACTTGGAACTCTGTTGAGAATATGAATAGCGATTTTTAAAGCCTCTATCCATAAACTTACTGGCAATGTGGAGTAGCTCATCATGCTACGCACCATATCCATCAAGGTATGGTTACGCCTTTCTGCTACTTCATTCTGTTGTGGTTCACCCGGCGTATAATACTGGGCGACTATACCATTTTCTTGTAGGAACCTAGCAAAAGGTCCTGGGAATTGTCCATAAGGCATATGCCGCCCGTAGTACTCCCCCCCACGGTCGGATCTTGCGACTTTAATCTTTAAATCATGTTGATTTTCTACTTCTGCTTTAAATATCTTGAATTTATCCAATGCTTCTAATCTTTCTTTGATTGGATAAATATAACCATACCGGGAGTGATCGTCTGTGAATGTTATAAACGAGTCATAACCATCCACACTCTTGATAGGAAAAGGACCACAAATATCCGTATGGATGATCTCTAATATTCCTGCGCTTCTTTTTGCGTCTTTCTTAATCTTTTTAACATATTTTCCTTTAATGCAATCAATGCATTGTTCTAAGTCTGTAAACTCCAATGGAGGAAGGATGTCATTCTTTACAAGTCTCTCAATTCTCCCCCTCGAAATATGGCCTAAACGACAATGCCATAATTTCGATGAGACGCTTGGAGTTCCTTTCCTTTTCTTGTTAACTCTAGTCGACGAGGACGTAGGAACATTCATGTCATGCATATTATCATCATTCACATCATGTATCGCATTCACATTATCATTAAGTGACAACAAATAAAGCTTATCTTGTAAAGATGCAAAACCAATGCATTCATTTTTGAACAATAGTTCACATTTGCCATTACCAAAATGACAATCATAACCATCATAATCAAGACGCGATACACTTATTAAGTTTCTTTGTAATGAAGGTACATAAAAGACATCATGGAGACTAAGAACAAAGCCATCTTTAAGCTCTAGGTGGAGATCCCCTACAGCTTCAACTTTGGCTTCAACTCCATTAGCCACTCTTATCGAACCTTCTCCTCTTTCCGTGGTCCTCGTCGTACTGAACCCCTGTAAACAATTTGCAACATGAAGAGTCGCTCCTGAATCAATCCACCATGTGGATCTAGAATAATTAATATACAAGGATTCATTTACAAAAGTAATCATGTTCTCACCATGTCTCTTCTTGAACAGCTTCAGCCAGTCAGGACAATTCTTTTTGTAGTGTCCTTTCTTGTCGCAATGCATGCATGTGTCCTTGTCCACTATAGTCTATCCCTCCTTAGGCCTATGTTGTTGCTTGCCCATAGGCTTGGAGTAAAAGACCGGCTTCTTTTGTTGCTGCTTTCCCTTGTTCTTCTTATCATTTATATAGTGGACAGAACCACCATGTTTAGCCTTGAACCTGTCCTCCTCTTGGACACTGTTGGCAATAAGCTGCTCAAAGGTCCATTTGTCTGGGTTCATGTTGTAGTTTGAGACAAAGTTCTCAAACTCATCTGGTAGAGATAGTAATACAAAATGAACCAGGAGGTCTTCATCTATCTTCAGATTCACAGTCTTTAGCTTTTCAGCCAAGTTGTTCATCTTCAGAATATGAGCTCTTATGCCACCACCAATGTACTTTTCAGTCACCAGTTGTCTTATCATCTGGGTGGCATAAGTCTTTGAAGACCCAGTAAACTGGTTCTCCACCCTCTATAGAAAACCCGTTACTGTCTCTTCATTCTGGATTGAGCCCATGATGGCGGGCTCAATCGTGTTCTTGACAAGTGCCAGGCACTTCTTGTTGTCAAGAATCCATTGTCTATGCTCGCGTTGAAAATGAGCTACATTGTCAGCATTATTCAGCTGCCTTTGGTGCCAAGCAGCATCCGTTTCTTCTGCGCCCTGACGAGGGCAGGCGGCTCTGTTGGACACGGGATAGTCACTACCCAGTCCATCTCGCCCATGACAAAGGCAAGATCAACCTTTCTCCTCCATTCCCCATAGTTGTCCCCTTTTAGGATTGGGATCTGGGGCATGAAGGCCATCATGGTTGCTCCTGAAATTAACCATGAAAAGTGAGAACAAAATAACATATAAAATTCTACCATGTATGCATTAAACCTACATCACCATTGGGCAAAAAATAGGGATAATACATGAACCATCATTAATATAGCATTACAATTAACAACGTTGGTCAGAAAATTACAATGATATATATTTTGAAAATTAATGCTCTTGAAATTAAATTCTCCCGTTGGTTCAAAATTTAATTTTAGAAAACATCAATTTTAATAAATATCATGAATTCCTATTTTCTGCCCAACGGTGATGTAGGTTTAATGCATACATGGTAGAATTTTATATGTTATTTTGTTCTCACTTTTCATGGTTAATTTCAGGAGCAACCATGATGGCCTTCATGCCCCAGATCCCAATCCTAAAAGGGGACAACTATGGGGAATGGAGGAGAAAGGTTGATCTTGCCTTTGTCATGGGCGAGATGGATATTAAACCTACATCACCGTTGGGCAAAAAATAGGGATAATACATGAACCATCATTAATATAGCATTGCAATTAACAACATTGGTCAGAAAATTACAATGATATATATTTTGAAAATTAATGCTCCTGAAATTAAATTCTCCCGTTGGTTCAAAATTTAATTTTAGAAAACATCAATTTTAATAAATATCATGAACTCTATAACCTTGCAGCGGAAACATGGCATAAAAAATGCATGAACAGTAGCATAATAATCTTAATTTACTCTCTGAAAAATAATCTCGTTGATTTATATTTAAACAGAGGTAAATTTCATCAAAATTCATTCAATTATCATCAAAAAACAACATAAAACCAGTCAAAACTAATAAACCAGCTACTGTGCATCTTTTCTGTGATTTTGGCCCAGAAGGAAAAAAAATTTGGCCCAAAACCCTCTTCCACGCGCGCGCCCATACACGCGCGTGCTTGCGGCCCAGCTCAGCTGGCCGCGTGCCCACGCGTGCTCCTTTGGGCTTTCGACCCAGTCCACGCCGACGAGTGAAAGAGGCGGCCTAGCCCAGCCGAGCCGCCCTCACCCCCGCTCGATCTGGACCCTTGATCCAGATCGACGGCTCACCATCGGTTTCGGCGGATCAAAACCGTGCCGCGTATTCTATGAACCCTAGCCGCGCTCATTTCTCTCTTTGCTCCCTTCTCTTCTCCTCCTCTCTGTTCCGACGGCGACCGACGGTGAGGCCTCCTGGCCAAGGAGAAGACGGAGGAAGAGCAAGCCAGCGCCGCCGTTGAGCTCCTCGCCGACGCGCGCATTCACCGTTGGTGAGCGCGCCGCCGTCGAGCAGCTTGACGTCGGCTCCCCCTTCGTCCGAGCCTCCCACGCACGGCGGCGTCCCGACGGAGGCGGTGCCTGGTAGCTTTCCGTGCCGGCAAGCGGCGACGGTCATCGGCGACGAGGGAAACCAGGTAGGCCCCCTTCGCGTGCCTCTGCACTGTAACCCTAACCCTAGGGTTAGGGTTTGGGTTCGATGGCCGAGTGGGTTCGAGTTTCTCTTTGCTTTTCTTTGGCCGATCCTATCGACCTCTGTTCTACCTCAACTAGATCTAGGACTAGTGGCTCTGATACCAATGTTAGAATTGATCCATGCCTAGGCTAGCATCTAGAGAGGTAAATCGTGGGTAGCAGGGTTCTTCGTACAAATCTAGAGGGAGAGGAGAGAGGTGAGAGTACCTGGGTTGTGTGCGTACGGAGCAGGAGCCGTGGCGGGGAGAGCCGGAGTCGGGGCAGAGCTTGCGGCGGCGTCGGTTCCCATCATGGTGACGTCGAGGTTGGTGTCGGTGCAGAGGCGGTGACGTGGCGGCGGCTTCCCGTCGCTGGCTGCGCCCGTCTCCTTGGGATCGGATTAGGGTTTCTGTAGGGAGAAGTGGTGGCGGCGGTCAACTTGGGTGTCCATGCCCCGGCGTCCTCCCTGCCTTTTATTTGGTGTAGTGCAACGAGGGCCCACCAACTAGAGAAGGGTTGGGGCGCCCCCGATCAGGGCGCGATCTGGGAGTTGGGCCGTTAGGCCCAACGTGGAGATCTACTAACAGATTGGAGTTATTTTTGTCTTCATCTTTGTAGATCAAATTAAAATCTCCAGCAAGTGCCCATGGACCTGTGCATTGTGCACGGATGTTGCGCAACTCCTATAGGAACACGATTTTTTCATCATTCTCTTGCGTACCATAAACACAGGTCAGCCACCAGGGACTTGCATTCTCTGGGCAAAACTGTACCAAGGCGCTATACATGTCAAGTCTAGTTGCTCCAACCACTCCATGCTTGGCCCTCCAGGCGACTAATATTCCACCACTGGCTCAAACAGATGGTAGTGCTAGGAAATTGTTGTCAAAATCTTCTTTTTATTGAATATGCAGGAGAGCTGCGTATCTATGTATTAAGAGAGAGAAAAATGGTCCCGTACAAGCAATGCCACCTCACTCCGAACCAAGCCGTGACAGGCTGAAATTACAACAAGGTTGTAACTAACTAGAAACACACACAGAAAAACCTGACCCGAAGATGACTAGGGCCTAGAAACTCTAGCCTAGCCCAACCGCATGACCAGAGCTCAACGAGCTAAGACTCTGAGAGCACCTGCAAGACACCACAAGTGGTGTTTGTCCTTGAAGGTGTGGAACAAAACCTCCAAACTCGGACTGATCCCATCAAAGACACACGTATTTTGATGCTTCCATAACAGGCAGGCTCCCATGACAACCAGTGTGTTAAAACCTTTTCGTTTCTCCTTCTCGACCTTTTTCACACTCTTTCTCCATCACTCTGTGAAGGAGGCAGTGTGCTGAGGGGGAACACAATGCTGCCAGCGAACAATGATAGAATCCAAAACCAAAACTCCCTGGCAAATACACACGTGGTAAGAATATATTGGATATCTTCAGTTTCTTGGTCACACAATAAGCAATAGTCAGGATGAGGGAGGTTTCTTTTTGCCAGACGATCTGCTGTCCAACATTGTTCCTTACCGCCAACCAGAGGAAAATTTTGCATTTAGCTGGAGCCCAGGATTTCCAGATTCTGCGCCAAGGTTCGAACTGGATAGCTCCATTGAAGAATGCCAAATAAGTTGACTTTGTTGTGTACTGACCCGAGTTGTCAAAGCGCCAAATATGTAAGTCCTCTTCTTCAGAGAGAACCACATCAGCAAGAATGTCGGCTAGCTGGAATAATTCATATAGCCCAATCATTGAGATCCCACCTTCGATGTCGTGTGCCCAATTCTGATTGACCAAAGCTTCAGCGACCAAGCGTGTATCCCAAGTTTTTGCCGGGACTGCTGCTATCACAGTTGGTGCAAGTTCAGCTATCGAGCTGCCATGAATCCATTTTTCTTTCCAGAAAAGATTAGTTCTTCCATTCCCTATAGTTGTTTGCATTGCAGTTTGAAACAAAGCAGACACACAATTGTGGGAAGGAATATCCAGAGAAATCCATGGCTTGGTTGTGTCAGTCTTCTGAAACCATAGCCAGCGAACCTGTAGTGCCCAGCCCGTGACCTCCAGATTAGGAATACCCAGGCTGCCGAGTTCTAGCGGTCATTGTACCTTCTCCCATGCAACAAGGCAGCAGCCACCATTAGCTTCTTTTCTTCCTTTCCATAGAAAACCTCTATGAATTTTGTTAATTGCCTTGATAAACCAGTTAGGCACATTAATTGCAATTAGGACATGTACTGGTAGGGCTGAAAGAACAAAACAGACCCATGTAGCACGACCAGCCATGTTTATGAGATTGGCTTTCCAACTCGGAAGTTTGTTGCCAATCTTTTCCACCCATGGAAGAAGGTCCATTTTTCTGAGCTTTTTATTAGAAATAGGCAGCCCAAAATAGGTGCATGGAAACTCAGCCGTAGAGCAGGCCAAGGTTGAAGAAACTCAGCCGTAGTGCAACTGATTGGAATGGCATAGCTTTTCTGAAAATTGGTCCGCAGACCCGAGGCTTCTCCGAATACTTCCAAAACCTGTGTGGTGAAGTTCATTTCCTCCTCATCTGGATGAATGAATAGGGCTACATCATCCACGTAAAGAGAAATCCGTTGACCAATATTTCCTCGAGTTAAAGGTTGTATCAAGCTTAACTCCGAGGCTTTGATAAAGAGGCTATTTAGAACATCCATAACCAAAATGAATAACATGGCTGATGACGGATCACCTTGTCGGAGGCCCCGTTGATGCTTAATTGCATCCCCCGGCTCACCATTAACAAGAATTCTTGTGGAAGCCGTAGAGAGAAGGCAGGAAATCAGATTGCACCAAAAAGTCCCAAAACCCAAATGCGCTAGAATTTCCAACAAGAATGACCAAGAAACCAAATCAAAAGCTTTTGATATATCGAGTTTCAAGAAAATGTTGGGTACCTTTCTTTTATGTAGCAGCTTGATTGTTTGTTGGACTAGCATATAATTGTCTGTATACATCTTCCTTGAACAAAAGCACTTTGATTGGTAGCGACCAACAATTTCAGCATCGGTGCAAGACGATTGGCCATCACTTTGGTAACTAGCTGAGGAAAACTGTGTCCCAAGCTAATAGGCCTAAAGTCCGAGAGCGAGAGCGCTTCTTCCTTCTTCGGGATTAGCATGAGGTAAGCTGAATTTAGGAGCCAAAGTTTCTGTAAGCTTCATGACCATTGATGATTGGATCCTCAAGGTATGAATGTTTTGGTGATAGATGACAACTATGAAATTGTGGGCTCATATCTACATGAGTGTTGTCTATGTAGGAATCATCTCCAAACTCTATTACAAATCATAAGGATAATGGTTGCCTTGGCGATTGATGAAAATATCCACAAACATGGAGGCTTGTAAACTTGATGGAGTCCAAGGGTTGACGAAGATGGATCAAAGTGGAGAACATGCTATGGTGCAAGTGTTTGGTACACTTGACTAGTTGTTAGGGCTTTGAGTCCATAGGAAAAATAGGACTATCAAGTGGGTCTAGGTCATTCTCTTAGGTCATGTCTAGTCGATGATGTGCAAGGTTGCTCGATGAAATCACATGCACTAGGTGACAGTGGAGAAGCCAAGGAGCTATTCGGAGAAGCCTGGAAACGAAGTCAAGCGAGGATGATGAGTTTCAGCTTCTGGACATATAGACCGGACAGAGGGGTTAGTGGAGACCGGACTGTACGGTCACTATGGGGAGTTGTCCGGGACTTAGAGCGAGGAGCAAGGATTCTGCCTGTAGAAAATCCTGTATAGACCGGATGGTCCAGTCTACTGGCCGAATGGTCCGGTCAGTAGGGATGATATAGGGCAGCAAGGAGGCTTTGGCGCAGAATGTTTCTAGACTAGAGAGAGAAACGACCGGATGGTCCAGTCAGTATAGGTTGTCAGCAGGGTCAGAGTGTCTTGTACACTGTGCTGTAGTGGCTGGACTGTCCGGTCATGTAGTGACCAAACTGTCTGGTCAGAAGACCCAAGAAGCTGATTTCGTGAAGCAATGGCTAGTTTGAGGTTGGGAGCCTATATAACTTCGTTGCTGGGCTCTTGGAGACCTCTCTTGGCCAGTGGAATACCTGAGAGCATTTGGTAAGGTCCAAGAGGAAAACAGGAGAGCACGAGGAGGAGATATTGCATATCTTGAGAGTGCTAGTGGAGAGTAACTTGAGCATCTTACATATCTAAGGCTAGGGTGTCCTTGAGGGTGTGATCTAGATTGTTACTCTTGATCTATGGTAAGACATAAACCAGTTAGGTGTCGGTGATCGGTTGTGAAGGCCGTCACATGTTTGAGCACGGTTTGAGCCCGTCGTTGAAAGGGGTATCGCTAGTGAGCACCCGTGTCAGCTCGGAGAGTATGGCAAGTTCTTGAGAGAGGTGAGCTTGTGCTTTGTGCAGCGGTGCCGCACACCGTGTCTTCACTCTAGGAGTGAATGCGGGCTCGTGGGCGAGAACTCTACTTGGTGGTGGGAGGGACTGGGACTCCGACGGGAGTGGTCTAACGAGGATTAGGGGAAGGCGCCATCCTTCCAAGACCTCGGGGAAAAAATCATGAACATTCCTTAACCCTCTCTTTACTATTCCGCAATTGTGTGCTCTAGTGACTAGGGTGACTTGTGGCTTGCATAGGCTCGGCTTCCGCGCTTTATCTTATCATGAACACTAGCATGTGTAGGATCTTGGCCTACTAGAATTGTTTAGGTTGCTTCTCTTGTTTAGGTTGCTTCTCTTGTTAGGCTCACATTTTGTAGATAGTTGGGATGGTTCCGGATACTATCTTCCAGGTAAGTCCTAGCCCGCGTTGAAGGAGAGCCCATCAATGTGCTGGTGAGGGGATCCTTGCAAGGTGTTTGCACTAGTGTTTTTGAAACCTTGTGGCAAAGATACTGGATGTGTGACAACGATGCGCATGAACGCACAAAAGAGGAGGATTGGGTAAGTTGCAATGTTATTCAAGTAGTAAATTATTCTTCGTATTATGGAATCAAGCCTCATAAATTGTGTTACTATTTGTGTTGTAGACTCCGCCACTGCTTTGTGACTTTCTACAGTGGATCGATAAGGAGCGATCTCATGAAGCGTTGGATTACATTGAAAATTTCTAGCGTCAACGTGCCATTAGCCGCCAATTTGACAAGGAAAGGTGTAAACGTAGGGAGGAAGAGAGGCATCACCGGCAATTCCTAGAGGATCGGCGCAAGGCACAATGCCGGAAGGAGGAGGCACTACAGAGGAAGGCCGCACTGCAGCGAGAGAGAGAAAGGAAGAGGAAGCATGAGCGAGCGTGTCGAGCCAAACAGGCCATGCAGGAGGGCGGTGAGGGGGCCATGCGGAAGGGTAAATGGCCTCGTTGCACTCAGTAGATGTTGTCTCATGTCATGAACTATGTCCTATGCTTTTGTGAGACTATGCTTTGTGGGTTGTAGCGTCGAACAATGTTGAACTATTGTATGCAATTTGTGTGAACTTTGCCATGTTGTAAGACTATCTTATGTAGTTCTTTCTATATTTGCGACCTTAGTAATGCCATGCACTTGTGGACATGATTTGAAGCTACGATATGTTAGCTCAATGTATAAAAGTGTTTTTGGTGTGATGATATTGTTACAAATAATGGTGTGACTCGTTTGTTTTGTCACACAGTTCCTCTTGGCGTGACTACTCCGGCAAAAGACAAGTAAGGTCAGGCCATCACGCCATTGGTAACGCCATGACTTGTTTGTTTTGTCATGCCGTTCCTCTTGGCGCGACTACTCCAACAAAAGACCAGTAAGGTCAGGCCGTCACGCCATTTGTAACGGCGTGACTTGTTTGTTTTGTCACGCCGTTCCTCTTGGCGTGTCTACTCTGGCAAAAGACCAGTAAGGTCAGACAGTCGCGCCATTGGTAATGGTGTGACTCGTTTGTTATGTCGTGCCGTTCCCCTTGGCGCGACCACTCAGGCAAAAGACCAGTAAGGTCAGGCCGTCGCGCCAAGGGAAAAGGTGTGACTCATTTTCGCTATCTTGTCATTGCTCCTGGCGCGACTAAGGTGCCAAAACACCAGCAACATTCTGTCGTCGTGCCAGGGGTACAAGTTATAAATAGACCAAAAAGTTCCTGGCACAATTTGAACACAAATGATTGACATGACAATTTCATCACACTTCCACATATAATGCAAAACACATGACTTGGCCAAATAAGGACGTACATATCCACATAATTCATGACATGAAGTTGCAACTCGGTTTAGAGTCAAACAAACAGTCCAAAACAGTAGGTAGCACCATGAAGTATTAACACACACTGTTTACATCAGTAAATCAAGACAGGCTGAATGGCTGCCGCTTAGAACACTTGCGGCCCGGGTTGGTGTGGAGGATGTTGACGCTGCCCACATCCGATGCATCCCTAGCTTTTGCACGATGACATGGCGCCTGTTGGGTGGGTTGGGACGCCTCAGGAGCATCCTGCAGCTATGAACTTCCGATGACCTCCCTTGATTGCTACAAAGATGAACAATGACAATATTTGAAATACTAACAAAGGGGACAACTGAAGATGAGAAACTAAACAAAGATGAACAAAGACAATATTTGAAATACCAACAGAAATGACACTCACCAACACGAAGTCCTCATCCTCATCGTCAGAGTCTTTTGAGCTTTGAGAGTCCTCATCCTCATTATCAGAGGGCTCTCGCACAACCTTGCCTCTGCCCCCTGCTCTTCCGCCTACTCTCCCTCCACACGTTGTCGCACCTCTTCCTCCATGCGATGCACGTCCCACCGACGCGGTTGTAGCCGAGGAAGAACCGCCTCCTATGGGGGCCGCTGGTACAATGGGCAACGGCGGTTCTTCGACATCGTCACGCACACAATTACACTTGAAAGCTAAACGTCTAGCCATGCGACGTGTCCTCTACAAAAACGCTATTTTGAGTTTCATGAAAGCTAAAAGAGACAAGTAAAAAATTGTTTATGTATGTAACCTTTCATACCTCAACGAAGTTACGAAGCACGCCTAGCTCGTCCTGTGAGCCTCTTGGGTGCATCATTGCTCGCCCTACCTCATTCCCAATCCTACCAAGTTGTTGAGCCTACTATTTGATATTTGTGAGTGACATACATTTATTGATTATGAGTGTGTTAATGAAAAACCTAAAAAATGAAAACTTAGTGCTTACCACGTAATTATGCAGGGGTGCACACTTCGGTTGGAGGTCTTGACGAGTTAGTTGATCGTACTCATCAAGTATCTCCAAGTCAGCATCCTCTGGATCTTCTTCTCCTAGGCCGTCCGGTACCACAGGTGGCTTCAGAATTAGACAGGAGTGGCCATGCAACCACCTCAGATATTCGACAAAGGCGGATGGCCTATGAGCGGGACCGTCTTGGTAATGCAGGGCGTGCACCAACTCCACATCCATAAGTGCAAGCGATGCTTCTCAGGCCAGTTCGCTACACGCTGGTGGGTGCTTTGGTTGATACTGCAGAGACGGGCATTTTGAGTAAGTGCAATGAGTAAAGCGAATGAATACAATATGAAGTAGGGGTCACTTACGCGTGCAACTCGGGGCTTGTGGTAACCGTCTCAACGTTTGGCGGCTGCAAACATCCAAACTGCCGTAGAACACGATAAGGTAGGTGTCACTCTACCGCGTAGAAGTAGATGAGGGGACCTGTGTACCTCCAGTATGCCTGGTCACGAGTGCACACTGGGCTGAGGTTCATATTGCGGACGTCGTCACGCTCCTATGAATCCCACTCAACCTGCATACGAAAACATCCACACATTCGTTACCATCACAACTAAGCCTAGTTAATTGAATGGTCCAATTACTAAAATTACATTACTCTTTTACCTAGCTCTGTGTGATAACGTCTAAGTCATTGCTGTACAACAAGTAACGGCGACATGCCCCTCCAGTGACATTGATAACACCCTTCCACAAAAAGGCAACTGTAGGGAGGGACCCCTCGTCATGGTGCCACCACTCCTCCAAGTATGTGCACACAATGATTAGAAATCATTATTTACAAGACTTAATATAACTGAAATGCATCAAATATAGTTACCTCTGCAATCAGTCGGGCTGGTAGAGCAACAGGCAAACGCTCCCACATCCAAATCTGTAGCAAGTAGCAGCAGCCCCCTAGATTGGCGTTCTCCCCAGAACGGCAGTTCACCTCGCACAACTGGCGGTACAAGTATGCAAGCGTCGCACTATCCCAGCTGTAAGTCTCGATCATCTCCCAAGGCCCAGTAAGAAATGGTAGCATCAACCATGAAACTATGTTCCCGCTTCCATCAAGAAACAAGTACCCCGCCACAAGGTGCCACAGCCAGGCACGTGTGTACCTCTCAATAGTCTGCTGGACAGGGTCAGCTGGGAGTGTCTCAAATCGCTCCCTCAACCACTTGGAGCTGACACCAGTCGTCTTCCTATCCTTTTTGTCCTGCTCAGGATCAGGTGACCGTACGCCTAGCATCTGCTCAACGGTGTCATGCCACCCCTCGGGCTCCACGGCGGCACAAACTGGCAGCCCGTCGATGTGTAGCCCAAGTATCATGGCCGCGTCCTATAGGGTCGATGCAAGCTCTCCACAAGGTAGGTGGAAAGTGTGGGTCTCCGGCCTCCATCTATCCACAAGTGTTGTGAGGGCAGCACAATTCATGCTGGGCAATCCGGACTGTACGACATGTGCAAGGGGCAGGAAACCAGCCCTCATGTACGGGGTGTACAAGTTGTTCCATGGCAATGGCTTGTGCGAACGGACCCGTAGACGAGCTAAAGCCTGTGGAAGGAGGGAAAGATTAGTTCAAACCATGTCAGAGAAAAAATTATAATGATTGAAAAATGCATTTGTCACTAACCTGCCCTAGGTCCACTAAAAGGTGTGCGAGGTGCTTCCTATCCCGTTGCTGCTCAAGGAGCGGATAATGCTCCACACGGGCCATCACCCTATAAATAGAATGAAAAAATAGTAGTGTCAATAATATACTAATTAAAATGGAAGGAATGGAATTAATAATATATTGTAGTAAAGTTAATATTTTATACAAACAGTCCATCAAATATAGTACCTCAGAGCATTCAATACTATTCGGCAATCGTTTCCTTTTATGCCTCTCTTTACTGTAGTTACAATGCTTATTTTTTGGGCCTTCCTTATGCCTCTCCATTCTATGTCCCTCCTTATGACAGATGGAACACCGTACTTTTGAAGGGTCTTCATTGAAGTCACCAAACCCATACATGTCGTCCGTATATCCCTTAGCGCAATCATCCATCCCACTACGGAGCCTCTTCTTCTTCCTCCTACCCTTCTTTTTCTTATTGAAATCGGCATCGGGAACACAATGTGGACCAGTGTAAGCCGGACATTGTGACTCATCGAGTAAGGGTTCAAATTGAGACTCCCAAGTGCGTAAACTAGCTTCCTTAGTGTAAAATGGAGTCATGTAGTTCGTAGATGTGGTAGAAACCCCGCGGGTTCTGCAAGCAGTCATGACATGAGAACATGGATTGTGTAGTAGCTCCAGCATTTTGCAGGTGCAAGTAACATTATCTCCAATCTCCACTCTAAAAATGCGAGCTCCTGATATCTCGCCACCAGCATAGCATTGGTTCGACTAACTCCTCTGACGGAATACACATAGGAAGTTAGGTCATGTAGTGAAGCAACCTCATTTGCTGAAATATCTCCTTCAACTTGTAAGTGAGTTGCTGCTCGTTTGGCCCATATACCCGGAGTGGTCAAGCTGGCACTTGCGTTACACCACCTAGAGATAAAGTAGAAGCTGCACTTGTGAAATGTGTATTCCACAATTCCTGCAACCGGCATTGACCGGATACCTTTCAACACATTGTTAAACACCTTAGAGACATTGGTTGTCATAGTGTCATACCTATACCCACCATCATCAAAAGCAAGCGCCCATTTCTCCTTCTCACACATTTGATCCCATAACCATTTCTTCGTATCATCATTCAGGAGCTTCTCTAATTCCTTAAGTTTGGTGTCGAATTTCTTTTCCTCCTTGCAATTGCATAGAGCCTTCAACCATTTTATTACCTCCTTACTAGATTGCTTCTTCCATACATTTGTAGCAAAGTGACGCATGCACCACCTATGCACAAGTGGAGGATATCCGTCCAAACGATCCTTAGCAGCATTCAACAAACCCTGATGTCTATCCGATATCATGCACATTGACCGGTCCGGACCAATAATAGTGCGGCGGACACGAGTGATGAACCATGACCAACTCTTATTATTCTCCGACTCCACGATTGTAAATGCTAACGGCAGCAGCTGGTCATCGGCTGTGATTCCAATGGCGATCATCATGTGTGCCTTGTACTTCCCGGTTAAGAAAGTTGCATCCACGCTCATCACGGGTTTACAGTGTTTGAAAGCATCCACGCATTAGTGGAAGCACCAGAATAACCATTTCATAATAGGATACTTCATACCATCGGCCCATACCATCATCTTGCCCCCCGTATCAACGAACCATGTTGTGCCCGGGTTGAAGTAATTAATGGCGTTTAGGAGCTCGAGAACCCTTGCATAGGACTCCTTCCGACCACCCACAATTTGGCCATTGCATGTTGCTTTGCCTATCATGCTTTTCCATACTTCACACGATAGTTGGTGATGGCATTGATGGACTCAATGAGAGAAGCAACAGTGACATCAGCATCAACCCAAACTATACTCAATATGCGATGGCCCAAATACCATGTAGTGCATTGAGAATGAACATGCTCGACCTTTGCTGTACCACACGTATATGGTTGTCGGACTCTAGATACCCTCCACCTCCCACATTTCTGCAGTCGAACCCATACACCCCACGAACATCTTTCTCATTGGCACTAGATCGTGTACCTCAAAGCCTTGTTTGACCGCGGTACTCTATAAGATCGGTGGTGACGGACCACATAATCCTGAAAGAAGAACTTAATCTCGTTCATGGTATCAAATAGCATTCCTTTACGAATTATGGGTTCTGTGACATCATGTGCAGCTTCTGCAGTCATGAACCCATCATTGCATGTAGCGCGCTCCACGTGGCTCACGTTCATGTGGTTAGGAGTAGTAGGTAGAGTAACGTGGAGCTACTTCATAGCTCTTAATTCCGAGCGAGAGAACTCACATGACCAACTAACATCCACTGCCGAACCGGGTTCATAATCACGATGAACAACACCTTGTCGGTCTGTATCTCCCTCCTCAACAGCAACCTCCTCCTCGTCATCTTCGACACCATCTTCACTTATCTCTTCACCGTCTGTTCACCAATTATGACCACCACCATCTTTATTCTCATTTCCATCACTTTCTTCTCCATCACCGACATCACTGGCATCACCATCACCATCCTCCTGACCCTCGTCACTGGTTGCAAGCTCATCAAAACTATCATCACTAAAATCATCATTCACCACTGCTAGTGCAAATCCTTCACTATTCAACTCTGCAAATGTCTTAGCCATGCTACCTTTCTTGGTCGTTGCCATTGTTAGGGGACCAACATCATCTACATGGTTTCCGGTCGACACATCATTCAATGCACTTCCCTACAACCCACGAGTACAGTGAAATTCAGGTTGGAGAACAAGGTCTTTCCTGAGACATTTTCTCAACACCTTCCATCTCCATGCTCAAAGGGATGCTTAACGGAACTGGAACTACATCACTGCCCACTACTTGCATGATAACCTCCGTAACTTTTACTGGACTTTCTCTTAAAACAATCCCTATACAATTTCCACTCATCATCTGATGTCAAGCCAAGAATAACATAACGAGGCCTACCCTCAGCACCAGCATCAAACCTCCCATGCAACCTAACATCACCATCAACCCCAACTATAGCTTTAGCTCTTTCAACAAGCTCGCTAAATTCGGGTGATTTACTAAATGTTAAAACTTGCTCTTCCATCATATCAAATTCATTACTCTCATTGACTGTCCCATTGCTAAATAGTTGTATCACACGATTCATCTACATATACCACAACACAATACCTTATTAAAAAACAACAAATTAACCTACACATATAACTACACATAATTAGGGGACTACATCATGCATGTAACATAAATCATATGTAACAGAATGGGAAAACAACCTCAAACTATCAAAAAATGCACTTTGATGTCAATAGATTCGATCAAAATCTTAATTACCAATCACTAAACTAACACAAATCCTAATCAACCAAACCAACCAAAATGTAGCACCATTTTCAAATCTACCTGGACAAGGAGGAGGAGGTACCTTAGGGGATGATGCACGCCAAGTTTGGGGGCCTTCCCCCAACAAACCAGGTTGCACGAATGGAGGGAGTGGCGGGGCAATGGGGAGGCAGAGAGAGAAGGCCACTCGGCCGGAGGAAGAAGAAAGAAAGAAGGAAGAAGGGGGGTCGCACGTGGCGATTTGATACTGACTGTGGGCGCAACTCGTCGCGCCGCAAGCTTCAGCGCGATATAGCTCAGCAGGTCAACGTGCGTCGCTCCTCTCCATGTGAGGCCCACTTGACAACATGGCACCTTGTCGCGCCATAAGCATGGGCACGACCGTACTAATTTGTCAAGCCTACCTTATCGACGCAACAAAAAGGGCCATAGTATGGAAATTCATCTCCTACGGGGCTATTTGTAAAAATTTAGTGTTATAGGGGCTAAAATATAAAAAAAATTCTCTTTAGTGGGACCCATGGAAGGCTGAGGCGGAGAAATCACCACGCGCGCGGCAGAGCGAGCTGCAATTTCCATTCAAAAAAATGTCCACAGGTTTGGGGGGAGAGAGCTGCAGCCAATCGATGAGGCCCAAATCAAATTCGCGGCCCAGGGGGATGCTAACCACCGGGTCGGGCATAACAGGCAACGATGGCGCGAGTGCAACAGAAGAATCGGAAGAATCCGTCTCGACTGCCACACCCCGATGACCCGTCGCTTCAGCGTCGTCAAGTTAATACCTTGTCTCCTGGGGAACTGGCGATGCCTCTCTGTAATCAAAAGGCAGTCTCCAAGGGGACGTCGATTGCATCGCTTTGGGGAGCGCTCCTTGGGGCAGGCGATGCATTGCAGCTTAGGCCGGTCGCAGAGAGCGCCACGTGGCGTGACACGGGAGGGCAGGAGCCGAGGCACGAGTGCATCAGGTCCCGAGGCGTTGAATGGCTGCCAAGACCCGATGACGCCAATGGTGGCACTGCAGGCGACGGGGAACGCCGTCGGCGACGATTCTGTCTTCAGCCATGAGCATCATCCTCCGCTGGTGGGGGCGGATGACGCCCATCCTCGGGCTGCCGGGCTCCAGGCAGGACAAATACATCAACGGGGTAGACAAGGCCACATTTCGCCGGCGGCACTTTGGCCTTCGCTAGCGTGGGCTCGGGGATGAACAAGTCGATGGCCGGTAAAATCAGCTCTGGACGCAGGCACCAAGCTTTCAATCAATAAGACCTCAAGGAGAGCGTGGCGGAGATCAGCTTCCGCACGAGCAATGCTGTCAAAGCGGTCAATGGCGCACAGAGGCCGAACTTGATCGCCAACGAGGCCTGACAGAGCCACTGCGTCGAAGGCCTCTGGTGCAGCAGGTTCTACGCCAGAGCCGGAAGGAGCAGAACCAGCACCGTGGCTAGCTGGGCACCGCGTCTAGACCGGCGCGATGTCTTGGTGGCTTGTCATCCTGGGTCTCCTGCGCGGTGGTGCCAGCCGCGACCCTCATCGCAGGCCGCTCAGTATTCGACACTGGTCGCCAAACCACCTGCTGTTTTGAGCAGGGCACTCCTTCCGCTTGAGCGGGCAGACGTAGGAGCGATGGCCTGACTCTCCGCAGCAAAAACAGCGCGTGCGACTTCGACAAGTGGCGGCGCAGTGTGTAGTGGAGAAGCAGTTGAAGTAGCGACCTTGGAGGTTAGCCGGAACTGCTCGATGCAACAGACGAGGGGCTTGGCTTCGACGACTGCGATGCTTCTTGACAGTCTGCCATCCTTCGCTATCAACGTCGGGCCTCGGCAGCGTACAACCTCCAATCTCTGACCAGAGAACGATCCTCGGTGCGGGCGCAGGAGCCGCATGCTTTGACACGGGTGCAAGCGGGGCCGGCAAGGCAAGCAGCGCCGCCTTACCCAGGAAGAGCGGCTGGAGGGGATCCGTCAGACGACGAGCTGGTCTCCGCCTATTAACGCATTTATGTCAGGTTCTCTATTGAGAGTTTGACCGTACAAGGAACTGTAGTATATCTGGCAACAAGATCAGGGTTGCCGTGTATCTCTACAATCTATTAATCGAGGTGCGATCGTCCACTTTATGTCCACAAAGTTAGAGATTGAATCCAAATCGGTTTCGTATCTTCTATATCAAGTATCGAATTTAAAAAATCATAACTCCCACTTCCGGAGCTCAAATAAGACAAATCCGGACTCTATTTCGTAGATCTCAAAAAGTTCTACAACTTTGGTATTCAATGTAGGTTCATATCCCGCCGTTTTATTTTCTAAATATGTGATGCAAAAATATTTATTCTGATTCGGACTTCTCTACCCACGTTCCTATGCGGGGCACATATCTCCTATCTTTGTAGTCCAAATAATATGATCCATATATGTTTCGAAAAGGCCTCGATGAGATCTACAACTTTTATGTTTTAACTCTTTTCATTAGAGCAAGTATTCAATTTTAAAATTGCATTGCAATGTAGTACTATTTCTGGACTCCGTGAATTTTAAAATTGCATCAAGAGCTACGAGGTTGAGTCCGAGTTTGCCTCATTTGAGCTCCGGATGTAAGAGTTATGATTTTTGAAATTTGGTACTTGATATAGAATGTACAAAATCGATTTGGATTCAATCTCTAACTTTGTGGACACGAAGTGGACGACCGTACCTCAATTAATAGATTGTAGAGATAATGAGAATTGATCCCTAAGGGATCCTTGCGGCAAAACATATCTTTCAACTTGGTATCACAGCTAAGATCCCATCTCATCACCATGTCCAACACCACCGGCTCTCCATCTCTCAACTCCACCACCCTCGCCTAGCACCACCATGGCTGTTCCATCCATTACCTCCACCGGACACTTGATCACCGTGCGTCTCACCCGGGAAAACTTTTTCCTGTGGCAGGCGCAAGTTGTGCTCGTGCTGCGCGGGCTGCAGCTCTTCGGCTACGTCGATGGCACTACATCCACGCCAGAGCAGTTCATCACCACCGGATCAGGAGCAAACGGATCACTGGTCAGGTGATCAGATGCCCCTGTGTCAGGTGGCAAGGACAATGTTCAGGTGGCAAACGGAACAGGTCTGCAAATTTCGCACATTGGTCAATCATCTTTACTTACTGGCTCAAAAAAACCCTTGCTCCTTAAAAACGTACTGCAAGTTCCTAGCATTAGCAAGCACCTGCTTTCTATCAATAAATTAGTTTCAGATAATGATGCTTTTGCTGAATTTCACCCACATGGTTTTTTTGTGAAGGACCGAGCAACCAGGAAGGTCCTAATCCACGGTAAAAGTCGTGGTGGTCTATACCCAGTGCCAAGCTTTCGCCCACCCTCGTCTCCAGTGTCCAGTCGACATGCCTTTGCTGGTGTCAAGCTTACCTCCGAGCATTGGCACCGCAGGCTTGGCCACCCTTCATCTAGCGTCGTCAAGTCTATTGTTAGAAAAAATAAGCTTGGTTGTGCACCATCTTTTGAGTCAGTAGTGTGTGATGCTTGCCAACGAGCAAAGGTTCATCAACTTCCCTATAGTCATTCTTCCCGTGTGTCCACCTCTCCTCTTGAGCTTGTTCACACTGATGTTTGGGGGCCTGCGCGCACTTCAGTTAGTGGTTTCAAATACTATGTTAGCTTCTTGGATGATTATAGCCGTTTCACTTGGATTTATTTAATCAAGCGCAAATCTGATGTTGAGCATGTCTTTTACACCTTTCAAGCCCATGTAGAGCGTATGCTCAATACCAAAATCCGTGTTGTCCAATCTAATTGGGGTGGTGAGTACCGACGCCTTCATCGTTATTTTGAGCATACCGGCATAATTCATCGTATCACTTGCCCCCACACCTCCCAACAAAATGGAGTTGCCGAGCGTAAGCACCGCCATATTGTTGAAACTGGCATCGCTTTGCTTGCCCACTCCTCCCTTCCACTACGTTTTTGGGATGAAGCTTTCCTCACTGCTTGCTTTCTCATAAATCGCATGCCAAGCCGCATCATAGGCAATACCACTCCCCTTGCCCGCTTGCTTAAGGAGGAACCCAATTATTCTTTTCTCCGTGCGTTTGGTTGTGCATGTTGATCCAATCTACGGCCATACAACAATCACAAGCTTAAGTTTTGGTCTCGTGAATGTGTCTTCTTGGGTTATAGTACATCACATAAAGGCTACAAATGCCTCAATAGGTCCACTGATCGCATTTACATATCACGAGACGTTGTTTTTGATGAAGGTGTATTTCCGTTTGCTCACTCCTCATCACCCACCCCTGGTCCTAGGTCGCCCACTATTTTTCCTCCCACTGAGCCAGTAACTTCTGATGAGAATGTGCGACATTATGACTTGTCTTTGCTGCAGCCTGCTAACCCTGCCTTGAGCAGTTCTGAATCCACCACAGGTTCTGGTCATGCTGATGGTGCCACATCTACTACTGCCATACCTGCAGCGTCATTGTCTGAACCACAAGTTGATGTTGCTGCCTCTTGAGCCTGCACCAAATGATTTGGTTGCACCAGACCCTGTACCAGCTGTTGTTGCTCCTCCACTGCACTCCATGACCACTCGGCTTCGAAACAATGTCTCGAAGCCAAAGATTCCAACAGATGGCACCATCCTCTACAATCCTCATCATCGATCATTCTTTGCTACACCAACTTCACACCGAGAGGCCATGACTCATTCCAGTTGGCGTCAGGCTATGAACGATGAGTTTAGTGCTCTTCAGAACAATGAGACTAGGGTGCTTGTTCCCAGACCACCCGGATAGAACATCATTGGGTCTAAGTTGGTTTTCAAGGTCAAGAAAAATCCTGATGGTAGCATCGACAAGTACAAAGCTCGCCTCGTTGCTAAAGGGTTTACACAACGTTATGGGATCGATTACCTTGACACCTTCAGCCCGGTAGTGAAACCAGCTACTGTTAGGCCTGTTGTCTGGTTGGCTGTCAGTAGGAACTGGTGTCTCCATCAAATTGATATTAGCAATGCTTTTCTGCATGGTGTGCTCACAGAGACTGCTTACATGCAACAACCACCTGATTTTGAGGATCCTAATCATCCTTCACATATCTACAGGTTGAAGAAAGCTATTTATGGGCTCAAACAATCTCCGCGTGACTGGTATTCTCGGCTTAGTGATCGGTTGCAGCAACTTGGTTTTCATTCCTCTACTGCTGACACATCTCTTTTCATCTTCTCTCTGTTGGAGATATGCCCAAGAGACAATACGGATCTGATCCGTATGTGAGGGTCATACGGATATTGATCCGTGTGAGGAATTAGTCCACTAATGGACCAACTAGTCGAGGCCCATTAGAAGGGTCTATTTAAGTGGAGGAGGGGCTTAAGGCGCAGGTGATTCCACCAGTCCTTAACCCTAGCCGTCGTGCTCCTCTTTCTCGCCCACAAAACCCTAACCGTGTTGCCGGTGCTAGCACGCCGCGCACGGTGCTCCAACCTCGTACATGTGGATACCGCGAGGAGGCGCTGCTGCTACTGCGGTGCCGACGTCTGGACTAGAAGGAGACGATTGATGTGATTGACTACTTCCTCTACACCGACGCGCGACTACGTTGGATCGAGCTGCTCCAACATTCGCTTCCGCTCCGCCTGCGCGTCTAGTGGTAACGATCCATGATCCTCTCTTGCAAGGTTTCCTGGTTGAACGGTAGAAATTTTATATGCTATCGTAGCCTACCCGTTCCCCTACAGTGGTATCAGAGCCGACCTTGCGTAGTTTGTGATCTAGATCTTGTGCATATAGTCGATATGTTGATGTACTAGATGAGATCTATTACATGTTTTGTGTTCGGATTGATTAGATCAATGATGATAGGGAGGTTCACAAGGTAATGGGCGGATAGCAATACATGCATCATTGATTTATTTGTGTTCCTTCTCTGTGCGCGCGCGACTTGTCCCTACCGGCTGGAATCACCATCGGGACTAACTGCGTGCGCCAGTAGAGGAGCCAATAGTATCATAATCATGTATCGCAGTCTACTCATGAAAACCTAATAGAAAACTAAGCCATTGTGAATGACTCAAAATCGGGCAAATATGATTTTCCCGATAGGATTTCCATTGTGATTTTATAGATACGATCTGTGAAATCCTGTGAGGTTTCAGGGCGCTGCCGTACGGACACGCCTAGATTGTTACAACCCTTTTTGGCCACATGTTAGCATTCGCTTCTCGCTTAACTTGTTTTTGCAGAGAATGTTGTGAATGGTATGCCCTAAAAGATGCATGTGATGTATATATGTGATTTGCATGGCCTGCGTGCCATGATTAATTACAGCTGGGTTGAGGCTGTCATATTATTGTATAACGGCCTGCGTGTCGATCTGTGATGCTTGATATTCTCATGTAATTTATTACTAGCTATTAGTTATAGTAGCTAAGTGTTAGTTCATGGAGGCCTCAAGCATGATGGTTGAAGGGACGGGAGACATGGCGATGACAATGGAGATGGAGATCACCAATTGAAAGGGGCCATACTATTTCACAGTTAATATGATTGCCTGTGATGATGTTCCTATCATCCTATTCTTTCATGTGTTATTTATATTAGATATGATTAACATGCTAGAATAGGTTCCCTCAAGAAAAATTAAATTATATGCCCTTCCAATAGCTGCACCTATTAAAATTATGATCATTGTATGGTAGGTCTGCCAAAGTAGAGTACCTCAACTATCTTAATTATTAGGATAAATGTCGGACATTTATATGCATAGTATTGGTTTAATTAACAAAGCTATCAAAACGGTTTTGGGCTTTGGGACATGGTGTTGGCGCCGGGGCATGTGATGCCACCCAACAAACAAGAGTCACATAGGGATGTGATTAGCAAAGTGTTGCTTACCTATGTCACTAGATTTCTAGCGGTGATGCCAAAGCTCACTAGGATCTAAGTTGAATATGGATCTTGAACCACTATATGTTGTTTTGAGGGAAAACGATTCCAAGCATATAGTGGAATAATGAACTTTTGTTAAAATGTTTATAAGAGTTTTATATTTACATAGTGCTTATATTTGCATATTTTCTGTTGTAGATCATGGCACCAACCGCTAGTAACACTTTCAATTTGCGCTCAATTCTTGAAAAAGAAAAGCTTAATGGAACAAACTTTATTGATTGGTATCGCAACTTGAGAATTGTTCTCAAGCAAGAGAAAAAGGAATATGTTCTAGAGCTTCCCTATCCTAATGATCTGCCAGAAAATGCTACTGCCACTCAGAAAAGGGAGTATGAGAAACATACCAATGATGCAGTTGATGTTAGCTGTCTCATGCTTGCCACTATGTCCTATGAGCTCCAGAAGCAATATGAGAACGCGGATGCCCATAATATGATTGAGGGACTTCGTGGCATGTTTGAGAACCAAGCAAGGTCTGAGAGGTACAACATCTCAAAGTCCTTGTTTGCGTGCAGGCTAGCTGAAAACGGTTCTGTCAGTCCTCATGTGATCAAGATGATTGGTTACATTGAGAATCTGGAGAAACTTAGTGCTGCTCTACACCCTGATTTGGCCACAGATGTGATTCTCCAGTCGCTTCCTGCAACCTATGAGCCTTTCATTTTGAACTTTCAAATGAATAGCTTAGAGAAGACATTGGCTGAGTTGCATGGGATGCTTAAGACAGCTGAGGCAAGCATCAAAAAATCTGGTCCAAGTCAAGTTAACTTGGTTCAAAAGGATAGCAACAAACGAAAGCGCAAGACTAAGGCTAAGGCTACAGATCAGATCTCTAGCACTAAGCCTAAGCCTGCAGCAGCTCCTAAGCCTAAACCGGCGGGTAGTGATCCTTGTTTTCACTGCAAGAAACCCGGTCATTGGAAGAGGAATTGCAAGCTTTATCTAGAAGAGCTGAAGAAGAAGGGTGGAGACACTTCTAATTCAGGTATCAATGTTATTGAAATTAATAATGTTGCTACATGTCCTTATGATTCATGGGTATTTGATACCGGATCGATGATTCATACTTGCAAATCGTTGCAGGGGCTTAAAGAAGCAAGGAAATGTGAAAAAGGCGAGGTGGATGCTCGCGTCGGCAATGGTGCAAAGGTTGCTGCGTTGGCTGTCGGAACTTATCCACTTTCATTACCATCAGGATTAGTTTTGGAGTTAAATAATTGTTATTATATTCCCGCCTTAGGAAAAAACATTATTTCTTCAAAATGTTTGGAGGAAGATGATGGTTATGAGGTCATAATAAGGAACAAGTGTTGTTCCATTTATTTGAATAATATTCTCTATGGTAATTGCCCATTGGTGAATGGATTGTATTACTTAGATCTTGAGAATAAGCCTATTTATAACATTGATGCGAAAAGGCTCAAGCCTAATGATTTGAATCCCACGTATACATGGCATTGTCGTTTAGGTCATATAAATGAGAAGCGCATAAAGAAACTCCATACAGATGGTCTTCTAAGTTCTTTTGATTTTGAATCAATTGATACATGTGAATCTTGTTTACTTGGCAAAATGACTAAGTCGCCTTTCACAGGAAATAGTGAGAGGGCGAGTGAACTATTGGGACTTGTACATACGGATGTATGTGGACCAATTAGTTGCACGACCAGAGGTGGTTTTCAGTACTTCATAACTTTTACCGACGACTTTAGTAGATATGGTTACATCTACTTAATGAGGCACAAGTCTGAATCCTTTGAAAAGTTCAAAGAATTTCAAAATGAAGTACAAAATCAATTGGGCAAGACTATTAAACGCCTACGATCTGATCGTGGTGGTGAATATTTGAGCCATGAATTTGGTGAACATCTAAAGCAATGTGGAATTGTTCCACAATGGACTCCGCCAGTAACGCCCCAATGGAATGGAGTATTCGAACGGAAGAACCGAACCTTGTTAGACATGGTTAGGTCTATGATGAGCCAAAGTGATCTTCCATTGTCCTTCTGGGGATACGCTCTAGAAACTGCCGCTTTCACACTTAATAGGGTTCCATCTAAATCCGTGGAAAGGACACCATATGAGATATGGACTGGGAAGCGTCCCGGGTTGTCTTTTCTTAAGATTTGGGGATGTGAGGCTTATGTAAAACGTATGACGTCTGATAAGCTTTCTTCCAAGTCTGATAAATGCTTCTTTGTAGGATACCCTAGGGAAACCAAAGGTTATTATTTCTACAACCGGGAAGAGGGCAAAGTGTTTGTCGCTCGTAATGGTGTTTTTCTAGAGAAAGAGTTTCTCTCCAAAAGGGTAAGTGGGAGAACGGTGCAACTTGAAGAAGTTCAAGAAGCTCCAGAAAATGTTTGTTCTTCCGCTATACCACAATTGGATGAACAAATTGTTGTTGAACCAATTGTTGAAACACCAGCCTCGCGTAGGTCAGAAAGGGCACGTCGCACTCCTGAAAAGTTCACGCTCCTAACCACGGGGCAGCGAGACATATTATTGTTAGACAATGATGAGCCTAAGACTTACAGTGAAGCAATGATGGGACCGGACTCTGAGAAATGGCTTGGAGCCATGAGATCCGAATTAGAATCCATGAGAGAAAATCAAGTTTGGAACTTGATAGATCCGCCTAATGGTGTAAAAACCATTGAGTGTAAATGGGTTTTTAAGAAAAAGATAGACATGGATGGAAATGTTCACATCTATAAGGCACGATTGGTGGCGAAAGGTTTTAAGCAAATTCAAGGGGTTGATTATGATGAGACCTTCTCGCCCGTCGCTATGCTAAAGTCTATACGGATCCTTCTAGCAATTGCCGCATTTTATGATTATGAGATATGGCAAATGGATGTCAAAACGGCTTTCCTTAATGGAAACCTAAGTGAGGATGTGTACATGACACAGCCTGAAGGTTTTGTCGATCCACAAAATGCTAGGAAGATATGCAAGCTTCAAAAGTCCATTTATGGACTAAAGCAAGCATCTCGGAGTTGGAATCTTCGCTTTGATGAGGTAGTCAAAGGGTTTGGCTTCATTAAAAACGAAGAAGAGCCTTGTGTTTACAAAAGGTCTAGTCTTTCTGGTCCTTTATGTGGATGACATATTGCTGATCGGTAATGATATTCCAATGCTTGAAGCTGTTAAGACTTCTTTGAGAAAGAGTTTCTCAATGAAGGACTTAGGAGAGGCAGCTTACATTTTGGGCATTAAGATCTATAGAGATAGATTAAAGAGGCTAATTGGATTAAGCCAAGACACGTACATTGACAAGGTATTGAAACAGTTCAATATGCAGGATTCCAAGAAAGGTTTCTTGCCCATGTCACATGGGGTTTCTCTTAGCAAGACTCAGTGTCCCTCGACACCAGATGAGCAAGAGAAAATGAGAGCGATTCCATATGCTTCGGCTGTTGGGTCCATCATGTATGCCATGATAAGTACTCGCCCAGATGTAGCCTACGCTCTTAGTGCTGTGAGCAGATACCAGTCAAATCCAGGAGAAGCTCATTGGGGAGCTAATAAGAATATCCTAAAGTACTTAAGAAGGACTATGGGTATGTTCCTAGTCTATGGAGGTGAGGAAGAGCTCGTTGTAAATGGTTACACTGATGCTAGCTTCCAAACCGACAAAGACGATTCGAGATCGCAATCTGGATATGTGTTTTGCCTCAATGGAGGCGCGGTGAGCTGGAAGAGTTCCAAGCAAGATACGGTTGCGGACTCAACAACGGAGGCTGAGTACCTTGTCGCTTCAGAAGCTGCAAAGGAAGCTGTTTGGATCAGAAAATTTGTTTCTGAGTTGGGTGTGGTTCCTAGTGCATCCAGTCCAATGGACCTCTATTGTGATAATAGTGGTGCCATTGCGCAAGCTAAGGAGCCTAGAGCACATCAAAAGAACAAACACGTACTACGGCGTTATCATCTTATTCGGGACATCGTCGCTCGAGGTGATGTAAAGATATGCAAGGTGCACACGGACTCAAACATCGCTGATCCGTTGACAAAACCTCTCTCTCAGCCCAAGCATGAGGCACATATGAGATCCATGGGTATTAGATATCTGCATGATTAATGTATGAGAGATTGTGTAATGTCTATGTTTATGTGTGATTGAATAAAGTGTTATTCTGTTCTATGGATAATAATTATTGCATTGATTGACAAGTGCGTGACTTGTTTGTGAAACTCATTGTTCTTTTATAATATTATCCTAAATGATCCCTAGTTCCTTATCATTGTGTTGGACAATAATGATTCATGGACTAGCACATGTATTGGTTGATGATCGTGTTTCACAGATCATTGATATGGAGATATCAAATCAATAATGTGAACACATGTTGGAGAACATAGTGTTGGACTGACCCACTAATAGACTTTGCTGAGATGTTATTATTGTGCCATCAATTGTTGTCTTGTATGATGTACCTTTGGGATCCTTAAACCTGAGATTGTCATTGATTCCCAGAATGTGTAATAGCATATTTAGGGATTACCAAACGCTATTCCGTAACTGGGTGGTTATAAAGGTAATTTTCGGGTATGCTATGAAACATGTCGTGGGGTGTGAGCGGTCAAGATGGAATTTGCCCCTCCTAATAACAGGAGAGATATCTCTGGGCCCCTCGAGTTAGATGGATTTAGAAGTGCATGGCCATGCCAATGTGATTAAAAGTTAATCATAATGACTAAAAGTTAGTCATGATAAATCCACTAGACGTTCGAGTGAATGGTCGAGCTATTATAGGGATGGCACGTATCTTGCCTTAAGCTTGACTGATATCGTGAGGCAAAGGGATCGCTGACTGCATATGTCAAAGGTTCAGCCGATATGATCTTTATGTGTACACGAGAATCAGTATGTGCTGCTAGGTGCCGCTATTGATTTATGATTTGAAAAATGGTTTTCACATCATTATCGTGTACATGTGAACCTAACGGGTCACACACTTAACGGGTTAGAACATCGCTTGCCTATGTGATTGTCTCTAGTGCAAGTGGGAGATTGTTGGAGATATGCCCAAGAGACAATACGGATTTGATCCGTATGTGAGGGTCATACGGATATTGATCCGTGTGAGGAATTAGTCCACTAATGGGCCAACTAGTCGAGGCCCATTAGAAGGGTCTATTTAAGTGGAGGAGGGGCTTAAGGCGCAGGTGATTCCACCAGTCCTTAACCCTAGCCGTCGTGCTCCTCTTTCTCGCCCACAAAACCCTAACCGTGTTGCCGGTGCTAGCACGCCGCGCACGGTGCTCCAACCTCGTACGTGTGGATACCGCGAGGAGGCGCTGCTGCTGCTGCGGTGCCGACGGCTGGACTAGAAGGAGACGATTGACGTGATCGACTACTTCCTCTACACCGACGCGTGACTACGTTGGATCGAGCTGCTCCAACATTCGCTTCTGCTCCGCCTGCGCGTCTAGTGGTAACGATCCATGATCCTCTCTTGCAAGGTTTCCTGGTTGAACGGTAGAAATTTTATATGCTATCGTAGCCTACCCGTTCCCCTACACTCTCAAGATGGGGTTACTATATATATGTTGGTTTATGTTGACGACATTGTCATTGCGAGCTCCTGTCGCCATGCTCTCACTCGACTCATTGATTGCCTTTCACAATATTTTCCGGTAAAAGATCTTGGTCCGCTTCGCTACTTCTTGGGTATTGAAGTGGTTTCCAATTCCGAGGGGATAGCTCTTGTCCAGTCCAAGTATGCTCTTGACCTTCTTTTCACACTAACATGGAGAATTGCAAACATGTTTCTACTCCTATGGTTTCTCATGAAAAGCTCTCCCGGATGTCTGGATCTCCTCTTGAAGCTAAGGATGCTTTCCGCTATCGCAGCATTGTTGGTGGCCTGCATTATCTCACGCTCACCCGACCGGATCTTTCCTTTGCTGTGAACAAGGTGTGTCAGTTTCTTTCAGCTCCTACTAATGTCCATCTTGAGGCAGTGAAATGTATCTTACGATATGTGAAAGGGACGATTACTACTGGGCTGATATTTCGCAAGTCGTCATCGACACATTTTCACAGACACTGATTGGGCCGGGTGCACTGATGACAGGTGCTCTACTAGTGGATTCGTTGTGTTCTATGGCCCCAACCTAATTTCGTGGAGTGCTCATAAACAGCCTACTGTCTCGCGGTCTTCTATTGAAGCTGAATACAAAGCATTGGCAAATGGAGCAGCTGAGGCTACCTCAGTGCAATCCTTGCTGCGTGAACTACATGTTCCACAACCAAGACCCCCTGTTCTTTGGTGTGACAACCTGGGAGCTACTTTTCTCACAGCAAATCCAATGTTTCATGCAAGCATGAAGCATGTAGAAGTCGATTTCCATTTTGTCAGAGAGAAGGTAGCATTGTGAGCACTTGATGTTCGGTTTATTGCTTCTGCCGACCAGATTGCAGACATCTTCACCAAACCATGTACAAAGAAAATGCTTGCACGATGTTGTTGCAATCTTAACCTCGTGACCACTAGTTAAGATTGAGGGGGTGTATTAACGTATTTATGTCAGGTTCTCTATTGAGAGTTTGACCATACAAGGAATTGTAGTATATCCAGCAACAAGATCAAGGTTGTCATGTATAGAGATATACTAGGATTGGATTGATGATTGTAATTAACTTGTACTCCAAGTCATTTGTAATATATACTGAGAATTGATCCCTCAGGGATCCTTGCGGCAAAACATATCTTTCAACTCCGCCCATCGTCGGTACCCGGACTGGTAAGTTGAGACAAACCGACAGGCATCGGAGGACAAGGAGGAGGGGGAGTCGTACACCGTCGAGGAAGGTTTGGGGTGGCTGCCAGGGATGGAGTGTCCGCCGGCGTGGGAGAGGGGTGGAGTGTGACGCCAGGACGGGACGGGAAGGGAGCGGAGCTAGGTGAGGAGCCATCCTCCATGATTTCAACATCATTTGAAACGCACAAGAAAAGAACAATGACAAATACAATGATAGATGGCTTTTTCTCTTCAATGTCGTTATTGACAGCTTGAACTCAAGAGAGCTCGATCTTTAAAATCAGAAATTCACTTGGGCTAATTCTTAGGATATTCCAACTTATTAGAGATTTGACCGTATTCCAGCTAGTACGAATGGGAAACTAAATTTTTCCTGACAACTATTCAAGCCTTATCTAGAGAAATTTTGGACCATATACCCTTATTGCTTAATACTGGTAATGATACCCATAGCAAGAAGCAACCATTATTCAAGTTTGACCTTGGCTGGCTGCTCAGGGATGTCTTTTTTGAATGGTGGCTAATGTGTGGAGAAAGGAAAAGATAGAGAAAACGTCTCTAGAAAGATGGCAATTTAGGATCCAAAGGTTTAGACAATTCCTAACGGATTGGGCTAAGAATGTTAGTGCAACCTACAAGAAAGAAAATAAGGAATTAATTAGAAAAACAAATGAACTTGATAATGAAGCTGAAACACAAATAGTTATTGCAACAGAATTGGACCTAAAACATTGTTTGAAAGAGCATTTGGTCCAATTGCTTAGGGAAGATCAACTCAAATGGTACCAAAGAGCCAAAACAACTAAATTGTTATTCGGCAAAAGGGCCTGTAGCCTAGTGGTTACAAGAGCCTCAATAGCACCTCAGGTCCTGGGTTCGACTCCCCGTGGGAGCGAATTTACTAGGATTTAATGGTATTATACTTTCAGTGGTAGGCGACGCTCCCGTCGATAGTGAGGCGCCAATGGTGACTTTGTCAATCTCGAGGATTTGCCGGCTCAGTCTTCGAGGATGCTCATAGGGGTAGGATTTGCGTACGTGTGTTCATAGGGGTGAGTATGCGTGCGTTGTGAGTGTCTGAGTTGTACTGTGTAATCTCAAAAAAAAAACTAAATTGTTATTCGATGATTGTAATACTAAGTATTTCTAGTTGGTCGCAAATGGCAAGCATAGGAAAACCAAGGTTTTACAACTCGAACAAGAAGAGGGGATAATAGAAGGTGATGATAATTTAAAACAATACATCACCAACTATTCTTAAGATCTCTTCGGTGAGGCTAAGAAAAATAACTTCTCCATGATTGAATCCATGAGGAATGACACCCCTCAGGTTTCGAATAATGAAGACAAGATTCATACAATGGAATTCTTAGAGGAAGAGGTCAAGGTAGCTATCTTCCAGATGGAACATAACAAGGCACCGGGTCCGGATGGATTTCCGACTGAGTTCTACCAAGTGTTTTATAAGGACAACCTGTATTTGTAGAACCTTAATTTTAGTATAATTACTCTTTTACCAAAAGAAAAGGAAGCTATTAAGATTCAACAATTCAAACCTATTTGCCACTTAAATGTAAGTTTCAAGATTTTCACTAAGATCATGACTCACAGGATAGTTCTAGTAGCTTAGAAGGTTATTAAACCTTTTCAAACTGCATTCATGACCGGAAGGAATACAATGGAAGGGGTAGTTATTCTTCACGAGATCATCCATGAGATGAATAGGAAAAAGTTGGATGGGTAATATTAAAACTAAATTTTGAAAAGTCATATGGTAAGGTAAATTGGTCTTTCCTCCAACAAACATTATGAATGAAAGGTTTCTCACCACAATGGTGGAAATTGATCGATCAGATTGTTAGGGGAGGGAATGTGGGAGTCAAGGTAAATGATGATATTGGTCATTATTTTTAGTGTGTCGATACTATTATCGGTAGTGGATCATAGGGTAGTCCATGATCCTTATTTATCGGTAAAGGCATGCGCGAGATCGAGAGTCGATTGACACACAAGACGCAAGGTTTAGACAGGTTCAGGCCTCCTGAAGGATAACAACCCTACATCCTATGTTTTGTAGTGTATTGTATCTAATATGACGCGGTGTCTATGAGAGAACCCCTGCCGCTCCTTATATATCCGGGAGGCAAGGTTACAACATGATCTCGAAGTAGGATTCTATCTCTAATACTAACTTGTTGCCTACTCCAAGTAATCATCTGGATAGTTATCTTCATGGGCTTTACCTTTATTGAACCTTTATTGAACCCCAACCCACCAAGTAATAAGATATCCCTAGTATATATATTCAACACAGTGAAAGAAAGGATTAAGACAGGGGGATCCCCTTTCACCTATCCTTTTTAGTTTAGTGACTGATATGTTAGCAATTTTTGGTGGGGGCTTGCCCTTTACATACCTTGGAATCCCTATGCACCATAGGAGGTTGTCAAACAAAGACTGGCACAACATTGAAGAAAAATTTTAAAACAAGTTGTGTAGTTGGAAAGGAAAGCTTCTCCTAGTTGGGGGCATCCTAGCTTTGATTAATTCAGTATTGACAAGCTTAGCCATATACATGCTTTCTTTTTTCGAGGTTCCCAGGGGTGTGTTACAAAAGCTTGATTGCTACCAATCAAGATTCTTCTGGCAATGTGATGTGAACACAAGAAAAAGAATGGACTCACTAAGTGGAGCATACTTTATCAGCCTAAGGATTTTCGAGGGTTAGACATCCAAAACATAGATATACAAAATAAGTGCCTATTGATAAATTGGTTGTTCAATCTTATTAATGAGGAAGGGGTTTGGCAAAGTCTTCTTAAGAAAAAATATTTGTAAAATAAGACTCTAGCTCATTTCAAATCCAATATGGAAGTCAAATTAGATTCTGGAAAGACATTTGGGTAAGAGCTTTTAGGAGTTTATACCCATCCCTCTATAGTATCATGAGGAAGAACACTACAGTGGCACATGCACTAAGCACAACACCGCATAACATATCATTTAGGAGGGCACTAGTAGGAGATAAGATGAGGTCTTGGTATGATTTGGTGTGTAAAGTACAGTGTTTTCCGAAACGGTTCTAGACAGCCGTCTAGACCGGTTTAATGGTGGTCAATGCCCAACCATACAGTTTAGCCCTTAATCGGACTCCTAAATGGTTGACCCGTTTAATCGGTCAAAAACAGTGAAAACAAGAGAAAACAGGGTACACGGGACGGGTTTTGTATGGATTTAGACGTCGATCAGACCATCTAAGAGATCGAGCTCCCATCGGCCACCACGCCTCTGTAGAGCCATCGCTGTCTAGAGGGCAGGAGCACAGGGTCTGTACGATGGAGCAGGAAGAGGTGTAGGGTGAGGGAGGAGATGTGGGTGGCGCCATGGAGAGGGAGGAGAGCTGGCACCATGGAGAGAGAGGAAGAAGGCGAGGCCAACGATGGCGCGATGATTTCGAGCGAAAGATAGCGGCGGCGGCGGCTTCGATTGTTTGGGTTCCGGGAGGAGCAAGAACGATAGGGTCAGATGACATAAAGCAGTACATGTGGGCTGGGCCAGACAGCTCTTTTTCTTTTTCTCTCCTTTTTTTTCTTTATTTTTTTCTTTTTCTTTCCTGCTGCTAGCCTCTACTTTTCCTCTGCTAGGGTGCTACGGTAGCAAAACGTTTAGCCCATTTAAACTCCGTCTAAACACATGCAAACCATTTAAACACTAAATGATGGTTGACTGACTGTCTACCGTTTACCGTTTAGGAAAACAAAGTAATCCATATTAATATTACAAAAAATAAGGATACTTTTATTTGGAATCTACATAAAAATGGCATTTTCACCGTCTGCTCCATGTAAAAGCACATGATACAAGATGGAGTGGTATCTGTCAATAGTCCAATATGGAAGATCAAGATTCCATTGAAGATTAAAATTTTTCTTTGGTACCTCCATAAGAGTGTGATATTAACTAAAGATAATCTTTCTAGAACAAATTGGCAAGCTAGCTTCAAATGTTGTATTTGTAACTCTATGAAAAAAATTCAACACCTTTATTTTTATTGCCACTTTGCTAGATTCATTTGGAATACTGTGCATATCACCTTTGGAATTCAAACTCCTAGTAGCATGTCAAATATGTTTGATTCATGGCTTCATGGTGTTAGGCCATCACTTAAAAATCAAATTTTATTAGGTGCTATAGCTTGTTGTTGGGCAATATGATTGAATAGAGATAATATATTATTCAATGGAACTAAATTTAATACCTTTTTGCATGTCATTTTCAGGATCACATATTAGATCCATCAATTGTCGTTGCTACATAAGGAAAATAAGAGACCAAGCTTCAAGACCGGCTGCTTGTTGTTGGAGTCGGTTATTATGCAATTGTTTGCGAAATTTAGGTGGAACTCCAAGAATAAATTGAAGTTTAGACTTTGGTCTTTTCCTTTATCTAGCTGATGCTACTTTATATCAGTTTTAGCTCTTATTTGAAAACTGAGACTAAGTGCTACTATTGTAATGAACAGGACGTGTACCTTCTCCTGGGAAGGTAGAAGCTGGAACCTTATTCCATTATCTAAAAAAATGCACGTATAGACACTTGATTCCATTGATATTGTTGTAAACATTTATTATAATTATCTTTGGTGATTAGATTTTAATCACTAATCATTTTTTTTATCAAGATCAATTAGTTTAAAACTGAATAATATATGGACTTGCTAATCTTCAGCTAAAAGTTTGGGTAATTTTCAGTCACCTCCTTGAGCCATTAGATATAGATTCAATGGTTTATAGTTATTACACAAATAATCTTATAAAATAAAAATTAAAATATAAAATAATAAACTATTGATTGAAGGCTTTCATCTGATTGAAAACTAGAAAATATGAATAATATATGTTGATGTCCGTATCCACCTATGTACCAGAAACATGTATGTTCAATATATCTTGATGATAGAAAAAACATACAATCATATATAAGGATTAAAAGGTCATCAATTGATAACTAGTATCTAACAACCGCGAGGAAGCACCAACAATGAATAATGCGTAGGATTTCTCTTATTTCCACACTATAAGTAGTAAAAAATAGTATATTTTTCCTAATACTATATGTTAATTCACATATTTAAAATTATAGATTTGACTTCAAATAAGAATACTACAAAGTTATAACTCAAGAAATATCTATGCGAAAGATTACAAGTGGTGGATGGACCATGAATCATATTATATTGTCAAGCGCCTCCACACGACTACCACCAATGTGAAAGAGATGAAACGATATCAACTCGTCTGGTTGCCTTAGATATACATTTGCATATTGTATTAGATTTCTATTTTAGAAGTTTGTCTATCTTTATGTTGTTGTGAATGATTAACATCCTTTTTTATTAGTTTTTAATAAATAGTACATTTTTAATTATTTGAATGAGTTAATTTCATAAATGAATTGTAATTAATTTATCTGCATCAATGTATATATTATATGTGATTTAATTGGATTGCTACTTTTTCTTAATGGTTAAGAATGTGGACAGCAAAAAGATATAAATAAGGACTGAAAAGTCATTCACTTAGAGCCAAAATCTAAGTAGCAAAACACACACACAAACCTGTAGGGTTCTCTTTCATTCCCAATTAATTAAATTCAGTATTAAAAAATACTACAAGTGTTATAATATAAATGTTAAAATTTCCAAAAATATATAAATGCCTTCAGAAAACTTACCAAAAGAATTTGAAAATATCTAGACGCAAGATTGAAATGTTGTAAGGACTAGAAAAGGAATTATTGTTTGTGAAGGACTGGAAACTATATTTCAATTCTAGAAGGTCCTAAATGCATATTACAAAAGAATGGTAGAAGGTTTGGGTTTATTTGCTGTTTCGCAAAGGTTCTGGACGATTGCTCTTCTAGATCAGATGCTCTTTATCATTTACTGGAAAGATCGGACGTTGATGGAGGATGTGGTCTGGCTATTTTACAAGGAAATACATGCATTTTAGAGGTACAGAGATTAGTTGGTAAGAGGATCTCCACAAGTTATTTTAATTCACATATTTCGTACCTTTCAGGTGAAAGTTGTCAAAACTTTCAATCACTTAGAAAATAGTTGAAGTTGTACTAAATTTGTAATAGTATTTATGTTTATACGATTATATATGTTAGTAAGAGGACACAAAAAATCTGTTGACGTATAAACTATAACAAAGTTATTTTTTGTGAGCCGTTAGATCTAGATCCAAAGACTGAAAATGATGACTTAAAGCTGCCCAAACTTTGAATCAACTAAAAATTAGTTGGTCCCTTTAATCTCTATAATCTATTAATTGAGGTGCGGTCGTCCACTTCGTATCCACAAAATTAGAGATTGAATTCAAATCGGTTTCGTATCTTCTATATCAAGTATCAAATTTCAAAAATCATAACTCCCACGTCCTCCCATCGTTTTGGTTTTCAAATATGCAACGCAAAAATATTTATTCTAATTCGGACTCCTCTACATAGGTCCCTGTACGGAGCACATATCTCCTAGCTCCGTAGTCCAAATAATATGATCCATATATGTTTCGAAAAGGCCTTGACAAGATATACAACTTTTATGTTTTAACTTTTTTCATTAGAGTAAGTCTTCAATTTTAAAATTGCATTGCAATGTAGTGCTATTTTTAGACTCCGTAAATTGATTTTTTCTTCCGGATAAAGCTTGTAGAATATGGTAAAAAATAATGATAAAATTATTATTTTTGACATATAAAATGGTATACTAAGAAGAACCAACGGTAATATAAATATAATCTCTATAATCTATTAATTGAGGTGCGGTCGTCCACTTCGTATCCACAAAATTAGAGATTGAATTCAAATCGGTTTCGTATCTTCTATATCAAGTATCAAATTTCAAAAATCATAACTCCCACGTCCGGAGCTTAAATGAGACAAACTTGGACTCTGTCGCATAGCTCTCAAAACGTTCTACAACTTTGGTATTCAATGTAAGTTCAGATCCCACCGTTTTGGTTTTCAAATATGCAACGCAAAAATATTTATTCTGATTCGGACTCCTCTACATAGGTCCCTGTACGGAGCACATATCTCCTAGCTCCGTAGTCCAAATAATATGATCCATATATGTTTCGAAAAGGCCTTGATAAGATATACAACTTTTATGTTTTAACTTTTTTCATTAGAGTAAGTCTTCAATTTTAAAATTGCATTGCAATGTAGTGCTATTTTTAGACTCCGTAAATTGATTTTTTCTTCCGGATAAAGCTTGTAGAATATGGTAAAAAATAATGATAAAATTATTATTTTTGACATATAAAATGGTATACTAAGAAGCACCAACGGTAATATAAATATAATCTCTATAATCTATTAATTGAGGTGCGGTCGTCCACTTCATGTCCACAAAATTAGAGATTGAATCCAAATCGGTTTCGTATCTTCTATATCAAGTACCGAATTTTAAAAATTCATAACTCCCACGTTCGGAGCTCAAATGAGATAAATTCGAATTCTATCGCGTAGCTCTCAAAAAGTTCTACAACTTTGGTATTCAATGTAAGTTCAGATCCCGCTATTTTAGTTTTCAAATATGCAACGCAAAAATATTTATTCTGATTCGGACTCCTCTATGTAGGTCCCTGTGCAGAGCACATATCTCCTAGCTCCATAGTCCAAATAATATGATCCATATATGTTTCGAAAAGGCCTCAATGAGATATACAACTTATGTGTTTTAACTTTTTCCATTAGAGTAAGTCTTCAATTTCAAAATTGTATTGCAATACAGTGCTATTTCTAGACTCCGTGAATTGATTTTTCCTTCCGGATAAAGCTTCTAGAATATGGTAAAAAATAATGATAAAATTATTATTTTTGACATATAAAATAATATACTAAGAAGCACCAACGGTAATACAAATATAATCTCAACAATCTATTAATTGAGGTGCGGTCGTCCACTTCGTGTCCATAAAATTAGAGATTGAATCCAAATCGGTTTCGTATCTTCTATATCAAGTACCAAATTTCAAAACTCATAACTCCCACGTCCGGAGCTCAAATGAGACAAACTCGGACTCTGTCGTGTAGCTCTCAAAAAGTTCTACAACTTTGGTATTCAATGTAAGTTCAGATCCCGCCGTTTTGGTTTTCAAATATGCAACACAAAAATATTTGTTCTGATTCGGACTCCTCTACGTAGGTCCATGTGCGGAGCACATATCTCCTAGCTCCGTAGTCCAAATAATATGATCCATATATATTTCGAAAAGGCCTCAATGAGATATACAACTTTTGTGTTTTAACTTTTTCCATTAGAGAAAGTCTTCAATTTTAAAATTGTGTTGCAATACAGTGCTATTTCTAGATTCCGTGAATTGATTTTTCCTTCCGGATAAAACTTCTATAATATGATAAATAATAATGATAAAATTATTATTTTTGACATATAAAATGGTATACTAAGAAGCACCAACGATAATACAAATATAATCTTTCATGTAAAAATGTCAATAATATTGTATATATATAATAATTATATTGTGTAGATAATTTATATTTAAATTATAAAGAGTGTTTTATTTTTTAAGTTCGTAGCAACGCACAGACACTTTGCTAGTTTATTAAGAAATTAGGACAATCGACCATTTAAAACTTCTCTGTTCATGGTCATAAACATGCGCTATTTTGGAGGCATTTCTAATAGTAGTGAGTTCGAATCATAGATTATTTCACGCAATGGAAATCTGAATGATAATTGTATAATAGTCAGAAAGGACACGTACGACTAAAAGAGGTAGAAACCGATGCCATCTTTAGACATTTTTCTAGTACCAGTTTATCTCAGTGCTTGGGTAGAGAAGCCAATTTGTAGATAGCAACAATCTTCACTCCCTCTAGCATGGTGACCAAAATAAGTGAGATGTACAAATTGTTTCAGCAACATTATCCATTTCAGAGAGCCTGATATTGGGCATACGGGAATAGCCATTGGATATTACTGCTCTAGGTAGTTTTCTTTTTTGACAAGTCTGCTCTAGGTACTTGGGTTCATATAAGACAGTAGGGAGAACAATGTTTGCAGGATCGTGCAGACAAGTACAATAGCAGCAGCTATCACTGCTAAGGACAACCATGGGTTGCTGAAATGATTTTGCCACAACCAAGCAATCCACCTTTTCATACGGTTCTGGTAGTGCTCCTCTAGTTGCTGACACAAGGGCTTGAGGTAGTGATTTCCATTGATATCAAAATCAACATTTTTCCCAAGGTTGCCAACGATACTGGAGACATTTGCATCACAGCGCATGTGGTGAACAATAATTCCTCTCTGGGAGAGAAATGTGACATCATCAGGCGTACTGATAAGATGAGACATGAAAGCGACATATGCAATTAAATCATTTCCAAACTGAGGGCACGCTTGTTCAAAGGCAACAAAGTTCCGAAATAGAACGCAAGTAGTGTCATCAATAGGCAAGCACGGGATCACCAGTAGACCTCTATCAAAAGATATGTCCAGAAGAGAGTGTGGACCATGCTTACTATCCTCTCTCTTTTTTAATTGAACTCCTGCTTCATGATATTGGATTGCTCGGCGCCAGCGTTTCAACTGGTTTCCTTGTGCCAAGTGAAGTGCCTGGTTACTGAGATTTTCATGGCAGGACAACTCAAAGTACTTTCTACAATTATAGAAGAAAGAGTGTATATAAGTGTTTTGAATATATTCTCCCCCACGAGCAACATTTTGACTTGGCTTGAAATAAATGTGACATAAATGGAGCAAATGGTGAAAGTTTTAGGTCTGTCAGATTCATGAATAGCTCTAGGGAAGTATTGGATAATATCTTCTACGTACTTTGCAAAAGTTTCTGCTAATGGTGCATTTACTTCTTTCTTGTATCCAAGAATTTCGTAAATCAACTTGATAACAAAGAAAGGGATTTGATTTTCTAGAAGGAAAATGTAACGGGCAATATAACCAGCATACCATTGTCCCATTCGAGGATTACTGTACTGGGATATGTCACATGCTACATCACTTCGTATCTCAGATTGCATGGTACTATTTTGAACCCCATATGTTGTTTGCATTTCTGCTTGACTCGATAGCATATCTAAACATTCAGGCATTGAAGGAACGTCTCTAGCATTGTTGCTTCCTTGATATACTTCAGTTGGTAGCTGAGCAATTTCATTTGTTGCATAAAGTGAATGAAGCAGAAAACATCCATCAAGAAGTAGCATCTGTATAAAGCCACTGCTTTCAATATTGATATCATCTTGATAGCAGATTCTTACTCGTTCCTCTATTTTCATTATTTCTTTAAGGTAATCTTGCAATTCCTTTTGACGATTAATATTCAAGATGAGTTTCAGACACTTCCATTTTTCCTTTTCTGTGGCTAGAACAGATGAAGCAGAGCGATTGTATGGCCCAATGGACAGAATGATAGGTTCATAAGCTGCTGGGTCAACCTCACGAATTTGCTTGAAGACTGCGGATTAAGGGTGTTTTATGACCATGTGCATATACTTTATGATACGAATTGAGTCGACTTCGAATAGAACAGGCCATTTCATCCATGCTGAAGGTGGCAGAAGTACTACTTTGTCCATCCATAGTTGCTTGTTTACGCCCTGGAATGTGGTAGTCCTTATAATTATAATTATATAATAAGATAGGTAAAGTGAAAAAAAAATTTACCACAGTTCGAGTATCTCCAGTACCATGGGGCATAAAGAGAGGCATGTGCATTCAATGAATCACTCATGAACAGCATAAGATAAATTTATAGAACAGACACACAAGTTTTAACATTCCAAGTAAAATAAAGAGTACATGTGTATTCTGAAATTAATTAGTACATCTGAAACAGGGTACAAGTGGTACTTGGAGCTCATTCCGGAGAACTCTCTAAGAAAAAAAAATCGAGCAAGGAACTAGGTGGCATTTTATTAAAAAAGAAATAGACATATAAAATTCACGTCAAAGATGACATAAACCCGGGTGGTCAGGGTGTACATCCACACTCTTAGCCAAGGGAGCTAGGCTCAGTTCCATGAGAGAGTTCACTAAGAACAATTTTATATCTATCTAATACAATGAAGAACAGTTCTCCTGCGTTTAAAAAAAAAGAACAATTTTTTATTAATAAGAGGGAATTCGTTAAGTATCCCAAACCTAAAATATACATGCTTCTCTCCAGTTTCTAAAATGCAGTGCAAGAAGCAGCATATTGGATTACGGAATAAAAATTTTAGTTATCTCCTAGAATAATATTTTTGCAGGCAATCAGATATAATAATAATAATATTATAGAGTTTTGATTGGGAGAACCAATAACAGTACAACATGGACAAAGATTTAGAAAAAAGTACCAACCCTTCATAAAAAAATAAGATAAAATATAACTATTGAAACAACTTTTGTAACACAGCAAAGTAAATGTTCCAGAATATTAAATGATAACAATGACCTTCTGAAGTACTGATGAACTCATTACAAGACAGAAGTAATACCACTGAGGCAGTAAATAACTGCTGTTTGTTTTATCAAAGCTTTGTTCCGTGAATAAAATAGAATAATGGCAGAAACAATAAGTAGGCTATACCGTATCATTTGCACAGTCATTTGTTACAATTACGAAGGGTATAGCCATACTTGTGTGTTTGCAAGGCACTTTTGGTGTGCAGTGTTTTCAGCTTTTGGGTTACAAAGTGCAGTGCCTAAGCGCCGCGAGAGGAGCTTTGCTGATTGGTGGTGCAAGGCTGCCAAGCAAGCTGGACACTGTAATATGAGAAAGGGCATCAATAGTGCGATCATCCTGGGAGCCTGGACCTTGTGGAAAACAACGAACGGATGTGTCTTTGATGCTGTTTCACCAAATGTTCAGTCGGCCCTTTCTTTGTTCAAGGAAGAGGCTCACTGGTGGTGCTTGGCGGGGGCCAAGAAACTACAGGAACTGCCTTTAGATCGGATTGGAAGTGTAACTTAGGTGTCACTTTCACTAGGTCATGTGTGTTTCTTATCCGGTTATCTTGTAATCTTTGTGGTGGGTTTCTCCCCTAACCTCCAATGGGAGGCGAGGGGATTGGCTGTACTCTCTCTTCTCTATTAAATACAAAGATACGTAGCTCTCCTGAGTTTTCAAAAAAAAAAAGACACTATACACTGTGCTCCTATAAATTAAAGATCTAACAACTATTGAGTCATTGCAATGTTGTGGTTGATATCGTTTTCTTGAATTCAAAAAGCTTATTCTGTTCCCTGATATTAAAGATCTAAAGGATGTTCAGTCACTGAAAAATTGTGGTTGTTATCATTTTCCTGGATTCCAAAAGCATCAAGGCAATTTGCTTTTGACCTGAGCGGCCACAATGCTGGTGCTTAGTCGCTAGTTTACTAATCTTCACTAGGGGAAGCCCTTACTGTGAACATCAAGGCAATTTCATTGAAAATATGAAGATACACACTTTTCCAGAGTTTTTCTGCATTTCTTAGTCCATGGAATCTGGAGAGGCGAAATGCAGCATACAGGTGGGAAAACTACTGGTAAGTAAAACTTACAATAGAACTATGTGACCCAACCAGATGACATGGCTACATTAATTTTTCTATGATTTAGAAGAAGGCATTATAAAAAGAAGTATGAACATCAGTTTACTGCTCCAGAAATTTGCAAAAATGTCGCCATGCTGAAGAATGTGTCACTGATGAAGGTTATTTATTCTGTCTTTTTCTGAAGGAAAAACATATGCCCTTTGCAATGTTCTACTTGTTCTTCATCTCTGTAAATTGATCGCTATGGTAACCCAAATAAAACATCACTTCGTTAATCCTATGCCGAAAAAACAACGGATGCAGATCTTCGCAAATTTTGCATTGAACAATAAGGAGAAATAGATCGAATTTGAGGAAAGAAAGATCAAAACCTGGAATCAGAGGTGATGGAATTATGCACGGCTATAATCGAATATATGAATGTTATAAACCTCCATCGCGTCTTGGAAGTAGACTTTCGAAGGTGGATTTCTAGGATTAGGATATGACTACTGATTACGCCGCAGGCGAGTCGTCGGGCAAAACCAGGGACTTCTTTACACAGGTCTGCGCTTGTTACTCGGGCCTCGCAGATCCGGGCAATGCGAAACAAGCAGACCGCAGCGCGAGAGTAACAAAGAGAGCCCACGAAGGCCCAAACTCTTATTTTCGTCTTTATTTTATTCTTTGCTTTTCTTATTCAAAACTAGCAAAATACGTGAGCGTACGCAGGTGAATCTTTTTGGATTTGAGCACGCTATACCAGTATTTTCATCTGTTTCATTAGAAAAAGTAGTTTTATTCTATCTCCGTAACCTTGGTTAAGTGTAGTCATTAGTAATGACTCATTACACAACGACCCAAAGATAGACAAGGGGGCAATAAAAGCCCAGAAAGCAAAAATTAGAAAATAAAAAAAAAGCTCCCCTAACAATGGAAAAATGTTAGCCATCAATTCCAGGTTTCAAATAAGTGTTGCAATAATTTCAAAAAAAAAAGTGTTGGAACCCTAGAGAAGGTTAAAATAGCATTACTCCATGATAGCTCCATCAAGAAAACAATGTCATGACGATAATGGAACAATTTTTTTCACCTCGGACACAATATGATACAGTTGGCATGTGTCGTCAAAGATAGGTAATCACTACAGGAAACAGCTCCTTTGCCGTGTGCCGCCGTGTTTGACGTGTGTAATATATCAGACACACGGTAAAGGAGCTTTGTACCGTGAGCCCGTTACAAAACACACAGTACAACTTCAACACACGGTAAAGGACACGTTTGCCGTGTGTCACTTAGGAGGCACACGGCAAACACTAAGTTCGCCGTGTGCCCATCGATGTGGCACACGGCAAACTAATCGTGTTTGCCGTATGCCACAGGCAGGCACACGACAAATTTGGTGGTGTGACACCCTTTGCCGTGTGCTAAGGCATGGCACATGGCAAATATTTTTTTTTTCTTTCCCTTTTGCCCACCAAATTTTTTTAACTGGTATAACATTTACATGTTACTTATACAATAATATTTTATGAAATATTTCGTTATTTTAATTATTTCATACTAATTCAAATTTGAACTGCAAGTCCTTCAAATAATGCTATTTAGTACATACAAATTTGATATTTCATGCAATTGATTTCCAATCGAGTCTGTACCCAAGATGCAACAATAAAAATCCTGCATATTGTACATGAAATATATGAATTACCAATGGTTCAATTGAAAATAAATTTAATAAAAACATATGAAGTTTTAAAATTATAAAATTTATCCTGGCATCCTTATATGATATGTAGAGGCTATCATAAAGAGTAGAAAATATTTCGTGTAAGTTGTCTTGTATGTTACTCATAAATCGAAGAATCGTAAAAGAATTAAGTGTTCAATTGAAACCTCTAAGATTTTGAATACAAACGATGATTAGGTGAACTTTTCACTTCAATCAATTTTCTATAAGCTGATTATGGAATAAATAGTACATTGGAGAAATTTAAATATTTTTATACAATTTGTAACAAATTACAATTTTTTTAGCAAAAGGGCTGTAAAATCTTTGCCGTGTGCCTGCCTACATGGCACACGGCAAAGTGGCAATTTGCCATGTGGGACAACAGGGCACACGGTATAGATAGTGGGTCAACTCTATTTGTCGTATGCCTGCTTATACGGCACACGGCAAAGCCTTCGGGTATATCCTGATCTAGATCGGGACTTGGCCATTTTTTTTGTTCTTCCCCCCCCCCCCAGATGCGCCTCGATCTGCGCTGGCCCTCCCTACTCACCACGCCTCCTCGGCCCTCCCCGCTCGCCACGTCGGCCCTCCCCTCTCCTCGCTCGCCGCGCCGGCCCTCCCCTCCACCACGCCTCCTCCGCCATCGCTACCACGCTGGCCCTCAAGGCTCCCCTCCGCCGCACCAGGCCTCGGCCCTCCCCTCCGCCGCGCCTCCTCCGCCATCGCCACCATGCTGGCCCTCGGCGCTCCTCACCGCCGCGCCGGGCCTCCTCTCCGCCACGCCAGCCCTCCGCCTTAGCCCTCCCCTCCGCCGCACCGACTCTCCGCCTCGGTCCTCCCCTCCCTTCCGCGCTGGCCCTCCGCGTCTCCACCGGGTCCTCGCGTCGGGTGCTGCCGTGCCGGGCCTTGGCCCTCCCCTCCATTGCCCCGACCCAACACTGCCGTGCCGCCGTCGTCCCCTCGTTGCAGTGCTGCCTCTCCCTAGCCAGAGCATTACCTCCTCCTCGCCGGAGTGCCGACACGGCTGTGAACTAAGGTAAGTAGTGTTAATTAGTGTTAACTAGTTTTAGTGTTAATTAATTTTAGTATTGAATAGTGTTAATTAATTAATTGTAGTACAATTGTTGATTAGTTGTAGTAATAATTTTAGTGCAGTAGCGTAGTGTTAGGGTTAGCTTAGTGTTAAGCTTAGTGTTAGTGCTATTTTAGTGTTAGTGTTAGCTTATTTTTAGTAATAATATAAGTGTTAATTAATTGTAGTTATAATTAACATTTTATCTTATACATACAGTCTTCATGCCTGTTAGAAACAAAATTCATGACATCATTTTTTTTCTGAATTTGGTGAATATGAAACGCGACCATCGATCCGTGAGGATTGTTGTTGGTCATCGCGCCATGTGTGTGTGGTTCCCGGCCATCACGCTGTGTGTGTTTTGCAGGTTTTGGAAAACTCTCCGATCAGGGGAGGTGCTGTTGAACATTTTAATTGACAATATTCTGTTGATTCTTATGTAGGAGAGGCGGTTACCGTGGCCCTGATGCCCCATCGTTCACCGCACCATTGTTGCATCATCGATCCCTAGGTGAGCACATCAGTAACACCCCTTTGCATTTTTCCCTACCCCACACGAATTTGATACCCTACTGAAACAGGGTGCAGGGAATGGAATGCCAGATTTCATTTCCTGGTTCAAACAAAAGGTACTTTTCCAATTTATATCAAACTTAGTTTGACTATAGAAGTAGCGAGCAATTAATTAACTTTCCTGCTCTGACTTGCAAGGACATATTGATACGTCCATAAGTGCCGAGTTGAGACAAGTTGTGGCTGGCTTTAGCTATAGGGTCAAGTGCTTTAACGGTTATGACGTTAACGGATACCGCTTTCACATAAGAAGCTATGAGGATTTCTACAGATGCGAGCCGGAGTTTTTACACCAGGCCTTGATGGGGTCGAGTATTATGGAATACTTGAAGAGATATACCAACTCTTGTTTCATGGTTCAAAACCTCTTACTCTAATCATTTTCAAATGCCGTTGGTTTGACCCGCAAGTTGTGAGGCGGATGCCTCAAGTTGGGATTGTTGAAATTCAACAATCCTCTGTCTCACCCGAAGACGATGTCTATATCGTGGCTCAATAGGCCACACAAGTTTATTTTATCTCGTACCCGTGCCAGAAGGATAATCTCAAAGGTTGGGATGTTGTGTACAAGGTAAGGCCACACGCTAAACTACCTCTCCCAAATGATGCCCATTACACCATAAACCCAAACACATATCACGAAGATGAGTTCTTTCAAGATGATGGGCTAGAAGGAACTTTTAAGATAGGCTTAACCGAAATGTTCGTAATGGAAGTAGACAATGAGGATGTTGTAGATGAGATTGATAATGAAGATGACTTACGTGAACTTGAGCGATTACATTTGGGCATTGATGACAACCATACTCCTGCTAATCCCGATGTTGATATCGACATGGGGACAAGTGATGATGAGGATTATGATCCAGCCGTTCCCATTATTTCTAGATGAACATGTATGAATTTTATTTGCTCATTGTTATTGTTATTTATAGATAAACATTTATAATACTTTAATATTTTAAATTCTATTTTATGTACTCTTTTATCATATGCTGATTGTTTTCTTATTTTTCATTGCAGGTGGTGAGTTGACAAATATGGTGGGTGGTGGCGGCTTGGTGAGGTCAGTGGCGTCGTTGTACAAGAAGGCCATGCTAGGGAAAAGAGGGAGGCCCAATGCAGCTAAGGACTCCGGGAGCGGTCGAGGGAGACGTGGAGGCGGTCAAGGGAATGGGAAGGGTGGAGGAGGAGGTCGAGGGAGAGCGAGAGCAAGGGAGCCCTCACCTGTAGTTGAGTAGTCCTCGTCCTCCTCCTCCTCCTCATCATCATCGGAGGAGGAGCAGCAGCAGCAGCACAAGGAGGAGGAGGAGGAGGAGGAGGAGGCGGAGGCAGAGCAAGAGGAGGGGGGGGGGGAGGAGCAGGAGACAGGGGGGTTCCACTTCCTCCGCATCGTCAGAGGTGTGGTTGAGAGGTCCTTCAGAGCTTTCAAAGTGACCAATACTTGTTGCCAGACGACCTTTGATTTGACCCGATCCGCCTAAGTATTTTACATGCTATGATAACCTGTTCATGATTCATAGAGAAGCATAATAGAACTTACTAATTTTTCTTGATCACTTATGCAGGAGTTGGGTAGTGCTCGCTCCAGGAGATCACGATCGCCATGACAATGGCATCCTAGGTCTTTAGATAAAGACACACTTTCCAGACATAGTTTCTTATGCCAGAGAGCGCAAGCTGGCCTATTAGTGGAAGCTCTACTTTTTCGCTGAGGATGAGTATGATCGGGATGGCAGGATCTTCGACAACAAGGCAGAACGTGTGCTCGGGGAGCTGTGGGTAAGTCTTTCTCGAACTGCATTGCTCAATACATCGTATTTATATGACACTTTTGAAATCATGATGTTACAGATCGAATCTATTTGCAGGATTTCTACAGATGCGAGCCGAGATACGAGGACAAAGAAAAGATGGTAGCTTACAATGCATGTCCTAAGCTCGTGAGGGACATGTTTTACGAGGCACATATCCAGGTTGTGATTGTGTACCTCTCCCAACACCTTAAAGTTAAGATCACCATAACTCAAGCGAGGAACATGAAGCTTACTAGAGATGAATAGATGCAGGTAAAATGTAGAATAGTAATATCATTATTTTTATAACATTAAGTATTTTTTACTTTGGTCTTCTTAATTATATGTCATGTACTTGATGATGTGTAATGTGTAGGTGCCTGCATGGTGGTGTGCTACCAATGCGCGTGCAAGTGGTGTGCAGAGGGCTGGGAGGAGACCCAAAATGCTTGTCGGGAGCGTCGTTTGCTGATGCCAGGTCCAGCACACCATCAAGGGAATCTTTCCCTTAAGCAGTACGTGGCGAGATGGGTATGGGAATTCATTTATTTGTTCTAACTCTCAATACTGTATAATCTCTAATCATCCTTCTATATTGTTTTGCAGTCGGTGTCACATGATGGTCGCTCTTGCACCAAGTTCGAGGCATTCGCTATGGCTCGCCAGGGCAAGGACACGGCACCCGACGTCTAGTACAACCTAGAGGCCCCCTCCATGGCGTACTGCAATTCCTCCGTGCACACCCGCCTCACGGAGTACACCTCGATGGGAAGGGAGATCCATGTGCCTGAGTGGGATCCTAGCGCTCATGATCTTGATGGGGAAGTCGTGATGAGGGTGGGAGGAGGAAGGAAGCATGGGCGGTACTGGATTGGAGAAGGCACGCTCGACATGGCGACTACGCCCACTCTCTCCGCGATACGAGCGAGGAGCACAAGCTCAAGCCCAGCTATACGCCCTTGACCGAACACTATACAGTCCCATGTGGAGGCACTTCAGGTAATTTTAGTTATATTCATCGTTGATTTACTAGTTTTGCACATGACTTTTTTGCATTGCAATAATGAGATCAAATGTTATAGGCCCAGTTCGCTGCAGAGAGGAAGGCAAGGGAGGAGGTGGAATAGCATGTCGGGAGGCTCGGACAGCAGCAGCAGCAATTGACTCAGTGGATGGCATCCTTTGGCCAGAGATTAGGTACAACCCTGCCGCTGATGCCGTCATTTCCTCTATCTCCTCAGCCACCTACTCCGGCTAGTACTCCTGTGAGTTTGAATGTTTTAGTTTTTGTTTTGCCCATAGTAGAGCAATCATTACAATGAACAAACTCAATACTAGAGACTTACTTAGAATATTAGAGCATTCACGTATTGAAAGACTAATCAGTAATTCACATTTCTTATTTGTGCAGAATCAATCGGCGGGATCGAGTGCATGGAGTCAATGGCCTGAGGGGAATCAAGATCAGGACTTGTTGCCAGCGCAAGGCTTTCATCGTCAGTGAACTTTCTATCTTAATATTTTTCTTGTTTGAGTTTGTGAACCGTATCGGACACTATGTGAATGATTATTATGTTTATGAAGCACCTATATGATGGTTATTGTGAAACATTTGTGTTGAGAATCTCCGTGATGATATTTGTGTGCCTGTGATGATATTTGAATGATTGTAATGATATTTGAATGCCTGTGATCATATATGTTGCATATTGGATTTTTTTTGGTCCGGGGATAGCCAATTTCAATATGGTGCTGTTGTATTGTTGAGGCTTTGCCGTGTGCCTTGGTCATGGCACATGGCAAAGGTGGCAGTTCCTAGTTAACTGGGAGCCATCTTTGCCGTGAGCCATGACCAAGGCACACGACAAAGATTAAGCCTTTGTCGTCTGCCTCGCTTATGGCTCACGTCAAAGATGACATGCTTTGCCGTGGGTCGACCGTCGAGCACACGGCAAAGAATGCCGTTACCGAACGGGGAAGGAAACTGCACCTTTTTTTTGCCATCGGCTAACCTAGGCACATGACAAAGTCTTTGCCGTGTGCCCGACAGAAAGCTCACGGCAAAGATGCATTTGCCGTTAGGTATTTTGCCGTGAGGCTGTTGCCGTGTGTTACCCAAGGCAATACCTTTGCCGTAGGTATTCCCAGCCTTGCCGTGTGCCTGGGGCACACGGCAAATAGGCTGTTTCCCGTAGTGAATCTTGTAGTGTGAAGTGCACAAAATACTGAAGCAACTTTTGAGTTATTGAAAAATATCCAATAATCAAAATTAATCTTGTCCCTCAACATAAAAGGGCATAATGACATCTGAATCTTCCGATTTGTCAAACTAAACTAAACAAGCTCCATATTTTGCTAAATTTCTCCCATTCGCCGAGTGATACATCACCAAATTAATAACGACATCCACAATACCGAATCATCCTTAATCCAAGTGATTTATCATAAAATTCAATTGACATAGCCCCCAAGATTGGTGATGTATCAATTGTAGTAATATAGTACAAAAATACAGCCCCCAAGATTGGTGCCAAGATAATCCGAGTAATTTTATCACAAAATATCAAAAGGTACAATTTCCAAGGTTGAAATTGCAACAATCGGAGTGATTATTCACGAAATCTGGAAAAGTACAATTTCCAAAATTGAAATAGTAACGGTCCGAGTGATTTATCACTAACATTAACATTGGCAACATCCGAGGTTATCGCTTGAAAATAATCTTGATAGCATAATAAATGCACGTACTGATTAACATAACTGGACTTAACAGGCTACAAGAAGCCTCGGCCCACTAGGTTATCTATCCATTATAAAAGTGCCGCCGAATAGTCGCATCCCTTCGTCTTCATTTTGCCGCCGCCGCCATCTTGCGCACACAAACCCTAGATCTCGGGCCTCCATTTCGCCACCACCTCCATCTTGTGCCCACAAACCCTAGATCCCGGGCCTCCATTTCTATCCAAAAACTCCACGCAACCGCTGTCCACTGTACTAAAACAAGAGCGATGGCCCCGAAGCCCACCCGTCAAAGCGCTAAGTCTCAATCTGAGAGGCAATCTTCTCCTGCAAAGGGCGAAGAAGAAGATATAGTCTTTGACATCCCTGCCAGCATCAAGGACTTCCCCGCGTCAGCCATGGATTCTGAGAAGATCAATAGATTGGTGATTGATGGCGTGTTGTAGGATCAACAGACCGGAGGATGGATCGAGGCCATAGGTCAGAGATTTCCCCAACCTCCCGTCGACCAAATCACGATTTTCTCCTCCTTTTTCTATCATGGATTTGGGATCCCATGTTGCGACTTCTTTTGGGGACTTCTTTTCTTTTATGGCATCAACCTTGTCAATCTAAATCCAAATTCCATATTACATATTGCCATATTTATTCATCTATGTGAAGTGTTCTTGGGTATCTATCCCCATTTCGATACCTTCAAGGAACTGCTTGTATTGAAGTCAAACAACAGTAATGTCATAGGAGGTGCTGGATTACAATTAAGGAATAAATCCAAGTATATTGATCTGCCACTTCTATCAACCAACAAGGGGTGGGACACGGACTGGTTTTACCATGGAAACCATGCTCCATCTTCGTCAGAAACGACAGCCGATATCCCCAAGCCACGACCCGAGTGGTCAGCAAAGGCTCATCCAAATAAGAAGTCTCAGGTTGATGCTATATTAAAGCATATTGCTTATCTCAAGTCTAAAGGATATACCGACGTACACGTTGCCGTAAGCTTCATATATCGCCGCGTGCAGCCTATCAAGAAACGCCATGTTTCAGGATGGAAATTTCAATTAGGCTCAGACCCCACAATGGAAGTGCCAGAAATATTGTCAGAGAGGGAATTGACATTGCGTCTAGAGAACATATTTGCATCACTTCTTGGTTGGACTCCAGGGAGTGCAAAATCTGGACATCATTCCGAGATTGATAGAAGTACAGTAAGTTATCCACCTCGTTGCTTGAATAATTAACACCTCTTTCATTATGTTTAGTAATGAATTATACATGACATATGTTGCAGAACCTTGATATATATGTGTCCAATCCACCACTACCACCGACACCATGAAAGAAATCTCCCACTAAACCATCATCCTCCAAGTGCCACAAGGCGCACATTGAAGACTCTGATGAAGAAGAATCTCTAGCTGAAAGAATTGCTAGACTCCAAGAAGAAGCGAAGAAGAAGACTTCAGAGAAGACCTCCACCACTCGGCAAACCATGAATGCAAGCGAAAAAGAGCAAGCTCATCCAAGTGAGTCAAGCAAGACCAACCCCGTTAGGGAGGCATCAGACACAACGGACATTCCAAGGCCAACTAGCCCCCCCCCCCCCCGAAGGTGTCAGGCTTAAAATTTAAGCACTGCACAAGGTAAACAAAACAATGTAGCTTAATGCGCAGCTTTTCAATAAACAATTGTGTAATCTCTATTATCTTGACAGGTCGACCGGGGGAACGTCATTTGAGGAAATCCTGGTGCAAAGTTCAGTTCCTGAGAAAAATTAGGATACACCACCTGTCAGGTCATCCAGAGATGATGTCCCAGGCCACTTGGCAGAGAAGCCGATTAATTTAAAGAATGCACCCGAATCCACTCGGCCAGAAGCTAGTCAGGCTGAGTCACCTAATGTCCTAGACCTGAATACGTCTGATATGGCAGCAGGTGCTAATACTCCTGCCTCCATCAAACCCGAAGAGCCATCACTGGTATTTGAAACAATGCCAGAACCAACATATGAGTATCCAATCGGTTTGAAGGAAAATGTCACGCCTCCCATTCACCGAGTGGGAAAAGATGGTGCTCCGAAACAGCCCACGCTAACTAGGTCAGTATATCATATTGGCCGATTCACCATCACCGGATTTGATGAGTCGGCAGAACAAGTGGAGTTGAAAAATTTTGAAGAACATACTGAAAAAGCCTACCATTCCTTCTAGGTATTCCTCCCTTCTTGAAAAATAATGTCGATAATAGTAATCACCAAACCTGGTTGTGAAGTTTCAACCATATAACTCGCCATCATTGCAGGCTCTGAAAACTCATATGGCCAACAAAAGTAAGCTTCTGCAACTTGTCGAGAGGCATTGTGCCAAAGCCGTAGATTTAGAAGATCAGCTTGCCAAAGAGAGACTGGAAGTCGGGTACTTATCAGTCGATCTAAAAGCCCGTTCATCTCAAGTTGATGAACTTCAGTTTGAGCTACAAGGTACGAGATCCACAAAGCCTATACCTCGCATGCTATCTCTGGAATATGAATATCTGACCTCTTCCATACAGAGGTATCGCGAACGTTGGAAGTGAAGCAAAAACAAGATGCCCAGTCGGCCGCTCAAATTGCAAGTGTGGAAGGCCGTATAAAAGAATTAGAGTCGTCTGCGCAAGCTATTGAAGCTTTGAAAACCGAGAACCAGGGATTAAAAAGGTAACTCCAGGACTCAGAAGAGATCAAAAATAATTTTGAAAAGCTGAAAGACGACTGCAAGATAATGCAAGAATCCCTAACTTCTTAGAAGAAAAGGGTTGAAGGTAAAAATCACTATACCTATACATATGGAAATACAACTGTAAACTAAAATGTTTATAACTAACAGATGCTGAAGGAACAATAAAAAGCTGAAAAGATCTTCAAAAAGGCTGTAGATGAGCTAAACCAATTCCAAAAAGCCTTCAAAGAAGTTAAAAAGCTTAAGGAAGAATACAAGGAAAAGGTTGCCACCCTCAAAGCTGAAAAATTAGATGCTAAGAAACGCCTAAGAGGTAAGTGTTGTTAGCATAATACCTTTATTCCCAAGTTTATATATACCTAGGTATATGTAATTGTTGTACTTCTGTAGGGTCAAAAAGGTCCTATGAGCTTTTGCAGAAGAAATTTATAGAGGGTGATGAAAACCTTCGATGGTCTCTTACAGCTCTTCAGAAAGATGCAGAGGTGGTCGCCCAGTACGTGTACCCTGAAGAAAAACCACCTCGGTGCCGAGATCTAATGACTAGGCTACAAGGGGCACCCGGCCGATTAAAAGAACATGCTCGACATGTTGCAGAGCTAGCCGGCGCACAAGTCCTAGCAATAGCAAAATCTCAAATCCCCAGCATAGAGCTAGATGTGGTTGTAGAAGGTTTCCACGAAGATCTCTCTGACGAGCAATGTGAAGCCCTAGTGGCTAAGGTGCAAAAAACGGCACATGTATTAGCCGACCAAATAGAGCTAGATCCCTTACCCAAAGTGTAAGGAGTTGTAAAGCTTAAAATACTGTATTACATCTCTGTTGCGGTAATATAACTAAGGTTCGATAGACCGCTAAGGTCTAGATTCATTACCAGTATTGTAATGAATTCTTGGGTCACACTGCTTTGTATATGTATTGATGTGGACAAGGGTTCCTGATCTTCCGATAGGTTCTGATAATCTTGATTAAGGCGAAGGCGATACACAAATCGATCCGGCTTCCGAACGACACGTTCTGAACCCCGCAATCGCAGCACAACGTCTCCTCTGGTTATCAACCGTTCAAGAACGATTGACCTTACCGAGAAGGCTTATCCTTGCCTGCAAATCAAGAACACAAGCAAGAACAAAGAAGAATGCAACCAAATTTGCAAGTATACAATGAATCTCACAAGTTGGGGTCTCACAAACCGATCAAACGGTAAAACTGTTATCAACAGAATAATCTAAGCAAAACCCAAACCCTAATAAAGACGCGGCAGCTGTATATGAGGACCCTAGGGTCGTGCAAGACCCCCTGGACGCAGCCCTAAGTGGGCTCAACTCGATACATGGCCCAAAGACCGATTACGGTGTCGCAGCACCAGGACAGATTCTGTACATCGACTTGTTTTGACGATTGCCGATGGCTCGCGATGAATTTTGATATGGGACCAGTTGGGTTGGAATGATCTTTTCGTTATGTTTTCAAGCATATGTAGAACATCCAAATCCGAGTCCGTATGCGTCCTGGGCGTCCGTTTTAGTGCAAACTGGTCCTGGGCTCCGAAACAGACTCGAAGTCAGTTTTGGATTGGGCTTCCACCTTGGCTTGGACGTCCTTGCTGGCCCATCACGCCTCCAATCACCTCCTCAGCTATATCATCATCATCTCCATGGTTCCTAACTATAATTAAATCATTAGGTAGCAATCTATTCTCAAAATCACATAAACAAAACATTAGAAACAAAGTCACCTGTAAATTCAGGTGATGCACATGAACTTTCATCTTAGTTGGAGGAGTGTTGCGTGTATCCATAGGTGTGATGTTCTCATCATTCTCCCCCTTTTGAATTAGAGTCGTCCTCGACTCGATCCCATCTCTTTCTCCGAATATTTATCTCAAATCTGAAATATGAAATATAGAACTATTCCCAAACTTGGGATGCACCTTATGTTTATATGCGTTATAAAAATTATCATTAGAATGTGAAACTACAGTAGAAGACATGTCACACAACTGAACAAAATCTTTGAAAAATTGGCCAGTAGTATGAACATCATCCTCACTCTTATTACAAGTTAGAAAATGTGTGATCTTAGAAACAGTAGAAAAACTTGACATGACATGACAATTTTTATTGCAGTTTTCTAGTGTCTCATTGAGTTGCACAACACAAGGAGGTTTCAATATTGAAGAAATATAAACTCTATGCACCATAAACAAACCTCTATTATCATAATAGCCAATAGCATGAATATTATTTCTTGTCAATAAAGGAAATTCAGTTTGAGAAAAGATTTTCTTCTCAACGGCATTTAGATCACAAAGAACATCAAATTCAATATAACCCAAAGTGTTTAGAGAAGTCAACAATTTTTGCTCATCCTTTTCACATGTAACTAAAATCAAATGTTTTATTTCAACACCATTAGGCAAATCATAAGCAAAAGTATCAAGCTCATTCATTTGTTGTGGCAAAGGTATAAGTGAAGCATTGGCACACAACTCCTCTTTATCACAAGGACCAATAGATAAATCAACTTGTAACAAAGAAACATCATCATAAGGTTCCAATACAGCAAGATTATTGGAACAATTCATCACATCAAGAAAGCTTTTACCTGAAGCAACAACATGTTCTTTATCTTTCCCACTATCATCTTCTTTATGTAGATGTTCAAATGTATTAGTTGCAACAAGAGGCAAAGAAATATGTTCATCCTCTAGTAATTCAGATTTTGATGGAAGTGTTGCAACATTTGAAATAGCCCATTCTATCCTAAATGGTTCATTCTTTCTTCTCTCAAATCTTTGTTGGTCCTCTTCTAAAATTTCAGCAGCTGTCATAGGTTTAAGAGTAACCCTTCTACCATTGTATTTAAATGAGTAGCTATTAGCAATGGCATTATGTGAAACATTATTTGTAGAAATCCAAGGTTTACCTAATACCACATGACATGCTTGCATAGGTACTATATCAAATTCTGCACTATCCTTGTAAGAACCAATAAAAAATTCAATGCGTGCAATTTGATCTACCTTTATCTTACCACATGAATTTACCCATTGGATGTAGTATGGACATGGATGTGGTTGTGTGATCAAGCCAAGCTTCTCGACCAACTCCAAGCTTGCAATGTTGTGGCTACTCTCTCCATCAATGATGACACGACAACGTCGATCCTTCACAACAAAGTGAGTCTGGAATAAATTGTTCAATTGATTTTGCTCTACCTTCTCCATTTGAGAACTGAACACTCGTTGTGCTACAACACTCTTATCATCATGAGATGCCATCAATTCATTCCCATGAGTATTGGAACTTGTCATTGTTAGTAGCAAACAAGAAAACACACAAGAGTATATTTTCCTATCACTACTATATAATAACGGTGGAAACTCTCAACAAGAAAATGGAAGCATCTCACCAAGCCCTTACAAAGTTCTTAATTACAGCAAGCAAAGGATACCTTGGAGAGTGTGAACTGACAATTGCGAGAGTCAAAAATTTGTGCCTGTTCAGAAGGATATATATGGAGCTTGGATAGGCAATATTAGGTAGCAAGGATTAGCAAGATCTCAATTCAGAAATTGCAAAACTGAATAATAGTCCCAAGCTAGTCTATGTCACCGGCCTAAACTTGTCTTGGACCTAGTTCAAGCAAGCAAGGGAATGACTTAACAAAGAATGCAAAGGCTGCAAGCAATTCTGAATTTTTATCTTTGCCTTTTTCTACTTCTCTTTTTTGTGCGGCTTTTTCCTCTTGTGCACTTTTGCCTTTTTCTTTTCTTTTCTTGTGAATCAGAACTGCAGCAAGGTATTAGTACTAGAAAAAAAAAGGAAAATATATTCTAGCATAAGCAATATTATGATCTGAATATGATAGTCACAGAGATAGATAATATATTATTCCAAAACTCTCAATATGTGCAACAAACTGAATTTTTTTTTCTCTTGATTCTCTATGAACAAGGACATGCACCACTCAACCAAGATCAAAGAACAAGTACTAGACCAGCAATACAATGACCTTGTAGGGACTAAAATTCAGAGAAGCAAACTAAACTGAAAATTACATAGCACAAGGGGGATATAGGACAGCGGAAACACGACGAACAAATATTTTTGTATGGTAGTTTTCTGGAGTTTAGGACTGAACAAAATAATAGAGATAAGGGTGAACCTAACGGTGTACCTGAAGCTCTGATACCACTTGATGTGGACAAGGGTTCCTGATCTTCCGATAGGTTCTGATAATCTTGATTAAAGCGGAGGCGATACACAAATCGATCCGGCTTCCGAACGACATGTTATGAACCCCGCAATCGCAGCACAACGTCTCCTCTGGTTATCAACCGTTCAAGAATGATTGACCTTGCCGAGAAGGCTTATCTTTGCCTGCAAATCAAGAACACAAGCAAGAACAAAGAAGAATGCAACCAAATTTGCAAGTATACGATGAATCTCACAAGTTGGGGTCTCACAAACCGATCAAACGGCAAAACTGTTATCAACAGAATAATCTAAGCAAAACCCAAACCCTAATGAAGAGGCGGCAGCTGTATATGAGGACCCTAGGGTCGTGCAAGACCCCCTGGATGCAGCCCTAAGTGGGCTCAACTCGATACATGGCCCAAAGATCGATTATGGTGTCGCAGCACCAGGACAGATTCTGTACATCGACTTGTTTCGACGATTGCCGACGGCTCGCGACGAATTTTGATATGGGACCAGTTGGGTTGGAAAGATATTTTCGTTATGTTTTCAGGCATATGTAGAACGTCCAAATCCGAGTCCGTATGTGTCCTGGGCGTCCGTTTTAGTGCAAACTGGTCCTGGGCTCCGAAACAGACTCGAAGTCGGTTTTGGATTGGGCTTCCACCTTGGCTTGGACGTCCTTGCTGGCCCATCACACCTCCAATCACCTCCTCAGCTATATCATCATCATCTCCATGGTTCCTAACTATAATTAAATCATTAGGTAGCAATCTATTCTCAAAATCACATAAACAAAACATTAGAAACGAAGTCACCTGTAAATTCAGGTGATGCACATGAACTTTCATCTTAGTTGGAGGAGTGTTACGTGTATCCATAGGTGTGATGTTCTCATCATGTATTGTATGAACTCATGTTAAACACTCACAACCAATACACAACTCATGTCAGCCCTCTAAACAACGCTCCCAATAATCGATATGAACCATGGAGACTAAGAACTCACTCGGTCAAGCATATGCGAATTGGGAGAATTGCCTTGGTCCCTAACAGATGGTAAGAACCCTGGGGACTAAGTAACCCACTTGGTCGACATGTGCGAGTTAGGGTGATACCAAGTATCAGAATTTGAGCCATGACTTAAACAATAACAACAATTATTCATAGAAATCATAAATTGCAAAACCAGATATCATGACCATAATATATATATATATATGTTCAGTAATAAAATAAAATAGAGTTACAATAAACTATAAATATTAGGCATAAAGACGACATAGTTGTGAAATGTTCCAGGAACTTTGAAGGTCCGACCCGTCCTCATGCATCAATCGATAGGCGCCTGGCTGAGTGATTTCCTTTACAATAAAAGGTCCTTCCCATGGAGCCGACAGCTTGTGCTTACCGACCTTAGACTGAACTTGCTTCAAAACCAAGTCGCCGACAGAAAAACCTTGTGCTCGAACGTTTTTGTCGTGATAACATCGCAAGCTTTGCTGGTACTTTGCCGACCGAATTAAGGTGGCATCTCGCTGCTCCTCTAACAATAACAAGTCGTCACACCTATGGTCATTGGAGGTTTTTTCTTCATACGCTACCACATGTGGGGAGGCGAACAAAATCTCACTTGGTAGCATGGCTTCCGAGCCATAAAACAAAGAAAAAGGGGAGTGCCCGGTGGCATGACTTACGTTGGTTCTAAGACCCCACAACACAGATGGCAATTCTCGAACCCACCGTCGAGCGTACTTTTCCAACCGATCAAATATATGAGGCTTAATTCCAGAAAGCAGGAGGCCGTTTGCCCTCTCAACTTGGCTGTTGCTCTATGGATGGGCGGCCGAGGCATAGCCAATCTTAAAGCCGACTCGGCCCACAAACTCTTTGAACTCCTCTGCTGTGAATTGAGTATCGTTGTCAGTGATGATCTTCTGTGGGGCACCGAACCGAGTGAATATTTTGTTCATGAACTCGATGGCCTTTTTTGCTGAAATCTTACCGACTGGCTTTGCTTCAATCCATTTAGAGAACTTGTCCACTGCTATGAAAAGGTGAGTAAAACCCCTTTGAGCCTTCATGAAGGGTCCAACAATATCTAAGCCCCATACTGAAAACAGCCAAGTTATTGGGATATTTTGAAGCTCTGTGGTAGGTACATGCATTTGGCGTGCAAAGAACTGACATCCTTCACACTTTTGGACGATTTACTTGGCATCAGCACCCACAGTCGGCCAGTAAAACCCCTGCCTCATTGCTTTGGCCGTAATTGTTGATGGGCCTGCGTGATTTCCACATATGCCAGCATGGATATTTCCTAATATAACTCTGCCCTCATCTTGTGACAAGCATTTCATCAGTACCCCATATGGGCTTTGCTTGTACAAGAGATGGTCGACTATACAATAAGATCGAGACTTGCGAATGATTCGAAGGGCTTCGTCTTTGTCGTGCGGTAGTGTGCCACGATCCAAATACTCAATGAAGTAAGTGCGCCAATCTACCTCAATGACAGCTACCTACGGTGCTGCTCCCTCCTTTAGTGCTGACTGCTCCATAGTTTGCTGGGTTAGTACAGATGGCTTATGAAGATCATCGAGGAATACTCCATCAGGTATTTTAGATCTACTAGACCCAAGTTTGGCCAGTTCGTCCGCCTCTTCGTTATACTTGCGCAGGACATGTTTATACTCGATGCCATCAAACTTGTCTTCGAGCTTCCGAACTTCAGTGCAATAGGCTGTCATGCTTTCGTGGGAACAACACCACTCCTTTGTTACTTGATTTATTACTAGCGCCGAGTCGCCAGAAATGCTTATTCTTTGGACACCGAGTGAGATAGCTGTCCGAAGTCCATGTAATAGCGCCTCATACTCTGCGGCGTTGTTAGACGCGCGGAAGTGCATTCGAAGAACATACCGCAACTTGGCTCCATCAGGAGATGTCAATATGACCCCTGCTCTGGCACCTTCCAGTTGTAAGGAACCGTCAAACGCCATTATACAATAGCTTAATTCTTGCGGGTTGGGCGGTAACTCACATTCTGTCCACTGGGCAACAAAGTCCAACAAAGCTTGATGTTTAATCGAGTCACGTGACTTAAAGGTGATATCATATGATCCAAGCTCGACGGCCCATTTGGCAATTTTCCCAGTGGCCTTTCTGTTGTGAAGCAATTCGCCTAGGTTGAACGACGTGTGGACCTCAATTGGATGATCCTCAAAGTAATGTTTCAACTTCCGAGATGTCATCAGTAATGCATAAATTAATTTCTAAAGCTGGAAATATCGTACCTTGGATTACGATAAGACCTCACAAATGAAATAAACTGGTCGTTGCACCTTTTGAGCCTTGCCATCTTCTACCCGTTCCACCGCCAGCACAGTACTAACAACATGTTTGGTTATAGAAATGTACAGCTGCAAAGGTTCCTTTGGCTCTGGGGAACTTAAGACCAGAGGACCACTAATGTAAGCCTTGAAATCATCCAAGGCTTTTTGTGCGTCATCATTCCAGATGAATGACTCTTGCTTCTTGAGTAGCCGGAAAAAAGGTAGCCCTCGAACACCGAGTCGTGATACAAACCGACTAAGGGCTGCCATACAACCAGTGAGCTTTTGAATGTCCTTTTGCGAATGTGGGGGGCCCATCCGCAATATGGCATTTACCTTTTCTGGATTAGCTTCAATCCCTCTATGTGATACTAGAAAGCCGAGTAATTTTCCTGATGGGATGCCAAAAATGCATTTTTCCGTATTCAGCTTCATATTGTATTTCCGAAGGTTGTTGAATGTTTCGTCTAGGTCAGATATTAAGTCGGTGGAGAGCCGAGTCTTGACTACCACATCATCTACGTAAGCTTCGACATTCCGTCCTATCTGGTTATCCAAGCATCGCTGCATAGTCCGTTGGTATGTGGCGCCAGCGTTTTTCAGACCAAAGGGCATTGTTGTGTAACAGAATGCTCTGAATGGTGTGATGAACGAGGTTTTAAGCTGGTCGGATTGGTTTAAGGGAATCTGATGGTACCCTGAATAGGCATCTAAGAAGCACAACAAGGCGCATCCAGCCGTCGAATCGACCACTTGATCGATGCGTGGGAGGGTGAACGGATCTTTTGGACAGGTTTCATTAAGGCCGGTGTAATCCACGCACATCCGCCACTTTTTTCGTAGCAGGACTGGGTTGGCCAACCAGTCGAGGTGGAAGAATTCTTTAATAAAACCGGCTGCCAGCAGTCGGTCGATCTCTTTCCTAATCGCATCCTTTCTTGTCCTGCGAGAATCGTCTAAGTCGCTGCCTTACCGGCCTGGCGTTTTTGTGAACATGAAGTTTGTGCTCAGCCTTTTCCCTTGGAACACCTGGCATATCAGAAGGTTTCCATGCAAATATGTCTTTATTATTTCTAAGAAAAAGGATGAGCGCGCTTTCCTATTTGTCACCTAGATTGACCCTGATATTTGTGGTCTTGGATACATCACTATCATCTAGGTTAATCTTCTTGGACTCCATGGCGTTCGCCTGTATCGTGGCCTTCAGCGCCTTCTGGGGAGTAGGGTCAAGCATGGCCTCCTCAGTCATTGCGATCGCTGCCTTCATCTCGGCCAACTCTGATGCCGCCACCATCTTCTCCGTCAACTCGCAACTACCATTGTCACAGTCGTATGATGTTCGCACATCCGAGTGAAGTGAGATGACTCCGTTTGGTTCTGGTAGCTTCATCATCATATACGGATAGTGAGGTACGGCCATGAATTTGGTGATGGCTGGCCGCCCTATGATGGCGTGGTAGGTAGAATCGAGGTCGGCAACCTCGAAGGTAATACACTCCGTCCTGTAGTTCTCCCGAGAGCCAAAAGGCATAGGCAGAGTGATTTGCCCCAGAGGGACTGTTTGCATGCCCGGGATCACACCGTGAAACGGCGATCGACTTGGCTTGAGGTCGGTCAAGGGTATCCTGAGCTCCTTGAAGGTTTTCACAAAGAGGATGTCCAAACTGCTACCTCCGTCTACCAATACCCAATTTAGCCGAACTCGGTTAACAGTCGGCGTTAGTACTAAGGGATATTTCCCGGGCCTAGAGATGTGATCCGGATGGTCGGACCGATCAAAAGTAATTAGGACCTCTGACCATTGTAGATATTAAGGTACCGCTGGTGAGACCGAGTGGACCTCTCTATAGAGGATCTTCTGCTGGCGCTTCGAGTCTACCGTGGACCTGCCACAGATGTAATTGACCTCGCGTTCGAGGTCTTGGAAGTCCTCCTTATCCTCATCTTGGTTATCCTTATCCGAGTCCTTCCTGCCGCCCTTGGGGACTCAGGGGCGTTCCTTGTAGAGCTTCAAGGCATGATGGACGAAATTCTTCAACTTAAAGCATTCTCTGGCTTTGTGAGCTCCATCGTGGAGCAGGCAAGGGCCATCAAGCATTTTGTCAAAGTCGTCGTGAGTGACCGATTTCCTCCTGGTGGGACGCTCGGTGTTGGCCACTGTTCGGTTTGCTTGCGCTTCCTGTCATCATCTTTGTTGTAATTGGATGGGCCCGACTGGTTCCTTGGGTTTTCTTCCTTGTACCAGCGAACTTGGAAGAGAGCCGAATTGCCCGCAGCGTATTTGTCGGCCATGGTGAACAGTTCTTTGGCTGACAATCCGCCGGTGGCGTCTAACCTCCCAATCTTCTTTATCAGATCGTCATCACGGAGGCCACCTTGGAAGGCGGTGACGACCTGAGCATCCGAGATATTAGGGATGGTATTTTTCACTCGGCAAAAGCGTTGGATATACTCTCGAAGTGGCTCCTGGTCCCGTTGCTTGATCTGGCCGAGCTCCCAGTGGTTCCCTGGCCTGTCGAAGGTGGCTTGAAAGTTGGCGATGAACTGCTGACAGAGATCCGCCCAGGAACTGATAGAATTGTTAGGCAGGTTGGTGAGCCAGGTTCGTGCCACCGGGGCCAGGCAGACATGCAAGTAGTTGGCCATGACAAAACTATCATCGCCGAGTGCTCGTATGGCTGTTGAATAGACGTGAAGCCAGTCACGCGGATCAGTCTTGCCATCATACTTCTCGAAGCCTACTGGCTTAAAGCCGACTGGCCAGCGGACGGTTCGAAGCCCCTGAGTGAAGGCTCGAATGCCAGCCCCCTCGTCATAGTCGTCGGTGACCGGGGTCCGTTCTTGCTCGCAGCCAGGTCCCTGGCGGGATCTGTCCTCGCGGCGGCTCTCGTCCCGTCGATCACGGTAATGATCATCTTTGGGTGGCTGCCATCTGTTGTCATATTCGTAGTCGACATAACCGTGCTGGCGTCATTCATCTTCGTACTCTCGGCGGGCCGCGTCATCACGCTCCTGGTATCTGTTGTCCAATCGGACCCGCGCATCACATGGCGGTATGCCATTGCGTAGGTCGGCGTTCGGATGTCGATCATGGTACTCTACAATGGGCCTGTGCCTTAGGGCGGCAGGCGGGGTTGCCTACCGGTTGGAGCGCTGCCAGTCTCTTCTCTCCTAGCTAGGTACCGAACTGGCAGCCCCAAAAATCGCCTGACTCGGTGTTGATTGTGCCACATGCATCTCCAGTACTGCCACGGCCCTGATGTGTGCTTTTAACTAGTTGACCTGATGTGTCAACTCCGAGGAGACTTGGAGCAAGGGCTCTATGGTGCGCAAGAGGGCCACTGCAGCCGTGCTGTTGTGCTGTGGGGTTTTGAAGACGTCTTCACCATCAAGTTTTAAGGTGAGGTCTCCAATATCTAGGTTTTGCATGACTCAGGGTCTCTGTTGAGCATCCGATCTACGAAGTGGGGGAGTGGCGGCATCGGGATCGTTGTCTTCAAGATCGGTTATATGTCCATCTGGTATGGCGCCGCGTGCGGCAGCCGCCACCGGTGTTTCTCCGTCAGTACCTACTTGGGCTGCAGGTGCCACCATGAATACCTCATGGTAATCCGAGGAGCAACTTCCTGAATCACTCAGCCCTTCGATCAAGTCTAGGATTGACTTGTTTTCAAGGTCGATTGTTGCAACGACTCTTGATTCGTCAAAAAAATTGGGATCTTCATCCGACTGATCCACGTGAGGAGTCGGGAGATCAACCGCAGTAAGGTCCGAGTCGGCCAAGGTTGCCGATCGGGGCTTTGCGAGCGACATTGAGTAGGAGCCCAAGAGGGTTTCCGCTTGGAACGCTGTCGCCGCTTTGTCGATGCCGAGTGAGAACCGACCGACCGGAACGATCCGTTTGGCCATCGAAGCTTTGCTGGTGATTGAGTTTGAAGGCATGGTGGCTACCGAACGGGCCACGTGATCTTGCTCGACGAGGTTCCCGTACTGATTGGCGATGAGGCTGACGGTACCAAAGAGGATCTTGTCTCCCGGGCGAAACTTGATGTCGACGAAAGCCATCGATTTCGGCAAAGCTGAACTCAACGCGTTCCCTTCTTGGCACGCCAATTGTCGAGAGATATTCTCGATAGTAGTTCTAGATATGCGTATGAGTATGAAAGATTGATGGACACAGGACATAAGGTTTATACAGGTTCGGGCCTCCCGAAGGATAATAACCCTACATCATGTTTGGTGTTTCTGTATTGCTAGGATTCGCACTAGAATAAGGGTTCCAATATGAGTCTCTGTCTTTCCGAAGGCCCCTGCCCCCGTTATATACCCGAAGGGCAGGGGTTTACATGGTTATCTTTTAGTCGGTTACAACAGATCATATCTATCCAACATATCTGCTAACCTAACTTGCTCCTTACTCAAACAAGTATTTAAGTAAATATCTTCTGGGCCGAATACACCATAGCCGAGCCCCCGGCCCACTCGGTCAGTTAGCCGAGTGGTTAAGTATCCTGGGTATATATGTCCCACAAAATCGAAGAATCTTTGTAAAAGAATTAAGTGTTCAATTGAAACCTCTAAGATTTTGAATACAAACGATGATTAGGTGAACTTTTCACTTCAATCAAATTTCTATAAGCTGATTATGGTATAAATATTACATTGGAGAAATTTAAATATTTTTATACAATTTGTAACAAATTACAATTTGTTTTAGCAAAAGGTTGTAAAATCTTTGTCGTGTGCCTGCCTACATGGCACACGGCAAAGTGGCAATTTGCCGTGTGGGACAATAGGGCATACGGTATAGATAGTGGGTCAACTCTATTTGTCGTGTCCCTGCTTTTGCCGTGTGCCGTATCGGCTGGCACACGGCAAAGCCTTTGGGTATATCCCGATCTAGATCGGGACTTGGCCATTTTTTTGTTCTTCTTCCCCCCGACGCGCCTCAATCTGTGCCGATCCTCCCCACTCGTCACGCCTCCTCGACCCTCCCCGCTCGCCGCGCCTCCTCTGCCATCGTCGCTGCACCGGCCCTCAGGGCTCCCCTCCGCCGCGCCTCCTCCGCCGTGCCGGCCCTCGGCGCTCCCCTCCGCCGCATCGGGCCTCCCCTCCGCCATGCCGGCCCTCCGCCTCGGCCCTCCCCTCCGCCACACCGCCCCTCCGCCTCGGCCCTCCCCTCCCCTCCGCGCTGGCCCTACGCATCTCCACTGGGTCCTCGCGTCGGGTGCTGCCGCACCGGGCCTTGGCCCTCCCCTCCGTCGCCCCGACCCGACACTACCGTGCCGTCGTTGTCCCCTCGTTGCAGCGCTGCCTCTCCCTCGCCGGAGCACTGCCTCCTCCTCGCCGGAGCACCGACATGGCTGTGAACTAAGGTAAGTAGTGTTAATTAGTGTTAACTAGTTTTAGTGTTAATTAATTTTAGTGTTGATTAGTGTTAATTAATTAATTGTAGTACAATTGTTGATTAGTTGTAGTAATAATATTAGTGCAGTAGTGTAGTGTTAGGGTTAGCTTAGTGTTAAGCTTAGTGTTAGTGTTAGCTTAGTTTTAGTAATAATATTAGAGTTAATTAATTGTAGTTATAATTAACATTTTATCTTATACATACAGTCTTCATGCCTATTAGAAACAAAATTCACGACATCATTTTTTCTCTGAATTTGGTGAATATGAAGCACGACCATCGAGCCATGAGGATTGTTGTTGGCCATCGCGCTGTGTGTGTGTGGTTCCCGGCCATCACGCTGTGTGTGTTTTCCTGGTTTTGTAAAACTCTCCGATCAGGGGAGGTGTTGTCGAACATTTTAATTGACAATATTCTGTTGATTCTTATGTAGGAGAGGCGGTTACCGTGGCCCTGACGCCCCATCGTTCACCGCACCATCGTTGCATCATCGATCCCTAGGTGAGCACATCAGTAACACCCCTTTGCATTTTTCCCTACCCCACACGAATTTGATACCCTACTGAAATAGGGTGCGGGGAATGGAATGCCAGATTTCATTTCCTGGTTCAAACAAAAGGTACTTTTCCAATTTATATCAAACTTAGTTTGACTATAGAAGTAGCGAGCAATTAATTAACTTTCCTGCTCTAACTTGCAGGGACAAATTGATACGTCCATGAGTGCCGAGTTGAGACAAGTTGCGGCTGGCTTTAGCTATAGGGTCAAGTGCTTTGACGGTTATGACGTTAACGGATACTGCTTTCACACAAGAAGCTATGAGGATTTCTACAGATGGGAGCCAGAGTTTTTACACCAGGCCTTGATGGGGTCGAGTATTATGGAATACTTGAAGAGATATACCAACTCTCGTTTCATGGTTCAAAACCTCTTACTCCAGTCATTTTCAAATGCCATTGGTTTGACCCGCAAGTTGTGAGGCCTCTGTCTTACCCGGAGACGATGTCTATATCATGCCTCAACAGGCCACACAAGTTTATTGTATCTCGTACCCATGCCAGAAGGATAATCTTAAAGGTTGGGATGTTGTGTACAAGGTACGGCCACGCGCTAAACTACCTCTCCCAAACAATGCCGATTACACCATAAACCCAAACACATATCACGAAGATGAGTTCTTTTAAGATGATGGGCTAGAAGGAACTTTCGAGATAGGCTTAACCGAAATGTTTGTAATGGAAGTAGATAATGAGGACGTTGCAGATGAGATTGATAATGAAGATGACTTACATGAACTGGAGTGATTACATTTGGGCATTGATGACAACCATACTCCTGCTAATCCCGATGTTGAAATCGACATGGGGACAAGTGATGATGAGGATTATGATCCAGCCGTTCCCGATGATGATGATTATTTCTAGATGAACATGTATGAATTTTATTTGCTCATTGTTATTGTTATTTATAGATAAACATTTATAATACTTTAATATTTTAAATTCTATTTTATGTACTCTTTTATCGTATGCTGATTGTTTTCTTATTTTTTCATTGCAGGTGGTGAGTGGACAAATATGGTGGATGGCGGCGGCTTGGTGAGGTCAGTGGCGTCGTTGTACAAGAAGGCCATGCCAGGGAAAAGAGGGAGGCCCAATGCAGCTGAGGACTCCGGGAGCGGTCGAGGAAGACTTGGAGGCGGTCGAGGGAATGGGAAGGGTGGAAGAGGAGGCCGAGAGAGAGCGAGAGCGAGGGAGCCCTCACCTGTAGTTGAGCAATCCTCGTCAGAGGAGGAGGAGGAGGAGGAGCAGCAGCAACACGAGGAGGAGGAGGAGGAGGAGGAGGCGGAGCAGGAGGAGGGGGGAGGAGCAGGAGACAGGGGGTTCCACTTCCTCTGTGTCATCAGAGGTGTGGTTGAGAGGTCCTTCGGAGCTTCCGAAGCGACCAATACTTGTTGCCAGACGACCGTTGATTCGACCTGATCCGCCTAAGTAAGTATTTTACATGCTATGATAACCTGATCATTTGATTCATAGAGAAGCATAATAGTACTTACTAATTTTTCTTGATCACTTATGGAGGAGTTGGGTAGTGCTCGCTCCAGGAGATCACGATCGCCATGTCAATGGCATCCTGGGTCTTTTGATAAAGACACACTTTCCAGGCACAGTTTCTTATTCCAGAGAGCGCAAGCTGGCCTATTCGTGGAAGATCTACTTTTCCGCTGAGGATGAGTATGATCGGGATGGCAGGATCTTCAACAACAAGGCAGAACATGTGCTCGGGGAGCTGTGGATAAGTCTTTCTCGAACTGCATTGCTCAATACATCGAATTTATATGACACTTTTGAAATCATGATGTTACACATCGAATCTATTTGCAGGATTTCTACAGATGTGAGCCGGGATACGAGAACAAAGCAAAGATGGTAGCTTACAATGCATGTCCCAAACTCGTGAGGGACATGTTTTACGAGGCACGTATCCAAGCTGTGATTGTGTACCATGCCCAGCACCTTAATGTTAAGCTCACCCAAACTCAAGCGAGGAACATGAAGCTTACTAGAGATGAATAGATGTAGGTAAAATGTAGAATAGTAATATCATTATTTTTATAACATTAAGTATTTTTACTTTAGTCCTCTTAATTATATGCCATGTACTTGATGATGTGTAATGTGTAGGTGCCTGCATGGTGGTGTGCTACCAATGCGCGTGCAAGTGGTGTGCAGAGGGCTGGGAGGAGACCCATAATGCTTATCGGGAGCGTCGTTTGCTGATGCCAGGTCCAGCACACCATCAAGGAATCTTTCCCTTAAGCAGTACACGGTGAGATGGGTATGCGAATTCATTTATTTGTTCTAACTCTCAATACTGTATAATTTCTAATCATCCTTCTATATTGTTTTGCAGTCGGTGTCACATGATGGTCGCTCCTGCACCGAGTTCGAGGCATTTGCTATGGCCCGCCAGGGCAAGGCCACGGCGCCCGACGTCCAGTACAACCCGAAGGCCCCCTCCACGGCGTATAGCAATTCCTCCGTGCACACCCGCCTCACGGAGTACACCTCGATGGGAAGGGAGATCCATGGGCCTGAGTGGGATCCTAGCGCTCATGATCTTGATGGGGAAGTCGTGATGAGGGTGGGAGGAGGCAAGAAGCTTGGGCGGTACTGGATTGGAGAAGGCACGCTCGACACGGCAACTACGCCCACTCTCTCCGCGATACGAGAGAGGAGCACGAGCTCAAGCCCGGCTATACGCCCTCAACCGAACACTACACAGTCCCACATGGAGGCACTTCAGGTAATTTTAGTTATATTCATCGTTGATTTACTAGTTTTGCACATGACTTTTTTGCATTGCAATAATGAGATCAAATGTTATAGGCCCAGCTCGCTGCAGAGAGGAAGGCAAGGGAGGAGGTGGAACAGCATGTCGAGAGGCTCTAACAGCAGCAGCAGCAGTTGACTCAGTGGATGGCATCACTTGGCCAGAGTTAGGTATAACCCTGCCGCCGATGCCGTCGTTTGCTCTATCTCCTCAACCACCTACTCCGGCTAGTACTCCTGTGAGTATGAATGTTTTAGTTTTTGTTTTGCCCATAGTAGAGTAATCATTACAATGAACAAACTCAATACTAGAGACTTACTCAGAATATTAGAGCATTCACGTACTGAAAGACTAATTAGTAATGCACATTTCTTATTTGTGTAGAATCAATCGGCGGGATTGAGTGCATGGAGTCAATGGCCTGAGGGGAATTAAGATCAGGACTTGTCGCCAGTGCAAGGCTTTCATCGTCAGTGAACTTTCTATCTTAATATTGTTCTTGTTTGAGTTTGTGAACCGTATCAGACACTATCTGAATGATTGTTATGTTTATGAAGCACCTGTATGATGGTTATTGTGAAATATTTGTGTTGAGAATCTTCGTGATGATATTTGTGTGCCTATGATGATATTTGAATCATTGTGATGATATTTGAATGCATGTGATCATATATGTTGAATATTGGATATTTTTTTGGTCCGGGGATAGCCAATTTCAATATGGTGATGTTGTATTGTTGAGCCTTTGTCGTGTGACTTGGTCATGGCACACGGCAAAGGTGGCAGTTCCTAGTTAACTGGGAACCATCTTTGCCGTAAGCCATGACCAAGGCACATGGCAAAGATTAAGCCTTTGTCGTGTGCCTCCCTCATGGTTCACGGCAAAGATGACATTCTTTGCCGTGGGCCGACCGTTGGGCACACGGCAAAGAATGCCGTTACCGAATAGGGAAGGTAACGGCACCTTATTTTGCCATCGGCTAACCTAGGCACACGGCAAAGTCTTTGCCGTGTGCCCGACAGAAAGCTCACGGCAGAGATGCGTTTGCCGTTAGGTATTTTGCCGTGAGGCTGTTGCCGTGTGTTACCCATGGCAATACCTTTGTCGTGGGTATTCCCAGCCTTGCCGTGTGCCTGGGGCATATGGCAAATACGTTGTTTCCCGTAGTGAATCTTGAAGTGTGAAGTGCACAAAATATCAAGATTGTTCAGTTGTTGAGATCGAGCTCATAAATGCATTGTCCCAACTTGTTTAGTTGGGAATACAAGGAAAAAATTGTTCATCACATATTACCAAGAGGCAACATTGTTAGCAATAATCTTCACAAGGTCATGTTCGTTGAGTGTGTGTCCGTGCAGGCTAGCTGCGGTGTGAGTTGGAGTCCAGAACATGATGTGCTAATCGTTCTGGCTCGGTCGTAGGTTAGTTGGTGTTTGCAGATTAGCTGCAACATCAGTTAAAGTTGTGATCGTGTCATGTTGTGTTCCAGGCTGTGATCGTGTCCATGCAGTTGAGCTGCTACGCGCGGCGTGTACAGGACGCAGTCAGTTAAGCAATGCGTGAAAGCAGGCGAGCTGCGTGTTGGAGTCGGAGGTGGTTTGCGTGCGTGGCATGACGAGCGTGATACATGGCAAGTCGTGGCTTGAGGATAGCTTGAGCGCAGCAACGGCCGGGTCGTGCGCATCGTCCGAGAGGAGGCCAGGCAATGGAGGCAGTGCTCCCTGGTGTGCTCCCTGGCCTATATAGGTCACTGTAGTTTCCATTTTACCGATTGCCAAGTCCAGAGAAATAACAACAAAAGTCCAGCGTTTTTCGTCGCTGGGGGCATCCATTGCCAAACTCTTTGTGTTACTGTTTATCTTCTTCCTCCGTTTCTTGTAGAGAGAGAGAAGAACGAGCTGCTATTCCTGGGCAACGCCAACAAACATTTCAAAATTTGTATAATTACAGTTCCAAACAAGATGAGTGTGGGATACTTACCTTCCGGATATCATAGATACGTCTAAGTCGGTAACCGACCGGATACCTCATCAATAAGGGAACTAACCGAGTCGGCTTGGAGCACAAGACAACTAGAGATAGACTTTCTATATAAATCCTTGTACACTATGAGTAGGACTCTTCATGAACCCCTGTCGACCAAATATATAAGGCGGCAGGAAACCCCCCTATGAAGACAGAAAATTACAAGCAATACAATCCACAGAACCTAGGACGTAGGGTTTTTACTCTCCTCGAGAGGGCCCGAACCTACATAACTCGGCCTCTTTTGCAACCATCATAGTTCTTAGTCTCAACGTAACCCTATAAATATATTACCAAGATCAAGTCTCGATAGTTGACGCTCCATGAAGGGGACAAGGCTCGCCAAGATTCTCCGTCGACTACGATGGCCGAAACTCCAACATCAAGTACTCACCGGACTTCAAGATCTCCTTCGGATTGCTCGACTTCATCGTTAACATCAACGGAGAGCTAGATCTAGAGAACCACCATTCCGACTCGGCCACAGACGGTTCTATGGCACGATCATTGAGTTTATCAGAATTGATCCCCGCGTTGGCTCCACTCGGATTCGACAAGACAGACCTTCCTATCGGGTACGACTCAAAGTCGGATTGTGCCTTTGATGAGGACTCGGTCGAATCTGCATGCTTATTCCCTCTGACCGTAAACGTGGTCTATATAGAGGAGAATCCATCAGGAGACGACGAAGAGGAGGGTGACCGCAAAGACGGTCACAAAGAAGATGGTTGTGAAGAAAAACACGTAGAAGAAGGCCAGAGGGAAGAAAACCCTCCAGACAACAACTCGTCGGTAGGACATCGTCGCCGACCGAGAGGAACGCATGGCTCCCGCCTCGCACACCGACTGGACCTTGGACCAAAGATAGAAGTGGACGGTGTAAAAGTCTACGACACCCCACAGTACAACATCACTGGGGCAAAAACACTACTCGACAGCTTGATGGCTTACGCAATATATCAGACCCACGTGATGCATAAGGTGGTGGCTATGCTCAAGGCTGTTTCAGCCCAAGATGCGGCCAGAGACAAATCACAGTTGGTGACAATTTCCAGTCATGCAACCTCACGCGGTCAATGAAGGTGTGAGGATCTGAGGAATTCCCTCTGCATTCATGATGGTCGGGACACCATCAACTCCCACTACGAGGAGCGGGCTCGGGACAACCGACACCATGAGGAGGAGCGCTGCGATCGGAGGACTGATGACTGGTGGGACAACCGACGGGAAGACCGATGCAACCCACCTCCAAGGAACAATCGCGATGACCGGCATCGACGTGCTGATCAGGACCTGCAAGAATCATGATGGAGATAATCGGGGTGGTCGCCACGATGACGACGTTGACCCACGCCATAATCGTCACTCATCTCCATCTCCGGACCGACATAGAAGGTCACCTACTCCGAGTGATGAAGAGTTGGACGGCATCAAGGCCTATGTACCTGAGCTTCGCATAGCTTGGTGGCCCAAAGGATTCAAGCCGGTTCCCATCAAAAAATACAATGGTCAAACCAATCCCCGAGAGTGGCTTTAGCTCTACAATACGGCAATTGGGTCAGCCGGGGGTGATACCTACGTAATGGCCAATTACCTACCGGTCTGCCTTCATCCGGCCGTTCGGATTTGGATCACATCTCTTCAAGAAAAATCAGTCACCTCTTGGGGAGACCTCAATAGGAAGCTCTTAGAAAGCTTCCAAGCTACTTGTAATCGTCCGAGCAATCACTTTGACCTCACTAAGAGCAAACAAAAGTTTGACGAGCCCCTGTGCGACTACATCAAGCGGTTCTGCACCAAGAAGACCGAGATCCCCCATGTCCTAGATCAGCAGATCATTGTTGCCTTCCAAGGAGGTATACGCAGTGATGACCTGGTTCAGGAGATCGGTCGGAGGAATCATGATCTCAAGTTGACCGCTAAGGAGTGCTTCAAAATCATGAGTAAGTACGCATCAGGCGAGTCGATGCTGGATGACATCTACGGTAAGGGCAAGGAGAAGTGCTTAGACAAGCCAGAGTCCTCCAAGAAGGACAAGAAAAGGAAGTTTGACAACATAGTTGCTACGGTAGACCAATCCCAGAAGAACCCTTGGATGAACCAGCAGACCATGGATGAAGTGCTAAGTGGTCCCTATGGCACCCAAAGGGGAACCACAAAGCAAAGGATTGTTATTGACTGAAGGGCTTCGCAACTACCGCACTGAAGGTGGCCAAGGATCTGCCAAGGCGGAACGGCAAAGACAAGGCTAAAGACGGTGACAACAAGGACAAAGGAGGAGAGTTCCAAGAGCCTCGAAAGGAATTCAACTTCATCTTTGGAGGCTCGGATGCTTACGTTCCAAGCGCAAAAAAAAGCTGGAACTACGTGAGATCAACTCTGTAGAGCCTGCCACGCCCCAATACATGAGGTGGTCTGAAGTACCAATCATGTTTGATCAGCCGGATCACCCCAAGCACCTGCCCAAGCCATGTCACTACCCGCTGGTGCTCGCAACCACGGTGAAGAAGGTCAAGTTCAAAAAAGTACTCATCGATGGAGGAAGCAGCCTGGACTTGTTCTTCACCAAGACCCTAATGGACCTAGGCTTATCGATCAATGACCTCCAGCCAAGTTCCTCACCGTTTCACGGAATCGTACCCGACAAGACTTCAGTTCCCATTGGACAGATCGTTCTGCCTGTCACCTTTGGAACCCATGAGAATTTTAGGATCGAGCGTGTTCGCTTCCAGGTGGCCAACTTCAAGTCAGCATACCATGCTATCCTCGACAGACCGGCGATGGCAAAGTTCATGGCGGTTCCACACTACCCGTACCTCATTCTCAAGATGTCGTGCCCCAAAGAAATAATCTCCCTCCACTTGCGATGTGCAAAGTTTGAGATGGCCGATAAACAGTTGATGTTGTCCTATCGGCAGGAGATCCAGAAGATAGTCATTAATGAGGAGCAAACCGACACAGAAGTCCCCATGAAGAAGCCCACCAAGGACAAGATACAGAAGGATGATGTCCCTACTAAGGAGATCGCGCTTGACCCAAAAGACCCTGCTAAGATCACTAATGCAGGGGCCAACCGTGATGAGAAATAGGAACTCGCGCTCACTCTTTTCCTCTAGGAGAATAGGGATATCTTTACATGGAAGCCTTCTGATATGCCAGGAGTTACTAGGGAAAAGATTGAGCACGAATTAAGGGTGCCTCCTGGGGCCACCCCTATCAGGCAAAGAATTAGAAGGTTCGCACAAGACCGCAAGAACGCCATGAGGAAGGAGATAGCTAGGTTATCATATGCTGAATTTATAAAGGAAGTGTACCATCCAGATTGGCTAGCAAATCCAGTCCTTGTACCCAAGAAGAATAGAGTGGCGGATGTGCGCGGATTATACCGACTTGAACAAGGTCTGTCCTAAAGACCCTTTCGCTCTGTCACGTATCGATAAGATCATAGACTCAATAGTCGGGTGTGGAGCTTTTAAGCTTTTTTGATGCCTATTCAGGCTATCACTAGATCTAACTAAAAGTCGAAGATCGAATCAAGACTTCCTTTATAACGCCATTCGGCACCTACTGCTACATTACCATGCCCTTCGGCCTGAAAAACGTTGGCGCGACTTACCAATGCGGTATTCAACGCTACCTCGCAGCTCAGATCTCTCGGCATATGTAGAGGACATTACCATGCGTTTTTGGGGTTCCTTCGGGAAAGCTACTTGGTTACATCATTTCAAAACGAGGTATAGAGGCTAACCTAGATAAAATCAAGGCGATCCTTGATATGGTGCCACCTAATTCTCAGATGGATGTTCAGAAGTTGACTGGATGTATGGCATCCTTGAGTCGCTATATTTCCAGCCTAGGGGTCAGGGGACTGCTGCTCTTTAAAGTGCTTAAGGAGCAGGATGACTTCATATGATAGAGGAGTCGCAATCGGTATTGGATGATTTGAAGGTCCACCTTAGCAATATTCCAGTTTTTGTGCCTCCGAAGCCGGGAGAAAAGCTTCAACTCATCATATCAGCCATAACTCAAGTTGTGAGTACCGTTTTAACGGTCGACCGAGAGGAAGAGGGTCACATACAAAAAGTACAACATCCAGTCTACTTCGTTAGTGAGGTTCTCAGTGCCTCCAAAACACGATATCATCAGATCTTGAAGTTGATATATGCGCTTATGATCACCTCAAAGAAGTTGAAGCATTACTTTCGAGCTCATCATATCGAAGTTCAAACATCCTTCACACTCGACGCAATACTTCACAACCGAGAAGCCGAGGGAAAAATTGCTAAGTGGGCAGTCGAGCTTGGTCAGTATACCATCATGTTCGCACCTCGCTTGGCAATCAAAGGACAGGCATTGGTCGACTTCATTTCTGAGTGACAAAGATTCAAATGCCACGTGCATTGCAAGATATCGAATACTAGAAAATATATTTCAATGGATCCCTCCAATTACCTAGAGCCGGTGCAGGAATTGTGTTAATCTCACCCACAGGAGAGAAATTATGATGCATCCTTCAGATCATGTTTCGTGCATCTAACAATGCTACAGAATATGAAGCTCTTCTGCACGGTGTGTGCAATGTTGTCTCGCTCGGCAATCGGCGTCTTGACATCGTTGGTGACTCGGCTTTGGTCATTAACCAAGTAACTAAGGATTGGAACTGTGTAGATGACAATATGGGTGCTTATTGCCAAGAAGTAAGGAAGCTCGAAGACAAGTTCGATGGACTGAAGTTCATGCATGTTCTTCGGGATAACAATCAAGCGACTGATGAATTAGCCAAGATGGGATCGTCTCGATCGATTGTCCCACCCGGGGCTTTCTTACACACCCTAGCTTTCCTCACTATTTCTCCTCAATCTGATGTCTTGGCGACCGATGTTGCTGAGCCTGTAAGCGATGACAACATAGAGACTGACTGGCGTGACCCGATTGTCCAATTTTTGAGAAAGGGTACGCTGCCTACGGATCCTAATTAGCAACAAAGGTTGAAGGCTAAATGTCGAGGATACTTGATGGTGGACGATCTGCTTTATAGAAGAGGAGGATCGAACATTTTGATGCGATGCATCTCGATACCAGAAGGCAAAGTGTTTATGGAAGAAATCCATTCAGGAATATGTGGCAATCATGTAGCCTCCAAGATTTTGGTCGACAATGCTTTTCGGCAAGGGTTTTATTGGTCTACGGTTGTCGATGATGCACACCAGGTCATTCAAAGTGTAAAGGTTGTCAATTTTTCGCCCAATAGACACATGTGCCTTTGCAATAACTTCAGATGATACCATTGACTTGGCCTTTTGCAATCTGGGGGCTTGATATTGTTGGTCCCTTCAAGAAAGCGCCAGGCGGGTTCACTCATTTGTTTGTTGCTATTGACAAATTCACCAAGTGGATTGAAGTGAAGCTGGTCGGCAAGATAATATCAAAGAAAGCGATCGAGTTTGTCAAAGATGTCTTTACTCGGTTTGTGATCCCTCATGATATCATCACCGACAATGGTACTCAGTTTACATCTAAGGAGTTTCGTGACTTTGCCGATGAGATGGGAATAAAAATCCACTTTGCATCAGTGACTCATACTCAAAGCAATGGGCAGGTTGAACGGGCCAATGGTATGATTCTTCAGGGGTTGAAGCTCCGGATATTTGATTGGCTCAAACCTTATGTCGGTCGGTAGGTTCAAGAGCTGCCTTCAGTCCTCTGGGGGCTGCGTACTAACATCAGTCGGGCTACTGGCCAGTCACCTTTCTCGTTGGTCCACGACTCTGAGGCTATGCTGCTGATCAAGGTAAATCTCGTATCAGCACGAGTCAAGGGATACGATGAGAAGCTTTCTGAAGAGAGTTGAGACATTGATTCGATTGCGACAGAGGAGTTGCGTGATCACGCTCTGTTTTGGTCGACGCTATACTAGCAAGGCTTGCGACGTTACTATGATAAGAACATACGCAGTCTCCAGTTTCATGTTGGGGATTTAGTATTGCGCCAAGTGCAATCAACCTTAAATTGGCACAAGCTTTCTCCTAAGTGGGAAGGACCTTATATGCTCAAAGAAGTCACTCGGTCGGGGGCTTATCGACTGATTTATGAAGATGGTGACGATATACCAAACTCGTGGAACATAAATCAGCTACGTCGTTTTTATACTTAATCTATTTTTTGTATTCTTATACATTATTAGTGAATGAAACTTCAGTCTTTTTGGTAAAAGATTTATTGATGATTTTCATTCTTATTTGTCTCGATTCCTTAATCTATTATATTAAACAATCAAGCCAGGGGGCTAGTAATAATGTCCCACTACTCCTTAACCTTGAAACATTTTGGTTTTGGATTTTGTCTGATCAATTTCTCATGTTTTGACATGGTCTTAAGATTTTTGGTCTAACACCTAACATCATGCATGGTTATACAATTTATGCTGCACAACAGACTATCACTACACTAAACCCAGAGCCAAAGAACGAGAGGTCATGTGTTGACTAGTCAACTCTGCTTGTTACGCGGCTATGATTTACAACCTAATATGCTAAGGCAGACCGATGCAACTTCAGTCTTTATCTCTAAAAAAACTTATGGTAAAGAGATCTAAGTGCTAGAGCGAGAAATGCAGCTAAGTACTAATTGTTTTGCTTTAAGTACTAGGGATTGCTTTCTAACTACTTTGTTGATCTTTTAACTTGTTTATAAACTAAGAAAACACAAAAATTATTATTTACATGAAGATAGTATTGTCTTCTTACATAAATACTACTAATGTTTTTCGACATTATAGATATTACAGCTCCTTCGAAGGAGAGGAGGCATCATCCTGCAATTCTACTTCTGGAGATGCTGGAGGGGTCGGCGCGGTCGGATCAATATCTACATTGTGTACCAAGGCACGGGAGGTCTCCAGTATGGAGTTCATAAGCAGTTGGCATTGGCCTATTTCAAGTCTGGGTTAAAGCCCTCCTTGATCTTATTCAATGGTAATGCAGGAGACCAAGACTGGCAAATAGCCAGCACTTGGCTCCCGGCCTCGGCCGCCACCCTCCGGGTATTGTTAGCAATTGCCTTCGACACATGCTCCAGCAGATAATCCAAGGAGTGACTGGTCTTCTCCACTTGGTTAGCATGGATATAATCCAATGCTTTTCGAGGGCTGTAAGACAATGCTGCAAAAGATGTTCAGAGTATTAGAATCTAAAGTTGGCAAGAAAAATAAGGAAGATACGATGGGGAGCTTACTGGCAAGATTACATTTGAAAGATTTGGAGATGCTTTTAGCCTCCTCTATCTTCACTTCGGCCTCCTCCAGCTTCTTCTTCTTCAGCCAAGTGATTTTAGTGCTTTGCTCTCTGACCGATTTGGAGAGATCATCCTTCTCAGCATTTAGAGCATCCAAAAATCTCTGCTGGTTTGAAGTCAACTTCTCCAGGTTGGTGTCTTTTTTATCACAAGCTAAAGACATATATAAAATCTTTAGCGATAGAGTGAGCAAAAAGTATATAAAAATTTGGTATGCAATCTTACCAACGACATCAGCACGACTTTGCTCTAGAGCCCTGGTCATCTCCTTATGGTCGGTCTGCAGCTTGTCAATCTGTTTTTTGGCCAGGGAGAGCTGCTCGCTAGTAACTAGCAAGATACCAATGACAAGTCAATATCTTGAAGATGAGATTTAAATATGGAAAAAGAGTATAAGGCATACCAAAAGTCTCGACCTCGAAATACTCAACCCTGGCCTGCTTCCTCTCCAAAAGAGTATACATTTTCTGAACGAGAAGGATGGCTTGATTAGTCAAAGGAGTAAGTCTAAGAAAAGAAAAAACTTGGTATTAATGTACCTTGTTGGCCTCCCGGTGTTGATGGATTATCTCCATATCTTCAACTTTAGGCCGGCCCACTGAACCCTCGACCAACATGACCTTACCCTTGTTGAGAGGGGAAGAAATGCCGGTCGGAGGAGGATTGACGATCTGAGATGTCGGCTCTGGTGTCGGTGTAGGAGCTGAAGCTTTAGGAGACTTCCTCGGCTCGGTCGGTGCACTTGATTGTGTGCAGACTAGCCGAGGCAAATCGGTCAGACGAGGAGTAGGAGCTGACCGAGTGTCTTCAGACCCTTGGGTGCTCTGAGCATCACTCAACCGACCGCTATGATCACCGAAGAGTATAACATTAAATACTAAAATGTGGATATCAACTATAGAGATGAAGAATCAAAAATGCAAAGAAGTTTACCTAGATGCTTGTTTGATTTTGATTCGGCAGACTCTCTTCTTTGAAAAAGTGGTCTGCGAGTCAGTTTCCTTCCTCTTCTAGGAACTTGATCTCGGGGGCTTGTTTGATGAGAAGCGATGACATATCCATCTAAAAAATATGTACTTCCCATATCTATATGATTTGAAGATCATATGGCAAGAAGACTTGATGGTCATATGGGTTCGAGTTCATCGGTATCTTGCTGATTGAAGTCAGCATGTAATTACCAATGTTGGGCTTGTTTTCATACGAGTAATATTTCTTAAAGAAAGGCTATAGCATGATTGATATCATTGGCTTACTAATTATATGATTGATGTCATATAAGTTTGCTTATAGACTGTCACAGGATTGATGTCATAGAATTTAGAGTCTATAAATTACTCGGACAAGAGTGTAAATCACTCGGCATAACTTTAATTCGGTCGGCATGATTGATGTCATGAAGACTAGCCTTTGGTTTGATGACCCAAGGATCATCAGCTTGAGCTTGATGGTTTGAGTTGAATTTATATAACAAAATGTTAAGAGTTAATATTATTAGACTCTTGTATTATTTATTAGTCTCCAAATTATACAAGAGTCGGGGGCTTCATCTGATCAGGTGCACCTAGTCGGTGCACCAGATCTATCAGGAATTTTGATCATGAGGTCTTCCCACTACTCCTTAATTGTAAAACTTTGGTTTTGGATTTTGTCCGACCGATTTCTCATGTTTTGATCAGGTGCACCTAGCCGGTGCACCAGATCTATCAGGAATTTTGATCATGAGGTCTTCCAAATTTATGACCTGTTCGTATCAACGCTGAAGATCACTCGGCAAGTCACAGCTCAAAATTAGAAAGCACTCGGGGGCTGCTGTGGGATACTTACCTTCCGGGTATCCATAGATATGCCTAAGTCGGTAACCAACAGGGTACCTCACAAAATAAGGGAACTGACCGAGTCGGCTTGGAGCACATGGCAATTAGAGATAGACTTTCTATGTAAATTCTTATAGACTACAAGTAGGACTCTTCATATATGCCCTGTCGACCGGATATATAAGGTGGCAGGGAATCCTCTTTGGGGATAGGAAATTACAAGCAATACAATCAACAGAACATAGGACATAGGATTTTTACTCTCCTTGAGAGGCCCGAACCTGTATAACTCGGCGTCTTTTGCAATCATCATAGTTTTTAGTCTTAACGTAGCCCTATACATATATTGTCGAGATCAAGTCTCGACAATGAGTCTACACACATAATTTCTTGTTCATTCCAAACACGTCAGCTAGTTTTCTATATTATAAAAAAAAAATATATATCAACACATCTTAATAAGAATACAGAAAAGGTTTCTTTGACATGGACATGGACTATTAACAGGTTTGTACCGTCACAGCTCCGTCTAAATATGCACGGCCCATCTTCATCAAACTTTGTCTCATATCCTTAATAGGATTCTCAAGCTCATTGTGCACTGATGCCATCATTCTGATCACTGACCGAACCTGACGAGACTGATCCAGGCATCCAGCATTCACTGTTGTACTTGCTGAACATCTGTGTGTCAGAATAAAAGGATCCTTATATTTCGATTTTTACAAACATAGTGTGGCTCAGATTTGCCTCAGATCAACATATCAATAGAAAAATGGAAAAATGACTCACTCCAAGGCTTTACATGACCGAACAAAATAGCCAGCCAATGTATAACCATTGGACGGTTAAAACCGAGAGCATGTGGCCTGCCCACAATATCAGTGACGTGCCATCTTTTGTTGCCTACTCTACTTCTGCTGAGATTTGTTCTTCAATAACAATTATCTAGGACCTGTAAGTATATTGAATTCATTTGTAGAAACTATTTAAGAGAACATATAGGTGAATATTTTCTCGCTCAACCAAAATATACCCGTATATACATTCTACAAGGTCAAGGAACTGTTAAAATAATTATTTAGAGTCTAATTTTTTACAAATTACCTTATAAAATTACATTCAAAATTGGATACACTATTTTTTTAATTCACAAGTAGAAAAAAACTCTTGTGTATCAAGAAATAAGTGTGACTGCTATGATAATGTTGTGTATAGTTTCTGATAATCTTGTGTCTACGATAATTTCTATGTGGGTGATGTATAGTTTGGATAGTTTGGAACTATAAGAAATGCTTTTTTTGTGGTAATACGTTCAAATATAGTCTATAAACAGGATGCAAAGTATATTCGGGTGTATTTTGCTTTCTGGCAAAGTAGAAAAGGGGGCGAGGAGGTGGTGGGCTTAGTAGAATGGGGTGGACACCACAAGAACTGTGACATAGCGAAAATGAAGAAAAGTAGTGCAATGGTGGGGTGTAGCCAGGACCACGACTGTGATAAAGCATAGGGAGAGCTGATGGGGTGGGGTCGCTATTGTAGTGACCACGGATGAGATGGAGGTATAGGAGTAAAATTGTGACAATGGATGTGGACGCTCGTATGGGGGACGCCATTTCCTCCTCAACTTTGTTTTGAAATGACAACGGCTATAGGAACAAGGAAGTGAGTGGGTGCACATGGTTGGTATAGGAGTAGAGTTTAATGATGGATGTGGGCATGTCCACGGGCAATGCCATTGTCTCCTTACCTTTGTTTTTTAAATATCCCGGGACGGAGAGCCACGAATGAGTCAAATGGCAGTCATATATTGCTATTAAAAAACATCTATAACCATGAAAGCAGTGCTAGGATAGATACAATGCTACATATACATATTTTTATAGGTCCTCTCATCCCAAAATAACAATCTTATTCTCTAAATAGGAGTACAAGATGACTTTTACTCCACTATATGTGTTGTAGTTATCATATAACTTACAAATATATTTTTTATATATTTGTAAGTTAAGAAGTTACATAATTACTACGAAATAAATGAAAAGACTAATTACATATGGAGAAGTGCTCCAGTGAAGCTTTTTTAAATTTGCACAAATCTTTAAGCATCTACTTAATTAAATTTTTAATTTTAATCTTCTAATCACAGGGTCTGACTCTACCCATCTAACCCAGACCTGAAGCCCATCCACCCAGATGAGCCCATCAACGCGGGAAAAACGGATCGATGGAACATTGCATTTCCTTTCTTCTCTGTTGTTCTCGTTCTCGGCGGCACAGAGGTGGCACTGGCCGTGCCACGTGGATCGAGTTCCCGTCAAATTCGCCGCTGCCCTCCTGCTCGATCCAAGGTCGCGGAATTGCTGTTGTTCGATCATGTCGCTGTTGCCGGAGTGAATTGGCCGCGGGATTTAGGGGCACTGGTTGAGGGGATCGAAGCGAGCAGCAGCAGGCTGCAGCTATGAGCGAGGTATTAGAGAGCTACGAGCGGCAGTACTAGGAGGCCTCCGCCTCTCCTCTCCCGCAAGTGCGCTGCCACCTCTGCAGCCATGAGCGAGGTATTACACTAGCAGTTTATGAGTGCGAGTGGGTTGGTCAAGCAATACAGTGTGCAGTTTTACCCAGACTAAAAATATTTGCAACCAGAGCTACTTGCGTGATCTTCACATTATTCTAGCTGACATTCATTTGACTTTTATCCTCCGGCATTACCACCTCAATCCAAATGCAGTCAACACTCAACACACAACAACCTTCACAATCAAGTTACATTGACTCCGAAATGTGCCATACTCTGAAAGTATTCTCCACGTAACAATTATTTTGCATCAGACCATAAAGGATTTATTTATAAAACCTCATTGGTGATTGGTGAAAGCAAACTGACACAGATTAAGATAATAAATTTGAATTCTGATCAAATAAATGAAGCACAATCACAACTCATGTGTACAATTAGAGTTGATCAATCAAATCAAAATAAAACAATGTTCATGCAAACATTGACGAAACTCATTATCAGCCAACCATGACATTATCTCACCCTACTGAACAATTCGAACAGAGGCTAACATTGGCGTGGCTTCAATCACTTAACATGGTCATTCGGCTGCACTGCTGATGCAAGAAGAGAGTACTCCGCTGCAGTTGCAATGGCCAATGGGTACCCTAAAGTTCCACAGCGAGGAAGTGGAGATTCGATAGTCATGGTCGTCGCCATCGGACCAGGAATGAACCCTGAATGCAGGGTGATAGAGATAGGGACCTTGCTGCTGACTCCCTCCCTCGCCTCAGTGCCGTTCAACAACAATCACAACTCCGGCGATTGCTGCCTGCTGTTGCTCGCTTTGATCCCCTCAACCAGTGCCCCCAAATCCCGCGGCCAATTCACTCCGACGACAGCGACACGAGCCAACAGCAGCAATTTCGCAGCCTCGGATCGAGAGGGACGGCAGCGATGAATTCGACATGAACTCGATCCAGCAGCGGAGCCAGCACCGCCTCTGTGCCGGCGAGAACGAGGACAACGGAGAAGGAAATGCGATGTTAAATCGATCCGTTTTCCTCGCGTTGACGGGGCTCATCTGGGTGGGATTCGGGTATGGGTTAGTTGGGTACGACCGGACCTGTAATTAGGAGGATTAAAAATGGAAATTAATTGTGTGCTTTAAGATTCGTGCAAACTTAAAAAGAGCTCCACAGAGCACTTCTCTTATATATGTTACTAGCAAAGTGTCATGCGTTGCTACGGACTTAAAAAAATAAAATATTTTTATGATTTAATTATAAATTATTTACACAATATATATATATACAATATTATTTATATTTTTTACATGAAAGATGATATTTGTATTACCATTGGTGCTTCTTAGTATATCATTTTATATGTTAAAAATAATAATTTTTTTACCATATTTTTATCATATTCTAGAAGTTTATCCGAAAGAAAACATCAATTCACACAGTCCATAAATAGTACTATATTATAACACGATTTTAAACTTGAAGACTTGCTCTAATGAAAAAAATTATAACATGAAAGTTATAGATCTCGTTGAGATATTTTCGAAACATATATGGATCATATTAGTTGGACTTCAGAGCTAATAGATATGGACCCCGCACAGAGAATTACACAGATGAGTCCGAATTAGAACAAATATTTTTGTATCGCATATTTATAAATTAAAATGATGGGATCTGAACTTCCATTGAATACCAAAGTTGTAGAACTTTTCGAGAGCTACGAGGTAGAGTCTGAGTTTGCCTCATTTGAGCTCCGGGCGAGAGAGTTATGATTTTTAAAATCCCATACTTGATATAAAAGGTACGAAACCGATTTGAATTCAATCTCTAACTTTGTGGACACGAAATGGACGACCGCACCTTAATTAATAGATTGTAAAAATACAAGATGAACTATGAGATGATATTGTTGTACTTGTGGTGGCCGATTGCCGATGCGCCAACCAAGATCTTTGTTTTACACCATTATTTCAATTCCTTACATCTGATTATTTGCACATTTCCATATTTTGTTTTCATTCGATAATATTTTCTGTGGTTACAGCAAGATTACATTTTCCTGACCTTTCCTCGTCTTATGAATCCTGTATCCATCAACCCCATCTCTCACCACAGATCTCGGCGAGAGCAAGCGTTGGCAGCTGGGTGTTACAAGTGGGGTTGCATGGATACTCGCAGTCAACCTCTCTTACCACAATCGCTTGGTTTCCAAAGTACCAATCACCAACAGCCTCCGACACAGTCTGCCCCAAGGAATCAGAACAACATCTCTAGCGTCAATCAACATAAGCAAAGAAGAACGCATAATACATATATACGTGATTATTCACTTAAAAACACATCACCTTGTTTACAAGCCTTGGGGACACTGGTGAGTTCCACGAGATATCATATACTGTCTGACAGTGTGTGAAGCAGGAGTCGATGAACCAATTCCACCCCATATTCCCCTCCACGGTCTTCAGCTCATCCAACATTGCGTTCCTGAATCCTACAAGCGCAAATGAAAACGAGGTGGTTCAGAATTTAAATAAAATCGAATAGTTGCTACATCAGATGGGATGACAAGACAAAAGCCAAACCGTGCAGGACTTGTATCTGAGCGGGACTGCAATTACGAATATCAGATTTGCACCTCAGCCATGAATTATCATGATGGAATCCATCCGGCGCAATAACATTCCGTATCTAACCACAGAAAACCATAGCAAGTAATTAGCTAACGCAGTTGGGAAGAGTTTCTTATTTGAGTTCTTGGGAAGTGAAACAAGGTCAAGATACGAAAAAGAAATATGATAATAAATGAAGGATCGAGAAGGCGACCAGAAGGGGGTGAATGAGAGCTAAATAAAATTCTCCAAGAGAACTTGGTCTATATCCCAAAAATAACCCAAGTCAACCTCTAAATTGATCACCAAGACTACACAGACCAACTTGTGATGTACTAGTCCTAGAAATGATCAACCATACCAAAGAAATACAGCAAAAACAAAAAGAAAAGACGAAATGCTTAACAGTCCAGAACTGAGCACTCATCAGTAGTGCCGGTCGGCATCGGCAGTGCCGGTCATGCCTATCAGCAGTGCTGGTGCGCGTCATCGGCATTGCCGGTCCCACCTATCGGCAGTGCCGGTGCGGAATGCTATCGAACTGGAACCTACAGACTAGACCAATCGGCAGTGCCGGACCTGGTCATCGGCAGTGCCGGTCGACCCCCGACAGAATAGAAAATCTCTCGGGATCTTGTCAAAACTTCTCCAAAAACTAATCAAATGAACTCCAAATGATGCGATTTTTGGACCAGTGAATCCTCATCACATCACGACCCTAATCCTAGGAGATCAACTCAATTGGCTCAAGGAATCATCACGAATTTTAGATCTTGTATCAAGAACACCAAAAAGGAGAAACTTGAGAAATCCTTCAAATCGAAGGTGCTAGAGCCAATAATTCCATCAAGGATCCATAGAGGATTATCCTAGCTCATCCTAGCAACAAGTTTCTCAAGAAATCCGGGCCAAAAATCCGTCCAAAAGTAAGATCAAAAATCACCACAAAAAAGATCCGAAAATAGGGAAAAAGGAATTTCGGGATTCAAGTGAAGAGGAAAATCTTGACCACGAAAATACTTCTCATATCATAGAAAGGTGCTTACAAGATCCATAGGTACAAGGCTAGGAAGCCACCCTCTTCCTCCCACTATTTGAAAGAGCAAGAAATATCTCTCACACACCCACTACTCTCCTCTCAAACATGAAGTCCTCTCGTAGCACTTTGAATAGAGTCCTAACACAAGACTAATGGAAGAGAGGCACCTCTCCCACTAGCCACACCTCTCCTTATATAGGCCTAGGATCTATTATCCACATGACCACTCTACCCTTGACCTACATAACACACCCACCTATCACCGGGGGCATAACTGTCCATCTTTTTCCTTATCGCCCGAATGCCATCGGACGCTTCACGTCTTTGCTTCATCTTGAAGCAAGCTCCGTGATGGTGCCACGTGCACCACCAACCACCGCCACCGGTTTTGAGGCCTAAACCGAGAAACCGCCTTGCACGCTTCTCAAAGCGTGACTTCTCGATGTCGACGCATGTCACCTTGTCCCGCGATCTTGATCACCGGCAAGTCTCTTCCAGTCTCTGTCCATCGGGCCCCCTTGTCACTTGCACCGGCATCCCATTCACCTTGACTTGGTCAACACGCCGTCTCCATCACCACCACGGTTTTGAGGCTCAACCGCGAAACCGTCCGTGCTTCTTGCCTCTCCACGTGTACGGCGTGGATCACCCTTGACTTCACCCGGCATCCCAATCATCTGGCCCCAAGTCCCCTACTTGTGCCCGATCCTCTCGTCGTTGACCGCCAAGTCGACTCCAGTGACCTACACATCATGAGACAAGTAAACACATTTCCCATCTCCTGTAATACCATCAATATCTCCACCAACTCCGGTTAGTCATAACCATGATATGCAAACCCATGCAATCCTTGGATTCCCGCATTTCAACTCAAACACCAAATCCGCTCAAGTCAATTACTCATCACAAATATAGCAAACCATGGCACATATCCACATGGTTTCTCAATCTCCCCCTTGATGAGTACATTGACAACACCAAATGCACAAAGATTAGAGATTGAAATGCGAAGCCGAATAAGCACATCCAAATGGCCAAACCCAAAGAAAAGGTGAAAACAAGCCATCTAGCAAGTAGGGATCACAAAACCAAGAGTTGGTAAAGAAAGCGACTTAAGACGCAAAGAATGTGAAAAGCGCAAGAAATCGCTCAAGATCATAATATGCTCCCCCTCAAGTTGTGGTAGGTCTCATGTAGTGCAAAACGGATCATATGAGTTTCTTAGCATTATTTGTGCATGACCCCAAAATTTTCTCCCCCTTTGGCAATAAACTCATCAAAGAGGCAAAAGAACAAGCAAACATGCAATGCATGAAAATGCATGAAAATGCAAACCTAAGGAGCTTCGACAATTATGCAAATAAGCATTTAACTTTACTAACCATAACCATAGTGCCATGAAGTGTAAAGGCAATAGCTCCCAATCATGCAAAGATCAAAAATAGATAGCAAGACATAAACACCATGAGCTATACAGGCTAAGCAGAAAGATTTACTAGATTAGATAGAATCAAATTTTACTTATCATGAGAAAATCTACCACCACATGTGTAAGTACTCTCATCCAAGGTAAAACAAGCACCAAGTGAATCATAAGAATCTAGCCAGTTTCAATCTCAACAAGGGCAACAAGCACTCGTAGAAAATGAGCTCTACAAATGCTCACATATGAAACAGAGACTCAGTTGATCAAGTGATTATAGTTTATCCTCATGTGTCCTCTTATCCATGCGGAGGGTCGCACGACTGGGTACGACAAACACCCCAAGGCTTCAAGTCACAATGTTTGGATTTAGCATTATTGAGTAGTTCTTGATCAAAGCACTTAGCAGATTTTTCAGGATTATGCACAAGACAAAAGAGCATGCCTTTGTGGCAAAAGGAACACACGTTCCCACAATGTTTCATCATGAGCTAAATATTTGTAAAGCCTTCCATTTCTCAAACACAAGGTGCCAAAGCCAAGATATCCTCTAGACTAGCCTCAATGCAAGCTTCAACAAGGATAAAAGCAATTATACACATGGTGAGCAAGTTTTAGCAAGATTAGATCATAAGCTTCACAAGAAGCTCAGTTTACCTTTAAGATTAGCAAGTTGCTCACATGAGTTTATAACAAGCCATCTAGAAAATCTAAGCATGAGAGATTACCATCACATCCACACAACTTAGCTCAAGCTCAATCATAGCAAGGAGAAATGCAAGGAAGCATAAGAATCAAAGCTCATCTACCAATGCATATATTACATATGAGATGCAATGCAAAAATGGTAAGATACATATATACAAGAGAAAACCAACTTCCCCTCAAATGATGTCATAGGAATGACAAACACCAAGTTCCCCCCAAAGAAAAGTATGTCTAGAAGCATCTAGGGGCTTGGTGAGGATATCAGCTAGTTGGTTTTTGGTATCAATGTATTTGAGCTCAACATCCCCCTTCTCAACATTGTCTCTTAGGAAGTGGAATCGCACATTGATGTGTTTGACCTTACCATATTGGACTGGGTTTTTGGCTAAGCATATGGCACTGGAGTTATCACACATGAGTGGAACATCCTTAAAAGTTAACCCATAGTCTCTCATGGTAGATACAACCCATAAGATTTGTGAGCAGCAGCTAGCAGCAGCTACATACTCGGCCTCTGTGGTGGATTGGGCAACACTCGACTGCTTACGAGAAGACCAACAGATCAAAGAAGTACTCAAGAAATGGCAAGTACTAGAAGTGCTCTTCCTATCAATTCTACACCTAGCAAAGTCCGCATCTGAATACCCAATGAGATCAAGAGATGAAGATGCAGAGTACCAAAGACCAAACTCAAGGGTGTATTTGAGATACCTGAAGATGCGCTTGATAGCCTTGCAATGAGTCACCCTTGGGGAAGCTTAAAAGCGAGCACAAAGACACACCACAAAGTGTATATCGGGTCTTGTCGCTGTTAGGTACAAGAGGGAGCCAATCATGCTCCTGTACTCCCTTTGATCCACTGCTTCATAGTCTTCATCAGGGTCAAGAGCCGTTGTAGTGGACATTGGTGTAGACAACGGCTTCACATTGACCATGTCGAACTTTTTCAGGAGATCCTTCGTGTACTTGGCTTGATGTATGAAAGTGCCTTGCTTGCACTGCTTGATTTGAAGCCCAAGAAAGAAGGTGAGATCTCCCATCATCGACATCTAAAATTCACTTTCCATAGCTTCCTGAAACCTGGATATAAGAGCATAAGAGGAACCACCAAAGATGATATCATCCACGTAAATTTGAACCATTAGAAAGTCATTGCCATGCTTTAGAGTGAACAAGGTTTTATCAACACACCCCATGACATATCCATGCTCTAGCAAGAAGGTCTTAAGCCTAGCATACCATGTCCTAGGTGCTTGCTTTAGCCCGTACAAAGCCTTCTGAAGCTTGTACGCACGGTTTGGGTATTTGTGGTGCTCAAAACCAGGGGGTTGCCTCATATACACTTCTTCCTCTATGAAACCATTTAGGAAAGCACTCTTGACATCCATTTGATAGAGTCTAATGCCCTTGGAGGCAGCAAATGTAAGAAAGATCCTAATGGCTTCTATGCAAGCAACAGGAGCAAAGGTTTCACCATAATCTAAGCCCTCCACTTGGCTAAAACCTTGAGCAACTAGCCTAGCCTTGTTTCTCACAACCTCACCATCCTCCCCATGTTTATTTTTGAACACCCACTTGGTTCCTATGACATTGACATTTTTGGGAGGCTCTACAAGGGTCCAGACTTTGTTTCTCTCAAAGTTTTCCAACTCCTCATGCATGGCATTAACCCAATGTTCATCAGATAGTGCGTGTCCAACATCCCGGGGTTCAAAGGTTGCAACAAAGAGAGAATTGGTAAAGCAAGCAAGATGTGCAGATCTTGACTTTGTTGTCCTCTCATAGAGATTACCGATCATCTGTTGAGGTGGGTGTCGACGCTGAATGTGGTGAGGAGCCTCTCTCTCAGAGTGTACCTCCCCCTCAACCACAGCTGGAACTTGCTCGACAGCTGCTGAAGTTGATGTAAAAGCTTCTGGACCCTCTACTGGAGTGGTGGTAGCAGCAGGAACAAGGTCGGATGTGGGATGGAATGACTCATCATCATCATCATCATCCAAGCCCTACAGGTCCTCTTCTACAAAGATGCTCTCCTCCATCTCCGTGGTACCTGCAGTCCCAATCACATTCCTTGCATGAGAGTTTGATTCATCAAAGGTTACATCGCAGGATTCTACGATGGTGTTAGTCTCCAAATTCAAAACTCTATAGGAATGACCATGAAGAGAGTAACCAAGAAAGATTCCATCGGAAGACCTTGACTCAAACTTATCAAGATTACCACGCTTGAGAATAAAGCACTTGCAACCAAAGGCACGCAAATGAGAAACCGAGGGCTTTCTCCCAAAACGCAGCTCATAAGAAGTCACCTTAAGAATTAAGCGCAAGAAAATCTGATTGGGAACATAGCAAGCAGTGCTAATGACCTCAGCGCAGAACCGCCTCGGAGTCCTATGCTCATCGAGCATCATTCGGGCCATCTCCACTAAGGTTCTGTTCTTTCTTTCAATCACATCGTTCTGCTGGGGAGCCCGAGGTGCTGAAAACTGATGCTCAATACCATGCTCAAGACAGAAAGCATCAAAGGAGGAGTTCTTGAACTCGGTGCCATTATCACTACGAATTGCTCGTAATGCACCAGGGAGTTCCTTGAACAACCTCAAAGCTAAGCTCCAAAAGTGATGAAACACTTCATCCTTACTCTCAAGAAAGTAGACCCAAGAGTAGCGAGAATAGTCATCAACAATCACAAGAACATACCACTTCCCACCCGCCGAACGAACCTGAGAAGGACCAACAGTGTCCATATGAAGCAACTCTCCAGGGCGTTCAATCATCACCAAATTGATTGGTGGATGAGAAGCGGCAATCATTTTTCCCATGACGACAAGGAGCACAAACCAAATCCTTATCAAATTTGAGCTTAGGCAATCCTCGGATCAAACCTAGGCCACTCAAGAGACATAACAAGTCAAAGCTCATGTGACCCAGTCTCCTATGCCATTTCTAGAGCTCAGAAGAAGATTGAGCAAACAAGCACTTGTGAGAACCAGGAGAACCAGCAAAATCAGCCTAAAAAACTCTGTCAATGCGAGAAATCCCACGAACCAAGGAACCACTCAAATCAAGAACACAAGAAGCATTTGACTTAAAGCGCACTTTCAAACCAACATCAAGAAGCTGAGAGACAGAGAGGAGATTGTACTTGAGAAACTCAACCAAACCAACATCATTGAGAGTGAAGTTCTCATTTACCTTTACCGCGCCCCTTCCCTTCACTCTTCCTCTCTTGTCATCTCCAAAGGTCAGATACTCCCGACGCTTCAAGGGACTGAGGCTGGAGAACCACTTTGCATTTCCGGTCATGTGGCGCGAACACTGGGAATCCATCAACCACTTGTTCTCCAAGCCTCCACCTACTGCCTACAAAGAACGAGAAGTGAAAGTCGATGGCTCAGTGCTGGGGTTAGTCAAAAAGCATTTGGGAATCCAGCACTTAACCATACGACCGGTAATAGTCATCACAGTTCTTTGCACTTTATCATTCGAACGCATGGGACGAGAAGCACGATGGGGAAAACGTGGCCTATCAAGGCGTCTCGACTCAAACCTTGAGTTGTGAGGATAGAAATCATCTGTGTGAAAGCCAAATCCACGCGAGTGACGCTCACCACGATGGAGAAAACGGGGGGTGCCACAGCACTACTACTCAAAGCCTCTGTTTCATGAATCAAAGTCATATGAGGAATGACCCTGTCCATGATAGGCACAAGAAAAAGAGCGAGGCTGAAAGTCAACAAAATTATCATAAAAAGAATCCCTAGTCAACTCAGCTTGCAATCCTCTTACGCCTATAACAGAATTCATCCAAGTGGCCCTTGCGACCACAAAACATGCAAATATAGACACCCTTAGGATTAGGCTTGGTTTGCATTGCAGGTTTGGGTTTTGGCTTCTCTATTTGCTTTGGGTTGAAGGAGGGTTTGGGATTGGGTGGATAGTATGTGTCAGTGGGTTTGATGGTGTTTTCCTCATCCTTGTAGCTGGAGCTAGGTACAAACTTACCCACATTCTCACTCTCCTTGTCACACCTCTCAAATCCCAAACCCAAGTTATAGGTTGATCTAGAAGCACTCTCCTTCACTCTTGCCAAATCACTCTCAATCTTCTCTTCACTCACTAGGGTTCTCTGGAGCCTAGACACAACATAGTCATTTTCCTGAACTAGGGCTTTGTTTTCTTCCCTAGTGATTATAAGCTTGTCCTTAAGAGAGACACACACCTCACAAGGTGGTGGAAGGACCTTAGAGCGAGTCTCATGAAGCAACTTGGACTCAAGCTCTTTGACTTTGACGGACTAAGCTTCCAACTCATCTGTGAGCTTGGGGCACTTCTGACATACACCCAAAAGAGTTGGTCTAGCTTTGAACTCATCAAGCTCCTTGAGGGCACTCTCAAGCTGACTGGCAACTTGAGCATGCACACTCTCCAACTTAGACTTAAGCTCTCTACTCTCACGAATAGCACTACGAAGCTTATCATCTTGCATGAGCAGAACATCGCGTAAATGATCAAGTTCAGAAGAGAGCTCATCGAGAGTGGGAGGTACCTTGCTTGTGTCGGAGTCGGATCCAGAGTCGGTGTCGTGGTCATTCTTTGCCATGAAGCAAAGTCCGGTGAAGTCATTCTTCCTCTTGACTCGTGGCTTTTCAACCTCCTCCTCTGAGCTTGTAAAGCCTTCGCTTGATATGAGGTCAACATCGCTCAAGGCGGCAATGCAGGCGCGTGCAATGGCCTTGGCGAACTTCTTGGAGTTCTTGCCCTTCTTGTAGAAGCGGTTCTTCTTCTGCTTGAAGTCTTCAGTGTTGTTGTCACGGTACCTGACCTTCTTCTTCTTCTTGGGACAATCAACTATGAAGTATCCCGGGTCACCACACTCGAAGCAGGTTCTTGAACCACCTCCTCTTCTCTCCTTTCGGTTGTTGTAGAACTTCCTTGTGAGCAAGGACAGCTCCTCGTCAGGAATGCACTCAATCTGTTCATTCGAAGCTGCAACAAGAGAAGACAAAGTAAACTCCAAGGAAGACTTATCAAGTGAGGGGTTAGTTCCATAAGAAGCATCACTGTGACTAACCTTCTGAGTGCTAGAAAGCAAAGCCATGCTAGAAGCGGGAATAGCAAGATTAGGACGAGATTTCCTAGACAGTTCATGAGATTTCAGCTTGCTATACAGTTGCTCATAGTTCAAGGTGTTGAAGTCAGCAGTTTCTTCTAGAGCAGCAATTTTAACCCCCCAAACATTTTCATCAAGTGAGTATAGCAGTTACTTAGCTCTATCATTGTCATTGTATACAAGGGTACCACAAGCCCGCAAGTTGCACACAATTGCCTCAAACCTACAAAAAGTGTCATCTAGTGACTCGCCTGGTTTCTGTGCAAAGGTTTGGTACTGTCTATTGTAAGAATCCTTACGCATAGACTTGACCTGGTTGGTACCCTCATGGTAAGTGCAGAGCTTATCCCAAATAGCATGAGCAGTGTCAAGGTGTGCAACCCTATCATGTTCACTCCTACCAAGTGCAGAGAGCAGAATATTGACAGCTTTAGAGTTGTTCTCATACCTGACTAACTCACCTACAGATGCAGTGTTTAGGTCTTGTGGTATAGCATACTCCCGCTCAACCATCTCCCAAATTGCACGTCCTTGACTCAGCAGATACGCCTTAGTCCGTGACTTCCAGTAGGGGAAGTCCTCTCCATCGAACATCCACAGCTTGACAGCACGCTTCTCCATGTCGCCTTTGGATCACAAAGCCGGTGAAGGTCAACTAGTGATCAAACCGGCTCTGATACCAATTGAAGGACCGAGAAGGCGACCAAAGGAGGGGTGAATGGGAGCCAAATAAAATTCTCCAAGAGAACTTGACCTATATTCCAAAAACAACCCAAGCCAACCTCTAAATCGATCACCAAGACTACACACACCAACTTGTGGTGTACTAGCCCTAGGAGTGATCAACCACACCAAAGAAACACAGTGGAAACAAAAAGGGAAGATGAAATGCTTAACAGTCCAGAACTGAGCACTCATCGGCAGTGCCGGTCAGCATCGGCAGTGTCGGTCACGCCTATCGGCAGTGCTGGTGCGCGTCATCGGCAGTGCCGGTCCCACCTATCGGTAGTGCCGGTGCGGGATACTGTCGCACTGGAACCTACAGACTAGACCAATCGGCAGTGCCGGTCCTGGTCATTGACAGTGCCGGTCGACCCCCGATAGAACAGAAAATCTCTCGGGATCTTGTCAAAACTTCTCCAAAAACTAATCAAACGAACTCCAAACGATGCGATTTTTGGATCAGTGAATCCTCATCACATCACGACCCTAATCCTAGGAGATAAACTCAATTGGCTCAAGGAATCATCACGAATTTCAGATCTTGTGCCAAGAACACCAAAAAGGAGAAACTTGAGAAATCCTTCAAATCGAAGGTTCTAGAGCTAATAATTCCATCAACGATCCATAGAGGATTATCCTAGCTCATCCTAGCAACAAGTTTCTTAAGAAATACGGGCCAAAAATCTGTCTAAAATTGAGATCGAAAATCACCACAAAAAAGGTCCAAAAATAGGAAAAAGGGAATTTTGGGATTCAAGTGAAGAGGGAAATCTTGACCACAAAAATACTTCTCATATCATAGAAAGGTGCTTACAAGATCCATAGGTACAAGGCTAGGAAGCCACCCTCTTCCTCCCACTATTTGGAAGATCAAGAGATGTCTCTCACACACCCACTACTCTCCTCTCAAACATGAAGTCCTCTCCTAGCACTTTGAATAGAGTCCTAACACAAGGCTAATGCAAGAGAGGCACCTCTCCCACTAGCCACACCTTTCCATATATAGGCCTAGGGTCTATTGTCCATATGACCACTTTACCCTTGACCTACATAACACACCCACCTACCACCGGGGGCATAACCGTCCATCTTTTTCCTCATCGTCCGAATGCCATCGGACGCTTCACGTCTTTGCTTCATCTTGAAGCAAGCTCCGTGATGGTGCCACGTGCACCACCAACCACCGCCACCGGTTTTGAGGCCCAAACCGGGAAACTGCCTTGCACGCTTCTCAAAGTGTGACTTCTCGATGTTGACGCGTGTCACCTTGTCCCGTGATCCTGACCACCAGCAGGTCTCTCACAGTCCTTGTTCATCGGTCCCCCTTGTCACTTGCACCGGCATCCCATTCGCCTTGACTTGGTCAACACGCCGTCTCCATCACCACCATGGTTTTGAGGCTCAACCGCGAAACCGTTTGTGCTTCTTGCCTCTCCACGTGTACGGTGTGGATCACCCTTGACTTCATCTGGCATCCCGATCGTCTGGTCCCAAGTCCCCTACTTGTGCCCGATCCTCTCGCTGTTGACCGCCAAGTCGACTCCAGTGACCTACACATCATGAGACAAGCAAACACATTTCCCATCTCCTGCAATACCACTAATATCTCCACCAACTCCGGTTAGTCATCACCATGATATACAAACCCATGTAATCCCTGGATTTCCGCATTTCAATTCAAACACCAAATTCGCTCAAGTCAATTACTCATCACAAATATAGCAAACCATGGCACATATCCACATGGTTTCTCAATAAAGTATTCTACCTGCCAGGAACCGTATGCAGAGTTAAGAATAAACGTGGAGGTCTTTATGCTCTTTATAAGTTCTGCAGGAAAGAAACACTGAGAAACAAACCATGTTAACGAATCAACCAACTTACTGACATATATCGTGATTCAACTAATGTTAACGATCTGAAACAGATGGAATAACATACCTCTGTTGGATCCGTGTTTGCGAGGCAGTCCTTGGGCAAAACTTTTGTAACATTCTGCAAGAAACATACAAAGAGACTTCCGGATGAACTTCTTTTTCCATCAACATCCATATAGAATTAGTGAGTGCTTTTAAAAAAAATTATATAGATCAATTTTGAAGAGAAAACATTTTTCTTTTCAAACTTCGTTCATGCCGTACTAACATTTACTAACCTATAGGTGAACGACTCCGCTGTATGCAGACCACATGGACCTTCACCCAGATAAATCCTTTCTGCAACATGGGGTCATTTGAGTATAGGCACAATGGAATACAGGTAAGCTTAGTAAGTGATGTTAAAATAAGAGTTGTACTCATCAAGGAAAAATCCAGCATCAGGAAGGCATTTCACTAAAACATTAGGGGGAAACCGTGCACGAAAATTATCGCAGTGCAGTAACGTAGCCAGACCACCAGCAGAACAACCTGTAAGTACTTACAGGCCTGAAACACAAGCACATGAAGAAAAGATGAACTGTTGTTTCATTTGTACAACAATGATACAGATGGTTAGAAGTATTATTAATCATGCTACAAAAAGAGAAGCGGTCAACATAAACTAGTAGTACTAGTACAAGAGTATGACCTGCTCGGAATGGGCGAGCCCTTTCTCCATCAGTTCATTTATGACCGCTTCCCAGATACGCAGGCCTCTGAAGAATACTAACATTTTTCCACTCTACGTGAAGTGTGATCAACAATAAAGCACCAATTAATAATCAGTTAACATTTTTCCACTCTACGTGAAGTGTGATCAACAATAAAGCACCAATTAATAATCAGTTGCCATACTCGGCAAGAAATCAGTATCTAGAGTGTTACGCCCATTAGGTAAGAAGGCTACATGCGGTCCAGCCCATGATCCAGGTGTCAACTAAGAAGGTGAAGTCCAAGCTGAAACACTACAAGAGTGGAGGACCAATCGATGGGGAGAAATCAATCAATCAACAATTATTATCATAACAAGCTACGGCTTATCCTCATCTATTGTTCCTCTTCCTCATCTCGCTTAGGGTTCATCTCCAATCCACATCTCCTGTTGTATTCTCCAACTCTCATCCCCTGCTGTTCTACTTGTAATCCAGTACCTTGTATTGATTCGTGCTCAAGGTATTAGTGAGGTGTTAACATTTGGTATTCAGAGCAGTTCGAATCCTTGGATTTTTTCCCCTTGCCTGGAGATGATGTTGAAGGATGATTTCGCCACCACCAACCCCTTCACCGCCACCATCAACGCCGGCATCAAGCACACGCTGATCGAGATGCGCCGCCTCGGTGACTAGATCGAGGAGCGATGCGGTGTGTTCGAGCACGCATACGCATCTGCGACCAGCTATGACAAGCCGGTCTTCGACATGGAGCCCATGTTTGACGACGAGTCGCTCTTCAATGCCGATCCCGAGCTGGTCTTCGACATTAACCCGCTCTTCGATGAGGAGCACTTCATCTTCGATGAGGAACCGGTCTTCGACGCTGAGCCCATCTTCGATGAGGAGCCCGTCACCGACGAGGGGCTAATCTTTGACGCTGCCCCCATGTATGATGTGGAGCCCGATGACTTCAGTACAACGGGTTGCGGTGTCACCCTCTTCGATGACCTTGTCGTTGGCACCGCCATGGTTGACCACAACACTACCGCGAGCCCGCGCCAAGCCTCGTCGACGTCCAGCATCGACAAGGAATTCGTCCATGACTCCTTCCGTGCTGCTGAGGTGCTTGCGGCCTTGGTTGTTGTGCCCAGCAACGTCAACGCCGACGCGCCCACCACCTGCTCGACGAAATGCTGGAGCATCGTCATCGACATCACGGCATCCACTGAAGGGTGCGCCATCATCAAGGAGCTCTCCACCATCCCCTCTCGTGTTGCTGCTACACCTACAGCCGTCACGGCCATGCCCAGCAACATCAATACTGACGCGACTGCCATCTTTTTGATGAAATGTCTGAACTGCGCCGTCGACACCGGGGCAACAACTGTGGTGTGTGCCATCACAGAGGAGGCCATTGCAGAATCCGAGCATGCAGATGCAGTGACACCACCCCACGGGATCACCTTGCTATCCTACAAGGCTGAGTTGCAGAACATATTGGTCTTTGGGGAGCTCACCACCAAGAACGTTCCAGCACCAAGAGAAGACTTGCTGGCCTCACGGCTGAAGCTATTGATCAATTGTGTTGATTGTCAACCGTGGCCACCGTTGGAGATATTTCATTACTTTGGTATGACTCGTCCAATATCGTGGCCATCTTTCACCTGGAGATATGAATGTTCTCAGAGTTGGGATGTCAGTTTTGTGTGGAAACCACCATGACAAAATCATCCTCAAAACATGTTTGTGATATCAATCAGCAGTGTTACCTGTGCTAGCAATCCTCCTATGTTGTTGGAGATTAGGTATGATAGTGTGGAAATCCGTCCAGAGCCATGGCCTTCTTTCATTATGGGTGATATGGGTTCTGCAACTTGGTGTTTGAGTTGGTCAGTGAAAACTCTATGGCCACCTCCCGGTCATAAAACTTTCAGTTATGGGCTTGGTTGTGCTACAACTTTTGTGCTTGCTGATATATGTTCTAGAACACCTATTATTGTGGCTGAATTACTTCCATGGCTAGCATGTGAGTTTATTGGACAGCTAGTACAACAGGAGTATGGTGGTAGTTTGATGACAGACTTCAACGTTGGCATCCAAAATCCTATGGTTGTCCAACCCACCTATGCTGCTATATCCATAACCATTACTGTCATGCCCAGGTTCAACATGACATATGTGGTCCATGCTTCACTGATTGAGGTGATGCCTGGGAGTCTTCCTGTGATCTTGGTGGATGGTTCCTGCAATCTGCTCTATTTTGATGATGGGAGGTATGGACGAATTTGCAAATTGCCTAAGCTTCCATGGCTGTCATGCGTTGAAATGGTTGGATCATGGTTTGAGCAAAAACGATTGACTGCTAGAAAGTGTGGGAAATCTACACAGCTTATTGCTGGCACATATCCTATGATTGCAGGTGGCAGTACTATTCAAAGTTCAGTGGAACCTGAGCATACAGAAAATGCAGTTGTCCAGGTTACTCCCTCACTGATATGTTGTGTATTGTGAGCCACACTAAGCAAGTGTTGCAACCTGTTATGGTGATATGGTTCTATTCTTGTGTGCTACATTCTACTCATGGCGAGGTAATAATTCTTTATCAAAGCAGCAGAAGTGTGGTGGTGTTGGTGATCTTGCTTGGCTTAGGTGGCGCCCTATGGAAATTGAGTATGCCACGTGCATGTCAAGGGTGGAAATTTATGGTGACAAATGTGAAAGAAATACACTCAATTCTCATACTTATGCAAAGGAAGCAACAAATTATCAGGTTGTTGCTGAAACAACCTTATCCGTCACCTGAGGTTCAAATGAAGAATAGATGGGGTACAATATGGGAGACGATGAGATTTCTCTTGGTTCAGATGGAGCTTGTCAGTGAAGTGGACATAAGAGCTTATGCTAATCAAATGTTTTATCAGTGGTCAGGTCATGTGGAGCTGTTATACATCCGCTTGAGGGCAAGTTGGATGTTAAGGAGGAGGGAATGTTAGGCCCATTAGGTACGAAGGCTACATGCGGCCCAGTCCATGGTCCAGGTGTCAACTAGGAAGTTGAAACCCAAGCTGAAACACTACAAGAGTGGAGGACCAATCGATGAGGAGGAATCAATCAATCAACAATTATTATCAAAACAAGCTACGACTTATCCTCATCTACTTTTCCTCTTCCTCATCTCGCTTAGGGTTCATCTCCAATCCACATCTCCTGTTGTATTCTCCAACTCTCATCCCCTGCTGTTCTACTTGTAATCCAGTACCTTGTATTGATTCGTGCTCAAGGTATTAGTGAGGTGTTAACATAGAGATGTTGCTGACCTGATCTTCCAGTTGAGAATCCCCAGCAAATGATGCTCCATCGCAGTACCTGACATATACTCTGTTCCAGCTGTAGAAATCTGGACAGGCATATCGTACGTGAGAAATAAAATTGAGGGACACTAAGGAGCAAGCCCATGAATGAATAATGACTGAGGACATTTGTTGTCAGGCTTCGTTACAAGGATTTCGTCGCTGGTCGTTGCTGAGTATTACTGAGAAGCTCATTGCCTTCATGAAGTTGGACGAACAAAGCTCACCCATTCTGAAGTCGGAGCAGCCTTGAATGGTGCTGCACCAGCCACCTCCCTGAAGATGGATAATCCAGTTTTGTGATCCGGTGCTAGAGCCTGTCTACAGGTGGTAACCTGTCGGGCTTCCATCCAGGCACACTGATATGGATGGATCAATCCAGTTCATGCACGGTTCGAACATCGTATAGTAGTTGAAAGAAATCAAAGTATTACCCACGCCCTTGTCGTGAGCTCCGACGAGAAGTGTGAGGTCGACGACATCAAGGTCTTGTGACGAGCAGTGAAGAGGGCCCAAAACGGAAAGGAGCTGGAGCAGGATAGCGAGAGCCCATGCCCTTATTACTATTTGTCGTGGGCGCTAAGGGAAGACCGAAGACAGGAGCTCCATGGCAGTGTCTGGCAAGAGGCAAAGAGTGCCTGAGTGGTCGACCAGGCTTTATAGTGGTGTAAATTGGGCGGGGGGTCTAAGGCAAGCCGGATAAGACAAGATGAGGTCAATAGGAGCTACTATATTATCCAATGGTAACGGTGCCCACACCACACCTTGAAAGGAGGATAGCAAGTGGTGAGACTGACTCCAACAAGACTAGGCAATTTTGAGAGGCAAATAGATGATTGCCTCACCTGAACAGTGCAAAAGATGGTAGGCATTTGAAGCCATCTCCAACAGATATTGCATTCCTATTGCAATTTCCCCTTCTCCCGTAGCAGCTCGCCCGTGCCGCTGCCCCGTGTGCTGCTGTTCCATGCGCCGCTGCCCCACGCAGCCTGACCCGCGTTGCCACCGTCCCGCCTACGTCCACCCGCGCCGCCCCTAGGAGCTCGCTCGCCAGCACCGCTTACTCCGTCCAGCCCCGCGTAGTCGCGCCGCTGCCGACAGCCCACCTGAGTAGCGCCATCCTCGCTCGTGGCAGCTCATCGCGCTGCCGTCGCCATGCACGAGCTTGAGGGGTCCTGCCGTCATCTCCTCCTGCACAACTCGCCCCGCCATCACCTCGTCCTGCGTGCCGCCTCCTCCCGTGTGTGAAGGGGACAGTGACGGTGGTGCTCGCGGTCGCGTCGGTGAAGCAGAGCTGCAGTGCAGGCGGCTGAGAGGTGGCAGGCTACGGTGGGGGAGCCGGGTGGGCGTCGTCACTGATCTCCGGTGAAACGGGCGACCGGGTCGAGGTTAGAGGTGGGGTGCGGGTGCTGCGCCGGATCTCCTCGGAGCTCCGGCTTGTCCTCCGCGCTGCCGCCGCTGGCGGTGCAGATCTGACACGGGAAGGGGAAGGGGAAGAGGCGGTGGAGGGCTCGCTGTGCCGGATCTCCTCCGAGCTGCGGCTCGCCCTCCACGCCGCCGCCGCCACCGCCGATGCGGACGCGACACAGGGAAGGGGAAGAGGCAATGGATGGCCTCCGGTGGCCGCGTGTCACTCTCCCTCAATGCTGAGCAAATGCTTCGGAGAAGAGAGGGAAGACAATTTTAGCTTCCCTCTCTCCTACGATGCATTTTGCATCTCTCTTTGCATTACCTTGTTGCAGGACTTTTTCTCATGCACAGTAGAGCTCCCATTGCACTTTTGCCTTTGCATGCCCACTATTGGAGTCAGTCTCAACGAACCTCCCCTAGCGTCTACAACTACAACGTGGAGATCTACACGATTCTGTTCTATCTTCTAGAACAACAACCTCAACAATACATTTACTTGTGATTCCAGTATATCTGTAGAATTCTATCGCTAAAACCCTCCTTTAATAGCAACATAAATGTTGAGATTGCACCTAGATTCTTATTACTAGCCATTGAATTGTGCCTTGGTGAATTCATCAATAATATGATCAGCTGTAGATACAAATCTAATGACCATTAACTTTTATGAAACAAAATCATATTCATAAAAATATCAGCATTGATGCGCTTGTTTCTCATATGCATTGATCCAAATATGAGTTTAGTCAATAACAGTGGACTAGAATGACAAATTTGTTGACAGTCATAGAGTGACAAATTGTTAATTAAACTAGTATTTTGTTCGAGCCTCTTTTGAGGAACAGAAAGAAACTATGTGAGAAGCATTATGTGAAAGAGTACATCGTGAATTGTGAAGATCATGGGTGTGTGTGTCTTCTTCTAAATATAGTAGAGATGGAAACGCTCACACATCCACACATAACCACTCACATACATGCATGACCGCTTGCATTAGTAAATCGGTTTGAAAATTATGCTTTGCTGAATAATGAATTATCAGCATCCAACTTTCCTTTTCAAAATATTACTTTGCACACCAGAGTATTTACCAGCAAATGTTTTTGATATACAAAGGGTAAAGTAAAATTGGAAACAGGCTGACATTTATGTTGAAATACATACACACAGACGCAGTGGATTCCAAACATTTTATGCAAGAATGATATGCATCATATGTGTATTGTACTGATCCTGCTGAAGTGCGCGTAATTTCCACAAATTAACAGAGCCACGCCAATGAATGAATGAAACAGTTGAAACTACGAACCAATCAAGGGATACAATGGGAAGTGCGAGGAATTTGTATGGACAATGTTCTTCAGCTCGTGTTGTATTCTTGAGGTAATAATTCCAGGTGTTCGTTTCTAAATGTTAATGGACTAAAGCTAAACTTTAGGCTAAAAATTAGCACAAGAGAAATGAACATATATGCTAAAGTTTGTGCTAAAGTTTAGCATAAAAGAGAAAAAAGGGCTAAAAACGGAACTAAACTTTAGCACCTCATGAGGTGCTAAACTTTAGTCCAAACTTTAGGTAGCACCTAAGGGAAACGAACACCCCTGCTTGTAATGAAACTGAAAATGAAATACATTTAAATCTGAACAGAGGTGAACACATGACATGAGATGATCAGAAGAAGAAAGAAACGGGATCATCGAAGCGATCAGGCAACTATGCTGCTGCTGATATCCGTCTTGATCCTCTCTGTGGTGGCCGGAGCAACGGCGGACGTGGTGACCGTGACGGCGGCCTCGTCGCCACTGCTGCTGATGGTGGCGGCGAGGACGGCGACGCCGTGGCGCTGGAACACCTCGAGCACGTGTGCCAGCGAACCCGGCCGCCGCGCCGCCGGCAGCCGCACCGCGAAGCACAACTCCTCCGCGGACACCGCCACCGCCCCGAAGAAATCAAGGACGCACTCAGATTATCAATTTGATCATGTTCTTCTCCAAACCCAATGGCGGCAGCAAGATACTTAAGAGGATGCAATCGCCATCTCTCTAGTTCTGGAGGAAGACCTCGACATAGAGAGATCTGAAAACAATGAAGTCTAATCTTCTGATCGTGGTGCAGCTGTACCGTGGGTGGAGGAGTTTTGTTAGGGTTTGGATTGCACAGTATATAAGCCGATCCTTTATATAATCTATATTTGCTACTGCTAATGATTTATTAATCAAAGGAATTAATCTTCGCTACTGGTCCCTTCCTGTGTGGTTCTGGGTTAGTTGGCTGTGAGAGTTATTACTATTGCATGGATCTGTATTGCAACCTGAGTTTGACCCTCTGAGTGCATACACATACATCTGAATATTGTCGTGAGAATCAACTACTGGTAGTTTCTGCATTAGAACTACAGACGAGAGAATCTTTACTGAATATATTATTTATGTTGTAAGCATTGTCGCATTGTACCATTGTTCTAGCTGCTGGCTTACTCTTAGAGAAAAGTATAGAAAGAAGGGTTTTCGTATTTGTGCAGAGTAGTACCGTGAAAGATTGGGATAAATCTTTAGACACCATCGCTGTGTCTTTATCACCCCGTTGTTGGCCGTCGTCGTCCGCACCGCCCTGCTCTGCGCCTCGAGGTCGGCGTCTGCGGCACGCAGCACCCCCACCTGTGCCACCGCCTCCTCCACGATTCGCGTCCTGGTCACCTGCACGCCCCCGGCCCATGAGACCAAATTACTAGGAGGGAGGGAGCGAAAAGGATGGACGAAACTGACCCGAGTGGGGAGGTTGGGGAGCAGCGTGGCGAGCTCGCAGTAGAGTCCGGACATGGTCCGCCGCCACTCGCGCTCGGTCTCCAGCGCCACCTTCCGCTTCCCGGACTCCATCTTCGGCGAGCCCTTGCCTTCTTCGGTGGCAGGGCCGCCGCTTGGCATGTCAGGCGGGGCGACAGAACAGGGCTCATGGTCCACCTAGAGGCAGCCTAGTAAAAAAAAATCAAGCAAACAGTCTGTTGGATACGGTGAAGAGGCAAGTAATGAATTTATTTCTCCTTCCATCCGAAGCCACGCCGCCGTTCCTCTTCTCCCTAAGGCTCAATGCCCCCCAAATCGCAAGCAACAATGAGCAAGAGCGACGCTACACTGAAGGTCGGTTCCACTTCCAGTTTCCACGCACAAGAGAGCAGTGCCTGGAGTCTGGACAGGGCTGGAGCAGGCCTGGCTGGAGTACGTCTCACGGCTGGAGCAGGCCACACACAACTAGGATGTTTTTCCAACGCTGTTATTTCATATCAGATTTTGTTAACTGTTCCGGTAACTGCTGCATTTGTTAAAAGGAGTTTTTAACTGAAGTTGGTGAAATCCTATTTGTATTCTACTATGATACAAGAAAGACTCAACAAATTGAGAACAATAGCACTTGAAAGTGATATCTTAGAGCAGATGAAGTACGAAGATATAATTGAAGACTTCATCTCAAAAAATACTAGAAGGATGTTACTTTTTAATAGAATATAAGATCAGACGTCATAGTATTTATCAAGTACTCTCTTTACTCTTTTGACATTACTATTTGATATATTTCTGAATATTATAAAGAATAGCATGTATTAAAGTTATATAGTTAATTATAAGTGTATTTTTGGCTATGTAAATTTTCAAATTTTAGGTCATATTTAGTGTTTGGCATCGGGGCCTTAGACTGACCGCACCGGGGTCCGGTATCCGGTACTAGAGGACCCGGATAGCGGATGGGGGTGCTGCACCGGGGTACGCTACCCAGTCCTCCACCAGAGCACCCCCTCCCAAACGCCAAATCTGGCGGGGTAGCGAAGCAACGCTACCCGCCGACGTGGCATGGGGTCCACGCCTCCTCCCACCATCCCTCCTCCTCTGCTCTGCAAACGACGCCGGCGGAGGCCCTGCTCGACGGGCGTGGGTGGATGATGGTGTGGGGCCCGCGCCAGATCCGACCGGAGGGAGAAAGATCGGTGCCGGATCCGACTGGAGAGAGAGGGACCCGCACCCGATCCCGTCGGAGGGAGAGAAGCGGGCGCTGGATACCGTCGGGGGGAGCGAGGAGGAGGGCGGCGGAGCTCGCAACAGAGGGAGGAGGAGGGAGGCGGCCCCGGCGGAGCTGGCGCGAGGGAGGAGGTAGGTGGAGCTCAGCGCCGGATCTGAACGAGTGCCACCGCTTTAGGGAGGGGCGGGGGAAGGGGGAGGCGGTGGAGGAGACGAGATCGGGGAGGAGCAGGGCCTTTGGTCGTCGTGTTGCCCATGCCCACCATTGCCGCCGTGACGGGCCACGCCGCGGCCGTCGGGTGCTCGCTCGCGCTCGGAGCTGGGCGGAGAGGAGGAGGAGTCGAGGCGCACGGGAACCGGCGAAGGCTCGGGTGCTGATGCTCCGGTGGTGGGAGCGTGCGGCGGAGGCGGGATAGGCGGCGGCGCGGTGGAGGCGGGGGGACACGCACAGGAGGGGAGGAGCTGGAGAGGGACGGCGACGGCGTGGGGAGTGCGGTGGAGAAGGACGTGAGGAGAGAAGAGAAGGATCTGGAGAGAAGAAAAATAAAGGGAAAGGGAGAAAAAGGGAGAGGGAAATCGAACAGAGAGAAAAATAAAAATATTATTATTTGATTAAAAATTGGATTGTTAAACTATTATAAAAGGGAAAGGAGTTAAAAAGAAAAGAAAAAAAAGAGGAGGAGAGATGAAAGAAGATGGTAGTTGGAGAGGGTTGAATAAAATATTAGGTTAGTTGATATAGAGGATGATATAGAGTATGAACAGGTGCAGTAAAACTAGATATAAATGAGAAAATCTTGTTAACTAGAACAGAATATTCATTTTAGAAAATAAATTTAGAGTATGACGAGTGTTGGCAGTCTTAAAAACTTAGAGACGGCGCTGTCGATGGACAGAGGCACCTCCAGCAGCAGCGGGTGCTTCTTCTCGGCCATGGATGGATGGATAGATCAAGTGCTGCGATCAAGGTTAACATAATCAGGGTTAACCGGCCGGTTAACCCGGTTAACCGACAACCAGTGTGGACCGGTTAACCCCCGGTTAGGGTTTGAATTTTTTTCAAATTTAAAAAATTTTGTATGTAATATTTTTACAAAAAACTAGATGAATTGTAAGGAGATTTGGTGAAAAAATCGAATCAAACCGAGATATTTTAACAAAGGAAAAAATGAAAAAAGGAAAAAAAGAAAAAATAGTAAAAATAGATGTGGAGCTCGGTTAACCAGTCGGATGGGTCGGTTAACCGAGGTGGAGTTTCGGCTAGCCGCTGACAGAAGCTAAGGTAATTTTTTTTAAGCTCAATATAAAATAGATGTAGACTTTAGCCTTTAAAGTATAGGTAATTTAGAATAGAAAAAAGGTAGTAAACATGTTGTTGTATATGTTGTTATAAAATAGATGTAGCATCCCATGATTTATTTTATTGTACATGTTGTTGTTGAGATGAAGCACCTCCATGGAAGTAACAAATTTTGCATATTATTTGAATGCTATATATCTAATAATTATATATTATGGAAACCTATTATATAATTATTTGTAGAAAATCATGTGTAGGACAAGTATATTTTGATGTTTTGTATAGCATAATATAGTTGTGCTATATTGTATGAACTCAATGTATTGTGTATTAATATATAATATTATGTTTAATATTTAAAAATATTATACTAATTTTTTCATATTATTTGGATATTTTTTTTTCTTCATCAATCGGATTTGTCACTACTGTTACCGGTTAACCGGACTAACTGACCGGTTGATCGGTATAATCGGTCGATTAACCGACAGGCAACCGCACGCCACCTAAATCAAATTTTGCTCGGCTAACTGATCGATTAGGGTTAACCAGTTAACTGGCCCGATTGGTTATAACAGCCCGGTAGATTTTGTCAACCTTGGCTGCGATGCGATGATTGTCAAGTGGTAGCCTTGCGCGTCACGGAGTGGACTTGTCAAGTCAGAACAAGCTTCCTCTGCTCCTGCTGCATGGGTTGGGGACAGGGGACAAGTGTGTCAGCTTTTGGCTGGTGGTGTCGGGTCGGGGAACTGGGATGCTGCGGCTGAGTCCTCCGGTTCCTCTGGGCAAGAGGAGACCGGAAATCTTTTCCTGTTTCAGGAGGCGATCAGCAAGGCAGATCTGCTTGTCACTATGTAAAAAAATATAAAACTAATATTTTATTTAGTAATGTTTTGAAGAGAAACGAGTGACAGTGTTAAAACTGAACACGTTATTAAAATAAGTCTTTCTATTAAGATGTGTCACTAATCTCTATAATATATTAATTGAGGTGCAGTCGTTCACTTCATATCTACAAAGTTAGAGATTGAATCCAAATCGATTTTATACCTTTTATATCAAGTATCGAATTTAAAACAATCATAACTCCCACGTCCGGAGTTCAAATGAGACAAACTCGGACTCTATCTCGGACTCTATTTCATAGCTCTCAAAACGTTCTACAACTTTGGTATTCAATATAAGTCCAGATCTCGCCGTTTTGATTTCCAAATATGTGATGCAAAAATATTTGTTCTAATTCAGACTCCTCTACGTAGGTCCCTATGCGGGACACATATCTTCTAGCTCCGTAGTCCAAATAATATAATCCATATATGTTTCGAAAAGGCCTCGACAAGATCTACAACTTTTGTGTTTTAACTTTTTCCATTAGAGCAAGTCTTTAATTTTAAAATTGCGTTGCAATGCAGTGCTATTTCTGTACTACGTGAATTAATTTTTCCTTCCTGATAATGTTTCTAGAATATGGTAAAAAATAATGATAACATTATTATTTTTAATATATAAAATAATATACTAAGAAGCACCAATGGTAATACAAATGTAATATTTCATGTAAAAAATATCAATAATATTGTATATATGTAATAATTTTTTTTTCGATCAAAGTATATATGTAATAATTATATTGTGTAAATAATTTATATTTAAATTATAAATAATATTTTGTTTTTTAAAGTCTGTAGCAACGCACGAACACTTTACTAGTGATTTCATAATAGTGATGCTACTATCCTTAACGCGTCACTAATAACGGGGTCTATAATTAGTGACACTTTCCAGATAGATGTGTCACCTATATGTAGCTCACGGACCCGAAAAAATTATGTACCACGGCTGATCGATGTTCATGTTCACCCACAACCGACGTTGGAACCCTCCAGTCCTAACCCAAGAAAAACTTCCTCTATCCCGTAGCCTCTCTCTTTCGACCCTAGCTCCCGGCCATCGCCGCCGCCACCAGCGGAGTTCCGCACGAGGAGCTCATAGAATCGCTCGCGAGATCGCTCACCAAGCGCAGCCCGTTCTGGTTGGAGCGCTTCGTCTTCACGGCAGCCGTGGGGCTTGCAGACTGCATGCACGCCGCCGTGGCCACCCCGCTGCCCTACGAGGATGCGGACAGGCTCACCAAGTATTTCACCAACAGCGACTCCTGCGGCTACGTCTTCGTCTTCTCCGCCAAGGGCGACGCACTGCTCGAGTTCGAAGCCGGTGCCAATGGGGAAATAGAGGTCACTCCAATCGGACTTCCCTTAGTCAGATCCCTCCATCTCCATCTCCAATCTTACCTCTGTCACCACTCCAATCGGACTACAATCCCTCCTCACTAGGGATGAAAGCGGTCGGAAATGATCGGAAGAAGGCTCAATTGTTTTTGCTTTCATATTTTTTCTCAGAAGTAAAATCGATAATGGTATTGATGGAAATAAATACGGTGTCGGTATATCGGTAAAGTCGAAAATGATATTATTGCAACTAAAATAGACGGTATCGATCAGAAATTAATATTAATAATCAGAAACATGAATCATAAAGTATGACACTGATAAAATAGGAAAATTCGAGGTGTCATACTTGCATCTCGAGGGCGGCACAAGGACTATAATAAACTGCCTATAGCATATTGATTATTAAATAATAGTATGTACATATATGAAAAATTATATTTACAAAAATAGAAAGAAGATAAAATTTATATTGAGAAATTTATGATTTATTTCAGACTAGAAGAATCACTTGCCTTTTAGAGAAATTTGCTATATATATATACTAAATACAGTAATTACCTATATTACTCTACAATAATTTCCACATTAAAATGAAAATTTACGGAAACAATCGAAAAACTTCAAAATTATTTTTATTACTACTTATATAAATTTCTACCACTTTTACTTCCACTTCTTCGTAATATCCTTTTTAGGGAAACGTTTTCTTTCATCCCTACTCCTCACCCGCCTCTTCGACCGCTACCTCCTCGTCGACACTTCCTCCTCCTAGACCACCGCCTCTCCTCCCACCTTCGCAGCAGCAGGATGGAGCATCGACCTCCACATCTGCGTGTATGTAGATGCTCGAGCGAGTACATGAAGCTTGGCAAGGAGGAGGGCAGGGATCCCATAGAGATGGAGGAAGGCAGCACCCCCGTTTTCCCCTACCTTCCGTCAGTGGATGCCATCCCCTTCAAATCCCCATCTAGTGAGCCTCGCATGCCCCATCAATCCCCATTTTCTAATCAAATTTGGTGGAATGTACTTCATTATTTGCTCTCCTAAGCTCGAATTTTGCCTTGTTGATGTGGAGTAGGAATGACTTCTTATGGGGAGAGAGGGCGGATCCCCAATACAAAACTGTTTGAGTTCAATTCGGGTGAGATCCCTCGTCCTTGCAGTATCAAATCCCCATGTCGATTGATTCTGTGATGTTTGGATTTGGGATGCTATACTCTGGATTTAGCTGTTACTGTTGTTTTAGTAATCTAAATCCCCACGCCAAGTTGTGTAGCTGTTACTGCTTGTTTTATATGACTAGAAATCTAGTGTATGTCCTGGATGTCAAGGGGAAGTAGGATTATAGGAAAACGTACTCTTCCAATTTTATTTGGTAACTCCTTGATCTGATATGCTACTTGTTTTTGGAGCCTGATGATTTATTTCATCAAATTCCGCTGCTCATAAAAATACCACTGCTAATAAACATGTCTTTAGCTCAGAAGTTGGTTTCCAAGAGCTTCTACATTAACTCTGTTTGAAGTTAATATCCATGCCTTTCGTTCTGCAGTACGTGAGATGATGGAGATTTAGTGAATATGCACCTGCATTGAAGATAATTGATACCAAGAACTAACTAGCTGATATCCTCATCAATCCCCTAGATGTTTCGAGACATGCTCTTCGGGGGAAACTTGGTGTTTGTCATTCGTATGGCATCATTTGAGAGAGAGTTGATGTTCACTTGTATATATGTATCTTACCATTTTTGTTTTGTATTTCATATGTAATATATGTATTGGTAAATGAGTTTTGATTCTTATGTTTTCTTGTATTTCTCTTTGCTATGATTGAGCTTGAGCTAAGTTGTGTGGATGTGATGGTAATCTCTCATGCTTAAAATTTTCTAGATGGCCTGTTATAAACTCATGTGAGAAACTTGCTAATCTTAAAGGTAAACTGAGCTTCTTGTGAATCCTATGATCTAATTTTGCTAAAACTTACTCACCATGTGTATAATTGCTTTTATCCTTGTTGAAACTTGCGTTGAGATTTGTCTAGAGGATGTCTTAGCTTTGGTACCTTGTGTTTGTGAAATGGAAGGCTTTGTAAATGTTTAGCTCATGATGTAACATTGTGAGAACATGTGTTCCTTTTACCGTAAAGATATGCTCTTTTGGCTTGTGCATAATCTTGAAAAATCTGTTAAGTGCTTTAATCAAGAATTACTCAATAATGCTAAATCCAAACATTATGACTTGAAGCCTTGGGGTGTTTGCTGTACCCAGTCGTGCGACCCTCCGCATGGACAAGAGGACATATGAGGATAAACAATAATCACTTGATCAACTGAGTCTCTGTTGCATATGTGAGCATTTGTAGTGCTCATTTTCTGCGAATGCTTGTTGCCCTTGTTGAGATTGAAACTAGCTAGTTTCTTATGATTCACTTGGTGCTTGTTTTGCCTTGGATGAGAGTACTTACACATGTGGTGGCAGTTTTGCTCATGATAAGTAACTTTGATTCTATCTGAGCTAGTCAATCTTTCTGCTTAGCTTGTATAGCTTATGGTGTTTATACCTTGCTATCTATTTTTGATCTTTGTATGATAGGGAGCTATTGCTTTTACACTTCATGGCACTATAGTTATGGATAGCAAAGTTAAATGTTTGTTTGCATAATTATTGAACCTCGTTAGGTTTGCATTTTCATGCATTGCATGTTTGCTTGTTCTTTTGCCTCTTTGATGAATTCATTACCAAAGGGGGAGAAAATTTTGAGGTCATGCACAAATAATATGAAGAAACTCATATGATTCATTTTGCACTACATGAGACCTACCATAACTTGAGGGGGAGCATATCATGATCTTGAGCGTTTTCTTGTGATTTTCACATTCTTTGCGTTTCAAGTCGCTTTCTTTATCAACTCTTGGTTTTGTGATCCCTACTTGCTAGATGGCTTGTTTTCACCTTTTCTTTGGATTTGACCATTTGGATGTGCTTATTTGGCGTCGCATTTTAATCTCTAATCTTTGTGCATTTGGTGTTGTCAATGATGTACTCATCAAGGGGGAGATTGAGAAACCATGTGGATATGTGCCATGGTTTGCTATATTTGTGATGAGTAATTGACTTGAGCGGATTTGGTGTTTGAGTTAAAATAGGGGAATCCAGGGATTGCATGGGTGTGCATATCATGGTTATGACTAACCGAAGTTGGTGGAGATATTGGTGATATTGCAGGAGATGGGAAATATATTTGCTTGTCTCATGATGTGTAGGTCACTGGAGTCGACTTGGCGGTCAACAGCGAGAGGATCGGGCACAAGTAGGGGACTTGGGGCCAGACAATCGGGATGCCGGGTGAAGTCAAGGGTGTTCCACATCGTACACGTGGAGAGGCAAGAAGCACGGACGGTTTCATGGTTGAGCCTCAAAACCGTGGTGGTGATGAAGACGGCTTGTTGACCAAGTCAAGGCGAATGGGATGCCGGTGCAAGTGACAAGGGGACCCGATGGACAGGGACTGGGAGAGACTTGCCGGTGGTCAGAATCGCGGGACAAGGTGACACGCGTCGACATCGAGAAGTCGCGCTTTGAGGAGCGTGCAAGGTGGTTTCTCGGTTTGGGCCTCAAAACCGGTGGCGGTGGTTGGTGGTGCACGTGGCACCATCACGGAGCTTGCTTCAAGATGAAGCAAAGACGTGAAGCGTCCGATGGCATTCGGGCGATGAGGTGAAAGATGGACGGTTATGCCCCTGGTGGTAGGTGGGTGTGTTATGTAGGTCAAGGGTAGAGTGGTCATGAGGACAATAGACCTTAGGCCTATATAAGGAGAGGTGTGGCTAGTGGGAGAGGTGCCTCTCTTCCCATTAGCCTTGTGTTAGGACTCTATTTAAAGTGCTAGGAGAGGACTTCATGTTTGAGAGGAGAGTAGTGGGTGTGTGAGAGACATCTCTTGCTTTTCCAAATAGTGGGAGGAAGAGGGTGGCTTCCTAGCCTTGTACCTATGGATCTTGTAAGCACCTTTCTATGATATAAGAAGTATTTTCGTGCTCAAGATTTCCCTCTTCACTTGAATCCCGAAATTCCCTTTTTCTTATTTTCGGAGCTATTTTCGTGGTGATTTTTGATCTCATTTTTGGACGAGTTTTTGGCTCGGATTTCTTGAGAAACTTGTTGCTAGGATGAGCTAGAACAATCCACTATGGATCCTTGACCAAATCAACAGCTCTAGCACCTTTGATTTAAAAGATTTCTCAAGTTTCCCCTTTTTGGTATTCTTGGCACAAGATCTAAAATTCGTGATGATTCCTTGAGCCAATTGAGATGATTTTCTAGGATTAGGGTCGTGATGTGATGAGGATTTATTGGTCCAAAAATCGCATCATTTACAGTTTGTTTGGTTAGGTTTTGGAGAAGATTTGCCAAATTCCCGAAAGTTTCTACTGTTCTATCTGGATCGATCGGCACTGCCGACGACTAGGACCGGCACTGCCGGTGGGTCTCAGAACCCTGCACCAACACTACCGATGGGGCCAACCGACACTGCCGATGGTCCTGATCGGCACTACCGGTGGTGGTTCAGTAAGGTGCAGTTTGTGAGGTTTTTGACTATCTCGAGTCTCTGTTGTTTCCTTTTTGTTTCCGCTGTATTTCTTGCTGTGGTTGATCACTCCTAGGGCTAGTGCACCACTAGTTGGTGTGTGTAGTCTTGGTGATCGGCTTAGAGGTTGGCTTGAGGTGTTTTTGGGATATAGGCCAAGTTCTCTTGGAGAATTTTGATTAGCTCCCATTCACCCCCCCCCCCTCTGGTTGCCTTCTCGGTCCTTCAATTAACAATTTTAAAGGAAATTTCTTAAACTTAATTAAATGCTTAAAAATCATACAAAATAAATATTTTATTTTATTTCACAAAATGGTAGGGAATAATATTTGAAACCTATCAAGATTAACCTCATAATTTTAGGAGACCTAAGTCTGTAGTTATAAATTTTCCAAGCTTTGGGCCACTGTACTCGACCTCATGGGCTACTCAGTGGCCCAGCTACTACTGGGCTCGGCCCAGCCGCACAGCTGTCGAGTCCGACCCAGCTGGACGGGCACAACCCAGCAGCCGAGCTCCAGGGAGCTCGGGCGGCCTCGTGCGCGCGCGCATGGTAGCGCTGCCGCTGTGGCCAGTGTTCGCTCCCGAGCGCTGCTCGGCCAGCGCAATGCATGGGCGGGGCGACGCAGTCAGGGGAGTCTAGAGGTGAGGTCGGCAACGGCGGGTACTCACCAGAAAGGGGTAACGGCGGCGGCGGAAGAGCTTGAACAGGGTGGGCAGCGGCAGGGAAAACTGCAAAATCAGACAACGTGAATTGATGATCTTAAGCCAAACTCGACCATGGAGGGCCTAGCAACCTAGTGAAGATTTGTCTTGATCGAAGTGCACTAAAACTCACCAGAAGAGGAGAAATAAAAAAGGGGGTAGAAGGAGGTTCACTTCGGAATCCGACGGGAAATAACCTCGTTCTTGCTAACTAGGGTGGGAGAATCCGATTGGCGACCATGGGGAGGAGCATTGGCGGGTGGCACAATGATTTGAAGTGTTGGCTTGGTCGGGGAGGCGCTGGAGCGATGGGGAGCTCGAGCTCGGGCTGGCAACGATGGTGGTGGCCTGGTTTCGGTTGAAATTGAGAGAAGAGAGAAAGAGAGAATCTGAGAGAGAATGATAAGGGAGAGAGAGAACCAGGGGAGTTCTTCTCCCGCGCAGGGGCGGCCTGGAGGCCAGCGATGCAGCCCACGCAGGCAGGCCAGCACCTGCGTGGCGCTCAGGCATGTCATGCTCTGAGGTGCAGCTCCCCTTGCGGTAGAAACAGAAGAAGAAGAAACGGTGAATGGGGTCAAGCGGGTCCCACACTAGTAAAGATAAATTCCTCTTTTATTTTTTTTTCTTCACTAAAAGTACAGTGCTGTCACAGCCCTCCCCCCTTACAGGAATCTCGTCCCGAGATTCAAAAACACACGGTACTAAGAAGTCACGGCCTGGAGAAATGCTGGATAATGTGTTCATAAGAATTCTTCTTGTTCTCACGTGGCTTCTGCTTTAGAATGGTTACTCCATTGGATCTTGTAAAATTTCATAGTTCTGTGCCTTGTTACTCGATCCTTGGTGTCAATAATTTCGACTGGATGTTCATCATAGGTTAAATCTGGCTGTAATTATTTCACCTCTTTAATAACGACGTCCGCTGGTGCCTTCAGACACTTCTTCAGTTGAGATACATGAAAAACATTGTGGACTCCAGAGAGATGTGTTGGTCATTCTAGCCGATAGGCTACGGGTCCACATTGCTCTTGAATAACAAAGGGTCCAATATATTGCGGTGCCATTTTGCCCTTGATTCCGAATCATTGGACACCTTTCGTAGGAGATACTCGTAAATATACCTGATCTCCAACGTCAAATATCAACTTTCATCGCCTTTTATTTGTATAGCTGAGTTGTCGTGACTTGACCCGCTTCAGATTTTGTTGAATTAGACGCACTTTCTCTTTAGCATCTTTTACCATATCTAGACCAAAGATTATTCTTTCACCACTTTCAGACCAATTTAGTGGTGTACGGCAACTACATCCATATAAGGCTTGGAATGGTGACATTTCAACGCTCTCTTGATAGCTGTTGTTGTATGAGAATTCTGCCAAGGGTAAACATTTTCCCAATCCTTGCTATATGTCAACTCACATGCGCGAAGCATATCTTCCAGATATTGATTGATTCGCTCTGTTTGCCCATCCGTTTGAGGATGGTATGCCGAACTTCGAATCAATTGAGTCCCAAGAGATTTATGTATGCGCTCCTAAAATCTGGAAACAAATTGAGCTCTTCTATCTGAGATAATAGTCCTTGGTACCCCATGTAAGTAGAGAATGTGAGATATGTAAAGCCCAGCATATTTTTCCACGGTATATTGTGTATGTACTGGTATGAATTGAGCAGACTTGGTTAACCTGTCAACAATAACCCAAATAGAGTTGTGCTTCCGTGGACTTAACGGTAAGCCAACAATGAAATCCATACTGATGTCCTTCCATTTCCAAGCAGGTATACTCAAGGGTTGAAGTGGTCCTGCTTGTCTTAGATGATCAACCTTTACCCATTGACAGGTATCACACTCATTAACATACCTTGCTATCTCTCTTTTCATTCTTGTCCACCAAAATCTTTGTTTCAGATCTTGGTACATCTTATTTGTTCCAGGATGAATGGAATACTTAGAAGTATGAGCTTCATCCAAAATTTTCTTACGAAGGTTGAAGTCTTTAGGAACTACCAGCCTATTCTTGAACCAGATAATACCTTCATCGTCTTCTCAGAAACATTTTACCTCTCCAAGCTTTAATCGCCTTTTTATATGTTGGATGCCCACATCCTTCTGCTGGGCTATCACATTATTCTCACGAATGGTGGGAATAAGTGCCAAATTGGTTAGACTCCATATGGAAGAACACGGAGATTGGGTTCACTTACTTCTTTCCTCAATTCCTTGGTCAATATCTGAGTGGTGCGATTATTGTAATGTACTTTCCGGCTTAAGTCATCGGCCACAACATTCACCTTTCTAGGATGGTATTGGATCTCAATCTCATAATCCTTGATTAGTTCTAACCACCTTCTTTGACGCATATTCAAATCCTCTTGGGTAAATATGTACTTGAGACTCTTATGGTCCGTGTAGAGGTGTACCAAATTTCCCAAGAGATAATGTCACCAAATCTTCAGGGCTAGAACTACTGATGCTAATTCTTGCTTCCTAAGTTGTCTTGATGCATATGCAATTACTCGACCTTCTTGCATAAGGACACATCTGAGTCCTGTACCAGAAGCATCACATTAGACATCAAATGGCTTCGTCAAATCTGGTTGGGCTAACACCGGTGCAGATGTTAACAATCTCTTTAGAGTTTGGAAAGCTTCATCACACTCTTTGCTCCATTCATACTTTTGATCTTTTTCGAGTAACATTGTCATTGGCTTAGCAATCTTTGAGAAATTGGGAATAAACCTTCTATAATAGCCTGCTAATCCTAAAAAGTTTCGGATTTGAGTGACTAACTTTGGTGGCTCCCAATCTAATACCTTCTGGATATTGCTTGGATCAACCGCTACGCCTTCTACTGAAATCACATGTCCTAAGAATGGTATCTTTTTTAACCAAAATTCACATTTACTGAACTTGGCATATAATTGGTGATCTCTTAGGCGTTGCAGAACAATTCGCAAGTGTTGAGCATGCTCCTCTTCTGTCTTGGAGTAAATCAGAATATCATCTATAAAGATCACTATAAACTTGTCCAATTCTGGCATGAATACTGAGTTCATGAGGTACATGAAATGTGCTGGTGCATTGGTCAGACCAAAAGACATCGCCAGATATTCATAGAGTTCATACCTGGGGGAGAAAGCGGTCTTAGGTATGTCTTCAGCTCTAATCTGAATCTGGTGGTATCTCGAACGAAGATCAATTTTTGAGAATACCTTGGCCCCATCAACTGATCAAATAAAATGTCAATCCGTGGAAGTGGGTACTTGTTCTTGATAGTAATAGCATTTAAAGGCCAATAATCCACACATAATCTCAATGTTTGATCCTTCTTCTTGACAAATAAAGCTAGACAACCCCAAGGTGATGAACTTGGGCGTATGTATCCTTTGTCCAATAATTCCTGTAACTACACTTTCAGCTCAACAAGTTCATTGGGAGGCATCCAATAAGATCTTAGACATATCGGTGCTATTCCGGGTTGAAGCTCTATCTTGAATTCTATTTCTCGCTCAGGAGGTAATCCTAGTAAATCTTCTGGAAAAACATCTGGATATTCTGAGACTATTGGTATCTCCTCTAGACTTTTACGGAGGATTTTATTAACCATTGGCAAGAGGGTTTATGGAAGAGTTAAAGTCAAACAATCTCGATCGTGGATAAGGGAATCCAGATATATGGCCCGAGAGGCTATATCAAGGACTGCTTTATGGAAACTCATCCATTGCATACCATGAATGACATCTAACCCTTGCCCTTCCAGAATGATCAAAGATGTAGGATAAACTTTGCTACCCAGTTTTAGTGGTAGATTTGCAGCTTCTTGATGTGCAAGTATTCTACCCCCAGGTGTTGAAATGAGATATGGGCATAACAATTTGGATGGTAGGATATAATGTTGTTGAACATATGCTTTGCTGATGAAATTATGAGTAGCTCCGGAATCAAATAATACCATAGTAGGATGATCAACAATAGAAAAAATACCCGCAAGAACTTGTCCTCCTTTCGGTATTTCTTCAGCCGTAGTGAAATTAGCACGCCCTATTTTCACTTGTGTATTCTTGGGCTGATTTTTCTGCTGATTGGGTACTAATCCTTGAGGACGTGGTGCATTAGAGGTCTTTGGTGGATAGGGACAACTTCGAGCAAAGTGTCCAGAATGACCACAATTCTAACAAGGTAAAACATTCGGTGATGGTACTGAATAGGTTTGCCAAGGCTGCTGCACATTTGGTTGTTGCTGTGGTGGACGAAATTGATAGCGCTGTGGTGGCTGCTGAGGTGCCCGGTAGTTAGTTGGGTGGGAAGGTATGGCACGATAGCGCTAACCTGTTGGCGATGTGTACACCAACCTGTACTTGGATGGTCTTCCACTTCCCTGGCCCATGGAGATCGTCTCTTTATCCTTTGCAGCTTTGTGGATGCGAAGAGAATCTTCTAGGATAATGGCATCACTGACAAACTCATTGAAGCTAGCAGTCCTGTTCAGAACAATGCGAGACTGCAACATTGTAGTTAACCCTCCTTTGAAACGGACTTTCTTCTTGTCCTCCATATCCACATATTCTGAGGCGTATTGGGCAAGACGGTTGAATACCTTTGAGTAAGCATGCACGGTCATATCTCCTTGCTTTAGTGCTAGAAATTCATTTCGCTTCTGGTCCACAAGACCTTCTGGAATATGATACTCTTGAAAAGCCTTAGTAAACTCTGTCCAGGTATACTGATGGTTAGGTGTATGCATTGGCTTGTAATTTGCCCACCAGGCTCCTGCAATCCCTTGTAACTGTTGGGCGGCAAACAAGGTCTTCTAGGTATCCGTGCAAGGTATTAACTCCAGTTTAGACTCAATAGTGCACAACCAATGGCCCGCTTCTAGAGGTTCTCCGGCATCTGAGAAAATAGGCGGACGGGTGGCTATAAAGTCCGAGTAAGTTACTTAATTATCTGGAGCATGATGACTCTAACGATTCTCTTGTGGAGTGGTGTTCCGAACCTATTGAAGCTTGAGATTGGCAGTAAATATATAGGGCTATGTCGAGACTAAGAACTATGAGGGTAACACAAGACGCCGAGTTATACAGGTTCGGGTCCTCTCGATGAGAGTAAAAACCCTATGTCCTGTGTTCTGTGTATTGATTGTAATCTGGTGTATCGCCCGTGTCGTGTCCCTCGATGGGGGATACCCTACTGCCTTATATATCTGGTTGGTAGGAGGGTACATGAAGAGTTCTAGTTGTAACCCTTAAGCATTTACATAGAAAGTCTATCTCTAAATGCCTTGTGCTCTAAGCCGACTCGGTCGGCTTCCTTGTTGATGAAGTACCCGTCGGCTACCGACTTAGTCTTGTATGAGGATACCCGTAAAGCAAGTATCCCACAACAGCCCCCGAGTGCTTTTTGATTTTGAGCTTTGATTCTCTGAGTGATCTTCAAATATAGATCATAAATCAGGAAGACCTCTTCAGAATTCCTGATAGATCTGGTACATAGGTCAGGTGTACCTGATTAGGTGTATCCCCCGGCTCTTGTATAATTTGGAGACTAACAAATAATACAAGAGTCTAATTATATTAGCTCTTATTATTTTGTAGGTATTTTACTCAAACTATCAAGTCCGAGTTTAGTAGGCCTCTGGTCATCAAACCAGTAGGTCACTTTGCAAGGCTTCAACCTTGCCGACCGATTATCAAAAAGGCCGAGTGATATATATTATTTCCGAGTGACTTATCGGTATGAATTTCATGACATCAATCATATTCAGTCCATATAAAGAAATATGACATCAATCATATTCAATCCATATAAAGTAATATGACATCAATCATATAATGGTATTAAGCTAATGACATCAATCATAACATAGCTTTTCCCTAATATTTGGTCACTCTATCTTTTAATAAGTCCAATTTTGGCAATTTAGTTATTGACTTCAATCAATACCATAACCTTTGAACTTATATCCGTATGACCGTCAAGTCCTTTGCTACATGATCATCAAATCATATAGATACGGTCAAATATTTTTAAGTGGTTTGGCCACTGCTTCTCATCAAAGAAGCTCCAGAGTCTACTTCTCAAAGCTTTAAACCCTAATTGTGTTTAAGGCCCTTAATTAATCTTTGCTTAATTGGATGCTTTCGTCACTCTATGACCCATTCCAGCCCATGGGACCCTTAGGTCAAAAAGCAGGAGTATAAAAGGGCAGCATCAAGTTGACTCTCAGTCCACGCCGCACTTGCACACGAACTCTTCGTCTTCCTCGCGCCTCCTCTGCTCAGCGACTCCTCTGCTTTCTGGCTAGGGTTAGTGCCTTTGCTTCTGGCCGTCGCAGATCTCGCCGCACTTAGTCCCCGAGCTTTTGCTAAGCTTCTGCACTTGATCCATCGCGCCCAAAACAATCATTGCGATGGGGCGCAAGAAGGTTTCCTCTTCTATTCCAGCTACTTCCACTGCTGCCGCCGCATCCTCTTCGTCAGAGGTCGACATCCCAGAGCAGCTTTGAGAGTTCTCAAAGAGCAGCCTCTCCCAAGCTGATATGAACCAGATGGTGGTCAACGACATCCTTCTAGAGCAAGTTCAGATCGACTGGAAGGTACCCCGTGAATCTTTCCCCATCCCCATTCATAAATAGATCGTTGTTTTCTGCTTGTTCTTTGAGCATGGTTTTGGAGTCCCCTGCTGCAGCTTCTTGCGTGGGCTCCTATTCTTTTATGGGATTGAGCTTGTCAACGTCAATCCCAACTCTATTCTTCACATCACCCTCTTCGTGCATATGTGTGAAGCATTTTTGGGCACTCTCCCCCAATTCAATCTATTTTGCCATCTGTTCATCCTCCGACCGCTGCCAACCAAAGACAATCAAGTAGCTATAGGCGGCATCGGCGTCCAGTTATGCAAGAAGGAAGCTGACATCAATGTGTCGTTGAAGACTGGGAACAAGAACTGGAAGGATAAGTGGTTCTACTATGACAACCCTCCTCCTATTCTTGTCGACTTCACTGGTGCCAAGGCAATTCCCCTGGTGCAATGGACTAAGAAGCCTGATCCGACCGACCCTCAGGTGGTCGGTCTGTTGAAGAAGATAGCTGACTTGAAGGATGAAGGTGTTGATGGAATCACCATCGCTAAAAGCTTCATAGTACGCAGAGTGCAGCCCCTTGAAGCTTCAAAGTCACTCGACGTGGAACTATGTTGATGATGACGAAACTAGGGAGGTGCCCGACCCGCCGAATGGTGAACTGCATCAGAAACGCCTATCGAATATGTTTGAAGGGGATCTCCTTCAGGATTACTCATTGATCAAAAAGGCGTATAACAAGGGCACTATGCGAGCCCGAGTAAGCCTCAGTCTACTTTGAGCAATCCCTTATTTTCTTGTCTTGATGTCCTGCTTGATATCTTAACTCTTGCACAGGTTCTGGATACTTATGTATCCCATCCTCCGCTCTCTCCGACCGATACCGAAGGACCGGATTATATTGAGAAGCCGTAGCAGACCGGCCCTGGAGGCTCAAGCTCTTCTGCAGGCGCTCAACCTGAACGTGTTGATCAAGTTGTCACCCTGCCTCCCCCCAGTCGACTAGTGAAGCAGATTGTTGGGCACTGATGACAATATGTTGGGGATCAGGGTGATGATGAAGAAATGTTGTCTCCTGATGCCGGTCAACCTGCCCCTGCTCCCTCCGATCGACCTTCAAGCCAGTCGGAGCCCCCAAGCCAAACACAGAGTGATGTAGGGGTGCAACAGACCGATAAGGCAAGTAACTCTTCCCAGAAGAGGAAGGGGACTGATTCTCAATCAACTTCTTCGAAGAAGAGGATGTGCCGAATCAAACTCAAGAAGGCTCCCAGGTTAATCCTTAAACCATATATTCCTTGTCTCTTATTGCCAATAGTCATAGCACATCTTAATCTCCTAAATCTTTGTTTTGACAGTAGTCGGACGAGTGATTCACAAAGTGCCTAAGAGTCTAAAGCCAGTCGGTCAAGACCCCCTCCTTGTCCGACTGATCTGCCCAAACCGGTCGGCAAGTCATCAAACACGCCGACCGAGGTGGATAAGCCATCTGATAAGACAATTCCTGCCTCCATTCCGAAGCCCGCACCACAACTCACTCCAGTCAATGTCCCTTCACCTCTTGACAAAGGTAAGGCGGCATTGCCTGTAGATGCACTCGGTCGGCCCGAAGTGGAGGACGTGGAAATTATATACCAACACCGAGAAGCCAGCAAGGTACTTCAATACCCTGCTTTAGCTTTGTCTCAATCTCATCCTTAAGCTTAAGCCCTTTTTGTATACAGAAAATATATGCTCTTGTAGAGAGGAAACAGGCTAGAGTGGAATACCTTGAAGCCGAAACTTTTGGTATGCCCCAAAACTCTTCGGTCTTCATGTCTTTAAGTTTAAGACTAACATATTGCTGGTGTTATGCTAGTCACCGGTCAGCAGCTCTCCAAAGCACAGAAGGAGATTGATAAGCTACAGACCGACCAAAGAGAAATGACCAAGGCCGTGCAGATATAGCTGGTAAGATCACTTACCATCAGTGTTTAAATAATCAACTAATAACTCTAGCGCTAAAAGTTCAAATATCTGTCTTTAGCTCGTGATCAGAAGATTGCCGACCTAAAGAAGTTGACCTCAAACGAGCAAAGGTTTGTTGACGCTTTAAACACTGAGAAGGAAAACCTCTCCAAGTCGGTCGAATATCAAAAGGCCGAGATCACTCGGTTGCAGAAGGAGCTGAACGAGGCTAACGCCAAGATAGAGGATGCCAAGAGCATCTCCAAATCCTTCAAATGTAAACTTGCCAGTAAGCCCTTCATTATTTCTCACATCTGCTTGAATCCTCTTTTGATCATACTGACCAAAAATCATCACTCGCAGCTCTATCTTACGCTGCTCGAAAGGCAATGAACTATGTTCATGCCGACCGAGTGGAGCAAACTGGCCATTCCTTGGATTACTTGCTGGAGCATGCATCGGAAGCTATTGCTTATAACACTCAACGAGTAGTGACCGAGGCCGGGAGTCAGGTTCTGGTGATTTGCCAATCTTGGTCTCCTACTCTGCCATTGGACAAGATCAAGGAGGGCTTCAACCCAGACTTGACTGATGACCAATGCCAGCTGCTCTTGGATTCCATGCTGGAGACTTCCCAAGCCTTGGTCGACAACATAGAGATCGATCCTACCGTGCCTACTCCTCCAGCAACTCTAGAAGTTGAGCTACGAGCTGACTCTTCCTCTCCTTCAAAGAAGCTGTAAATCCTGCAATGCTAGAGAACATTAGTAATATCTATGTACTGAAACAATGTTACCTATATGTAAATTAGTTTCATGCTTAATACCTTTAAAAGATTGATAAAAATATGCATCGATCTGCCTTAACATATTAGGTTGTGACTCGTAACCGTGTAACAAGCAGAGTCGACCAATCGACACTTGACCTCTCGCACTTTGGCTTTGGGTTTAGTGTAGTGGTAGTCTGATGTGCAGTATAAAGTGTATAACCATAATGTATAGATGTTAGACCAAGAAAGTGAAGACCGTATTCAAAGAGAAGAAATCGGTCGGAAAATAGTCCAAAACCAAAATGAGGTTAGACAATGTAGAATGAAAATCATCAAAAAATCCGCGGTTTCAATCCTTGAAGAATCATACCATTGGCCTGTTCGACCTACCCATTGCTTTGAGGATGAGCCACTGATGCAAAATGGATTTTTATTCCCATCTCATCGGCAAAGTCACGGAACTCCACTGACGTGAATTAAGTGCCATTATCGGTGATGATATCATGAGGAACCCCAAACCGAGTGAAGATATCCTTGACAAACTTGATTGCCTTCTTCGATGTTATCTTGCCAACCGGCTTTGCTTCAATCCACTTGGTGAATTTATCAATAGCAACGAATAGATAAGTGAACCCGCCTGGCACTTTCTTGAAAGGACCGACAATATCAAGCCCCCAGACAGCAAAGGGCCAAGTCAAAGGTATCATCTGATGTTGCTGCGAAGGCACATGCATTTGTTGAGCGAATAATTGACAACCTTCACATTTCCGAACGACCTGGTGTGCATCTTTGACCGCCGTGAGCCAATAAAACCCTTGCCGAAAAGCTTTGCCGACCAAAGTCTTGGAAGCCGCATGATTGCCACATATCCCAGAATGAATTTCTCCTACCAACTTTTTGCCTTCTGGTATCGTGTGACACCCCAGGTGTCTCACCTTAATTTAACAAATATGTGGAGCACTAACCATGGAAAATATAGCATGAAATGATAGAGCCTACCTATTTGATTTAATCCTAGGCAAATAAAAACCCTGCAATCAAGTCATTGAAGGAATTCAAAATTCCACTACAACTCATGCCAAATAATTTCATCATCAGTTTGGAAATAATAATATAGAATATTATGAATTTATTGGGCATTTTATCTGCTTGCCAAGACCCTTAATTAATTAATTGATTCTTAAGTAACTAATTAATGCATTTAATTAATTCTAAAAATATGTTTCTGCAAATTTCAAATAAAATTTACCAGAGTGTTCTCCACCATTTAAAGAGTCAGGCCACCAAATTTCACCATTTTAGGAAATCCCTAGCTATTTTATTTTGATTTATTAAAAACCAGCTTTGACCAGGGACTTGGTTGTAAGAAATCTAAAACTCCAGGGGGTGCAGCGCAAAATCCTTTTTCTTCTCCCTCCCGTTGGCGCAGCAGGAGCAGAGCTCCGTCGCCGGTGCACCGCCCGGGCCGCTTTCACGCCACCTCGGGACCCCACGTGGTACAGCCGTCGTTGACCCCTCTCTACATCCGCCCTGTCCCATCCCTCTGCCATCGGCCACGCGCTCGCCCAACGGCCTCCACTTTCCCTTCTCCTATCTGCATGCCACCGAGCCGCATGGCAAGCTTTCAACTCCCGCCGTTTCTCCCATTCTCGCTTACCCACTTGCTTCTTTCCCTCTGCGCGATAGCAAAGCACTCCCGAACCCACTCACTCTCGCGCTCACTCTTCTCTCTCTCTCAATTTTGTTCTCTGTGCTCTACTTCTCCCCGCCATTACCGCACCAAGATCAAGCTTGTATTGCCACTACTCCCGCTACCTCCCGAGCCAAGCCGTAACCATTAGCAGCTACGCACAACTCCCCTTCCGCTTTCCCCGTTCATGGCTCGGTCAATCTCCGCGTGAGCTCAAACCAATTTGAAGAAAACTGAAACACATCACTCCGGCGAGCTCCTCTGCCGCTGGTCAATTTAACCACTCCCGGTGAGTCTCATCGACTATCCTTTTTCTCTCACACGCGCAAACTATCTACGCGCCTCCCTGACCCATTTATCCTTTGTTTCCTCCACTCAAGTCGCCGGAAATCACCATTCCCTGGCCGCCGCCTCTGCTCCGCTGAAACCCGGGCCGCCTCGCCGATGAGCACTACCCCCCGCTCCTCCCCGAAGCACGCCGACTTGATGCCGAGCCTCTCCGAGTCGCCGTGAAGCTGTAGGAGTAAACCCCGACTAATTTCCCGCTCTGGAGGCGAAGCGCGACCTCGCGAAGACAACCTCTCCACCACCTCTCGCCGACGACCACCTTCCGATGAGCTTCCATCCTCGTAAACTCCCCTGACGTGTTCACCTCGATGTACGTGTCACATTTGTAGTCCTGCGGTGAGCTTTCGCCCCGCGCAGCCGCCGACAGTGAGCCCTCCGACCGCGCACCACCCAGCTCCGGTGGGCTGACTGGCGTCCCACTGGCACCCAACGTGACATCGACATGTAGCCGATGTGGAGCTGAGGTGTTGCCTACGTGGCAGCTTAAAACCAGGAAAAATGCCAGAAAAATGCTAAAACTTCCAAAATTCATAGTAAATCGAATTCAAATTCAATGGAACTCAAACAAACTTTGTAAGGTTCATTTTGAATTGCTCTACTTTAGTAAAATGATAAATCACTGCCTCTGTACTTATATTTTTATCAATATATTAAATTGTCTAGACAATGATTAATTCACCAGAAATTCTAGGAATAAAATTAAATCCTGATTTTTGGCATGCTTAGTAAATACATAGTTAGCTACCACCACAATTTTTTTAGTAAAATATAAATTATTTTAGGCTCTGGAAATTGTTTATTATGTTCACTTAAATTAATTCTAGTAATTATTTTATAATTAATTGACCCCTGCCACTTGGTACAAAAATCACTCACACAAGTCTCTGTGCTCAGTAAATTACACAAGTCCAGAACCCTAAATTTACTTTATTAACTAAATTGATTTGCTCATATCACTATTTTACTTTAATAAATACTAGTAATTAGAATAATAATATCCAGAGGCTGTAAATTGGTGAAAATGTAATTCATCTATGTCCCTGTTCATGATAAATCACTCAAGACCAGAATCAATTAGTTACTATTTTAATTGCTTGATTGATTCTGGAAAACTATAACAAACCTAAATAAATGAATAACACACCTAAATAATGAAGTTTTAAATTGTTTCTTTGAAGCATATGGCTTCGAGAACATAATAATAAATTATTTGACACCAAACCACGATGTGCTTGTATGTATCATATCATTGCATATAACGGTGTTATGACAATACGGTTAATATCTTTGTCATCATATAGGTAACGACAACCAGGAGCCCGAAGAGGATCGTCAGAAGGAGACTGAGTCTCAGGAACAAGAGATTGAAGTCGCTAACACTAGTGTCAATCCAAGCAAGCCCCGGTTTTCATTCACCATTTTGTAATGTTGCTAGTTATCAATATTACTAGTGTCTATGATTATTATTGCATTGGGTCATAGGAGTTGATTGGAACCCACTTGCATGATACCCAAATGACCTATACCACTATCATTAGAACTTTGGTAGTATCGGTACTGTATCGCTTCGCTTAGTAACCATTAGGCGCGATAGATATTATTACTAAGAATGAACTTGACCACTAGAACGGGACTTATAAAAGATGTTTATTTTGATGTCATGACCGGGCAGGGATGATGCATGTGTAGGTTTGCAGCAATAAATGGGTGTTGACAGCGGTAGCCCTGCCTTGTCGAACCTAGGACCCGTCCGTGGTTGGCCCCTTGGTCAAGTATTGAACAGTACCGAATGCATGCTAGTCTATGGGCACTAGTAAACTGATATAGCATTGACGCGGCAATGAGGACAATACCTAGTACAGTGGTCATCAACCCTTCTGCTGCTGGAGTGGGCGGTTCATACCATGAAGTACTGTTGGCAGGACGACATGCCCACTCGCTGAGACTGGACCCGGACCGAGTTGTTTTTCTTCCTTGCGAAAGGTTGCCATATACGACCTTAATTGGTGCGTATGTGTCGTGTATCTCGGGTTATCCCAGCTGGTGAAAATCAATTGCAATTGCTGTCCCTCGCAGTAATGAGTACCACTTGGTCACTGAGTCATCATGTAGTTGCACATGGTACTTGGGAATTGATTATGATGCTTATTGTTGATGATACTCTTATGGCTCTTATGTTGTACTTACTTTATGTATTGCTTTATTATCTTATTGTTGCAACTAAAGTTACATTCTGCTCTACCCAATTAACTTGATGAATAAAACTTGATAAAACTAATAGGTTGCTTAGTGCGAGTCTTTTCAAATAAGCCACCAATTAGAGCCATTGCATACCTAGAAGTCCAACGGGTAAGTCTTGCTGAGTAATTAGTACTCAGGCTTTGTGCCATTGTTGTTTTCAGGTAATGAAGAGGTAGAGTTGCCTGAGAATGTGCTGCCCTGGGACATGCAAGTCCCTGAGGGTTGGACTGCCCATTGGGAGTCCGACTCGCCACCGCAGTATTAATGTGTGTTGCTATAGTGATGGTTCTTCGGGCAGGAATCATTGCTATGCTGTATCATCGAGCTTGTAGCTCCTTATCATTAATCGCTTTCGCTGTGTTTTCAAAAACATTATGAACTTGTAATATTCCGCTGCACTCTGACGACTTACTGATGTAATATTCAACTTAATTTTGAACCAATGTTGTATTATCAAGTGTCTGTGTTATCAGCACCGTCGGGACCTCGATCCTCAGGGAAGGGGCACCACAGCTAGTATCAGAGCCGTGGTCCATGATAATATAACAAATAAATCGTATTTTCGAAAACAACGATGTTACGAGTGAGGATACATTAGTATTGCCCCTAGTAGATAACAGGGTGGTGACAAAGCTAACCTGGGTTATGTTTTTTTATATTATTGCATCTACGGCTTCTTCAAACGAAGGTACATGCGTGCTTAACCAACACGCGTGATATCGGTGTATGTGCTCGCTGGCGGATACGAGACACTGTTGGCTCGTGACTTATCACAGGGCGATCCTTTTCCATGGATCATTACTAATAGAACTGTGCTTCTTTTCGTAGTTTCTTTTCAATTTGATGTATTGTTTCTGCAATGGATCTTCTGCAGGTACGCTAACGCCGTTAGTATAACATTTAGATTGACTTACGTGTTGAGTGCGGGTCATCACCACATATTCGTGCCGCTAAGTATCGGCAATGTTAGGCGTTGTGTTGTGAGGAACGATAGGTTAATAAAATAAAGGTTTTGCATCATGCATCCCATTATAACTAAACTAAAATTGATTCTCTCCTTGCTCACCAACCTCTGAATAAAATTTTCTAAACCTGATAAGTATAAAATTCTGAATAACAAGGTTAACAAGAATCTGTCCTGTTTTTAACTGCCAACTTCAAAAATTCATAACTAAAGTTATACTTCAGATTTTTAGGTGTTTAAATACAATCTAGAAAGCCCTAGAAGTCTATTTTCATCTCCAACAGGTTTCACCATTTTCCTAGTTTTCCTCTGTCCAGTAGAGCCAAAATATTAAGCCTCTGTCAATCTGAAACAGAATTTGTTTTAAAACCCATTGCCGTATTATTGACCCTTGAGGTTGGAAAATGTGAACTAAAACTTTGTTTCTGTATTTCATAGCACTATATATGAAATGCATTGTTACTCATGGAACATTGTACTCACCATTGGGTTTATATTCCAGATGGGTGACCATAGTTTTGAGGAGCTTTCGCACGACGGGTGGCGCTACACCACTGGTCTCCACCACCGTGGCTTTGCTACACTTTTGTGGGATCTCCTACACTTGTTGGGCTACGACAAGCCGCCCTCCTACAAGGGCCGTGAGGTCCATCGTCACGGCATGACTCTTGTTGAGGTGCATATCAGTGTGCCCACACACCCGCGCAACCTCGACATGGCGGGTATGGAGAGCACGGCGACTTGTGGGAGCCTCCGTGAGGGCTTGGAGAGAGTCGCCCACAGGGCTCTCACCCACTTCTGCGGGCGCCACACAACAGCGCTCTCGGGGACCCCGTTTGAGATGATCCCCATCTGGCACCAGGCCAACCCGGTCTGGCAGAGGCGCGTGAGGCGCATTGGTCGCGACGACTACCCGACGTACCATGCAGGGTACCACCGTGTGTCCTACTACTCCGAGTACCTCCTCAACTTGGATGAGGAGGCTAGCAGCCACAACAGGATCATACTGGCTGAGGCCGAGCAGGTCTGGGTCTAGAGGAATGACCTACAGACATAGGTTGACGCATAGCAGAGAGAGATTCAGCGACTGACCGCTGCTCTTGAGGCGAGTGAGACTCGCGTTACTGAGGTGACTGGATAGAGCGACACCCTCGCGTAGGAGGTTGACAGACGTGGCGTGATTATGCAGCAGCGCGCCAACCACAACGAGCACCTACAGCATTAGTTGACGGCTGCACAACACGAGATGGAGCTTATGGGAGAGGATTTAGATACCCTGGCTCAGGAGAACCAGGGCCTGCAGCAGCAGCTTGAGGCAGCCCTTGCACCACCGGCAGCACCAGAGGAGGAGGACCCGCAGGAGGATATGAACGAGGAGTTTGACATAGACTATGAGGCACCAGCTCGAGGCAGGACCTAGGAGGATAGTGGTAGACTAGACTAGTGTCGGTAGTCAGGATCTGTTGGGTAGGTAACTTTTGTCGAACCACGCAAGGTTGTTGTATTTTGGGGTTGATACGTGAGATGCTTTTGTAACTCGAGGGCCACATATTCCCAGTCATGTATTGAAACTATGATGATTTGTGCTATGCATTGGTTATACCCTTAGTAGCTATTATTTTTGCAACAAAGTTTAATCGTACTCATTGACTCAATCAAAGTACTTTCTTTGTAGATGGCTGAAAACAAAGAACAACCACCACAGGGTTGGGAAATTATCGATGGCCTGGAGTTCACAGGGATGATTCACCTGTTTTGGAGAGTTCTCCAGAGATTCGGATATTCCATTCCTCCCACCTATGTTGGCAAGGAATTCCAGGAGCATGGAGTCCCCTCATATGTCATCCATGTAGCGGTTCTCGCCAATTACTCTGTCATCCCCACATGGGATTCATGGACCCTTAGCATCACCGGGACAAATATGCCTTCCACGTGGAATATAGCTGCATTCAGGGCACTTACTCGATTTTGTGAAGACCACAAGCATGATGTTGCTGGAACACCCGTCGCCTTGCTACCCATTAATGATGTGACGGACTTCGAGTGGATGAGGCATGTGGATTTCATCTTTGACCCAAACCATCACCACCATGATCCTATGCTGCCCCTAATAGAGTATTATGGTTTGTCCACTTTTGCTTTGTGCACAAACTTGTGCTGGCGTTTGGATGTGTTCCATTCTGCACTTCGACTTTCCGAGGTCGAAAAACAAGCTAAGGATGAAGAAATTGCAGAACTGAACCAGCAAATCCAAGCCAAAAATGAAGAGATGGATGCGATTCTAGAAAAACGTGACCAAGCCTTGCAGGATGCAGCAGATTTTGAGCATGACATGATTGAGGCTCAAGATGACTTGAACGCATTCAAGGCTGCCCATCTTCCTATTGAAGTGAATTGGGATGAGATCTTCATAGAGTATGGAGAACAAAACAATGTGGAGATGGCACCTGCCGGTGTTGATAACGAGGGAATGATGGATCTGGAGGAACCAGGAGAGCCTATGGAACAGGAAGAACCAGAAGAGCCGAAAGACTTAGGCCAGGAGTAGATGATTCGCTACCCCTGTGTACGGTCGTGTAGTATATATATCCCTAGTTCGATGTAGGAGTGTGAATCTTGCATATTGTGTTCCGTAATACCGTAACTAGGCGACGGCACGTATATGTAAGGAACCATATGATGAGGTCCTTTAACAACCATGTAGACTGAATTGAATCAATGGAGATGGTTATCATTTCTAAGATTTTACCGTGCTTCTTGCAAATTTATATTCTTGTGCACGTGATTTTATGGAATATTATGAGAAATAACTAATGTGCAACCGTATAAATTGCAGCATGGTGCATACTCGGAATCAGGAAGATCCTAAGAGCTCCCAGCAAGGAGCGAATGCTGAGCCTTCATAAGCTGAAGTCCTAGCCGCTGCACTCAACAGGCAGCAGAATGACTCCGAGCTGCTCCGTCGGCTGGTCGACATCACGACCCATCTGGCTGGACGTGGAGATAACCATAACAACCACAACAACCAGCCCCATCAGAGCACTTACTCAGATTTCCTGGGTACCCACCCACCCACCTTCGAGCATGCCAGAGAGCCGCTGGACGCCGACCACTGGTTGCGTCAGACCGAGCCTAAATTTGGTCTGCTGGAATGCACTGAACACCAGAAGGTGTTGTTCGCTTCCCAAAAACTCCATGGCTCTGCTAGTGCCTGGCGGGCCAACTATGAAGCTTCTCTACCCACTGGACGCCGCATTGAATGGAATGACTTCAAAGCTGCTTTCCGTGCACATTTCATCCCCGCTGGCCTCATGCAGTGAAAGTTTCAGGAATTTATGGATCTAAAACAAGGAGGGAGGAATGTCCTCCAATATTCTGAAGCTTTCAATCACCTTGCTCAGTATGCCACTAAGTATGTTAATACTGAGGAAAAGAAGAGATATGCATTCCTGTGTGGGATGAATGCCACGCTCAAGGAACGTCTGACTTGGCAGACGACTAGCACATATAACGATCTGGTCAATGCTGCTATTGTCCGGGAAGGCGCTATGCGCCAAGTTGAAGAAGAAGACCACAAGAGAAAGGCCTCTGCTACTGCCTCGGCTGCCCCACACGCGAAGCATCGCCTGATATATACTTCACCTACCGTACAACATTTCCGGGCAGCACCGCAGCAACAGCTTCAGCGACGGTTTGGCCCGAACTACTCGAGATCATCACAGCAGCAGAACTTCCCACCTCGTGCACCGTACCAACAGCAGAATAACCAGTACCATGCACCGTATCAGTAACAAGGGAACCCGAGTGCTCGTGCCCCACTGCCTGCTGATCGTGGAGGCAACTACCCTTGCTACAATTGTGGTCGTACCGACCACTTTGCAAAGAACTGTACTGCACCAAGGCGCAACAACAACAGCAACAACAACCAGCGTCAGAACCAGAGCAGGAATGTGAATGCACCATCATGTGGTGCCCAAGTGAACTACACCAATGCGGAAGATATCCCTCAGGGCGAACCTGTGCTGATCGGTACGCTCTCGCTCTATCGCCAGCCTGTCCTTGCACTTTTTGATTCTGGTGCTATGCATAATTTCATTAGCCAAGCATGTATGCAAAAACTTAATCTTCAACCCCAGACTATAGAAAGACGCTACACAATTCATTCCTCCGCTGGGCAAATTAGTGCCAATCAAATAGTATGCAAAGCTCCTCTGGAAATAAACAAGAAAATCTACCCCACGGATTTTATCATGCTTAGCCACTAAGGAATTGATTTGATTTTGGGCATGTTCTAGATGAAAACCCATAGAGCCATGCTAGACATCGAGCCCCGTATTGTTTACATCAACTCCCCTTTGCATGGAAAAGACACATTTTCTCTAAACATCAATTCATTGAAAGCCTTGATTGTCCATCACTTGGAAGGGCAATTGCTCGAGAACATCCCCGTTGTTTGTGGGTATCCGGACGTATTTCCCAAAGATATCTCTGGCCTACCACCTGACCGTGAAGTGGAATTCAAGATAGAGCTACAGGCAGGAACTTCTCCGATATCTTGTCGACCTTATAAGATGGCCCCAAATGAGTTGGCCGAATTGAAAATGCAATTGAATGAGTTATTGGAAAAGGGATTCATTCGCCCAAGCACTTCACCTTGGGGCTGCCCTGCTATTTTTGTGAAGAAGAAGGATAAATCTCTACGTCTCGTTGTTGATTATCGACCTCTCAACGAAGTTACCATCAAGAATAAATACCCATTACCACGAATTGATATCCTTTTTGATCAATTAGTTGGCGCTAAGGTATTTTCAAAAATTGACCTCCATTCGGGATATCATCAAATCAAAATCAGAGCAGAAGATATTCCGAAGACCGTCTTTTCTACTAGATACGGATTATTCGAGTATCTAGTAATGTCATTCGGATTGACAAACGCTCCAGCTCATTTCATGTATCTCATGAATTCGGTATTCATGCCAGAGCTGGACAAATTTGTGGTAGTATTCATTGACGACATCCTCGTCTATTCTAAGTCCAAGGAACAGCATGTTGAATATCTTCACATTGTTCTTCAACGTCTAGAAGATCACAAGTTGAATGCAAAATTCAGCAAGTGTGAATTTTGGTTGGACCGTGTGCCATTCCTTGGTCACAGAGTCTCTGTAGAAGCAATCTCGGTAGACCCTAGCAAGGTTCAAGACATGCTAGATTGTAAGCCACCAAAGACAGTTCACCAAGTGCGCAATTTCCTCGGGCTAGCCGGATATTATCGTAGGTTCATACCAAATTTTTCTCGGCTGACCAAACCCATCACGGAGCTGCTGAAAAAGGAGAAAAAGTTTAATTGGAACAACAATTGTGAAGAAGCATTTCAAGCATTAAAGAAATTATTGACAACTGCCCCAGTACTAGCTCAACCAGACATCACCAAGCCATTCGACATATGTTGTGATGCGTCTGGGACTGGACTTGGATGTGTACTCATGCAAGAAGGTCGTGTCATAGCCTATGCATCTCGACAGTTAAGGAAGCATGAAGAGCACTATCCAACTCATGATTTGGAGCTAGCTGCAGTTGTACTTGCACTAAAAATATGGAGGCATTATTTGCTCGGCAACTTAGTGCACATCTACACAGACCATAAGAGCTTGAAATATATCTTCACCCAGACTGATCTGAACATGAGACAGCGTCGGTGGCTAGAACTGATTAAGGATTATAACCTGGAGATTCATTATCATCCAGGCAAGGCTAATGTAGTCGCCGATGCGTTAAGCAGAAAGGTCCACTGCAACAACTTAGAGCTGGAAGTTCAGGATAGAAATGACCGTGGAACTAATTCAGAACCCAGCCTTCACATTTTACCTGCTATAGTGATTAGCAACCTAAGTGTGCAATCTACTCTTCGTGAAGAAATCATTGCTGCGCAGAAAAAGGTCATTGGTATGAATCATATCCAACAAAACATTGAAGATGGTAAAGCAAAATGCTTTACCCAAGACTCGGACGGTACTCTATGGTTCAATAACCGTTTAGTAGTACCAAAAGACTGTGAACTTCGATTGAAAATCTTGGATGAAGCGCATCACTCCAAGTACTCCATCCATCCGGGTAGTAACAAAATGTACCGAGACTTGAAGAAGAATTTCTGGTGGACAAGGATGAAGCAGGAAATTGCTCGGTATGTCGCAGAATGCGATACTTGTTATAGAGTTAAGGCTAATCATTTGAAACAGGCCGGTTTACTTCAACCATTGAGTATTCCCGCCTGGAAATGGGAAGACATCAGCATGGATTTTATTGTTGGTCTCCCTCTCACCTCTCGGAAGCACGATTCGATTTGGGTCGTTGTGGACTGACTCACAAAATCTACCCACTTCCTACCGATCAATAACACCTACAAGATAAAGCAATATGCAAAGCTATACATAGCAAGAATTCTATGTCTTCATGGAGTACCCAAGACCATTGTTACAGATCGAGGTTCACAATTTGTCACTCGTTTTTGGGAACAACTGCATGCATCACTGGGTACCAAGCTGATTCGGAGTTCCGCTTACCATGCCACCACTGACGGGCAAATAGAGCGTGTCAACCAGATTTTCGAAGATATGCTTAGAGCATGTGTTTTAACACATGGTGGTAATTGGGATGAGTATTTGCCTTATGCGGAATTCTCACACAACAATAGTTACCAGGAGAGTTTAAAAATGTCACCATTTGAGGCACTTTATGGTCACAGTTGTAGAACACCGCTAAATTGGTTTGAATCTAGAGAAAGGGTAACCTTTGGTCCTGACCTTGTCAAGGACGCCGAAGAAAATGTTCGTATCATTCAAGCCAATCTTAAAGTCGCCAAATGTCGGTAAGAGAAGTATGCAAACAGACGACATAGGCCACTATACTTCAATAAGGGTGACTACGTCTATCTCAGGGTGTCGCCTATGAAGGGTATCCAACAGTTTGGAGTCAAAGGAAAGTTAGCTCCCCGTTATATTGGACCATACCAAATTCTGAAGTGATGTGAAAACGTGGCCTATAAGCTGGAGTTGCCCGCTAATCTATCCGGAGTTCATCACACCTTCCATGTCTCTCAGCTTAAGCGATGTCTTAAGCCACCCATCGACAAAATCTTGGAAGAGTATGACCAACTCCAACCCGATCTCACGTACTCCGAACAACCCGTGAAGATCCTCGATGAGAAAGAGCGTACAACCCGTAATAGAACCCTCAAATTCTACAAGGTGCAATGGAGTAACCACTCAGAGGACGAGTCTACGTGGGAATCTGAAGAATTCCTGAGTACTCACTACCCGAACTTTTGGTCGTCATACATAGGTATGTTTTGACCACCATACTTCCCTTTAGTTTGCCTTGTTCATAATCTCGGGACGAGATTTCTTTAAGGAGGGAGGGCTGTGACATTCCAGGTGTATCACCTTAATTTAACAAATATGAGGAGCACTAACCATGGAAAATATAGCATGAAATAATAGAGCCAACCTATTTGACTTAATCCTAGGCAAATAAAAACCCTACAATCAAGTCATTGAAGCAATTCAAAATTCCACTACAACTCATGCCAAATAATTTCATCATCAGTTTGGAAATAATAATATAGAATATTATGAATTTATTGGGCATTTTATCTTCTTGCCAAGACCCTTAATTAATTGATTGATTCTTAAGTAACTAATTAATGCATTTAATAAATTCTAAAAATATGTTTCTGCAAATTTCAAATAAAATTTACCAGAGTGTTCTCCACCATTTAAAGAGTCAGTCCACCAAATTTCACCATTTTAAGAAATCCCTAGCTATTTTATTTTGATTTATTAAAAACCAGCTTTGACCAGGGACTTGGTTGTAAGAAATCTAAAACTCTAGGGGTGCAGCGCAAAATCCTTTTTCTTCTCCCTCCCGTTGGCGCAGCACGAGAAGAGCTCTGTTGCTGGCGCTCTGCCTAGGCCGCTTTCACCCCACCTCGGGACCCCGCGTGCTACAGCCACCGTTGACCCCTCTCTGCCTCCGCCCTATCCCATCCCTCTGCCATCGGCCGCGCGCTCGCCCAATGGCCTTCGCTTTCCCTTCTCCTCTTTGCACGCCACCGAGCCACACGGCAAGCTTTCAACTCCCACCATTTCTCCCGTTCTCGCTTACCCACTTGCTTCTTTCCCTCCGCGCGATAACAAAGCACTCCCGAACCCACTCACTCTCGCGCTCCCTCTTCTCTCTCTCTCAATTTCGCTCTCTGCGCTCTGCTTCTCCCCGCCATTACTGCACCAAGATCAAGCTTGCATTGCCACTACTCCCGCTACCTCCCGAGCCAAGCCGTAACCATTAGCAGCTACACACATCTCCCCTTCCGCTTTCCCTGTTCATCGCTCGATCAATCTCCATGTGAGCTCGAACCAATTTGAAGAAAACCGAAACACATCACTCCGGTGAGCTCCTCCACCGCTGGTCAATTTAACCACTCCCGGTCTCATCGACCATCCTTTTTCTCTCACACGTGCAAACTACCTACGCGCCTCCCTGGCCCATTTCTTCTTTGTTTCCTCCACTCAAGTCGCCGGAAATCACCATTCCCCGGCTGCCGCCTCTGCTCCGCCAAAACTCGGGTCGCCTCGCCGATGAGCACTACCCCCCCCCCCCCCCCCCCGGTCCTCCCCGAAGCACGCTGACTTGATGCCGAGCCTCCCCGAGTCGCCGTGAAGCTGTTGGAGCAAACCCCGACTGATTTCCCGCTCTGGAGGCGAAGCGCGACCTCGCCAAAGACCACCTCTCTGCCGCCTCTCGCTGACGACCACCTTCCGATGAGCCTCCGTCCTCGTAAACTCCCCTGACGTGTTCGCCTCGATGTACACGTCACGTTTGTAGTCCCACGTTGAGCGTTCGCCCCGCGCAGCCGCTGGCAGTGAGCCCTCCGGCCGCGCACCGCCCAGCTCCGGCAGGCTGATTGGCATCCCACTGGCACCCAACGTGGCACCCACGTGTAGCCGACGTGGAGCTCAGGTGTCGCCTACGTGGCAGCTTAAACCAGGAAAAATGCCAGAAAAATGCTAAAAATTCCAAAATTCATAGTAAATCGAATTCAAATCCAATGGAACTCAAACAAACTTTGTAAGGTTCATTCTGAAATGCTCTACTTTAGTAAAATGACAAATCACTGCCTCTGTACTTATATTTTTATCAATATATTAAATTGTCCAGACAATGATTAATTCACCAGAAATTCTAAGAATAAAATTAAATCCTGATTTTTGGCATGCTGAGTAAATACATAATTAGCTACCACCCAATTTTTGGTTTAGTAAAATATGAATTATTTTAGGCTTTGGAAAGTTATTAGTGTGTTCACTTAAATTAATTCTAGTAATTATTTTATAATTAATTGGCCCCTGCCATTTGGCAGAAAAATCACTCACACAAGTATCTATGCTCAGTAAATTACACAAGTCCAGAAACCTAAATTTACTTAATTAACTAAATTGGTTTGCTCATATCACTATTTTGCTTTAATAAATGCTAGTAATTAGAATAATAATATCCAGAGGCTGTAAATTGGTGAAAATGCAATTCATCTATGTCCCTGTTCATGATAAATCACTTAAGACCAGAATCAATTGGTTACTATTTTAATTGCTTGATTGATTCTGAAAAACTATAACAAACCTAAATAAATGAATAACACACCTAAATAATGAAATTTTAAATTGTTTCTTTGAAGCATATGGCTTCGAGAACATAATAATAAATTATTTGACACCAAACCACAATATGCTTGCATGTATCATATCATTGCATATAACGGTGTTACGACAATAACGTTAATACCTTTGTCATCATATAGGTAATGGCAACCAGGAGCCTGAAGAGGATCGTCAGAAGGAGACTGAGTCTCAGGAACAAGAGATTGAAGTTGCTAACACTAGTGTCGATCCAGGCAAGCCCCGGTTCTCATTCGCCATTTTATAAAGTTGCTAATTATCAATATTACTAGTGTCTATGATTATTGTTGCATTAGGTCATAGGAGTTGATTGGAACCCACTTGCATGATACCCAAATGACCTATACCACTGTCATTAGAACTTTGGTAGTATCGGTACTGTGTCGCTTCGCTTAGTAACCACTAGGCGCGATAGATATCATTACTAAGAATGAACTTGACCACTGGAACGGGACTTATAAAAGAAGTTTATTTGGATGTCATGACCGGGCAGGGATGATGCATGTGTAGGTTTGTAGCAATACATGGGTGTTGACTGCGGTAGCCCTGCCTTGTCGAACCTAGGACCCGTCCATGGTCGGCCCCTTGGTCAAGTATTGAATAGTACCGAATGCATGCTAGTCTATGGGCACTAGTAAACTGATGTAGCATTGACGTGGCAATGAGGACGGTACCTAGTACAGTGGCCGTCGACCCTTCTGCTGCTGGAGTGGGCGGTTCATACCACGAAGTACTATTGGTAGGACGACATGCCCACTCGCTGAGACTGGACCCGGACCGAGTTGTTTTTCGTCCTTGCAAAAGGTTGCCATATACGACCTTAATTGGTGCATATGTATCGTGTATCTCGGGTTATCCCAGCTGGTGAAAATCAATTGCAATTGTTGTCCCTCACGGTAATGAGTACAACTTGGTCACTGAGTCGTCACGTAGTTGCACATGGTACTTGGGAATTGATTATGATTCTTATTGTTGACGATACTCTTATGGCTCTTATGTTCTAATTACTTTATGTATTGCTTTATTATCTTATTGTTGCAACTAAAGTTACATTCTGCTCTACCCAATTAACTTGATGAATAAAACTTGATAGAACTAATATGTTGCTTAGCGTGAGTCTTTTCAAACAAGCCACCTATTAGAGCCATTGCATACCTAGAAGTCCAATGGGTAAGTCTTGCTAAGTAATTAGTACTCAGGCTTTGTGCCACTGTTGTTTTCAGGTAATGAAGAGGTAGAGTTGCCTGAGAATGTGCTGCCCTGGGACATGCAAGTCCCTGAGGGTTGGACTGCCCACTGGGAGTCCGACTCGCCGCTGCAGTATTGATGTGTGTTGCTAGAGTGATGGTTCTTCGGGCCGGAATCATTGCTATGTTGTATCGTCGAGCTCGTAGCTCCTTATCGTTAATCGCTTCCGCTGTGTTTTCAAAAACATTATGAACCTGTAATATTCCGCTGCACTCTGAGGACTTATTGATGTAATATTCAACTTAATTTCGAACCAATGTTGTATTATCAAGTGTCTGCGTTATCAGCGCCACATATCAAGATGCATCTCATCAAGATGTTTGAACCTCCTCTTTTATAGAGTTGGTCTCCCACCAACAGATATCCTCGGCATCGGGTCTCTAACCTCCGTTGCTCATTAGGATCTGAAGGCAGCGTTCCCTTGTCCAAATATTGGATGAGTGGGTCGCGCCAATTGGTCTCCATGTTGTCATCACCAACAAGATCAGTGACAACACTCATCAGTACATCCGACCGAGGAGAAATCGTGGGGGAATCCAGAGTGTGTAAGAAAACACCGGCGGGACCGTAGACTGAGATGATCCCATCTTGGCCAATTCATCTGCCGCTTGGTTATTGTCTCGAAGAACATGCGTGAACTTCAAGCCATCGAATTTGTCTTTGAGCTTCCTTACCTCTTGACAGTAAGCACTCATATTGTCATCCACACAGTTCCAATCCTTAGTGACCTGATTAATGACCAAAGCCGAGTCACCAAAGACGTCAAGGCGCTTGATGCCGAGTGACGCGGCAATACGCAGACCATATAGAAGGGCTTCAGACTCCGCAGCATTATTGGACGCGCGAAACATCACCTGAAGGACATATCAAAGCTTCCCTCCAGTGGGTAAGACAAACACGACTCCCGCACCAGCTCCTTGTAATTGAAGAGATCTATCGAAGTACATTTTCCAATACTCAACATCTTGTGCAGTAGGTGGATTTTGAATCTCTGTCCACTCAGCAACAAAATCAGCTAACGCTTGTCCCTTTATAGCCGAATGAGGCATGAACGTAATGGTATATTGACCAAGTTCGACTGCCCACTTGGCAATTTTTCCTTCGGCTTCTCGATTGTGCAGCACTGTGCCGAGTGTGAAGGAAGTCTAGACTTCGATTGGATGAGCTTGAAAATAATGCTTCAACTTCCTGGAGGTGATCAACAATGCATACAACAACTTCAAGATCTGGTGATACCTTGCCTTAGAGGCACCAAGGACCTCACTCACAAAATAGACCGGGTGTTTTACTTTTTGTATATGTCCCTCTTCTTCTCGGTCGACTGTTAAAACAGTACTCACAACCTGAGTTGTGGCCGATATGTAAAGTTGAAGTTTTTCTCCTGGCTCTGGAGGCACCAATACTGGAATGCTGCTGAGGTAAACCTTCAACTCATCCAATACCGACTGCGCCTCTTCGGTCCAGACGAAGTCCTCCTGCTTTTTAAGCAGTCAGAAAAGTGGTAACCCTCTAACCCCCAGTCGTGAAATAAAGCGACTCAGGGACGCCATGCATCCGGTCAGCTTCTGAACGTCCCTTTGAGAATTAGGTGGCCCCATATCAAGGATCACCTTGATTTTATCCGGGTTGGCCTCTATACCTCGTTTTGAAATGATGTAGCCGAGCAGCTTTCCCGAAGGAACCCCAAAAACACACTTCTTAGGATTTAGCTTTATTCAATAATGCCTCAAATTGTGATAGGTTTCTGCCAGGTCAGAAATAAGCCCTTCGATGTTCCAGGTCTTAACGATGATGCCATCGACATATGCTTCTGCGTTTCGACCGATCTGAGTAGCAAGGCAGCGTTGAATACCTTGTTGGTAAGTCGCGCCAGCGTTCTTCAGACCGAAAGGCAATATGATATAGCAATAGGCGCCAAAGGGTGTTATAAACAAAGTTTTAATATGATCTTCGACCTTCAATGGGATCTGGTGATAGCCTGAATAGGCATCCAGAAAGCTCAAGAGCTCACACCCGGCTGTCGAGTCTACAATCTGATCAATATGTGGAAGAGCGAAGGGGTCCTTAGGACAGACCTTGTTGAGGTATAATCAACACACATCCTCCATTCTTTATTCTTCTTGGATACAAGGACTGGATTTGCTAACCAGTCGGGATGATACACCTCCTTCATAAACTTAGCATCTAATAGTCTAACTATCTCCTTCTTCATGGCGTCCTTGCGATCTTGTGCGAATCTTCTAAGCCTTTGCCGAACGGGGGTAGCCCCAGGGGGTACCCTTAACTTGTGCTCAATCTTTTCCCTAGGAACTCCCGGCATATCAGATGGTTTTCATGCAAAGATGTCCCTATTTTCCTGGAGGAAAAGAGTGAGCGTGAGTTCCTATTTCTCGTCGAGGTTGGCCCTAGCATAAGTTTCCTTATCGGGGTCCTCAGGATCGAGCATGATTTCCTTGGTTTGGATGTCATCGATTTGAATCTTGTCTTTGGTAGGCTTGTTTGTTGGAACCGCTGCTTCGGTCTGCTCCTCCGTGCCGACTGCCTGCTGGATCTCCTTCTGGTCGGACAGCATCAACTGTTTATTGGCCATCTCACAACTCTGTACATTGCAATCGAAAGAATTCCAAAGATCAGAGTGGAGGGAGATTATTCCGTTCGGGCCTGGCATCTTGAGTATGAGATATGGATAATGCGGGATAGCCATGAATTTAGCCATAGCCGGTCGACCGATGATAGCAAGATATGCTGAACAAAATCCGCCACCTGGAAGAGAATGCGCTCGGTCCTAAAATTCTCACGGGTTCGAAGGTGACTAGTAGACTGATCTGTCCAATAGGAATTGAAGTCTTGCCAGGTACAATCCCGTGGAAAGGTGAAGAACTCGGTTGATGATCATTGATTGATAGACCGAGCTCTTTGAGAGTCTTGGTGAAGATTAAGTCCAAACTGCTTCCTCCATCAATGAGTACTTTGTTGAACTTTACCTCCTTCATTGTAGCAGCAAGTACCAGCGGGTATCGACCCACCTTTGGTATATGCTTGGGATGATCCGACTAATCAAAGGTGATTGGCATCTCAGACCACCTCATGAATTGAGGTGCAGCTGGTTCCACCGAGTTGATCTCCCGAAGTTTCAGCTTCTGCTTGCGCTTGGACACATAGGCATCCGGGCCACCGAAGATGAAGTTAACTTCCTTGCGGGGCTCCTAGAACTCTGAATCATCCTTGTCGCCATTGTCATTGGTCTTGTCTTTTCTATTGCGCCTCGGGGGATCTTTAGCCACCTTGAGCGCAGCTGTTGCAAAACCCTTCAGTCGGTAGCAATCCTTCGCTTTGTGGTTTCCCCTTGGGTGCCAAAGGCACGGGCCACTCAGCAGCTCATCCATGGACGGTTGGTTTGTTCGAGGGTTCTTCTGAAATTGGTCCATCGTGTGAACCCCATTATCAGACTTCCTCTTCATGTCCTTCTTGGAGGACTCGGGCTTGTCCGACCGCTTCTCCTTGCCCTTTCCCCGGATGTCATCTAATGCCGACTCACCAGATGCGAACTTGTCAGTGATCTCAAAGCACTCTTGAGCGGTCAGCTTGAAGTCATGATTCCTCAGACCGATCTCTTGAACCAATTCATCGTTGCGGATCCCTCCTTGGAAGGCAGCAATAATTTGTTGGTTCGGGATATTGAAGATCTCAATCTTCTTAGCGCAAAATCGCTTGATGTAGTCACGAAGAGATTCATCGGTCTTCTGCTAAATCCGAGTGAGGTCGAAGTGGTTGCCCGGTCGATTGCAGGTAGCTTGGAAGCTTTCTATGAGCTTCTTGTTGAGGTCTCCCCAAGACGTGATTGACTCCTCCAAAAGAGATGTGAGCCATATCCGAATGGCTGGATCCAGGCAGACCGGAAGGTAATTAGCCATTATGTAGGAATCACGTCCAGTCGACCGAATCACCGTGCTGTAGACCATCGTATTTTTTGATGGGGACCGGATTGAATCCTTTTGGCCATCGAGCTATGTGAAGCCAAGGGATGTAAGCTTTGATGCCATCGATCTTGTTGTTGGTAGGCGTCGACACCGCCTATGCCAGTCTGGAGACGGAGTTGGACGGTGGTCGGCGGCCGTGTCGCGGACCAACATCATCGTCATGACGACATCGCCAATGGTCATTATCATCGTTATCGTGCCGATCCTGATCGTCATGTAAATGACGGTCATCGCGGTTGTCTCTTGGAGGAGGATCTTGACAGTCCTCTCGTCGGTTGTCCCGTCGGTCATCCCGTCGGTTGTCTATTCTCCAATCACGGCGTTCTTCCTCATAGCGTCGGTTGTCCCAAGCGTGTTCTTCATAGCGAGAGTTGATGGTATCTCGTCCATCACGGACACTGAGATAATTTCTTAGATCTTCACGCCTATGCCGACCTCGTGAAGATGCGTGACTAGAGCTTGTGACCAACTGAGATTTTGCGGTCTCTTGAGCCGCAGCAGCCTTAAGCATAGCCACCGCCTTCTGCATCATAGGGGTCTGATAATTCGCATCGACCATTAGAGTGTCAAGCAAAGTCTTGGCCCCGGTGATGTTATTCTGAGGAGTGTGGTAGACCTTGATGCCATCCACTTCGAGGTCTGGACTGAGATCCAGTCGGCGTGTGTTGCGTGAACCGTGCGACCCTCTTGGTTGACGGCGGTGACCGATCGATAAGTCACCAACTGGAGGGTTCTCCTCCTGTTGACCTCCTTGGCTAATTGCTTTGGGTGGCCATCAACTGGGTTATGTTCTTGTTCATCGTCTTGGTCACCATCTTGGTCTCCATCCGCAGGATCTGCTATATCCACCATGTTGATAGTATGGGGATATGGGTAAGCGGATTCGACCGAGTCCTCATCAAAGGACCAATCCAATTTTGAATTGTTCCCGAAGGAAGGACCTTCTTCCTCAGATCCGAGTGGAACCAATGCGGGGATCATGTCAGACGAACTCGGTGATCACGCCATGGAGACGGCTGCGATCGAGTCAGATCTGTGGTTTTCCAAACCTAGGGCTCTGTTGTCGTCAACCGTGAAGTCGAGCGATCCAAAGGAGGTCTTTAAGTCCGGTGAGTACTGAATGATGGGAATTTCGGCCATCATAGTCGATGGAGAATCCCGGTGAGCCTTGTCCCCTACCTGGCGCGCCAACTGTTGAAGCTTGAGATCGGCAGTAAATATATAGGGCTACGTCGAGACTAAGAACTACAATGGTAACACAAGACGCCGAGTTATACAGGTTCGGGCCCTCTCAATGAGAGTAAAAACCCTACGTCATGTGTTCTGTGTATTGATTGTAATCTGGTGTATCTCCCGTGTCGTGTCCCTCGATGGGAGGTACCCTGCCACCTTATATATCTTGTCGGCAGGGGTTACATGAAGAGTTCTAGTTGTAACCCTTAAGGATTTACATAGAAAGTCTATCTCTAAATGCCTTGTGCTCCAAGCTGACTCGGTCGGCTTCCTTGTTGATAAAGTACCCGGTCGGCTACCGACTTAGTCTTGTATGAGGATACCTGTAAAGCAAGTATCCCACAGAACCAGTTGATGGAGTAGATCCTCTTGTGCAGCTCCAGAGTTTAGTATAGTTGCAATAGCTTGTGCCAACGTGGGTGGAGGTGGTGGTACTTCTGTTCCTCCATTTTGCGCATTCTCCGCACCACTTCCATTTCCTATTTCAGCCATTCTGTCCAGAAAAAGATCTTTACATTAACAACTCATTACTTATGAGTGAAATAGGAATAATTAACAACAACATTTTCATGGCATAGCCTTGCATAAAATAATTGTTTATTATAAAGACTTAACATTTGACACAAAGCACGGATCGACATCCATAGTTTACACCAACTTTATTCGTCATGCCACTTATAGCTACTACATATTTACTCCCACTTCTTTTCTTGCTAAAGTACATGGTACAACACTATAATGCTCATTATACTGAACAAAGTGTAGAGGTCACTTCCTGATTCCTCGAGTCCTCTACTCCTGAACTCTCATCCTGCAGTGGCGGAATCTCTGTCATGTCTATTATTGACTCTGCATCCATAATCTCCTCTGGTTCGTCCTCCCCTTCTTCTAATCATTGTTGCTCAAATTCTTGATTCAACACATTATTATGCATTTGAATCAAAACCTCCTCTAGTTGTTCGATCGTAAGATTAGCTGTTACAAGCTGCTGATCCATACTTGCAAGTTGTTCATCCTTGTCTTTAACCGACTATCTTGGATGACCAACCATTCCTCTCTAACCCGTAGTTGATTTTCCAATTCTGTTATGCGAACGTCTTTCTCTTGATATAAGTGACACTGCTGCGCTTCCGCATCACTGATTCCATTACCACCACTGGCCATCTCTGCGGGGCAACAAGATTAACAGGTATTAAAATCATCAGGCCTCTGGTGATACGACACATTCAACTGAAAGAAACTACTAAGACAACCACTTCTATTTATTAGCGACCTAATACATTAGTTTTCTACTACTAGTAGTACAAACTACTATAGTGCGGAGGTCTATCGTCGACCTATTATACAATCTAACCTATGTCAGCAAAATGCGGCGACTATCGCCATCTAACTAAACAACCCTATCTCCAGCCTACTACCCGGTGGCTATACAGTCTGACATCCTATCAGCAAAAATGTGGCTACCCTGCTACTCCTAGTCCAATGTTGCTACTCTCCTACTGCTAGCCTAATCCCCGCACCATCTATTATGGTTGTGCATGACTGTCCGTGTCTGACACAACGTCGTCGGCTGGCACAACAAGGGGTCCCTCAGAGTCAAGGCCCGACACAGGAGCCTCGTCCCCCCTGCCTGTCCCTGCTGCTGCTGCAACTCCTCAAGCTGGTGGTGAAGGTCTAGGTGGTGCTCCTCAAACATTTGTTGCTCCTGTATAAGGTGCTGAACCTGTAGTTGGAGGTGGTCCCTCTGGGCTGCTACATCAAGTAACATCTCAAAGGCCTGGTCACGCTGCTGAGTGACACCTACTAGCTCACCCTCTACCAATGTGACCCTCTGGCGAGCCGTGTCATGCTCGTCGGTAAGTCCTGTCATCTGACCCTCAAGGTCTATCGCCCTCTGGTGAGAACCATCACGGTCTCCAGTAATCTCCACAATCTGCCCCTCGAGCGCAGGAATCCACGCACGTGACTCACGAATCCGCTGGCTATCTGCCCGAAACTATCGTCGGAAGGCAACACATTGGTTGTTCCCCTGCTGGGTAGCCTCTACTAGTTGCATCTCTGTGTCGTGGAGCTGACGCTCTAAGTCCGCATTACGTGCCTCCTGCACGTCTAACTCGCGAACAAGTCTACGACCCCGTGGCATCTGTAGGAAAAAGGATTAACAAGTTAACCACTTCTTCCCACAGTAAAAACAAAGTAACAACAGTAACAAAACAAAAACTAACAGTCTAGAGACTTAACCAATAAAACTCCAGATTTCCAATTACATGAGATGATATGATGCAAGCAGTATGCAACAAAAGTTAACAAGCTAGTAGTTAGTAACATATTCTAAATCGAATAGTAACATCTACTCGTGACTTCTAGCGTCTTACTAACCTGTCGTTCTCACTCGTGGGGTCCTATAGAAATTTTGCAAACAGTTTTTTTTAAACCGTCTTGAGAATGATATGTTGTTGCTCCTGTATTGCTCTAATACTAGCTGTGACATCCCCTCCGGGATAACCAGGATCACGTACAGGAGAACACTCGACAAAACGAGTTAGAACAGCACATACATTCTTACAAGCCCAGAATATATTATATCACGGTATAATACGACCAGGTTTTTGTAAATACACCAGAGATTTGCAGCGAAAAAACATTTATTACAACAAAGTGTTTGAAAAACTAAACATAAACTGTTTAACATCGGGGAGCTTTATTCTACTAGCTCAAACTATGCTCCTAGAAGACCACGGTCTTCTACTCTTCAGGAGACGGGAAGCGTTCCCACTGGATGGATCCTCCTTCTGGAAGTTGCCGCTCTCCTGGCATGATCTCAGACCAGCCGTACGAACATGGTTCACCACCTAAAACCAACATGGACAAAGCCCTGAGTATCTAATATACTCCGCAAGACTGACCCGTCAACATGGCTCACTAAGGCCGACACCTAGAATGCATAGGCCTTTGGCTGGTGGGTTGACTCAGACTTGCGAAAATAGCACTAATAGTGGATATCTACTTTCATCTTTTAGCTCAAGATTAAGTTCATTAGTAATAAGGTTTGCATCTTGTAACTATTGCAATCAAGTCATGCAAGCAAAGAAATTATTTAACTGAAGCAACTCTCCTCTTCTCATTACTCTCAATTGTCTACGTTCGTGCCAAGTGAACAAGCGGTACTCATTGCTGCGAGGGACAGCGATTTGAATCAATTTCAACCAGCTGGGTAAAACCCGACTACATGACACATACGCACCGCACTAGTCGTATATGACAACTTTTCCTGCTAACCCCAACCAAAGGTCGATCCGTTTCCAACTTTCCCGGGAATATGGTGACCCCACTGAATACCCGTCCCAGACATTATCCATGGGCGACCATCATTTCCCTCCCGTGAGACTTCAATCTTAGTAACAGCCGGCAAAAGAAAGTTGGCTACATCCTATCACGGAAGGAGGGTACATCAGCTTATTGGGTCCCATATACCAACATATAGATCGATATTGTTCAATACTTCTTCACGGAGCCACCAACAACATGGTCCTAAGTTGACACGGACAAGACTACCACCTTGCAAGACTCAGCCTTTGCCCTTTCCTCTATGGGGTCCATCCGGTCTCATCATCATCATCATATTTCATTTTAATTCTCAAACCTCTCAAATCACTTAAAGCCTCCATGCTTTAAGATCTATCTATACAGTGCTACGCTATTCCTACGGCATAAGCATAGCACCTAATCGAGCTACCCGTACCTGTATAGTATAAAGACATCATAGGACTTGGTATTGATGCAGGTGGGTGTCAATCAATTCTTAGAACCTAATGCACAATCATGACTCGACTAACGGTGATAAAGAAAGAATTTAAAAACATAGGTGGGATGCACCGCTTGCCTTGAGGTTCGTCCGGATACGACTGTGCAGGCGTGAGAGTCAGGCTCGACAATCACCACCTTAGGTCCAGTCTCGACTGGCTGCTCGACGTTTTAGGCCCTATACGATTCATCGATACGTCGCGAGTTAGTGCTAGTGATGAATGAATGCAAAATGCGATGCTCGAAATAATGGTGCAATTAGATAGTAGATAATAACTTAATTACTCTTGTTTGAAGTATTTCCTTTAAATTAAATGTGATTAAGTCTACTAATGAAAAAGGAGTGGCATGCTTAATCAAAGTTAATTACCCTTAATTACCCCATTATGAATTAGTCAAATTTATTAGGGTAAAACATTAATTTAGGGAATACTAAATTAATTAACAATTTTAAAGGGAATTTCTTAAACTTAATTAAATGCTTAAAAATCATACAAAATAAATATTTTATTTTATTTCACAAAGTGGTAGGGAATATTATTTGGAACCTATCAAGATTAACCTCATAATTTTAGGAGACCTAAGTCTGTAGTTATAAATTTTCCAAGCTTTGGAATTATTTTAAAAGGAAAAAGCCTGGAAAACGACTTGGGCCACTGTAGCTCGGCCTCATGGGCTATTCACTGGCCCAGCTGCTACTGGGCTTGGCCCAGCCACATAGCTGCCAAGTTTGGCCCAGTTGCATGGGCACGGCCCAGCAGCCGAGCTCCAGGGAGCAAGGGAGGCCTCGCGCATGCGCGCGCATAGCAGCGCTGCTGCGGTGGCCAGTGCCCGCTCCCGAGCGCTGCTCGACCAGCGCAAGGCATGGGCGGGGCAATGCGGTCAGGGGAGTCTAGAGGTGAGGTCGGCGACGGTGGGTACTCACCGGAAAGGGGTGACGGCAGCGGCGGAAGAGCTTGAATAGGGTGGGTGGCGGCAGGGAAAACTGCAAAATTAGACAAAGTGAATTGATGATCTTAAGCCAAACTCGACCATAGAGGGCCTAGCAACCTAGTGAAGATTCGTCTTGATCGAAGTGCACTAAAACTCACCAGAAGAGGAGAAATCAAAAAGGGGGCAGAAGGAGGTTCACTTCAGAATCCGATAGGAAACAACCTCGTTCTTGCAAAGTATGGTGGGAGAATCCGATTGGCGACCATGGGGAGGAGCAGTGAGGGGTGGCACAACGATTTGAAGTGTTGGCTTGGTCAGGGAGGCGCTGGAGCGATGGGGAGCTCGAGCTCGGGCTGGCAACGATGGTGGTGGCCTGGTTTCAGTTGAAACTAAGAGAAGAGAGAGAGAGAGAAACTGAGAGAGAATGATAAGGGAGAGAGAGAACCAGGGAAGTTCTTCTCCCGGGCAAGGGCGGCCTGGAGGCCAGTGATGCAGCCCACGTAGGCAGGCCAACACCTGCGTGGCGCTCAGGCATGTCCTGCTCTGAGGTGCAGCTCCCCTTGCGATAGAAACAGAATAAGAAGAAACAGTGAATGGGGTCAAGTAGGTCCCACACCAGTAATGGTAAATTCCTCTTTTATTTTCTTTTTTTCTTTACTAAAAGTACAGTGTTGTCACGCCTCTTCCACCAGCCCTACCTCTTCTTATATAGGCCTAGGGTTTATTATCCATATGACCACTCTACTATTGACCTATATAACACACCCACCTACCACCGGGGGCATAACCATCCATCTTTTTCCTCGTCGCCCGAATGCCATCGAGCCTTTCACAACTTTGGTTGCCCTTGACACAAGCTTCGTGATGGTGCCACGTGCACCTCCAATCACTGCCACCGGTTTTGAGGCCCATATCGAGAAACCGCCTTACATGCTTCTCAAAGCACGACTTCTCGATGTCGACGCGTGTCACCTCATCCCGCGATCCTGACCACCGGCAAGTCTCTCCCAGTCGCTGTCCATCGGGCCCCCTTGTCACTTGCACCGGCATCCCGCTCGCCTTGACTTGGTCAACACGCTGTCTTCATCACTACCACGGTTTTGAGGCTCAACCGCGAAACCGTCCGTGCTACTTGTCTGTCCACGTGTACGGTGTGGATCACCCTTGACTTCATCTGACATCCCGATTGTCTGGCCTCAAGTGCCCTACTTGTGCTCGATCCTCTGGCCGTTGACCGCCAAGTCGACTCCAGTGACCTACACATTATGAGACAAGCAAACACATTTCCCAACTCCTACAACATCACCAAAACTTTCACCAACTCCGGTTAGTCATAATCATGACATGCACAAACTCATGCAATCCCCAGATTTCCGCATTTCAACTCAAACACCAAATCCACTCAAGTCAATTACTCATCACATATATTGCAAACCATGGCACATATCCACATGGTTTCTCAATCTTCCCCTTGATGAGTACATTGACAACACCAAATGCACAAGAATTAAAGATTGAAATGCGAAGAGGAACAAGCACATCCAAATGGCTCAAACCCAAAGAAAAGGTGAAAACAAGCCATCTAGCAAAGTAGGGATCACAAAACCAAGAGTTGGCAAAGAAAGCGACTTGAGACGCAAAAAATGTGAAAAGCGCAAGAAAACGCTCAAGATCATGATATGCTCCCCCTTAACTTGTGATAGGTCTCATGTAGTGCAAAATGGATCATCTGAAGTTTCTTAGCATTATTTGTGCATGACCCAATATTTTCTCCCCCTTTGACAATGAACTCATCAAATAGGCAAAAGAACAAGCAAACATACAATGCATGAAAATGCAAACCTAAGAAGCTTCAACAATTATGCAAACAAGCATTTAACTGTGATAATCATAAGCATAGAGCTATAAAGTGTAAAAGCAATGATGCACAACCATATAAAGATCAGAAATAGTTAGCAAGGCATAAACACCAAGAGCTATACAAGCTAAGCAGAAAGATTGACTAGCTTAGATAGAATCAAATTAGCTTATCATGAGCAAAGCTGCCACCACATGTGTAAGAACTCCCATCCAAGGCAAAACAAGCACAAGTGAATCATAAGAATCTAGCCAGTTTCAATCTCAACTAGGGCAACAAGCATTCGCCAAAAATAAGCTCTACAAATGCTCACATATGCAACAGTGACTCAGTTGATCAAGTGATTACTGTTTATCCTCATGTGTCCTCTTATCCATGCGGAGGATCGCGCGACTGGATACGACAAACACCCCGAGGCTTCAAGTCATAGTGTTTGCATTAGCATTTTAGAATTATTCTTGATCAAAGCACTTAGCAGATTATTCAAGCTTATGCACAAGACAAAAGAGCATGCCTTTGCGGCAAAAGGAACACATGTTCCCACAATGTCCCATCATGAGCTAAATATTTGCAAAGCCTTCCATTTCGCAAACACAAGGTGCCAAAGCCAAGACATCCTCAAGACTAGCTTCAATGCAAGTTTCAACAGGGATAAAAGCAATTATACACATGGTGAGCAAGTTTTAGCAAGATTAGATCATAAGATTTATAAGAAGCTCAGTTTACCTTTAAGATTAGCAAGTTGCTCTCATGAGTCTATAACAGACCATCTAGAAAATCTAAGCATGAGAAATTACCATCACATCCACACAACTTAGCTCAACCTCAATCATAGCAATGAGAAATACAAGCAAGCATTAGAATCAAAGCTCATCTACCAATGCATATATTACATATGAGATGCAATGCATAAAAGGTAAGATACATATATACAAGAGAACACCAACTCCCCCTCAAATGATGCCATAAGGATGACAAACACCAAGTTCCCCCCGAAGAAACGCATGTCTCGAAGCATCTAGGGGCTTGGTGAGGATATCAGCTAGTTGGTTTCTGGTATCGATGTATTTGAGCTCAACATCCCCTTTCTCAACATTATCTCTTAAGAAGTGGAATCATACATTGATGTGTTTGACCTTACCATGTTGGATTGGGTTTTGGGCTAAGCACATGGCACTGGAGTTATCACACATGAGTGGAACATTCTTAAAAGTTAACCCATAGTCTCTCATGGTGGACACAATCCATAGGATTTGTGGGCAGCAGCTAGCAGCAGCAATATACTCAGCCTCTGTGGTGGATTAGGCAAGTATTAGAAGTGCTCTTCCTATCAATTCTACACGCAGCAAAGTCCGCATCCGAATACCCAATAAGATCAAGAGATGAAGATGCAGAGTACAAAAGGCCGAACTCAAGGGTGTATTTGAGATACCTGAAGATGCGCTTGATAGCCTTGCGATGAGTCACCCTTAGGGAAGCTTGAAAGCGAGCACAAAGACACACCACAAAGTGTATGTCGGGTCTTGTCGCCATCAGGTACAAGAGGGAGCCAATCATGCTCCTGTACTCCCTTTGGTCCACCCCTTCACAGTCTTCATTAGGGTCAAGTGCCGTTGTAGTGGACATCGGTGTTGACAACGGCTTCACATTGACCATGTCGAACTTCTTCAGGAGATCCTTCGTGTACTTGGCTTGATGTATGAAAGTGCCTTGCTTGCACTGCTAGATTTGAAGCCCAAGAAAGAAGGTAAGCTCGCCCATCATCGACATCTGAAAGTCACTTTCCATGGCTTCCTGAAATCTGGACACAAGAACATGAGAGGAACCGCCAAAGATGATACATAAATCTAAACCATTAGAAAGTCATTGCCATGCTTAAGAGTGAACAAGGTTTTTTCAACACACCCCATGACATACTCGTGCTCTAGCAAGAAGGGCTTAAGCCTAGCATACCATGCCCTAGGTGCTTGCTTTAGCCCGTACAAAGTCTTCTGAAGCTTGTACACACGGTTTGGGTATTTGTGGTGCTCAAAGCCAGGGGTTGCCTCACATACACTTCTTCCTCTATGAAACCATTTAGGAAAGCACTCTTGACATTCATTTGATAGAGTCTAATGCCCTTGGAGGCAGCAAATGCAAGCAAGATCTTAATGGCTTCTATGCGAGCAATAGGAGCAAAGGTTGCAACAAAGAAAGAATTGGTAAAGCAAGCGAGATGTGCAGACCTTAACCTTGTTGTCCTCTTATAAAGATTACCAATCATTTGTTGAGGTGGATGTTGACGTTGAATGTGGCTGGGGGCCTCTCTCTTAAAGTGTACCTCCCCCTCAACCACAGCTGGAGCTCGCTCAACAACCGCTGAAATCGATGTAGAAGCTTCTGGACCCTCTGCTGGAGTAGTGGTAGCAGCAGGAACAAGCTCAAATGAGAGATGAAGTGAATCATCGTCATCATCATCAAAGCCCTGTAGGTCCTCTTCTACAAAGATGTTTTCTTTTATCTCCTTGTCACATGCAGACTCAATCATATTCCTTGCACAAGAGTTTGATTCATCAAAGGTTACATCGCAAGATTCTACAATGGTGTTAGTTTCCAAATTCAAAACTCTGTAGGAATGACCATGAAGAGAGTAACCAAGAAGGATGCCATCGAAAGATGCCATCAGAAGACCTCGACTCAAACTTATCAAGATTGCCACGCTTGAGAATAAAGCACTTGCAACCAAAGGCACGCAAATGAGAAACCAAGGGCTTTCTCCCAAAATGCAACTCATAAGAAGTCACATTAAGAATTGAGCGCAGGAAAATCCGATTGGAAACATAGCAAGCAGTGCTAATGGCCTCAGCCCAGAACCGCCTCGGAGTCCTATGCTCATCGAGCATCGTCCGTGCCATCTCCACCAAGGTTCAGTTCTTTCTTTTGACCACACCATTCTGCTAGGGAGCACGAGGTGCTGAAAACTAATGCTCAATACCACGCTCAAGACAGAAAGCATCAAAGGAGGAGTTCTTGAACTTGGTGCCATTATCACTACGGATTGCTCGTAATGCACCAGGGAGTTCCTTGAATAACCTCAAAGCTAAGCTTCGAAAGTGATGAAACACTTCATCCTTGCTCTCAAGAAAGTTAGCCCAAGAGTAGCGAGAGTAGTCATCAACAATCACAAGAACATACCACTTCCCACCTGCTGAACGAACTCGTGAAGGACCAACAGTGTCCATGTGAAGCAACTCTCCAGGGTGTTCAGTCATCACCAATTTGATTGGTGGATGAGAAGCGGCAATCATTTTCCCATGACGACAAGTAGCACAAACCAAATCCTTATCAAATTTGGGCTTAGGCAATCCTCGGATCAAACCTAGGCCACTCAAGCGATATAACAAGTCAAAGCTCATGTGACCTAGTCTCCTATGCCATTTTTAGAGCTCAGAAGAAGATTGAGAAAACAAGAACTTGTGAGAACCAGGAGAATCAGCAAAATCAGCCTGAAAAACTCTGCCAATGCAAGAAATCCCACAAACCAAGGAACCACTCGAATCAAGAACACAAGAAGCATTCAACTTAAAGCGCACTTCAAAGCCAACATCAAGAAGCTGAGAGATAGAGAGGAGATTATACTTGAGATACTCAACCAAACCAACATCCTTGAGAGTGAATTTTTCATTTACCTTTACCGCGCCTCTTGCATTCACTCTCCCTCTCTTGTCATTTTCAAAGGTCACATACTCCCGGTGCTTCAAGGGAGTGAGGCTGGAGAACCACTTTGCATCTCTGGTCATGTGGCACGAACACCTAGAGTCCATCAACCATTTGTTCTCCAGGCCTCCACCTGCTGCCTCGCTTGTGTCGGAGTCGGATCCAGAGTCGATGTCATGGTTGTTCTTTGCCATGAAGCAAAGCCCGGTGAAATCATCCTTCCTCTTGACTCGCGGTTTCTCAACCTCCTCCTCCGAGCTTGAAAGGCCTTCGCTTGATGTGAGGTCAACATCGCTCAAGGTAGCAACGCAGGCGCGTGCAATGGCCTTGGCAAACTTCTTGGAGTTCTTGCCCTTCTTGTAGAAGCGGTTCTTCTTCTGCTTGAAGTCTTTAATATTGTTGTCGCAGTACCTGGCCTTCTTCTTCTTCTTGGGATAATCAGCGCTGAAGTGTCTTGGGTCACCACACTCAAAGCAGGTTCTTGAACCACCTCCTCTTCTCTCCTTCTGGTTGTTGTAGAACTTCCTGAACTTCCTTGTGAGCAAGGACAGCTCCTCGTCAGGAATGCACTCCATCTGTTCATCGGAAGCTGCAACAAGAGAAGACATAGCAAACTCCAAGTAAGACTTGTCAAGTGAGGGGTTAGTTCCATAAGAAGCATCACTGTGACTACCCTTCTGAGAGCTAGAAAGCAAAGCCATGCAAGAAGCAGGAATGACAAGATTAGGACGAGATTTCCTAGACAATTCATGAGATTTTAGCTTGCTATATAGCTGCTCACAGTTCAAGTTCTTGAAGTCAGCAGTTTCTTCTAGAGCAGTAATTTTAACCCCCCAAACATTTTTATCAAGTGAGTACAACAGTTGCTTAGCTCTATCATTGTCATTGTACACAAGGTTACCGCAAGCCCGCAAGTTGCACATAATTGCCTCAAACCTACGAAAAGTGTCATCTAGTGACTCACTAGGTTTTTGTGCAAAGGTTTGGTACTGTTTATTGTAAGAATCCTTACGCATAGACTTGACTTGATTGGTACCCTCGTGATACATGCAAAGCTTATCCCAAATAGCATGAGCAGTGTCAAGGTGTGCAATGCGATCATGTTCACTCCTACCAAGTGCAGAGAGCAGAATATTGATAGCTTTGGAGTTGTTTTCATACCTGTTCAACTCACCTACTGGAGCGGTGTTGAGGTCGGCAGGTATGTTGTATTCTTGCTCGACGATGTCCCAGATAGCACGTCCTTGACTCAGCAGAAAAGCCTTGGTCTGTGACTTCCAGTAGAGGAAGTCCTCTCCATCGAACATCTAGAGCTTGATAGCACACTTCTCCATGTCGCCTTCGGATCACAAAGCCGGTGAAGGTCAACTAGTGATCAAACCGGCTTTGATACCAATTGAAGGACCGAGAAGACGACCATAGGGGGGAGGGTGAATGGGAGCCAATTAAAGTTCTTCTCAAGAACTTGGCCTGTGTCCCAACTACAACCTAAAGCAACCTCTAACCGAGTCACCAAGATTACATAGACCAACTTATGATGTGCTAACCCTAGGAATGACTTAAACCAAAAGAACACATAGCGGAAGCACAAGAGAAACAAAAAGGGAGACAAGGAAGATCCGAGAGGTCACAAAACTGAGCCTGACGGAAGTTCCGTGATGCCCGACGGAAGTTCTGTCAATCATGGAAGTTCTGGGTGACGAGAGTACTGTTGCTCATAGAAGTTCCGTGGTTTTTTACGGAAGTTCCGTCACGGTGACGGAAGTTCTATCCTAGCCATGGAAATTCTATCCTGGGCAAAACAGCAGCTCTGTTCGAGAAAGAAAATTACCAAAACCCTATCAAACGAACTTCAAAAATCATGAAATTTGGACCAGGTCATCCTCAATACATCACGACACTCCTCTAAAGAGATACACTCAAAAAGCACAAGGAATCATCATGAAGTTCAGATCTTGTGCCAAGGACACCAAAAAGGGGAAACTTGAGAAATCATTCAAATTGAAGGTGCTAGTGCCTTTGATTCGGTCAAGGACCTATATAGGATTGTTCTAGCACATCATAGCACCAAGATCCCCCACAAACCATCCCAAAACTCACTCAAAATCAAGATCGAAAATCACCACGAAAATAGCTCCGAAAATAGGGAAAAGAGAAATTCGGGATTTAGGGAGAGAGGAAGAACTTGCGCATGAATTTGAATCTCACATTATTGATTTATCAAGTCAAGATACATGGATACATGGCTAGAAAGCCACCCTCTTCCTCCACTATTTGGAAGAGCAAGAGATGTCTCTCACACACCCACTACTCTCCACTAAAACATGAAGACCTCTCCTAGCACTTTGAATAGAACCCTAACACAAGGCTAATGGAAAAAGAGGCACCTCTTCCACCAGCCCTACCTCTTCTTATATAGGCCTAGGGTCTATTGTCCACATGACCACTCTACCCTTGACCTACATAACACACCCACCTACTACCGGGGGCATAACCATCCATCTTTTTCCTCGTCGCCCAAATGCCATCGAGCCCTTCACAACTTTGCTTGCCCTCGACGCAAGGTCCGCGATGGTGCCACGTGCACCTCCAATCGCTGCCACCAGTTTTGAGGCCCAAATTGGGAAAGCGCCTTGCACGCTTCTCAAAGCATGACTTCTTGATGTTGACACATGTCACCTCATCCCGCGATCCTGACCATCGGCAAGTCTCTCCCAGTCCCTGTTCATTGGGCCCCCTTGTCACTTGCACCAGCATCCCGCTCACCTTGACTTGGTCAACACGCCGTCTTCATCACCACCACGGTTTTGAGGCTCAACTGCGAAACCGTTCGTACTTCTTGCCTCTCCACGTGTACGGTGTGGATCACCCTTGACTTCATCCGACATCCCAATTGTCTAGCCCCAAGTCCCCTACTTGTGCCCGATCATCTCGCCATTGACCGCCAAGTCGACTCCAGTGACCTACACATCATGAGACAAGCAAACACATTTCCCAACTCCTGTAACATGACCAATACTTCCACCAACTCCGGTTAGTCATAATCATGACATACACAAACTCATGCAATCCCCAGATTCCTGTATTTTAACTCAAACACCAAATCCGCTCAAGTCAATTACTCATCACATATATTACAAACCATGGCACATATCTACATGGTTTCTCAAAGTGCCCTCTACTGGTTTATTGCAGATGGTTGTGGCCTGCTCAGCATCGTACCTACCTGGTTCGAGTTTCCTTGTTTTTCTGTGCTATGTCATTGCCATGTTGGGGATAACCTGTGACAAAAAGTAACGGCAATAGACTTGGGAATGTCGTGTTTATCGAATTTTGTTTTATCATCCTCCTTGTTACTGCCAAATTACTGCAGAACTTTTAGCATCCTCTTTGTTATTTCCAATACTCCTCAACAAATGTTAACTGCAGTAGTCACGATTAGAGTTCTTCTTTTAAAGAAGAGTTTGGTTAATTTGTGTCGATGATAAAGTATTCCTAGTGAAGTAGGATGGAAGAACGTCAGATCTGGCTGGGGTGAAAGTTGTGAGCCGGCCTATGAGTTTGTCTTTAATTGTGTGACAGTTTCTCTTGGCTGAAAATTTCAGGGCCATTATTTTCTGACTAGGTCATATTTATTTGGAAACTTACTTCTTTCTAAGGTGGTCTCTATCATTTTGCAGTCATGATATTTAGAAATATAGTTTGTGATATTTAGAACACGTGTGATTCATTGAAAAAAGGAGTTTTTCCTTAAAAATCAACTGTTTGGTTTGATTAGTTTGTGTGTTGCTAATAGAACGTTTAGTTTAGAATTATATCTATAGTCTCCTACGACCGATAGGTTAGGTTGTACATTGGATTGTGTTTTATAGCTCCTTTGGACCGCCATCTGTGTTCTGATCTTGTGACTATACATATCTAACATGATTTTATTCCTACCTAATATTGTAGCTTACTATTCTCAGCATGAGTGAGCCAAACAATAATAATGCTGCGATGGTGAATGACCACGACATGATCCATGACACTGAAACAATGTTCCAAGACTGCGAGATGATCCTTGGTAATGATGAGATGGTTCAAAGCAATGAGACGATCATCGGTGACAAGATGGGTCATGACGGTGAAAGGATCCCTGATTACAAGTTGGTTGACATCCATGATGGCAGGATCACTCACGGCTGCGATATGATTCTTGGCAGTGAGATGATCCACAGCAACCAAGTGGTCATCAATGGTAGTGATACAGCTCAAGGTACTGGGGTGGCTAATGGTAATGACACTGCTGAAGTGAAGCCAACAACCATCCATGGCAGTGAGATGGTTCATGGTATCATGTTGGGCAATGGTAATGACACTGCAGAGGTGACACCACCAACCACTTCAAGACGCAGGAGAAAGACATCATCCATTGTCTGGGAGCATTTCACTAAGGAAGTCTATCCTGAGGGATCCATTCGGGCTTGCTGTAATCACTGTAAGAAAATACTTGCCTATAGCTCTGGCTCAAAAGTAGTAGGCACTAGCCATCTGAAGAGGCACATTACCGATTCATGTCCTGTGTTGAAAGATCATGGACCACTATTAGCAGGAGGGACAGATACTGGTGCCTGGGGTACTGCTGTGAAACATCCTAAGAGGCGCTGCACTGCATATGCAAATGCTTCATTCAATCAGGATCGCAGTTCATCATATCTGGCAAAGATGATCATTCTGCACAATTATCCTCTGCACATTGCTCAACAGCCGTCATTTATATCATTTGTTGAGGACCTGCAGCCTCGTTTCAAGGCAATCCAAATGTACGCTATGGAGGCAGAGGTTTATGCTATTTATCTGAAGGAAAAAGATAACCTGCTGATGGAGTTTGGAAATATTCCTGGAAGGATAAACCTCACAGTAGGATCGTGGACCACTAGCCAAACTCTTGGATATGTTTCAATTGCAGGGCAATTCATTGACCTGGAATGGAAGTTGCGCTGAAGAATGCTCAACTTCGTGATGATCCCTTGGCATTGTTCAGAGAATACAGTCAGTGAAGCTATCAGCACAAGCCTTCCTCAGTGGAACATGAAGGACAAAATGTTCACCATTACTGTCGATTATGATTCCTCCTCACATGATATCCATAGTGTGAACCTGAGAAATCATCTCTCTGAAAAGGGCATTCCGATATTTGGGGGACAATTTTTTGTGGTCAAGTGCTATGCCCATATATTGAATTCAGCAGCAAGTGATGTCACTGCTTCAGTTTGGGGTGTCATCTACCAAATCCGTGAAACTATCAAGTTCACAAAATCTTGTCCTAGCCATGAACAGAAGTTTTCTGATATTGATCGACAACTGCAAATTCCCAGTACCAAAACCCTGTGTTTGGATATTACAACCCAATGGAATACCACTTATCTGATGTTGCTGGCAGCTCTGGATTACAGACAGGCATTCACGATGCTTGAGACATGTGATGATAACTACAACCAAGCGCCTTCAGTGGTGGACTGGAAGAAGGCTGAGATTGCTTGCAGGTATCTGAAGCTGTTGTATGAATCTGCACAAGGTAAGAACCAACTGCAAACATCTTTTTCCATGAGGCTTGGATAATTCAATGAGCGATTTCAGTTTCCACAGATCAGCATGATCCAATTTTCAGTAGCATCACAAAGGATATGCATGAGAGGTTTGACAAGTACTGGAAAAATCAAAGATTGTAATATCGTGTTGGCCATTGCTGTCGTGATGGATCCACGTTTCAAGATGAAGATTATTGAGTTCAGTTATTCCAAACTTTACGGTCTGAAGGCTGTAAAGTATATCAAGGCGGTGGACGCTGCTGTTCACAAACTATATAAAGAGTATGTTACACAGCTATTCCCATCGACATCTTCCCATGTTCAACAAGGTGGCAATAATGCTCTGCCGACCCATGAGAAAGGTGTCCTAGTAAATCAACCTTCCAATGATCATGTACTTTCAGACTTTGACATCTACCTTTCGGAGGTGAATCAGAGCCAGTTCTCAAAGTCAGAGCTAGACCAATACTTGGAAGAAGCCCTCGTCCCACACGCCCCAGACTTTGACATTCTGCACTGGTGGAAGGTTAACAGTTTGAAGTACCCAACACTTTCAAGAATGGCACGAGTGACGAGACGTCCTGGCCATCCCGGTGGCCACAGTCGGTAGCGGCAGCTCAATATTCACAGCTGGAGCTGAAGCCAGGATACTTGACGATTATCGGAGCTCAGTGCGCCCTGAAATTGTGGAGGCACTTTTCTGTGCGAACGATTGGGTACAGCATTCCTCTCCTGTTCCAAAGTCGCCTAGTTGTGCATCAGCAAAGAAGTGAAGACAGAGTCAGTTTTATGATAGTGCTAGTACTTGCTGATAGATCTTTGCATATCGAAGTAGTTGCATGTGGCATCATGAAATGGTAGCGTTTACATAGGAGTGCTTTCTTTCTATTCTTTTCTTCCCCTGCCGGCACGGTATTTCTTACAACGTACTAGGTAGCAACTCGGTGAGACGGTCAGGCTCTAGCTCTGTGCCTTAAGTAGGCGTAATCTCATTTGTGAAATACTAGCGCAGTTGATTATTGGGAATTGTGTCTGCTTGTTCATATGGGTTCATTTAGAGATTTATTGCTGATGCAATTTCCCTGTGTTAAATACCTGCGTTTCGCCGCTAGATGTTTTATGTGTGCAATCGCTTTGTTTAGTTTTTACATATTATTAAATGAGCCATGTAAAGTATGCCCACTTGATGATCAGTAACCTTTGTTCACTTTTGTGTTTAACTTACGACCCCATATAACTTTATTTTATGAATGAATTGCTTGCTCAGTTCGACCGCTCTCTTTGGTGAGGAGTTTTACGGTACATATTACTACCAGTAATTACTAGTAGTAATTAAAATCTGATGATCTAGATTAGTTGCCCTCCTCTCACTTTTACAACTAGTAATTTTAGGTAGTATTGAGTTTACTAGGGTAATATTGCAAAAGAAAAAATGTCAGAGTTGTAATTAATTTTATTAAGCAATACGAATTGTTTCAATCATAGCAGGCTGCTCCCTCATGGTGAATTCATTTCAATTCCTCTGTCCCATCGCTCTGCTTTGGCTAGGGTTCTTCCTGGCGACGGCGAGTTGTCCGGAGACAGGCATCCATGCCCTCTGTAAATCATGTCCGACGCAAGCAATCAACGCGACGGAGATACAGCATCGTTCTGTGTAGTCCTATACATCCGGGCCGCCCGGCACGGCACGGCACGGGCCCATCAAGGCCCGGCACGAATTAAACCAGGCCGGCACGGCACGGAGGAAAAACATTTCGTGTCGTGCCAGCCCATGGGCCTTGGCTACGGCCCGAGGCACGGCACGATAGGAATTTTCCGTGTCGTGCCGGTCCGTTTAGACCATTAAGCCTGATTTTCCACAACACATTCAAACATATTCCAGAAAATTTAACCAAGTTTCAAACATATTCTATAAAACAATTCTAACACATTCTAGTTTCAAGCATATTTAACATTCCAAAAGATTGGCCAAGTTTCAAAACTGTAAAAGAAAGAGACACAAAAGATTGGCCAAGAAATTTGAAATACTTTCCAGTTTCCAGAATGTTAGAGCTTGTGAATGCTGCATCATTAAAAACCTTTGGCCTAAGGAAAAAAGAGTGCAGCAGCCCTAACATTCGGAATCAATGTTCACAAAGCACAAGTTCAGTAAAGCCAGATTACACACATCAAGCAGCAACACTGGGAACATTCTCCCGATCTACATCTACATCCAAATATTGGTTCTCATAACATGTCTCAAGCTCCTTCTGATGCTTCTAAATGGTGTGTTGCTTCCTGTTCTCCCCTTGCCTCCAATCTTTCAAGCATGTAAGAATTTCCACCATGTCACTGGTCAAGCTCCAACGTCTCTTCTCAAGAATCCTACCAGTTAAACTAAAAACAGACTCTAAACTGATAGTAGAAACAGGTACAGTCAAAACATCCCTAGCTAAAATGGATAGAATAGGGTAAATCTGTTTGTGTTCATGCCACCAGCTCAAAATGTCAAACTCATCATTATAGGCCACTACTACATCACTATCAAGATAAGAAGACAGATGAGATACATGTGTTCCATATGTTGAAGCAAACGATGTTTCACACTCACCACCATCAGAAGAAGCAAAAATCTTACTCCATGTTGTCTTCTTCCTTCCAGTAGTTGGCTATGGTGGCCTGCTCAACCTCTCTGCACCAAATCTATTATCATACTTGCTATACAAGTCAGTTAGATTAGCACGCACAGAATGATAATAGGGTCCACAATCACTTCCACTAAATTTTGAAAGCAACTGAAGAGCATTATTTAAACCTTTGAGCTTAGCTCTAGGATCCAAGACAAATGCAAATGAATACAGAAAAGGAATGTCCTTCCAATATTTCAGGAACTTGTCCTTCATCAAAGCAACAACCTCTATCAATAAGATATCATTCTCATACTTGGCCAAGTGAGTAGCCATCTCAATAAGTTGATGCAACATCAAAGGTGCAGTGGGGTAATAAACACCTGATAAAGTATTAGTGGCTTCATAGAAGGTTTCAAGGAATTCTAAGACCTTATTAGCAACATACCAGTCTTTCTCCTGAAGCAACTGCTTGTCATGTACCTGTTGATAGTGAGTTTGGATAAAAACAGAAAATGTACTCTCATATGGTAGGAGGTGCTTCAGCATTAGATATGTTGAGTTCCATCTAACATCCATGTCCAAACAAAACTTGTGTGGCCTCACACCCATTGCAATGCAATAAGATTTATATGCAGCAATGTGTTGGTTAGAAGAGTTCAAAAATGAAACTGCAGCTCTAAATGACTCAACATAAGGTTTCAAATGGGTCAATCCAGCCTTAACAATAAGATTAATGATGTGACATGCACATCTTTGATACAGTAAAAGAGGACCAACATAACCAGAAAACCTTGGTGTCAGAGTTCTCATAGCATTAGTATTAGTAGATGCATTGTCAAATGAAACAGAAAACACCTTGTCAGATAAACCATACTCCTCAATAACAGAAATGATACGATCAGCAATATTAGGACCAGAATGTTTCTCATCAATCAGCCTCATGCCAAGCATCCTCTTTTTTAATTCCCAATCAATATTTACAAAGTGAGCAACCACACTAAGATAATCTTCCTTAGCATTACCAGACCATATATCAGAAATCAATACAACAGAATTCACAGTTTGTAAGTAACGCATATCAAAAAGCTTGGCACAATCTCTAGTGGTGGTTTTCCTACAAACACCTTCAAATCTAGGATTATGAGCACGCTTAATGTAACACACAAAAGCTTTAGAGCTACCAAAACCAAGAGGCAGATCCTGTGTAACAATTAAATCAACCAATTCTAGACGAGCAAATTTAGCATTATATTCCAAAGAACGAATTGAACCATCAGGGTTAAACTGAAGCAAAGTTTGGGTCCTTGCAGATCGTTCTACTTTCCCTAAACATGTCACGCGATGACGGAGCAAATGACCAATACCCTTACTAGATGCAGCAGTCAAAACAGCCTTGCAGTGGATACATTTAGCACCATACCTGACTTCCTTACCATTGATGTCCTTGTAGAGCGGCTTGAAGTCCTCCCAAGCTTTAGACGTCGTCTTCTTCCTCTTTCGTCCGCGCCCGCTCGTGCCTGCGGTACTCGACGTTGAACGGCCTGCCGGTGTAGCAGGTTCATCATTAGGGACGTTGATAGGAGTTGCCGGAGAAGATGAATTGACACGCGTCGTAGTCGTACTGCTCGGTGCAGGTGTACTCGTCGCCGTCGTCGGTGTAGGCGTACTGCTCGGTGCAGGCGAACCCGCCGGATCTTGACTCCCTGTCCCTGACCCGAACAAAAGACACCGAGCTTGATGAAGCGCCTCATCGCTAGGCTCGAGCGGCATCTTGGCGGCCGTCGGCTCGTCAGTCAAAGCCGGCGCAAAGCCAAGAAGCGGCTAGATCCAGAGCAGCACAGGCCGAGATAGCGAGATCTCCGAGGAGAGAGGGAGGCAGAGCGGAGGCCGGAGGTGGGGAGCCCAAGAGAGAGGGCCAGAGAGGGAGGTGGAGCGGCCGGAGCCGCGCAAGCAGAGGCAGAGCGGAGGCTAGGGTTGCATCGCAGAGACGGATACTCAGGAGGAGAGCCAGGGGCCGGGCCGCCGGGGAGCCAGAGAGGGGGGCGAAGCCGCGCAAGCGAAGGCGAAGGCTAGGGTTGCGGTGAGCACCAGAGCCACCGGAGCGGAGCAGAGGCGGCGGACGCGGAGGTAGGGCGGGGAGGAGTGAGACGCCGAGGCCGGGTGGAGGAAAAATGAGGGGAAGCGGTGGGGAGTTAGGGTTTGAGCCCTCTTTTATACGGGATCCGAAGCAGGGTGGGGTGGGGTTGGGCCATTAGGGTGGGTCGTGCCTAGACGGGCTGGCCTGCGGGCCTTGTCGGGCTGGCAACAAAACATGCCATGCTCGGGCCGCCCATCGTGCCGAGGTGATGGCCCAAGCACGACACGGTGGGTCGGACCATGCCGCCCAGGTCGGGCCGTGCCCGTGCTCGTGCCGGGCTAAATCTTGCAGGCTTCGGGCCGGCCCAAAAAGCCCGGCCCAGATGTACAGGACTAGTTCTGTGAAGTGTGCCGGGTCCCTCGCGTGTGCTGGTGGAATCCATTGCAAGGACCACACGCGGATGGAGCAGTGAAGATCCAAGGGCATCGACGGAGAACTGGCAAATTAAACAGCACGCGGACGCTCCTGGCCGCAAGCGGCGTTCGTAACCCAGGCAGGCCGCTGGCCGCAAGTGGCGTTCGTAACCCAGGCAGGCCGGCGACGTGAGGCGGTTCCCTGTCGGGTATCCTGCATCCCCGCGCAGCGTTGTACTGCCACGGCTATCGATGACGGCCTGGTTTTCTGCAGGCGTACGTGAAGCTGAAGTGGCACGATGGGGCATGAGTGGACTCAAGAGTGCAGTCGATGCTTACACGATGAGGTACTAGTTAAGCTTGCGTTTGAGACAGATGGGTCTACACATTTCACAAGGAATTTTGGTATGTTTTGGTGCTTCTGTGCTCGATCAGTCTATCTGATCAAGCTACAGAGCTGCTCATTTTTCTTGTTGCGCTCCTGAAGTGAAAAGGAAACAAATTGCCAATTTTTTGTGCTACAGTAATGTGCAAACGAACGGAGGCTCTTTCATCACACGCAGACAGAACTGAACCATGAAATGGCAACTGTGATGCCGAAGGGCGCCCGCGCGTTCGGAGCAGGCCATGCGGGGAGAGGTGAACGATTGGAGCATGCGTGCGGCAGTGCGGGAGGCTACGACGCCTACGGGAAGGAAGCAACGCGATAGGGACGGGCCGTGTGGGAGGGGAAGGGTGGGGCGGCGCGGCATGAATCGGCCTTTGTGCCGGACGCCGACGGCTTGATGCGTAATTAGTGACAGTGAAATTACCTCTGTACTCATGGCATTGCGCGTAAATACATGAAGATATGAGTCAATTACATTACTATTCTTATATATTACCACCAGTAATTATCGGTGGTAATATATATCGTAAAACTTTTACGTCATGGAACATAACATGAAAATATCTTAGTTCACCCTCATAATCGTTCTAGTCAAATCATGCACCGACCTATTTAGATGTTTGATAACATATCCATTGCAATCCAGGGAACGAGCGGCGGATCATAACGTTCTTGGAACATATGGTGGATCATATCATTCTGGGAACCCATGATGAATCATAACATTCTAGGAACCTATGATTAGGGAAGCTTTTGGTGACCACTACTGTTCTCCTTCTCTAACTATTTGCTGAGCTCCAAAACTGCTGCAATCTCAACATTTCATTTCAAACACCATGGAGCCATGTGGATTAACCACTACTGAAATCTCTTCCTTCACGAGACCGAAAACCTTTCCACTCCAAATTTCTGTGCAGGTACATAAGTTTTTCCCTACAAATGTTGTCCCGAGGACCTTCAAGTCTGATATTCTTGCAGACATCTTCCTGCTTTTCACGTCAAGGTTGAACAACGCGAGATAGATTTCTCCTGCACCATTGAAGAAAAATCCTCTGTGAAAAGATGTTTCTCGTGAATACCCAAAAAGAGAAGAATCCAAACCAAATGCCATCACTAGAAACTGGAATTGTCTCAATTAGGACACAAATCTATCTGATTTCATCCTTGTTTCACATTTGCAAACGAGTATTTTTTTTTTGAGCATCCATACGAGTACACATATTCAAAAGCGGTAATACAATTGATAACTTTACCGCTGGCCTGAATTCATTTTTTAGATTCAAAAGGAGAGGAGAATGATAAGAATGTCATTGTTTTCTCCAAGGCCATGCATCATGCCATAATGCTTTTATATAATCATCCTTTAATATAATTATTGTCCAAGTCAAGTTAAATGCTGTCTGGATGAGGCAATGCACCAAAATCATGCTATTGTGCTTCCAGAAAGAATAGTAACTCGAAATTGAATGAGTTGCATCAACGAAGAAAGTATGCCTTTGTCAAACTACGTGTATACCTTTTTGGTGGATGCAACTAAAACTAGACAGATGCATTCAATGTACGCAACACATTATTAGAAAAGGATTAGAGAGATTTCTTGATTCCAGGCGTTTCAAAGGGCGTCTGATAAGAAAAAAGGTCTGACTTGCCTTGCCTGAAAGAAAACTATCTGATAAAGTAGCAGTTGCTTCACTGATGGGCCCATAAATTGGACATTAAGTTCGGTTGAGGAAGCCATGCGCCAATTCAGGGATGAGTATAAACTGTGGTGCATGGCTGGGGCACGAAAGCTTCAAGCTCTACAGCTTCATGGGGTAGGAACATCAGGATGAGGGCATAGGTGTGTGTGGTCGTTGCTTTCCATCTGTAACAGGTGATATCAGCGTGATATCAGGTGATATCGTGTATTAACCTCCGCTTGTATGATCCCGGCACGAGGGGTTTTATCTACGGGCCTTTTTTTCTCTATATAATACAAAGATACGCATCTCTCCTGCGTATTCGAGAAAATAAAGGGGACATTAAGTGAACTGTTGAGTGGATTTTTATTAACTGAACCGAACTGTAGCGGCATAAGCCAAGCCTAACACAAGCTGCATTGCTGCTTAATTGAGAGAGGAACATCTCAAAAAATGGAGGTAAGGGATCAAACACCTCTGACTTTTCTTTATCCTCTAGGATCCACTGTGATGGTTGACTATCTAGCACAGTTCACAGATCACTGTTTATGTAGCCCTTCTAATGCAAGTAACAGAATTAAAAGGCCTTTTAACCACCAGTCAAAATTGTGCAAAGTGGAGTGTGCTTTAAGATCTCAGGCAGATCCTGAAGGCTTTTCTACCTATGGTTAAACATGGGCAGAGAGTCCAGCATCGAATGAAATCCTCATGTAAATTTTGTTTTGAACTGAGTACTCATGTATATTAGAAGAAGGAATGCTAACACATTTCTAAATGAAGACAAGTTTGCGAAAGGAGCCATGCTGGATCTGGTCTTAGGTGGAAATAGTGGAATCACATGTTTACTAAATGATAGAAAATTTTCTACTTCCTTATTACTATTAATCTACCTTACAATGTATAGTTAGATGCAATATATTCTGTGATCTGTTATTTTTCTGGCTTAGATGGGAGCCTTTTCCAATCAGCCTGTATACCAAGTAATATGGCTTAGTGCCACTTAGTACAAACCAGGCGCCTCACAGCCTTTTGCTGTGTGCGGCATTGTCCAATTCTCTCGTGTCTCAAACAATTTCACTAGAGAGGAAAGAAGTGTATAGTAAAAGCAGAAGACTACTTGATGCAGGTATCAGCACAAATTCCCCCTTCCCACAGAATCTGGCCTGACTTTTCCCTCTACATTTCAAGCTTCAAAAGCAAGTTTCTGCAGTCTCTCTAAAATACTTAACATCACCATCAATCAATATTGTTGAGACTTATTATTTATTTAGACAAAGAACATCACGGTGTATCAAAAAAGCAAGATTTTATCAACACGAACACACATCCAGAGTTCCAGACACAAAAATGATTCCCCTATGAAAATATTGAAATTATGGTTGTGAGTTATCACATATTGGCATAGGCAACAAATAATATCAGAAGGTACTAAGAGACATATGATGATATTTCATAATAAGTTTATCAACTTCACAGGAGTTCTACACTAACCTTTACTTCCTGTTGCAACCCATGCACGAGTTCCAGCAGTACCTGTTGCACAAAGAATTGTGCCAATTGTGTAATTCTTTTAATTAATTTACCAATAACAAAGTAACGTAAGTATACCTTGCTCCTGCACCGATTCCACTGTGGCACATAATCTTGAGTAGCTACTCACAAGGTTTCCCTTGTCATTCAGTTCCCACATCTGCAGTTATTATTCATATGAGTAATCATGGAATTCAGTTACTGAGCAGGTTGAGAACGTGTGAGTGACGTGACATTAAGTCCTGCGGCTGTAACTTGGATACATAAAACTTTTCATGATTTTTTAAAAAAAAAACTGTTTTATAATAGGTAGTTTTTGTGGCACTGTAAAAAGGATTTCCAGAATTCTATAAGAGAAAAAAAGATTGAAGCAGCGCACCTAACCAGTCCAACCCAAAAGCTTAAGTGACTGAGAAGGGGCTAGGGCGGCTTTATAGCTCAACACCCCCCGCACGCGCAGCCCATGTGGGCGCAGACGGCTGCCGCTAGGGCGCAGCATGGGAAATAGGTGGCGCAAGGAATGCGGGAACCAGGGCTCGAACTCGAGACATCCTGGCTCTGATACCATGAAGCAGCGCACCTAACCAGTCCAACCCAAAAGCTTAAGCGATTGAAAAGGGGCTAGGACGGCTTTATAGCTCAACAAAGATAACCAGTGCAAATGAAAACTTATGCTACTGGTGTTATATACCCTAAACCCTGTTATACACCAGTAGACAAAACTAAATCTCTTTACCTGCTTTGCATGCCACTTGCATCTCGAATACATGGGAGTCTTTGTCTCTGAGGCTGTCCGGCGTTGTCTAGCAGATGCATCCAAACAGATATTAAATTTTTTAATTGTAAGATGAAAATTTTCTTGGTATTCCTTGTCCATGATAATGTCATCCCTACAATTCATAAAAATAATCATACACCATTTTATTGAGTACTGTACTGCAATATCATGAGTAGGATGGAGCTTACGATGCTAGAGGCAGCTTCGTTTTACCCAGGCAAAATGAGATATTTTTGTCAGACTTTATTTCATAGTTCCTGCATACATGATCTGGCTTCCCTTCTTGCGAAAACATGTACCATCCACTAGCTTTGTCATCACTGCAGGCAGTGAGACCAACCACCATAACATTATTTTTTGTCAAGTGAACATGATACGGAGACCTGAAGTGACTATGATATTTCTCACTAGAAGTCCTTTCACTGTATACAAACTGGAACTGAAAATATCTACAAGTCAGTTTACTGTTGATCTGTGCATAAAACTAAAAAACAACTATTTGGGAAGCCTTAAATAAAGGTAGGTACCTCCATGTTATTTTGACTATAGTGGTTTATCTTCAGTAAAGTCGGATTGGTAATTATGCTTAATGTACTTTCATCAAGATGTCGCAAATCTCCACCATACATGATAGGTGACTTGACCATTGACCAAAGTGCCATCTGTAAGATCAAGTCAAAACGACAAGTTAATACAACACACTGTAAAGCAGGCTTTCAAAAAAACACACACTGCAAACCAGAACTGAAGGCCCCGAGTGCAAACCTGTGTTTTCTGTTCATCAGTTGTAAGGTTACATTTCCTGTGAGGGCCCTGATTTACACCTGCATCAATGGAATAAGCAAGTTACAGTCATAACTACCATTTGGAGGAATATGAAGGATTCATTTTTCAGAGGGACAAAAAGATACAGATATAAAGTAGTCACCAAAAATACTTGAAATATCACTCATGAAAGTGAATTATATGTTACATAGTTCGACAAATAAAGACCATAGTTTTTTTTTTCTGTTTTCACAGGAATTCAGACTTTCTACATTCAGTACACAATTTCTATGAACAGATCATGGGACAGTTGTGGCGCACATGCTGTAGACTATGATTCATTGGTACAAAACCAATGAAAACTAGAAAAAAAATATTATGCGCTAAAATTATCTATTAATCCACTAGGAAATGGTGTGCTTGTTCATTATATCTATATATTACATACTAATATGTATGTTTAATAGTTTTGCAAAAGAAAATACAATGTACATTTCATAGAAAACTATCAGAATTTTTCTCATATTGCGACATTGTTAATGTTCTCAGGTGCAAGAAAGGAATTAGGAGTAGATAGAAAGGTATAAATAAAGAGTGTGTCTCTCCATCAGATGACTAAGATTTCACTTATATCTCAGTCAAGAAAAAATAGTTCCATGTACATGTAAAAAAAGTTCCATATGTATATCTGGCAAGTTCCACATTTAAAAAGACTCGACCTGCGGGGGGTAAGACAGCCCCTGTTTTTTTTACGAGAGAAGACCTTCTCACGCAGGTCGAGAAAACCCCCGAACCCCTGCCTCACCCTTACACAGCGGCACCGTGGCCCATGTGAGACGACCAACGACCTAGGCGCCTTAGACCTGTGCTTTGGCATGGGACAGACGAGGGGATTTTTTTAACCCCAGCCTGAAATTCGCTCCCACCGGAGTCGAACCCAGACCTGAGGAGTGCTACTAGGACCACCTAACCAACTCAGCTAGAGGCCCGTTCACAAGTTCCACATTTATAATACAAAAGGTTTCATCTTTCATTAAGAAAAGGTTCCACTTCTAAGAAAAAGATGTTTCAGCCTTATTGGAACCAAGTTCCACCATTAAAGAGAAAAATGTTAAAAAAAAAGGTGAACGATGTAATTAAAAGTTCCAGCTACAAGAAAAAAAACAAATTTTCAATAAATAGATTTTCCATTTGTATATTTAATTTGTTCCCAACATATAACTGAGAGAAATGCAAAATCTTAGGTAACTGAGAACTATCAAATCTCATAAATAAATCATTACCTGGGTCAGTAAGCCAGCCAAATGGAAGCATGTCTAAGTCAGGCCAAGATCTTCCTTGTAAACCAGTGGCCCCAATCTTCTTTGCAGCAGCAAAGGAACTTTGTATAATAAGAAAGGGAAAATAGGAATAAGTTATTTCTTACTTGACAATATCCATCTAAAAGTATGGAACGAAATAAGAAGTTTATAACTGAACACAATAAGAGTACAGTTCAATCTGAAAAAAAAAAATTATCAGTTCAAACTACCTTGAAACATCAAAATGGGAACTAACATCTTTCCATTTGTCCCAATCATCTCCTGTAATTCGATACATGTTAACATGTTCACTAATATTCTCAGCTAAGGCTGGAGTAACTTCTGTTCCTGGTGATACGGACAGGATGATTGGGCGATCAAGCTCTTGCAGTAGCTGCAACATATAAATTAGCTGATTTTGGATCTTCACTGATTTTACTGTGACATGTGTACCTACTTCAAGGTTTGCAGTTAATTACCTCTGAAATAGTGATGATTTCTTTCGGACTATAATCTGTGCCGAAGATACAATCAACCTTTACTGCAAACAGAATAGAATGGCCGATACAGAACTGGAATTTCAATTTGTTTTTGGCAGCAATAGAAATTGTTGACAAAAAAATGAGAGATATCTATGGACTATGACTTCCATAAGACCGTATACCTAAAATCAACCAATAAAATCGACATACCAAAATCAACACCCCAATCAGCATATTGCCGGTACAGAGATCTTAAGAACGCTTTCCCAGCTCCAATATCTGTATTAACACTCATAAATCCACATTGCATCCAAGCACAAGTTCTGTGAGTAAGACCTATGTCACGAGCTGTCCATTGTCTGCCATCCTCCATGTAGGGTCTTCCCTGCAATGAATCACAAGATAGTTAGTTAAAGATATTGGTCTCAAGTTCAGTAATATCTTCTCTATGTACTTCAGTTTTTGTTCTAGTGCAATTTCCTGTTTTTTTCTACAGGAATACAACAAGGGAAGCCCCTCTGTGAATTTTATTAACCAGAAAAGAAACACAACTTACACTGTACACTGTACAAAGGAACCAAGAAAAACAAAGAAATTACAAGGAGCTTTCAACCCAGTTCAGAAAGGGAGATCTAATTGATTCCTTTTTCGTATGGCTTTGCAAATAGCAATTTCCTGTTTTCAACATTCAAATTTTATAGGATGGCAATGTTCTTCAGATAAATGGAAGTACTAAAAATGTTTTTTTTTTTTGCTTTTGGATAAAGAATTCTAAGGGCAGATACGTAATTTACTATGAGATACAATGTTTTAATGTGAGAGTACAATATGATATTGAAACCCATACAGGAATCTTTCCATAGCTACGTTCTTAAATTGCAGAAGTAGCTGACGTTTGGAACAGTTTTGATGGTTTCTAGCTAGAAATTGAAACAAGAAACTGTGACAAATGCACCCTTAATATTAACACGGATTATCATTTTTTGTGCATCTTTTACTTCATTTTATCAGGTATTAATAACAAATGTTTGGCGCCCTGAGGAAAGGAAAAGAAACATACGAAAGTTTTAAAGTAAACTCACTATTCTCCTGCGTTTTCGAGAAAAAAAAAACTCACTATTCTTTTATAGTTATTTCAAACAACTGTTTTTTGTGAAGGATAATAATAACAGCTGTCATCTACGAAGCATATCAAAAGGAAGAACAGTATACCGTCTTAATGTCCAAGATGGGTGTGTTTGCATCAACAGCCTGTCTACTTATTCCCTTCATCAAATGGATGCCAAATTTCAAGCCCATCTGGTGAACCTTACTCGCAATTTGACTGAATCCTCTATCAACTTTAGATGAGGGAAATCTTTGAAGGTCAGGAAATGGTCGACCCCATTCATCAATGTTATCATATCCATAAGAGTCTGTGTATGCCCCATCAACATACTTCCGGTACCAGAGGAAATCGATAACTGCATACTGTCCATAAATATGAGATTAGTAGGTTAGAATAACATTATTTTATTCTTTTAGAGTAACCAAATTAAAGCATCCACATAAGTAACCTGATATCCATGTGGCAGTAATTTTTGTGCCATGATCTGTGCATTTTGCATGTAAGCATTTTCATCCACTATCCATGAAAAGGAATCATATGAGTTCCACCCTCTTGGAGGTAATGCAGCAAGTTCTTCATTTGCCTCAGCAGTACTCCTGAAACATATAATTATAATTATATGGATGATTTTTTACTTAGCTATGACTAATCCTTGGTTAGATCAAAGTATCAATGGCTTCAAAACAATTTCTTCACTTGCGATTACACAGATAAAAATAGAATATTTTTTATATGTTTGCAAATAATATTGTGCCCGTGCCATACTCCTCAGTGCCTTATTGAGGTTAAGTTACTCGGAACAGAAGAGTTGAAAGCAACCAAAAAGCATAAAAGTACAAAGAAACTATACTCGACCAATTAGGTTGGTTAAGAAAATTAGGACACAAATATGGACAGATGTGCACCGAATATTGCAGAGTAAAAGGTTAATTTTGATAGTAGATGCGCCCCCTCATAGATTGGCAGTAGCACACGCACAAAATTGTTAGATACCTAGGACTACACAGGATGGGTCATTTTTTCGCTTACTGAATTGGGTGAGTGCATAAGCACTACCCCGGCCCCTTCCCCCTTGAATATAAGTGTCGAAGTGAATTCCATCAGCCCAGTTCCTGTGCGTTTTCTCCCAAGATTTCAGGAATAATCGATTTCCTGTTAAATGAACCCATATTGCAAGTCCTTTCTAATCAAGCAAATGAACGAAATGACTGAAACATACGCAGACCACTTAACTACAATACCCATGAAATTGCTGGAACCTAAACGAAAACACATTAAGCGGCAGAATTGGCATGGAATGCGCACCGAGTAATGAGTAGTTGAGTACTGACCAGATGAAGATGAGGAGGAGGGCAGAGCAGAGTAGGTGATGTCGCCATGGCGAAGGCGGAGTTGGGGAGGAAGCACCCATCCCACAATCGCCAATTCGCGACGGCGGAGCACTAGCCGGAGCAGAGAGAGAGAGAGAGAGAGAGAGAGCAGTGATGGAGTGTCGTAGTGGCGTTGTTGGGATGCGGGAATGCTGTTGTCTGTTGAGCGGTCTGTCGAGGACTCTACCATCCCGCACTGTTGTGTTCGGCTGCCACGCAAGAATGTCTCCGCCGCGTTGAGGCCTGAGGGTGATGGGTAGATAGATGGGAAAAAACTCCGTGCGGCAGTGTTAGGAACCCTGTGGCCCATGGTGCCGAGCAGCCCAACTTCTGGCCCAAATAAGCTGACAGCAGACAATACAAATGGTTGGCAGCAACTTACGAAGAGGGATCAATCAATTATTATCAGAAAACAAGCTACGGCTTATCCTCATCTACTGTTCCTTTTCCTCATCTCGCCTAGGCTCATCTCCATTCCTCATCTCCTGCTATATTCTATAATTTCCATCCCCTGTTGTTCCCCTGTAATCCAGTACCCTGTATCATTTTGTGATCAAGTACTAGTGAGATGTTAACATTTGGTATCAGAGCCATGTTCGACCACAACACCACTGCTTGGTTGTCGGCGGTGCTGCAGCAAGCTTCGTCGTCGTCCACCACCGACAGGGAGCCCATCCTCGACTCTGACCTTGTTGTTGTGGTGCTCACGACCATGGCTATTGTGCCCAGCAACATCAATGTTGACGCGCCCCCAACCTGCTCGACGAAATGTCCAAGCCGTGTCGTCAACATTACAACACCTACGATGGTGAACGCCGTTGCTGAGGAGATCGTCGTAGCCCCTGATCATGTGCCTACCCACCGCAAGACCTTCATCAAGTACGCAGATGTTATTGTCTCCGACAAGCCCGATGTTACCCTAGACATGGAGTTCAGTGACGCTGCCGCTACGTTCCTGCACCGTGGTGGCATATCTGATGATATTCCACCACCAGTGGAGGCCTCGGAGGTCGCCCCGTCCAAGATAGCAGTGGACATGGAGCTCCTCACTCCACCGCCTGCCAAGTGTTCGACGAAAGGCCCGAGTCTTCTTCTTGTCAACTTCAAAGCGCCTTTGTGTGCTGAAGGTACTACTCTGAACTTCTATCCAGAAAAGTTACCTGGTGGTGTAGCAGTGTTGTGGGAGCAAACAATGAAGTGGACCAAGCGGCAACCATGGCCACCACATATGCAAGTTGGGATCATGTGTTGCACTGCTGATATTCGACAAATTCCATGGCCACCGACAGTGAAATTGAAGAGCATTCATGCTGGTGCTGACATGCGGCCAATACCATGGCCATCCTACCACTATGATGGTGATATGCACTCCAAAGTGTTCTACAGATTGAGTTCAAGACAGTGGGATCCAGGAAATCTGAAATATGCGCCATCAAGCTCATATGAAATTTCTAGCTCATTTCAGTTTGTTCAGAGTTCAGTCACACTGCTTATGCCTTTCTTGCATGTTCTCTATTATGTTTATCTGAACACACAATCAGACTTAGTGTTGAGCATTTCTACCTCTACATGGCTCAGGCGAAGTGCAATTGTTATGACAATGGAACTGCAATTGATGTCATGGTTGTGGTTGTTTTCTCGAGGGGAAAAGTGTACACCAATTAGCAGCAGGAGGCAACAAGCAAGCCTGGGAGATGGTGAGGTCTGCCAGGATGTAAAAATTGTTTGCCGAAAATGGGTAACCAAGAGTGGCAAGAGAGGAGTTGGCTCTACGTTGCATAGTGTTATTTGGGGACAAGTAATTTCTGGCTTCATTCTTTGTATTAAGTGGACTTCTTTGGTGCTAAAGTACTCCGTTGACATCACAATTGGTGAATTTGATTATAAACAATATGCAGGAAATATTATCAAATTCAGTTCTAATGCAATGGAAGTATGGGACTGTCTTTCTGATATGCTATCAAGGCAATCTTGGCTGGTACCTGTGCTACTGAACAAAACGTGTGATGGTGTTGTTCTGTGGCCGATACCATGGCCGTCGTTCTGCTGGTACAAAGCTAAAATGGAGTCCAAGTTGCCGATGCTCATGAGTAATAATTCCATCTATGAAGTACCCTTGCTAACAACTACAGTCAAGCCCAGCAAACTGAAAATTAAGCTACTGGTGGTTGATACATCTGAATGCATATGCAACGGTTATGGGCTAGACTCCTTCAACACGAGACATGCTAGAAGTTGGATGATTGAAATTTCCAGTCACTCGATTTTGCAAATGGTGGTATCAAGTTTCAGAGGCAAGTCAATAACTAAATCAATACTATGCAACAAGGATCACCAAGAGTTATATACTGGAAGAGATACATCTTTGAAGCTTTTATTACATCCGCTTGAGGGCAAGCTGGATGTTAAGAAGGAGGGAATGTTAGGAATCCTGTGACCCATGGTGCCGAGCAGCCCAACTTCTGGCCGAAACAAGCTGACAGCAGACAATATAAATGGTTGGCAGCAACTTACGAAGAGGGATCAATCAATTATTATCAGAAAACAAGCTACGGCTTATCCTTATCTACTGTTCCTCTTCCTCATCTCGCCTAAGGCTCATCTCCATTCCTCATCTTCTGCTGTATTCTACAATTCTCATCCCCTGTTGTTCCCCTGTAATCCAGTACCCTGTATTGTTTTATGGTCAAATACTAGTGAGGTGTTAACAGGCAGGTTCGCAAATCGTCCCTATGCGATCCTCCTCCCGATTTTTGACGTGTGGGCACAGCACATCATCCGACGGTCAGCCAGTTGGTCCGCTCCCGAACGTGATAGCCGCAACGTTCGGCTCCGAACAGCCATACGGCTCGCTCCAACTCAGCTCCGTGACCTTGTATCCCACAGCCGGCTACGCAAGACGTTCAGGTAGCGCCGCCGCAGCCAATCATAGTAAATGTCAACCATCGACAGACGGCCGCCCTTCTCGGTCTGGTTAGTGAGCAGCACCGTGTGGTGTGGCCCACGGCGTGGACGTCGGCGGAGCGACGCTGCGGGCGGACGGCGGTGTGGTCTTGGCTTGGCGCTGGCCACTGCAAGGAGCGGCAGCAGCAGGAGCTGCGACAGTGGCGTCATTGGTGTCTCTCTTGTCTCTCTTGGCTTATGCCGCTCCGATAATCCTGCATGCGGCATGTTCATATTCACACACATCTGGGATTATCCTTGCGCTTAGTGGCTGCAGCTGCAGAGCAGTGCGCTGTGCGCGCTGGCCAGCACAAGTCCCTCAACTAATCTTTGCCCTCAAAAAAAATTTCCCTCAACTAATCTCATTCTTTTTTTCTGTCCAGAGCCGAGCCGACGTGACTGGCTGTTTGATGGATTTTTAGCACTAAATTTACATGAGTAATGAATGGACATTAAGGTTGAAAGTCGTTTGGAGTTGTCAAGAATGAAGCTCATATGTTAACCATATACTCATATATGAGGTACGTACATACCTTGGTTACTGGATACATAAAAAAAAAATCTATAAGAGCTAGTAGAGTCCATGACAGATAACCAAGACAGAGACATGCATATATAAGTGTGAGATTATGTTAAACTCCGGCATCGGGATATGCTGTACGTATTTTACCAGCTGTGATGACAATTGGCTCACGTAACCATGACGTGGTTCCTTGTCAAAACTGGCTAATTGGTTGTATACTGTTTGCGTGTATATTAGGTATATCTAGATTGTGTATATCCTAACGATTGTATCTGATCCTCTGGATCATTGTATTCCTCGATTGACTCTTTGAGTCTTATATAAATGGAACCCCTGGCTCCTATGTCCGGTGTGGCTTTCCCCATAATCTCGTTTACATGGTATCAGTTTAGGAAAGATTTTCTGGCCCTCTCCCAAGCCACGCAGCTGCCTCCAAGCCGCCCCGCTCGCCTCCAACCCTAGCTGCGCCGCCGCCGTGCCTCCAAGCCGCCGCGCTCGCCCACCCTCACTGCTTCCGCTTCCATCATGACTCAGCCGGCAAATGACAGCACGTCCTCTAGCGTGCTCTCGACTCTCGTCGCTACGCTGCCCTCCGGTGCCGCCTCTCTCGCCGCATCCGTTCGTCCGCCGCCGCTGGTCATCCTTGACCTCGACGCTTTCAACTTCTCCCATTGGAACACGCACCTCCGTGCCCTCCTTGGCCTCCACGGTCTCCTCTCCCACATCGACGGGACCGTCGCCGTCGCCCCCCAAGACACTGCATGGGTCCAGGATGACTACGCCGTCCTCACCGCCATGTACGGCCTCATCTCCCACGACGTGTTGGATCTCGTTCAGATCGAGGACGACATGTCCGCCCGTGATCTGTGGGTTGCCATCGAGGATCTCTTCAACGACAACAAGGATGGTCGCTCCATCAACCTCCTGAGCGAGTTTCACGCTCTCGTTCAGGGGGACATGACGGTGTCCGCCTACCTCAAGGAGCAGAAACGTCTTGCCGACGCACTCCGTGATGCCGACTCCGTTATCGATGACCGCATCTTGGTTCTCAACACCATTCGAGGTCTCAGCCCACGCCTGTCGCAGGCGGCCTCCTTCGTCTCCATGTCCGTCGTGCTGCCAACGTTCCCTACGCTGCGCTCCCAGCTCGTCTCTGAGGAGCACCGCCTTGAGAACGCCGCCAAGGCGGGCGCCGCCACTGCTATGGTCGTCTCAGCCGGCCAGACGCCGCCATGTACCGGATCTTCCTACCGCTCTTTGACCCCATCGTCCGGCTCCTCCTCGACTAACAACCGCCCGCCCTCCAACAATCGCCCCAAGAACAACGGGCGCCGGAAGGGTGGTGGCCAAGGTCACCAGCGGTCGTTCAACGGCCCCGGTCCTCTCCCTGGCGTCGGACCCTGGATTTGCTACAATCCAGCGTCTGGCACTTGGGCCGCTCCAGGTCTTGGGCGTGGTGGTGGTATTCTGGGAACACCGTCACGTCCTCAACAGGCCCTCACGACTACCTTCGCTCCATTGCAGCCTCCGTCACCGCCCTCCATATCCTCCTCGTGGGACACCACCGGTCTTGTTGCGGCCCTCAACAACCTCACCACCAACGGCGAGTGGGTCATCGACTCCGGCGCTTCTTCCCACATGACTGCTGATGATGGTATACTTCACTCTACCCATTCCCTCTCTGTTCCTCACTCCGTTACTGTTGGGAATGGTGCTTCTATACCTGTCTCGACCACGGGACATACCTTTCTTCACACACCCTCGGGATACTCCTTTAAACTCAATGATGTTTTACATGTTCCATCTCTTGTTTGTAATCTTTTATCCGTTCAAAAGTTTACTCGTGACAATTTCTGCTCCATTGAGTTTGACGCCCTTGGTTTCTCTGTGAAGGATCATCGGACGTAGGCCGTGATTTTCCGCAGTGATAGCTCCGGTGATCTCTACACCATACCGCCGCAGCCCACCACCGCCAATAAAGTCTTCGCCTTCCTGTCCACTGTCGTCGCTGCAGAAGTCTAGCACCGGCGCCTTGGTCACCCCGGGCGTGACGCTACTGCCTGTCTCCAGCGCTCCTCAGCTACTCCCCCTAATAAGCTTAGCACCACCTTATGTCATGCATGTCAACTTGAGAAACACATTCGGCTCCTATTCACTAGCTCCGCTACTACCTCTAGTGCTGTTTTGATTTACTTCATTGTGACTTCTGGACCTCTCCTGTTTTGAGCACTTCGGGTTATCAATATTATCTAGTTGTCGTTGATTATTACTCTCTCTATTATTGGTGTTTTCCCCTGCGCACTAAATCTTGTGTTTTTCCCACCCTTCAAAAGTTCTTTGCTTTTGCCCGTACACAGTTTGGTGCTTCCGTTCGTGCCCTTCAGGCTGATAACGGGAAGGAGTTTGTCAACCACTCCACCACTTCCTTTTTCGATAACCTTGGAGTTCATCTTCGTCTCTCTTGCCCCTACACGTCGCCTTAAAACGGCAAGGCTGAGCATGCCATTCGCACCATCAACGATGTGATGCACACCCTTCTCTTACATGCCCACATGCCACCTCATTTTTGGGTTGATGCCCTTGATGCCGCCGTCCATGTTCTCAACATTCGGCCATATGGCGCCCTCCGCATGACAACCCCCCATGCCAAGCTCTTCGGCACCAAGCCTTCCTATAATTATCTTAGAGTTTTTGGTTGCCTTTGTTATCCGAACACCAGTGCCACTACCCACAATAAGCTTGAGCCCCGCTCCACGACCTGCATCTTCCTTGGTTACCCCTATAACCATCTCGGCTACAGCTGCTATGATCCTGTCTCCCGACGCGTTCTGAGATCCCGACACATCATTTTTGACGAGTTTGTTTTTCCCTTCGCGTCTGTTGACTCACCTCTGCAATCCGTGGAGTCTGCTCTAGATTTTTTGTAGGACCCTGTTGTGCGTTGCACTCCCAGCATTTCTTGGTCCGGCCTTCCTCACGGCCCGACCCCCTCGTTGACTACCGCCAGCCTTCCTGCTGCTAGCGCTGGCGGTTCCACGCCTCCAGCTATCAGCACTAGTGCCGGTCCTTCATCGGACCCGACCGGTGTTGCCGCCTCTCCACCGCCCAGGGCTGTTGTGCATGGCTCCGGCCTCACATCCATGCAACCTGGCTCCCCGGGCGCTACTACAATGGCCATGTTGACTTCCCCTGGTGCTATGCCACGCGTCCAGCCTGCTTTGCATGCATGCCGCCCGCCAGGACGACCGGCAGGGCCGCACCCCTCTACGAGTACCTCAGCTCTGGAAGCACGACCTGCTCCAGGGCCGCATACAATGCGCACCCGGGCGAAGGACGACATTGTGCTCCCGGTGGACAAGCTCAATCTATCGTCCGCTCATCATTCCGCCATGTCACTGTTACCGAAGAGCTATCGTGACGCTCTTCTCGACGCCAATTGGCATGCCGCTATGATGGATGAGTACAGGGCTCTCATCGACAACGACACTTGGAGCCTTGTTCCCTGTCCTCCTAGCGCCAACCTTGTCTCTGGCAAGTGGGTTTTCAATCACAAGTTTCATTCGGATGGTTCTCTTGCTCGCTACAAAGCGCGTTGGGTCATGCGTGGTTATTCCCAGCAGCCGGGCATCGACTACGATGAGACGTTCAGTCCAGTCATCAAACCAGCCACCATCCGCATCGTCCTCAGCATTGCTACTTCTCACAGTTGGCCCATCCGGCAACTCGACGTTAAAAATGCCTTCCTCCACGGTAATCTTGATGAGACGGTGTTTTGTGCTCATCCTTCAGGTTTCGTCGACCCCAGTCGCCCTTATCATGTCTGCAAGCTGTGCAAGTCTCTCTACAGCCTTAAGCAGGCCCCACGGGCCTGGTACCAGTGTTTTGCTACTCACGCTCGTACTCTCGGCTTCACTTCATCTGCTTCCGACACCTCCTTGTTCATTCTCAAGGAGGGCCTCGACGTCTGCTACCTGCTGCTCTACGTCAATGACATCATCATCACGGCATCCTCTTCTTCTCTGCTCGCCCGTCTCTCCCGGCGCCTCCACGACGAGTTCGCCATGACTGATCTGAGTGACCTGCACTACTTTCTCGGGATCGCTATCATGCGGTCTCCTTCTGGGCTATTCCTCTCCCAGTGCCAGTACGCAGCTGATATCCTTCAGCGTGCTGGCATGTCTGATTGCCACCCGATGACAACTTCGGTGGACACTCAGGCCAAACTCTCTGCCACAGTCGGCGATCCTGTAGCGGATCCCTCCGGCTATCATAGCATCACCGGAGCTCTTCAGTATCTGACCCTCACACGGCCTGACATCGCCTATGCCGTGCAGCAGGTCTGTCTCCACATGCATGACCCCCGTAAGCTGCATCTCGTATTGGTCAAGTGTATCCTTCGATATATCAAGGGTACGTTTGGTCATGGACTCATCCTCCACGCCTCCCCGACGGCCAAACTCACCGCCTACTCCGATGCAGACTGGGCTGGGTGTCCTGACTCCCGCCGTTCCTCTTCTGGCTTCTGCGTCTACTTGGGTGACAGCCTTGTCTCCAGGTCCTCCAAGCGCCAGACGATTGTGTCCCATTCCAGTGCTGAGGCGGAATGTCGTGTCGTCGCCCATGTGGTTGCTGAATGTTGCTGGCTTCGCCAGCTCCTTCAAGAACTTCATCGCTCTCTACACTCCGCCACAGTGGTGTACTGTGATAATGTGAGTGCGGTCTACATGTCGTCCAACCCCGTGCACCATCGTCGAACAAAGCATATTGAGATCGACATTTACTTTGTGCATGAGAAGGTATCCATCGGCCACATACGTTAGCTGCACGTTCCCATCGATCTTCAGTTCACCGACATCATGACTAAAGGGTTGCCGACACAGCTGTTTCTTGACTTCCGGGCCAGTCTCTGCGTCCGGGAACCTTCCGCTTTGACTGCTGGGGGGGGGGGTGGGTGTTAGCGTGTATATTAGGTATATCTAGATTGTATATATCCTAACGATTGTATCTGATCCTCTGGATCATTGTATTCCTCGATTGACTCTTTAAGTCTTATATAAATGGAACCCCTGGCTCCTATGCCCGGTGTGGCTTCCCCCATAATCTCGTTTACATATACGAACCGATCCTTGGAGATAAAGATCGGCACCTACGGGATATTACCTGGCGAAAACCACATGAAGGGCGTCGGATCCTAACTGACGGCCACAGACTTCCTCATCCGATCAATACTCTTCTGCCTATATAAACAAACCGAGCCCTGCAGGCTCAGGGGGAGAATAGAAGGCAGAAGCGGCGCCAGGCTGACATGCACACGCTGGCGCGCCGCCGGAAGGAGGCGAGGGCGTCGCCACACAAAGATGTCGTATGTGATGCATGCAAAGAGTTGAAGGCACACCACCAGGAGGGTGGAGGCGCATGCGTGTCGCCATGGAGAGCACGTTGCATGGCTGATCCTACCTCGCATGATGACGTGCCGCCGTGCTGGTTAGGAGCATATATCGGTGTTCGCTGCATCTGGGCACATATGCTCGAAGCACGCCCCTGCCACGACGACGACGGCCGTAAGTGGCCACACTGAAGAAAAGGAAACTTCGGATATGCATCGTCATGCCGTGACTATGAGCTTCGTCAAGCAATATGTTCAATCAAAGTCTCCAATGAATGAACAGAGTAAGACGGGTAACCTCCTATCGTGGAGAGCCGGCGGTCTGACTGTTCGCATTTACAATCAAATAGAGTAAGACAGGTAGCCCTATGTTATGAAGAGCCGGCGGTCTGCCTATTACAAGATGAGTATGATCCCATAATTAAGTGGTTTGGCCCGCTCCTCAAAGAAATTCCGTCCGATTGTTGGACGTCTACTATCCATGAGAGGTAGACGAGCCCATCGGAGCATTTACAAAATCAAGACGCAAGCGCACGGCTGCATCTATTGCATGAGAGTGCCCTCCAAGAATTTCTACCCAATTGTTGAACGTCTACTATCCTTGAGGGGTAGATGAGCCCGTTAGTGCATTCACAAGATCAAGATACAATCAAAGATCAAAGATCTAAGAAGAAACAATGACGTCTATTGTCCTCAGTGAAATAGACGGAAGATCCAAGAATAATTCAAGATCAAATCAAGATGATTAATTATCTTTGATCAAAAGAATAATGACGTCGAAAGGCTCGATAAAATTATTCTTGCTACTCACGTATGGGGAGGGCAAGATTTGAATATTCACTTTGCATGTTTGAAAGACGAAGATGTGTATATTATCTAAATCTTTTGATCAAGACTAATGATGCCGGAAGGCTCAACTTATATTCTTACCTCACATGAGTGGGAGCAAGATCTTCGGCTAGCAAGCATCCTCAAAACCAGGCGAAATGCTATTACTCATTTCGGATGGTTGTATATTAATCTTATTGCTTTTTCTGGGAATAAGACGTTTGTATTACATAAACATGCTTTTTTCTACACGCAATCATTTTTTACCACAAACTATATATGTGGTAGATAATTATCTAATGGGTGGATTGCTGACAATCAAGCAAAGTGCATCCGCCCATTTAATCTCATACGGATAACATACTCATTGTCATATGTGCGATTGTTCCTCACGGCATGCATCGTCCCAGTAGCAACGTATCACTATTCTCGTAGCACTCATCATTATTCCGTCTAGTACCGACGAGGCTAGACGGAACATTGGCGAAGTAATGACAAAATCAAGTCAATGCTCTACCGACACGTCCTTTCAAACGGAGTTGAACACATCGTTGTCGAGTGCCGACGAGGCAAAGGCGACCCTACCGTTCGAGTTGATGAAGACCAGCGTACATGGCTCGGCACCAATGAGGCGAAAGTCATCCTCTTCATCGATATCTACCGTTTACATTCGATGTGGCGATAGCGTTGCTATGACTAGGTTTTGGCAATGCAAAAGCCACCCCATCATCACGTCGTTCCATCCACACAATGCATATGGATGAGCGATAATTTACGAAGATACGATCACTACGCGCGGCTTAATCAGAGGTGTTCTACAGACTTACTTTATAGATGTAATTAACCGGTCGAGCCCTATAAGACCCCGGAATCGGCGGACTACGCAATCACCCAAGTTAGATCTCTCCTTAAGCAATAACACAGAAGACGAAAGAAGACAAAGCTATGCGAACCGTGTATTTTATAATATGATGATTAGTGAGATATGTGGTTCCGTCGCCGCTGCACGTGTGCGCTCGTTCTATTTTTATTTTGTCTTCATTTTGTTTTCACCAACAAAATGGCACGCCCAGTGAGACCTGATTCTTCTCCCATCTTTGCTGCGCTCCAATGGTCGTCATTTTTTTTTTGTTCGCTCGCCCTTGCTTTACACAGGACGATGCTTTCTACAAAAATAAAGTTTCTTGCTAAAACAGGGTGAAAGTGCTTAACAAGTAGCCACCCTGCATGCTGCGTTGCTATGAAAAATGGCTTGACATGCATTTCACTTTTCAGTTAACTGTTCAAGGCTAAACGGCTGACTTGCATGACACCTAGTTGGAATACGATGATCTCTGTCATGAGTTCTGAGTTCTCAACTGTGTTTTTTGCCGCAATCACTATGGCTGGTGCACAATAATTAATAAATCAGGTGCATTGTCTAAGGGAAATAGCACATCGTGAAATTTTTCATTATTGCCTTGTCATCATTTTGCATTGGATGATGCTTGCTATCAGGCATTCTGGCCTAAACATAATCAAAGGCTTAATGGAAATTTTGCCTACTTGCATGCTTGTTGTTAAAAAAAAATGGCAAGACATGCATTATTATGAATGTTCTTTTGCAAAAGCAACGTTCTTAGCTGTAATCACCGCGGCTAGTTGTTCTTTCGGAACCAAGCAAAAAGAAAAGATTTTGCAGGTGTGTTGGCTAAAGATGAAAAATACGCCATGAATATTTATTATTATGAAGAAAAAATTGAGTTCCTGCAGTGAACCCAAGCATACACGGCAGGGGGTAATATACATTGCCTGTACCCTAACCTTCGAGAGCTACATTATTGCTGATGGAGCATGTATTTGTTTGTTCCTATAAAAGATTGTGGAAAATGTTATGCTTTTGTGGAACTTAATTACATGGCACCACAGCTGATAAAAATGGTGAACATTTCACCCGTGTCACTGTTGTTTCCTCTATGGTGCTCATAGCAGTCCTCGAGTATGGAGGCAAAAGGTACCAAATCAAGGAGGGCAAGGCGAGCTGCAACAAAAGAAGCCTGTTCAGAGAAGTAGCCTGCTGAACACGAGCATCACTCCATTCGAATTGTAGCTTAAAAGACGACCTAAGAGCCAACAATGCAATAAGATAAAATTGATGTTCTTCAGGCTCTTCTTGTCATTTTATAAATGATATCTCAATCCTGATGGTGATATGAGCCATATATAGAGGAGAGAGAAACCAATAAAGCTTCGAAAAATCAATTGAGGAGCTCGTGGTTGGCATTAATATCATTTTTGTTGGTCCCTTGAAGCAACATTTGTTACTCTCGCCCAGAGAAGTTCACTCACCAAGATCATTTTTGCAGTCAGCGGCTTATTAGCAAGGCATGCAGCTTTGACAAAGTGATCTCTTGCCCGGTTCTTGGGCAACATTTTAATGCTGCTGGCACATCGCGAAGCTTCTCTAATGTTGTGCTTCAGTTATATAGGGGCAACTCAATTATTCACTCTATAATATATATAATTGTCCGTGCCAGGGCTCTGGAGTCTTATCTTTTCCGTGACCGACGAGGCCGAAATCAATCTAGGTGTCCTGACCGATGAAGCTCGATACTCTACACTCCTTGACCGATGAGGCTTGGAGAACATACACCCCTTCCGTGTCCGACAAGGCCGGAAACTATCTACATCCCCTGACCAACAAGGCTCGGCACTCCACACTCCTTGACCGATGAGGCTTGGAGAACACACACCCCTTCCGTGACCGACAAGGCCGGAAACTATTTACATGGCCTGACCGACGAGGCTCGGCACTCTACACTCCTTGACTGATGAAGCTTGGAGAACATACACATCTTTTTCATGAGCGACGAGGCCGGAAACCATCTACATGCCCTGACCAATGAGGCTCGGCATTATACACTCCTTGACTGATGAGGCTCGGAGAACACAACCCTTTCATGACTGATGAGGCCGGAAACAATCTATGCTATGGCTGACTCGGCTGCACATTTTATTCCTTGACCGACAAAGCTTGGAGAACACACCCCTTCCGTGACCGACGAGGCCGGAAACACGATGTTCTAACGTCCGAGGATGAACATTTCTAGTTGAAGACCGATGAGGATGAACATTGATTCGAGAGATTATTATGAGCTCATGGTCATTTGTTGTCAAAGGCTGATGAGGCTTTGACATACTTATTTTTGTCATTTAGTCCACTAATGCATGCTGGTAAAATATGGGTCAAGGCTCGAACAATAATACGGAGGCCACGACTCCAGCCTCCAAGCTAGGGGCAAATCCATCATGAGTGCTGGGGGCAAGACAATGCTTGCCTCTCTGGACAATGTACAAAATAATGGTTCTTATGAAAGACATCTTCTGCTTCATAGTAACCGTCATCTTTATAAATGTGTGAAGTTCTTTTCTGATCCCTGCGCCTATCCTAGAATTGACGGTGTCAATACCGTCGTATTCTCTCTAATAGGTTAGTCAGCTCATCATTCATGGCTATGCAAACTAAAAATATGCTTGGGAAAATCTTCCATGTTGTTGAGGACGAAATAAAAATATTCGCACCTAGAGGAATCCCTAGATGAATAAAAATGCTCTAGGGTTTGGTCTGACGAAGAAGCAAGCAAAACTTGCAGACATGACAGAGAACTCAGCACATACACATATACATGTGCAAGGCAAGTCTCTAGATTAGCTATTGGGGAGATATGCCATACCTATATGTGCAATGCTCTTTGTCAAAAAAAAAAGAGAGAGAGAAAATTATCGGCTAACATGCACATGCTAAGCTGGTTGATCGGATGATGCTCATTCCTGTCATCCTGATAGAGGATGCTGTCTGTCAAATATTCATGTGCATCTATTCAAGAATATGGCGAGTGAAAGAAGTTCACCTGTTTTCTGAAGCAATCACTCATGCTCAAAGAGATTGTTAAAAAAAAAAAGAGAGATGTCTGCTTTCAAACGAAGTAGGCAAGATGATCTATTTTATATTATGATAGCTTTTCTCTCATGGGTTTCGTGAGCGTTCTAACCTTGCTTTGGTGGGGCACTCAACATATACTGTACTTGAGGGCAAGTCCATTGCAAGTTGTAGTACACTATTCATATCATTTGAGAAAAAAACACAGTACAAATAACACTGGGGGCAGTAGCCATGTCACTCTTAGTTATTGCCCTCCTTGCATAAATAAGGTGCCAATTTGGTCCCTCTGCATTTTTGAACACCTATAGTTGAAGGATCTGCTATGTGATTCTTGTTGGAGCGTGATCTTCTATCAGGCCTCTGTTGCACAGTTCAGAACTACAGCGTTCTATAATGCTGGAAGCTATAAATAAACTATAATAAAGCAGGAACAATGTTCCTCACGAAAAAAATAGTAGTTGTATGGGGCTTGTTTGAGTCCCAACGTCTGATACAAATACATGCTAGTTGGGGCATGTTGCAGAAAAACAAGTACTGAAACTATATCAGCTAGTCCTACATACTCGTGTTCCTATGCTTTCATCCGAAGAAAGCATGCACACTTAAAAAAAAAGAGCTAAAGCATGAGTTTTCCTTCAAGTGAAACCATGCCATTGGCTAGGCAAATCATCCCAAGCCGCTAAGGAAATACAAAGGGCAGGATAGACATATACTAAAAGTCTGCCCTTGAGAGTTCAACCATAAAAAGGAAAATGACATCATTTTGTTGCTTGCACTATGAGCATTTGGGAAGTGTTCCAATGAAGATTCAATACGAAGAGACCACTCTCTGAAAAGCAGATATGTGGACGTACCTAGGCTCTATGCTAAGAACATCACTGAGGACTCAGTTGTGAAGTTAAAAAAATTATTGACAGAAATGGTGGTTGCAAACCTATTCCCATCTCATGAATACTCAAGCACGCAGGAATCTGTGCTTAGAAGAAAATTATCAGAACAGCGTTTAGTGAGCACCCTATGGCTATGCATCCCTGTTCTTATTGGCCTTCTAAAATGAGGAGAATTGCCCTGATAGCACTCATCTGATGATGTTGGATTTGCAATAGTCATGCCAGCCTACGCCATGGTAGCTTTTTCTTGATGACTTTACACTGAAATTACCAAATCTGTTGATACCCTTGACATTCCACTTTAAGTTGCAGCAGCCTATGCATGCTGCGCCTACAAATATCAAGTGAAGTTAGTTACTCTATAGAACCAAGTTATGGCACCAAATGAGATGAGATATCAACTGAAAAATAGCCATACATGAATCTTGTATGGAGTTCCTCCTCCATATTCGCTTCAGTTCCGCTATCATAGGGACTAAAAGAAAACTGATATACTTTTTGAAAGTTGCCTAGAGGGGGGTGAATAGACAAATCTAAAAATTCTACAAAATTGGACTTAAGACAATTTTATCAGTCTGACCGGCAGTGCCGGTGAGGTTGATCGGCAGTGCCGATGGCCACTGCCGATGCTGGATCGGAAGTGCCGATGAACAAACTGACAGCGTATGAAATCTAAGTTTAAGTGGTTTCATAGTTACTAAGTGAACAAATTGCTACAACAGTAGTAGAGAGAAACAATAGAGATAAAAATGAATAATAAAACAAGAGCTATTTGAGTAGATCTAGCAAATATATCAAGTACAAGTGTGAACTCTAGGTGATGATTAAGAGAACAACAAGTAAGTAAATAAGCACAAGGAGACACAAGATTTGTTACCGAAGTTCTGGCTCACAAAGAACTCTACGTCTCCATTGAGAAGTCCACAATGGACCGGGTCTTTCAACCCTATTCTCACTCAAGCGACCACAAAGATCAAGCTCGAGCCCTCCACTATCAATTCCCTTACGAGAGGGTAATACAAACTTCCCGTGGCGTCACCACACAAGTTGGGAGCTCTTCAGGCACCGCTAACCATCTAGGAGCAAAGCTTCAAGAGTAACAAGCACAAATCACAAAGATGGTTAAATCGAATGCTCAAGAGTGGAATGATGCTCTTTTCACTAGGAAACAATGGCTCACTCAAACCCTAACTCAAAGGATGAAGCTTTAGCTTGGAGAGGGAGAGTGAGGAGAGTGAAGCTCAAAAGTGCAATTTGATTTTCGGATTGGAGAGTTGGAGCACGAAGTGTGGTGGGAGCCTTTTATACAAAGGGCTCAAAAAGAGCCGTTGACCTGTCTGGATACCCCGCACCGGCACTGCCATTGTTTCTGACATACTATCATAGATCTGTAGGCAAGGATACGGCCCGCACCGGCACTGCTGATCAAGGCATCAACACTACCGATGAGGCAGCCATAGAGAACAAGATGTCTCTAGAGACCCTGACCGGCACTGCCGATCATGGCCAGCTAGAGGACCCGAGTGAGCACATTCTCTGTGAAGAGGGGACCGGCACTGCTGATTAGGATATCGGCACTGCCGATTAGCTACAGGTTGAGCCAGACAGAAAGAGTGGCTTTCTGGAAGAGCCGATCGGCACTGCCGATGGAACCATCGGCACTGCTGATGAGCTACAGCCAAAGAGCCAAAAGAGAACAGACTTTTCTAGAAGGGTGATCGGCACTGCCGATGGGGCCACCGGCACTTCCGATGCTAGCAAGACAGAAACCAGAGAGGTGTCTGGACATCACAGCGCCTCTGGGAGGAGTGATCGACACTGCTGGTGAGGATCACCGCCACTACCGATGAAGGCAAAAACCAGAGGGCGACAAAACTATAATTTTGGGAAATTTTGAGCATTTGACTTTACCAAACTTTGTAAATTATACCCCTCTTAATAGTACGGTTTACCTATACTTAAGATTAGAAATAAAAACAACACGGATCCTTCATTCTTGAGTAAATTTTGGACTTTAATTTGAGGTAAATGACGGTCTTCTTTTCCCTTCTTTGTTTCAATGCTTTTTTATTCTTCAAAAGAGATAGTCATCTACACACATACTCAATGAAAACATTACTCCATTCTTAATTGTATTGACGTCAATCTCCAAAACAAAATTAGGGGCCTAGATACACTTTCAATCTCCCCCTTTTTGGTTTGATGACAATACAACTAAATTTCATAGAAATTTACAATAAGAATCATTTTGTGATATTAAAACCAATGTGGAGCCTCCCCTAAGTGTGTGCATGATACAAATAATAATGATCAACAACAACAATGCACATATTTAAAGAAAAGTGTGAGAGCTCCCCCTAACACCTTGCAAATGAGACAATTTACAATAATTAAGCATAAGAGATAATAAACTAAGCATATGATGATAATTATCACATTAATGCATCTAGAAGGCGTGAAACAACAATACACCATCAGAAGAGACAATAGACGCAACCTAACCATAAAACACAAATAGAGGTTTACAAGAACAAAAACAAACAGTTTTATAAACCACAAGAAAATTGTCCATCACAGCTACTAGACACCAACTAATCTTCTCCCCCTTTGGCATCACAACACCAAAAAGAGGGAAAAGAACCGCTGGAAGCTTCACTCCTCCATGGAATTAGCGTCGTCATCATCATCATCATCCTCCTCCTGAGCCTCCTGGACAGCCTGTGTAGCCTGAGTGTAGAAACCCAAAGGATCATCATAGGAGCTCATGTCTGGCAGAGGAGTGAACTGTACTGGAGGTGGAAGCTCAACATTGGAGGTGGCGGCGAGGGTCCTCAAGTCTGACTAAACCTGAGTCAGAGCCTGCTGCTGCTCCCTGATGGCCACTACAGAGTCCCGGCATATGCAAAACATGGACTTGATGGCACGGGTGACCTTCGAGGACAGGCGACGAGGGCGAGGGGCAGCACTAGGACCGGCTGCCTCTCCCCCTGCTGCTGCTGCTGCTGAAGATTGAGGCACATCTGCCGCTGCTGGAGGAGTACTGTCGTGTGGGATGTAATGAGAGGAAACTTTTTCGGCGTGACTGAGGGATGCTTGTGATCACAAATGAACGGGCAGCCCACCACACGCAAATTCATCTTCATAATGTAAGGAGCATAGATCAAAGAAGCCTTACTAGTGTAGGAGTTGTAGAGAATCTCTATCCATATGAAGTCAAACGCACTGAACGGCTCCGCTCCCTCTCTCATAGCAAACATCAATATCTTGGTGGAGCTGAGAATATGAGTGTGATCCCCCACCTTAGGAGTCAAAGTCACCCGTAGCATGTTGTTGAGAACTTGAAAATATGGCTTCATGCCATGATAGGAACCAAACTCAACACCATGCTTGGGGTCAGCATAACGAGCATCATACATGAACTCCCACTCACTGTCCTCCTGAGGATCAAAGATAGTCGCCTTGGGCTTCGCTCTGTCAGTCTTATAAAAGCCAAGGATCTCAGAAAAGTTGAAGTAAGTGACAGTGAAACGGTTGCCCTCTATGGTCCAGTGCAGCTTGGAATCCATGTGGTTTTCCTCATCAATCTGAATCCACATGGTAGCGTAGAACTGAGCAATGATCTCATCATTCCAGTGCTGGTGCAAACCCATGATAGATGTCACGTTCCTCCTGTCACACTCTGAGCAGATCAGCTAAAATGTGGGATCATCTGCTGCTGCCATCCTATCCCAATAAATGCACTTCATGGGTGCAACTCTGTGTGTGGTCTTCTTTAGAATGTTCTTGTACCATGCAACCTAAGTCATGTCCCAAAATCTGACATTGGAGACACCCGGGTGCTTGGGCTCGGTCTAGGGGTTAGTGTGACGGTACACTCTCATCTCATCCCTGGATGGAGCCACTGGAATCCGAAACTGATAATCCACATGTGGTGCTAACAACTGATAGGTGATGGAGGAGCGCATGGGACCATGGGTAGGCTGATGAATAACCTCATCCCCAGACTCAACACCCTCCTCATCGTCCTCCTCAGCACCCTCCTCAGCCTCCTCATCCTCCTACTCATCATCCTCTTGTTCTTCCTCATTATCTTCCTCCTCTAACTCTTCATCCTCACTAGGAGTAGGATCACGTGGAGGAATAACCTTGCCCTTGCCCTTGCCCTTGCCATGCCCAAGGCCAACACCATGTGAGGTGGCTTGGCCGGAGTCTCCGCCTTGACCCCGCTTGCTCCCCCACTCGACGAGCAACGGGGGAGTCATTGGGGTCGAAATTCGTGTCCGAGTCACTGGGAGTGCCTGGATGCTTTTGACGTTTGCCACCCAGCATCTGTCAAGAAGATAGAAAGTGGTGTGAGAAAGTTGCAACTAAAAATAGTACTGGACTGTTGTCTGGATTGCCTTGATTGGTAGTGCTGCTGGGAGTCATCGGTAGTGCCGGTGGGGTAATCAGAAGGCAGCCCGAGAGGAACTGCTCTCTGGTTGACCCAACCGGCAGTGCCGATAACTGACATTGGCAGTGCCGATCAGTTCAAACTGACGCTGCAATGGGCAGTTAGGTTTCTGGATCTCCCGATCGACAGTATTGGTGGGGGCCACCGGCAGTGCCAATCGAGGAAGTTTGAAACCCTAAGTCCACTAAAACATGAGATTTAGCCACTAAAACTCTACCAAATTGCAGGGGTGACTGAATAACTCCTAGATGAATATCTCTATCAAGTGAAATTACGCAAAAACATGAGGCATTGCGAGATTCAAGAGATAGAGATTTTTCAAAAATACCTTCAAAAGTCCTTCAAATCCAAGAAGAGATGGAGGAGAGAAGTTCTAGGAGCCGTTTTGATCCACTTCTCGCTTGATTCCATGAAGATGGGCAAGGATTTGGAGAAGGCAGACTCGGGTTAGGATTAGAGAGAAAAGGGAGGTGTGGTTGGAACTAGAGAAGTGAAACTAGACTCAATCCCATGAGGGGACCGAGTTGATTTCAAAACTCCAGGCATGCATCGGCAGTGCCAGTGATGAGCACTGGCACTGAAGGCACAAGGTTCGGGCCCGCATCGGTAGTGTCGGTGGTGAGCAACGGCAGTGCCGACGAGGGCAGCCCGAGGGACAAAATTCCTAGATAGAAGCTGGCTCTGTTGGAAGCCTGATCGGTAGTGCCGATACACTGAAGATCAGACAGAACCAGTAACTGAAGATCTAGAAGTGAGAGTTCGAAACAAGATTATGATGGACAAAAAGAAATCTTGACATCGTATGGTCAGCCAACAATCAACAATACATTACAATGACCATATATTGACAAGATTTGATCCAATGATCAAGAAGCAACATCACTAGAAAAAACAACGGATTTTTGACATAAAGCAATGATTTTTGCAAAGATAAAGCAAACACCATTCAGATGTGCACATTTCTTACACCATGTTGCTAGAGTCAAGGATATTTAGCTCACTTCTAAGATAACAAAATCTTTTCTCATCTAAGGGCTTTGTGAATATATCGGCTAGTTGATCTTCGGTTCACACATGACTAACTTCTATATCCCCCTTGATAGAATTATTTTTAAAAAATTGGTGGCGGATATCTATATGCTTTGTGCGTAAATGCTCAACGGGGTTGTAAGCTAGCTTTATGGCACTCTCATTGTCACATAGGAGGGGGACACGGTTCAACTTGTAACCATAGTCCCTTAGAGTTTGTCTCATCCAAAGTAGTTGTGCTCAACAACTACTGGCGGCGACATACTCCACTTCGACCATGGAAAGAGCAATGGAATTTTGTTTCTTGGATGACCATGACACTAGAGGTCTACCCAAAAATTGACATATCCCAGAGGTGCTCTTTCTATCTACCTTATCCCCAGCATAATCCGTATCGGAATAGCCTAATTGGTTGAACTTTGAACCCTTTGGATACCAAAGCCCTAGGTTGGGTGTGTGAACAAAATATCTCAAGATTCTTTTAACGGTCACCATGTGACACTCCATAGGAGCAGCTTGAAAACGTGCACACATATACACACTAAGCATGATATCAGGCCTAGATGCACAAAGGTAAAGCAAGGATCCAGTCATGGAGCGATATACCTTTTGATCAACGGGTTTATCCTTTTTGTTGAGGTCGATGTGTCCATTTATTGGCATGGGAGTTTTGATGGGCTTTGCCTTGTCCATGTCAACCTTCTTCAATAAGTCTTGTGTGTACTTGGCTTGACATATGAAGGTGCCCTCTTTGACTTGCTTCACTTGAAAGCCTAGGAAGTATGTCAATTCTCCCATCATGAACATTTCAAATCTCTTGGTCATTATCTTGCTAAACTCATCACAAAAGTTTTGGTTAGTAGAACCAAATATAATGTCATCGACATCGACATATAATGTCATCGACATATATTTGGCACACAAATATATCATTGCTAAAACGCTTAGTGAAAAGTGTTGCATCGGCCTTGCCAATGACCAAACCCTTTTTAACAAGAAAGTCCCTAAGACATTCATACCAAGCTCTTGGGGCTTGCTTGAGCCCATAGAGCGCCTTATGGAGTTTAAAAACATGGTTAGGATACTTTGGATCTTCAAAGCCCGGTGGTTGCTCCATATACACCTCTTCCTTGATTGGCCCATTGAGGAATGCACTTTTCACGGACATTTGGTACAACTTAAAATCATGGTGAGTAGCAAAAGCAAGTAATATTCTAATAGATTCAAGTCTTGCTACGGGGGCATAGGTTTCATCAAAATCCAAACCTTCTACTTATGAATACCCCTTTGCCACAAGCCTTGCCTTGTTTCTTGTCTCAACACCATCTTCATTTTGTTTGTTGTGAAACACCCATTTGGTGCCCACAACATTCTTGTTCTTTGGCCTTTTCTCCAATGTCCACACTTCATTTCTTGTGAAGTTGTTTAGTTCTTCTTGCATGGCCATCACCCAGTCCGAATCTTCAAGTGCTTGTTCTACCCTAAATGGCTCCATAGAAGAGACAAAAGATTAATGTTCACAAAAATTACTAACTCGAGATCTAGTGATTACCCCCTAATCAATGTCTCCAAGTATTTGCTCAACAGGGTGATCACGTTGTACATTTTGATGCACACTTGGGTGTGGTGGATGTGAGCTTTCTTGACCACCATCTTTATCTACCTCTTGATCATGTCTTTGAGAATCATCACTTGAGTCTTGTTCATGATCACCAACATTTTGATCTTGACCACTTGCATGATCAATTTCTTCATTTTCCTGATGTTGGTCTTGTCTCGAAGGAGAGGATTGATTTTCAGCACTTGAATTTTCTTGTGGTCTCACATCACCTATGATCATTCTTTTTATTGCATTTCTAGGAGATTCTTCATCTACATCATCATTAACAACTTTCTCCCCTTGAGAGCCATTAGATTCATCAAATGTCACGTCACGTGAAATTTCAACACAACCGGTGGTTTTACTGAACACAAGGTAGGCATGAACATTTGATCCATAACCAAGCAAGAAACCTTCATCGACTTTTGGAGCAAACTTTGAAGTCTTGGGTTTCTTGTTTAGCATAAAACATTTGCTCCCAAAAACACAAAAGTAGGAAATATTAGGCTTGTTACCGGTTAGTAGCTCATATGGTGTTTTCTTCATGAGTCGGTGGAGATACAACCAGTTGGAGGCATGGCATGTGGTGTTGACGGCTTCAGCCCAAAAACGGTCGGACGTCTTGTATTCATCAAGCATTCTTCTTCCCATCTCAATGAGTGTATGATTCTTTCTTTTGGCCACCCCATTTTGTTGAGGGGAGTAGGGTGCCAAAAATTCATGCTTGGTCCCTTCTTCATCAAGATACTCCTCAACTTGTGTGTTCTTGAATTCGGTGCCGTTATCACTTCTTATTTTCTTGACTTCATATTCATTTTGTGCACTTTTCATGAATGTCTTGAGCACATCCTTCACTTTACCTTTATCATGCAAAAAGAATAATCTTGTGAAGCGAGAAAAATCATCAACAATTACAAGACCATATTTGTTACCACCAATGCTTATGTAGGGGATGGGGCCGAAAAGGTCCATGTGCAACATCTCCAATGGTCTTATGGTAGTCATCATATTCTTGGAGGGGTGTGACGCTACAACTTGTTTTTCCGCTTGACATGCACTACAATTTGATCTTTCTCAAAGCAAACATCGGTTAGTCCTATGATGTGGCCGCCCTTTTGGAGTTTGTGAAGATTTCTCATACCAACATGGGCAAGCCTTCTATGCCACAACCACCCCATGTGGGACTTTGCTAATAAGCATGTACCAAGTCTAGCTTCATCCGTGGAGAAAACCACAACATAAAGCTTTCCTTTAAGCACACCCTTAAAAGTAACCGAGCCATCACTCCTCTTATAGACGGTCACACCACATTCGTTGAACAAGCAATCATAGCCCATTTTACAAAATTGCAAAATGGACAAAAGATTGAAGTCAACGTGATCAACGAGCATAACCTTAGAAAGTGAATACAAGGGAGTGAGAGGGACTTTACCATAACCTAGTACTTGTCCAGTTCCATTGTCACCAAACGTGATATATTCATTGTTGTTGTGACTTGGCTCAAATGTCTTGAACATCTTTTTGTCTCCGGTCATATGATTAGTGGAACCACTATCAAGCACCCAACTCGACCCTCCAGAGACATAGTCCTACAAAACAAGTTAAGCTTTGGTTTTAGGTACCCAAATTTGCTATGGTCCTTTCACATTAGTCACAAGTACTTTGGGCACCCACACACAAGCCTTTGGCCTCTTGTTGCATGGCCCAACATATTTGGCATAGACTCGACCATGCATGTTCCTCATGAGCACATATGACGCATCAAAGTCATAAAAGAGTGCACAAGTAGCATTGGGTACATTAGTACGAGAATCATTAACAAAAGAAGAATGGTTAGTGTTCATGTTCTTGGCTTGCTTCTTTTGATAAGACCCTTCCTTGGTGAACTTAAGGAATTCCTTCCCATTCTTGTTCTCACTAGCATTGTGCTTGACACCCTCAACATAACCAATGCCATCCATGACATGAGGCATTCTAGTATTTGAGTATGCACCTCTTGTATACTTTGTCTTTTCATTGTCAACAATATTTTTCTCATGTTGTATTTTGCTTTCAAGAGCCCTCATTTGCTTGTTCAAATCATCAATTAATTTCACATTAGTAGCACAAGCATCAACATCAATATTATAGCACCTATCACATTCTTTGCTAGTGGAAGCATGAGAGTTGTTGGTGGAGGATGTGGAGGTTGATAGAATTCTATATTGCTCTTCAAGAGACTCATGAGTCTTTTTTAAATCCTCATACTTCTCTTGAAGTTTATCTTTAGTACTTTTAACATTCTCACAAGCATTCTCAATTTTAGTGAGAGACATGGTTAATTCTTCATTTTTCTTTCTTTCAATTTCAAGGAGCTTCTCTAGTTCAACATTTCTTTTATTTTCAAGAATAAGCAAGTATTCTTGTTTTTCAAGAAGCTCCTCTTGTCTATCATTCTCTTCCTTTTGTTTTTCAAGTAATTCCATAAAAACAAGTATTTTAGGAAGTGAAGCATTAGCAATGTTATCATCATCATCACTACTACTAGAGTATGAAGAATGCTTATGTTGGGATTTAGATACCTTGGATCCTCTTGCCATGAAGCACTTGTGGGTATTGTAGTCTTCATCATCACTTAAACTCCCAAATAGAGAAGTGTTGGTGGGAGTGACGCCAATGGCAAGTGTAGCAATTCTTCCCTCATCCCAGTCGGATTCGGAGGAGGAAGATGATGAAGAGGATGAGTCATCGGAATCCTATTCTTGGCCAATATGAGCTTCACCTCTTCTATGTTTCTTGTACTTCTTGTCCTTCTTGTGGTGCTTGTCTTTTCTTCTCTCTTCCTTGTTTTTCTTCTTTGGACATTCCGCAATAAAATGTCCTTTATCACCACATTCATAGCAAGTTCTCTTTGATCTTCTCACTTTGCCTTTATCATAGCTTTTCTTCTTGTAGCCATCTTTCTTGAGAAATGACTTGAATCTTCTAACAAGCAAAGTCATCTCATCATCACTATCTTCATCATTAGAATCAACTACTTTCTTTTTCTTCTTCTTGTCCTTCTTATCATTAGTCTCATGAGATGCTTTGAGTGCTATTTCTTTCTCTTCTTCTTCACCTTGTCCCAACAAGTTGTTCACTCTTGTTGCTTCTTCATCTCTCTCTTTGTAGGTGAGCAACCTTCCTAGTACTTCATCCGTACTAAAGTTCTTAAAGTTTTCTTTCTCTCTAACAAAGTTGCAAGCACTTTAATTCCATGGTTGCAAAGCAAGAAGCAACCTCTTGTTGACCTCAATGGTGTCAAGTTTGATCCCTAGAGCTCTTCTCTTGTTTACAATTTCCATGAGTCTATCATGCACTTCTTGTGGCCCTTCTCTGGCCTTCTTGATAAACAAGTTGTACTTGCCTCTTAGGATGTCTTCTCTTGCTTCTCTAACACCCTCGGTCCCTTCATAGATAACCTCAAGCTTTTTTCCAAATGTCATGAGCTTTCTTGATTCCTATCACCATTTCATACTCCTTTGGTGATAGGGCAAAAACAGTGGTAGATACGGCATGATCATTGTGAGTAAGCTTGATCTCATCATTGGAAGTTGGATTTTCTTCATTTTCCAACTCAAACCCTTGCTTCACCATTTTCAAGATTGATCTTCCCATAGATCCCAAAAATAGTTCCATTCTATATTTCCAATGATCATAGAATGTTCCATCGAAGTATGGTAACTTTCCAGAACCATTACCAACATACTCGTTTTTTGAGCTTATTGTAGTTAAATGGTAAAGCATTGTAGCTAACTCCGGAGTCATCTTTACCGCCTTCGGTTTCGACTCCGGTTGTGTCATTTGGTGGAACTCCTTTTCCTTTCGTCATCTTTTATCTTCAAGCGGTTAAGCCTTCAAGAAGATCCTGCTCTGACACCAATTAAAAGTTGCCTAGAGGGAGGGGGGGGGGGTGAATAGGCAAATCTAAAAATGCTGCAAAACTGGACTTAAGACAATTTTATCAGTTTGATTGGCAGTGTCGATGGCCACTGCCAATGCTGGATCGGTAGTGCCGATGAACAAACTGACAGCGTATGAAATCTAAATTTAAGTGGTTTCGCAGTTACTAAGTGAACAAATTGCTACAACAGTAGTAGAGAGAAACAATAGAGATAATAATGAATAATAAAGCAAGAGCGATTTGAGTAGATCTAGCAAATATATCAAGTACAGGTGTTGACCCTAGGTGATGATTAAGAGAACAACAAGTAAGTAAATAAGCACAAGGAGACACAAGATTTGTTACTGAAGTTCGGGCTCACAAAGAACCCTACGTTTTCGTTGAGAAGTCCACAAAAGACCGGGTCTCTTTCAACCCTATTCTCACTCAAACGACCACAAAGATCAAGCTCAAGTTCTCCACTATCAATTCCCTTGCGGGAGGGTAATACAAACTTCCCGAGGTGTCACCACTGTAAGGATCATGACCATTGAGGTCACCCCGAGGTATGGAGTTTTGGTGATGCATGACAAACATGAAATGTGACTAATATCTACACGAGTGTTGTTCATGTAGGAAATCCTTTCTATCTTATGATGATTGTCTACGGCAACCTTGGCAATGGATGACAATGACCGCAAGCATGGAAGCTTGATGAGCTTGATGGAGTCCAAGGGTTGATGGAGATGGATCAAAGTGGAGAACAAGCTATGGAGCAAGTGTTTGGTACACTTGTCTAGTTGTTAGGCTTTGAGTCCATAGGAAAAACCGGACTATCAAGGGGGGTCTAGGTCATTCTGTTAGGTCACGTCTAGTCGGTGATGTGTAAGGTTGCTCGGTGAAATCACAGGCACTAGGTGACAGTGGAGAAGCCAAGGAGCTGTTCGGAGAAGCCGGGAAACCAAGTCAAGCGAGGACAACGAGTTTCAGCTTCTGGACGTAGTGACCGGACAGAGGGGTCAGAGGTGACCGGACTATACGGTCACTATGTGGAGTTTTTCAGGACTTAGCACGAGGAGCATGTACTCTATCTGCAGGAGACTCCATACAGACCGGATGGTATGGTCAGTAGGAGTGCAGGGACGACAGAGAGGATGCAGTTTGTAGACCTTCCTGGAATGGAGAGAGAAAGTGGACCGGAGGGTCTGGTCTAGTGACCGGACAATCCGGTCAGTACAGGGGATTGCCTGGACAGGGAGCCAACGGCTGGGAGAGCCGTTACCAGAATCACCGGACAGTCCGGTCAGGCAGTGACCGGACAGTCTGGTCAATGTGTCCAGAAAGGCAATTTCATGGAGCAACGGCTAGTTTGAGGTTGGGAGCCTATATAACTTCGTTGCTGGGGTCTTGGAGACCTCTCTTGGCCAAAGGAATACCTGAGGATAATTGGTAAGGTCCAAGAGGAGAAGAGGAGAGCACTAGGAGAGGATATTGGATATCTTGAGAGTGCTAGTGAGAGTAACATAGAGTGATCTTGCACATCTAAGGCTAGGGTGTCCTTGAGGGTGTGATCTAGGTTGTTACTCTTGGTCTATGGTGAGACCTAGACCGGTTAGGTGTCGGTGATCGAGCCTATCATGATTGGTTGTGAAGGCCGTCACAAGTTTGTACACGGTTTGAGCTCGCCGTTGGAAGGGGCATCAATAGTGAGCGCCCATGCCGGCTCGGGGAGTTCGGCAAGTTCTCAACGGAGGTGAGCTTGTGCTTTGTGCAGCGGTGATGCACACTGTGTCTTCACTCGAGGAGTGATTGCGGGCTCGTGGGCGAGAACTCCACTTGGTGGCGGGAGGGACCGGGACTCCGGTGGGAGTGGTCCAACGAGGAATAGGGGAAGGCGCCATCCTTCCGAGATCTTGGGAAAAAATCTTGATCAATCTCTTACTCTACTCCTTACTTTGATGCATTACCTTCCACATTTACATACTGTGCTATTCATGCTTGTGTGCTTATCTTGCTCTAGTTGACTACCTTGTAGAATTACATGAATAGGCTTCTTGCTTGCTAGTAGTGCTTGAGCTTCCGCATTTGATCACTAGCATGTATAGTAGTTGTTTTGGCTTGATTGCTATCCTTGTATGTGTGGTACTACTCATGCTTGTTTGCACTAGTTCCTTGTCTTGTAGAATTGCATGAGTAGGCTCCTTTGCTAGCTTGGTGTATGCTTCTGCATTGTTTCTTTTCTAGATTGCATAGGAGTTGTATTGCCTTGTGTGATCCACTAGTATGCATAGGTTGTCTTTTCTTTTATAGGATTACCTTGATTAGTGTGATCACCACTAGAATTGTTATAGGAGTTGATTGAGTGGTCGGTTTGAGAAATTGGTGAAATTTGTACAAAGTGGTAGTTCCCGATTCACCCCCCCCCCCCTCTCGGTCACTATGATCCTTTCAAGTGGTATCAGAGCCAAGTGCTCATCATAAGGCTTAACCGCCTTGAGTAGTGACCGTGTTGAGTTGGGATGTCATCCCATTTGGGGCCGGGTCATGGCTCATGGAAGGATTCTTTAAAAGCTACCTAAATGCCATGATTCCGGATGAGTTGATGGATACTCTTGTGGACTTTGTCAATACCTTTACCGATCATCATGTGTATGATGATTGTGATGATTGTGTGGATGTGCCTTGTACTAGTGAGTGCCTAGACTCTTCTAGCAATGACTTGATAGGTTGCTCTACTAGTATGTCTAATATGATGATTGATAATGATGTGTCTCTTGATCTTGCTTTCTCTACTAGCATTGATGATGTTTGTGAGTCTCCTATTGATCATGCTAGTAGTTCTATTGTTGAGGAGTTCTTTACTTTTCATGCTAATGATAATAATGACTTATTTGACTCTCTTATTCGCTTCCGAGGTATTGTGAACAGGATTGGGGCAACTTCTTTCAAGCTTTCCAAGATCGTGATAGTGGAGAAGATCTTCTCCTTGGTTTCGAGTAGCAAGCTCTTCTACATCACACTTGGCCTTCTCATGGAGAAGAGTCTCTCCATAGAAGATGTGATTGAGATGCTCTTCAAGGATAAGGAGATTGCCGCAAGCATGGCATGGAAGAGGACATTCAAGGCAACTCATGAAGCATCCTCGAGCAAAGGGAAAGGAGTAGCTACAAGCTCAAACTTATTTGATCCCTCGACAAGATTGTCTTGCAACAACTTCTACAACCCCTTTGGAGCAAGACATACATCGGGCGCTTCGTCAAGCTCTACCTCAAGTGTCATTCCGAGTCCTACTCCAAGCACTTTGAGTGGACCGAGCATTGGCGTAGGGGGAGCACCAACAACAATGCTCGCTCGATCATTTGAGATGATCAATCTTGCGGCTTCGGCTCCGACGCCTCCACCTCCTCTGCTCCCTCCACCACAAGATCATCTTTGGCATCTTTTCCAGCTCACCAACAAGACCTCCTCTTTGAACTCGGTGAATTTGTGAGAAATCCGAATGATGACCTTTGTGAGAATCTATTGAGCATCTATGATCTTGTGTGTAGGATTAATTCTTTCAAGGGACTCCTCCACCTCCCTTAGGATACAAGAAACTCATATATCAAGAGAGCAAACAATCCATGATGCACAAGATATTTCATCTAGAGCTTCTCCCACTCAAAGAAAATACCATCCTAGACCCAAAGCCATTAACAAAGATCACTCACAAGACTTGATCATTGGGAGTCCATCTCAAGGGATAAAAACATGGAGGAATCAATATAAATCCAACTATGTGAGTGAAGAGGATGATGATGAGGCAAATGTTGAGATTGAGAACTTCTCCTTCGTCTCTATGATTGAGTCCACTACCATTGATGAAGTTATGGATGATCACAAGTAGGTAATTGCCATGCAAGAAGAATTGAACAACTTCAAGAGGTGCAAAGTGTGGAAATTGGTTGAGAGACCCAAGAATCATAATGTGGTTGGCACCAAGTGGGTCTTCAAGAACAAGCAAGATGAAAAGGAGCAATTGTCAAGAATAAGGCTTGCCTAGTGGCTAAGGGATATTCTCAAGTGGTGGGGATTGACTTTGAAGAGACCTTTGCTCCCGTGGATCGTCTTAAAGCTATTCGGATCTCACTTGCCTATGCATCACATAATGGCTTCAAGCTCTTTTAAATGGATGTCAAGAGTGCCTTCTTGAATGGAGAAATCAATGAGAAAGTCTATGTAGAACAACCTCCGGGGTTTGAGGACCCAAAACATCCAAGACATATATACAAATTGAAGAAAGCTCTCTATGGTCTCAAGCAAGCACCAAGGGTATGGTATGAACACTTGAGGAACTTCCTACTCAAGAATGGATTCACCATTGGAAGCATTGATAGCACCTTGTTCACGAGGCATGTTGGAAAGGATCTCTTTGTGTGCCAAATCTATGTGGATGATATTATCTATGGGTCAACCAATGAGAAGTTCAATGAAGAGTTTCGGGAGATGATGGCTAGGGAATTCCAAATGTCAATGATTGGAGAGTTGCACATGTTCCTTAGATTCTGTTGGTCGTTACTACGCACCCACTTATATACCGCAAGAGGATAGTGTACAGTTGTAGCACTTTTTCCCTTAGAGTATTCCAAGGTATTATCGAACCACTGAGACCTTAGAGATAATTAAACAAAGTTAACAGTAAAAGATCTAATCAAGACTATTGTCAAGTTTAGGTTGTATGAAGGGGAGACTGGCCAGCGCAAAGGTGCGCCAGACAGCAATTCTGTCGTTGCGTCGATCGGCGCAGGGTTGAGTCGATCGGCACTGTTGCGTATCTAAGTTGTTGAGCCGATCGGCGCAGATGTTGAGCCGAGCGGTACACCAGTGAAGTTGAACTAGAGTGTAAGTCAAAGCTAAAGCTAAAGCCAAAGCTAAAACTATTCGGTGAGTAGCCAGATATCTACTAGTGAGATCATAACCAGATAGTCTAATTAAACAGCATCATAATGGATAATTACATGGATCAATGAAAACCTATAATGAATAAGACCACCCTCCTTTCCGACCGGCTCCCGATTTATCGCTGTCGAGAGGAAACCCTTAATCACGCGAGTATCTTACCCTACTCAACTATCCAATAGTGCTGCGCAGGTTTAGTGCTGTCACCGCTAAACCACACTACCGGCATCATCAAGCAACCATAATCAATACAATGTCTGAATACTATCCTAATCACCATGATTAAGATAATATCAACTTACTTAGCCTAGAACTAAGCAATGCGAATAAGCACATGCATGATTATAGAATCAAGATAGACAAATCACCAAAACCATCATCAACATATTCAATCATCCTTGAGATACATAGAGTAAGATTCATCACCGTCGAGATGGCCTACCTTGACGGATCAACTCTTACACCAATAGTTCTTGAAACTCAACTAGAGATCTATTCTAACGAGGCAAGCCCTAGTGGCTCTAACTCACGAATCTGTTGTCCATCTGTTGCCTCCTCCCCCAGGGTTCTCATCGCGGCTAGGGGTTACAAGTATATATAGGGGTTCTACTCGTGAAGGACTCGGTTTCTAGCAAATAAGTCAGTTGCGTCGATCGGCGCTGGATTGTGCCGATCGATGCAAGTCGTGTTCTCTCTGGTTTCTACTCCGAGTCGGTTCCTCTGTTTTCCACAGCTGCCATGTGGGCCTTTTCCTTCGAGATAAATTATTGTACCACACGTCGAGATCTTGAAGTTCCATAAATCTTAAGAAAATATCTTCAAGTATCTTGCGCAGATAAACTTCCATAAACATCAGATAAACTTCCATCGGAATGGGCCTTGGTCACTTCTGTGGGCCAAAATACCCTTGCGCCGATTGGCTCATGAGCTGCACCGATCGACGCACTGGGCTTCTTTAGTGCTTTTCATCGATTCTGGACTCCTGTCTTGTCCAGCATCACTTTAATAGCCAATTTTACCTGTTTCTGCAATAAAGCTCCAAAACAACGCATATACAAATATATAGGTAATATCATAGGTAAATGGCCTAAATTAGTATCAATTATACTCTAATTGGGGTGATATTCACATATAAAAGGGGCACTTGGGAAGTGTCAATAGATTCCAAGTCAAGCAATTGAGAGAGGGAAACTTCATTTATCAAGAAAAATATACCAAGGACCTTCTCAAAAGATTCAACATGGAGAATTGCAAGCCCTTGCACACACCTATGGCTACAAGCAAACCCTTGGATGATGATGTGAAAGGGAAACCGGTGAACCCCAAGCTATATAGATCAATCATTAGGTCTTTGCTCTATCTCACCACTATGAGACTGGACATTATGTTTAGTGTGTGCTTGTGTGCACGCTATCAAGCAAATCCAAAGGAGTCACTCTTGAAGGCCGTGAAGAGAATAATGAGATACCTCAAGTACACACCTACCATGGGCTTATGGTATCCTAGTTGATCAAACTTTGAGTTACTTGGGTATTCGGATTCCGACTTCGCAGGTTGCAAAGTGAATAGAAAGAGTACATCGGGTGGTTGTCAATTTCTTGGAAGATCTCTAGTTTCTTGGAGCTCAAAGAAGCAAAACTCTGTGGCTCTATCTACCGCCGAAGCGGAATATATGGCGGCGGGAGCTTGTTGTGCACAACTTCTCTACATGAGGCAAACACTCTCGGACTATGGCCTCAACTACACCCAAATGCCACTATATTGTGATAGTGAGGCGGCAATCAAGATGGCTCTCAAGACAGGAGATCATGGTCATGCGAAGCATATTCAAGTGAGACATCACTTCATAAGAGACCAGGTTGAGAAGAAGGACATCGAGTTGGTGAGCGTGCGAACTCATGAACAATTGGCGGACATCTTCACCAAGCCACTTGATGAGAAGACCTTCAACAAGCTAAGGGGAGAACTCAATGTTCTCGACCTCTCCAACTTCACATGAGTAACCCTTGAGCTTGTCCTTTGTACATATGTATAGTGCTTTGTTTGTTCTTGTTTGTGTCTTTGTTTGTGCTTGTTTCTCTTCTTTTATAAGTTGACTTCGGACCTTCTTGAGATAGCAATGGACATGGGTTAAGTTTGGGAAGGTGGTTCATGGTGTACCCAAGGCTTTGAAGAATGGTCCATTGTGAGAAAGCTTGAGAAGGGAACAACTCGTTGTTGACACTTTGGTTTGCAGTGGTTCTCTCTCTCTTGTTTACCATCGCATCATGCATTGTATACTTGTTGCATTTGCACTCTTTGCATTTTTGCATCCTTGCATTATGATACCATACATGCTCCCAAGCATGTGTCTAGGGGGAGTTGCTCATTTACAATGTGAGTACATGACTCTCTAGACGATCAAATAGTGACATTTGTGCTTCATGCCCATTGAGTCATGTTCGACCGAGCTCCAAGGTTAAATCTACTCGTGAGGCTCAAAGACAAGTGGCTCATACATTCCCACCTCCCTAATGACTAACTCTTGCACATTTGAGAAAATCTTTTGTTGAGTCATAAGTGTAGGGGGATCTACAATGGAACATCCCTACAACCAAGAAGGAGCACCATGAAAGGGGGAGTTATTCTAACTCTTGCCAATTATCTTATGCCTCTTGGTTTTTGTTATGTTTTTGTGTGGTTTTTGGTGACAGGTGACAAAGGGGGAGAGAAAACATGAAGATCCAAAAGCCAAGTCGTCTAGGTCAAAGAGGGAGAAGAAACATGAAGACGGCGTTTGATAACACAAAGGGGGAGAGGAGAACATGAAGATTCAAAAGACAAACCCGTGAAGAATGGAACATGAAGATCACATCTAGATGAACATGAACATGAAGATAACAACGATGGTGTGTGTCTATGGTGACAATGAACACCTTCACCGACATGAGCATCTATGTCCTTGGTACGTGTCTACATCAACAAGATCGACTACCACGACACCAAGGCGGGTGCAAATTCGGCTCAAGCTCAATATCTAGTGCGCTACATAATTGGGTAGTCTTCCCTCAACACCTAGCACATCTCAAAGGGGAGACTACTTCCAAGGTAAGGACCAAGGTATGCCCTTCAATCTTTTCTTTTCCTTTGGTTCTTTCTTGCTCGTCCGTTTTTGGATCATCATAAGTAGTGGTTGTCATCCATCACCAAAAAGGGGGAGATTGTAAGGATCATGACCATTGAGGTCACCCCAAGGTATGGAGTTTTGGTGATGCATGACAAACATAAAATATGACTAATATCTACACGAGTGTTATTCGTGTAGGAAACACTTTCTATCTTATGATGATTGTCTACGGCGTCCTTGGCAATGGATGACAATGACTGCAAGAATGGAAGCTTGATGAGCTTGATGGAGTCCAAGGGTTGATGGAGATGGATAAAAGTGGAGAACAAGCTATGGAGCATGTGTTTGGTACACTTGTCTAGTTGTTAGGCTTTGAGTCCATAGGAAAAACTGGACTATCAAGGGGGTCTAGGTCATTCTCTTAGGTCATGTCTAGTCGGTGATGTGCAAGGTTGCTCGGTGAAATCACAGGCACTAGGTGACATTGGAGAAGTCAAGGAGCTGTTCGGAGAAGCCAGGAAACCAAGTCAAGCGAGGACAACGAGTTTCAGCTTCTGGACGTAGTGACCGGACAGAGGGGTCAGAGGTGACCGGACTGTACAGTCACTATGTGGAGTTTTCCAGGACTTAGCGCGAGGAGCATGGACTCTGTCTGTAGGAGACTCCATACAGACCGGACGGTTCAGTCTGCTGACCGGACGGTTCGGTCAGTAGGAGTGCAGGGACGACAGAGAGGATGCAGTTTGCGGACCTTCCTGGAATGGAGAGAGAAAGTGGACCGGACAGTCCGGTCCAGTGACCGGATAGTCCGGTCAGTACAGGGGATTGCCTGGACAGGGAGCCAACGGCTGGGAGAGCCGTTACCAGAGTGACCGGACAGTCCGGTCAGGCAGTGACCGAACAGTCCAGTCAGTGTGTCCAGAAAGGCAATTTCGTGGAGCAACGGCTAGTTTGAGGTTGGGAGCCTATATAACTTCGTTGCTGGGGTCTTGGAGACCTCTCTTGGCCAGAGGAATACCTGAGGATAATTGGTAAGGTCCAAGAGGAGAAGAGGAGAGCACTAGCAGAGGATATTGGATATCTTGAGAGTGCTAGTGAGAGTAACATAGAGTGACCTTGCACATCTAAGGCTAGGGTGTCCTTGAGGGTGTGATCTAGGTTGTTACTCTTGGTCTATGGTGAGATCTAGACCGGTTAGGTGTCGGTGATCGAGCCTATCATGATTGGTTGTGAAGGCCGTCACAAGTTGGTACACGGTTTGAGCCCGCCGTTGGAAGGGGCATCAATAGTGAGCGCCCGTGCCGGCTCGGGGAGTTCGGCAAGTTCTCGAGGGAGGCGAGCTTGTGCTTTGTGTAGCGGTGACGCACACCGTGTCTTCACTCGAGGAGTGATTGCGGGCTCGTGGGCGAGAACTCCACTTGGTGGTGGGAGGGACCGAGACTGGGGGGGGGGGGAGTGGTCCAACGAGGAGTAGGGGAAGGCGCCATCCTTCTGAGACCTCGGGAAAAAAATCATGAGCCATTTCTTACTCTACTCCTTACTTTGATGCATTACCTTCCACATTTACATACCGTGCTATTCATGCTTGTGTGTTTATCTTGCTCTAGTTGACTACCTTGTAGAATTGCATGAATAAGCTTCTTGCTTGCTAGTAGTGCTTGAGCTTCCGCATTTGATCACTAGCATGTATAGTAGTTGTTTTGGCTTGATTGCTATCCTTGTATGTGTGGTACTACTCATGCTTGTTTACACTAGTTCCTTGTCTTGTAGAATTGCATGAGTAGGCTCCTTTGCTAGCTTGGTGTGTGCTTCCGCATTGTTTCTTTTCTAGATTGCATAGGAGTTGTATTGCCTTGTGTGATCCACTAGTATGCATAGGTTGTCTTTCCTTTCATAGGATTACCTTGATTAGTTTGATCACCAATAGAATTGTTATAGGAGTTGATTGAGTGGTCGGTTTGAGAAATTGGCGAAATTGGTACATAGTGGTAGTTCCCGATTCACCCCCCCCCCTTCCCCTCTCTGTCACTACGATCCTTTCAACCACACAAGTTGGGAGCTCTTCGGGCACCGCTAATCGTCTAGGAGCAAAGCTCCAAGAGTAACAAGCACAAATCATAAAGATGGTTAAATCGAATGCTCAAGAGTGGAATGATGCTCTTTTCACTAGGAAACAATGGCTCACTCAAACTCTAACTCAAAGGATGAAACTTTAGCTTGGAGAGGGAGAGTGAAGCTCAAAAGTGCAATTTGATTTTCGGATTGGAGAGTTGGAGCATGAAGTGTGGCGGGAGCCTTTTATACAAAGGGCTCAAAAAGAGCCATTGACCTGTCTGGACACCCCGCACCGGCACTGCCGATCGAGCCATCGACATTGCAGGTAGGGTTTCTAACATACTATCATAGATCTGTAGGCAAGGATGCGGCCCACACCGGCACTACCGATCAAGGCATTGGCACTGCTGATGAGGTAGCCAAAGAGAACAAGATGTCTCTGGAGACACTGACCGGCAGTGCCGGTTAGTCAGATTGGCACTACCAATCGTGGCCAGCCAGAGGACCCGAGTGAACACATTCTATGTTAAGAGGGGACCGGCACTGCCGATCAGGATATCAGCACTGCCGATTAGCTACAGGTTGAGCCAGACAGAAAGAGTGGCTTTCTGGAAGAGCCGACCAGCACTGCCGATGGAACCATCGGCACTGCCGATAAGCTACAGTCAGAGAGCCAAAGGAGAACAGACTTTTCTGGAAGGGTGATCGGCACTGCCGATGGGGCCACCGGCACTGCCAATGCTGGCAAGACAGAAACCAGAGAGGTGTCTGGACATCACAGCGCCTCTAGGAGGAGTGATCAGCACTACCAGTGAGGATCACAGGCACTGTCGATGAAGGCAAAAACCAGAGGGTGACAGAACTATAATTTTAGGAAATTTTGAGCATTTGACTTTACCAAACTTTGTAAATTATACCCCTCCTAATAGTACGGTTTACCTATACTCAAGATTAGAAATAAAAACAACATGTATCCTTCATTCTTGAGTAAATTTTGAACTTTAATTTGAGGCAAATGACGGTCTTCTTTTCCCTTCTTTGTTTCAATGCTTTTCATTCTTCAAAAGAGATAGTCATCTACACACATACTCAATAAAAATATTAGTCTATTCTTAATTGTATTGAAGTCAATCTTTAAAACAAAATTAGGGGCCTAGATGCACTTTCACTTTTTCTCTCTGGAACCTGCAGAGGAAGGTGTATCCTCTCTCCATTCCCATATATATCTAAGCTTTTGGCAACTCAATGAACATATCTGACGGCCAATCTCTTAATAAAAAGGGTGTTTGTACCAATATATAAATATTTTGGACTGAAGTCCTATAGCTTTGGTGCATCCATGATTTTTCAGAACATTATCGAGACATAGGCTGTTGCAGTTTGCTTGCCGTTGTGAAACATTTCTATTCTACTTATGCTGGCATCATCGCAACAAGATGGTTGTAGCAGAATTATTGAAAATATATGTTTAGCTGTGGCATGATTTGCTTTTTTTGCTACAGGTTATTATTATCAGGGGTGTAAACTTCATATCCTACGATTGTCCATTTCAGCCAGTTGTCACCATCATTACAAAACATCACAACAGAGCTGGTGAAGCCCATCGAATTGCAGTATGGTTATTCACTGCATCTCAATTAATGTTGGTGCATTGATGCCTGATTAACTGTTTGACATAGACGGTCTCCAACATGGTGGTAAAGCTCTCAGAAATTTTCACAATATCCCTATGAGTTGTGGTCATCAAAATCAACTGAGTTGTGGTATGAGCGTGCACTATGGCTCACGAATATTCAGGTCAACAAATTTTCTCTACTATGCTTTGAGAGACACTTGTGCTGCACAGAAGACCTAGTCAATGGACTATGACGTGAACTTTTGATCCTACAAGCAGTCCCATGGCAATCATGACCGGCAACGGATTCATTTGTTACGTCAGTTCGATGCCCTTTCTCTTCAACTCAACTGAGCTAAAGGACATGCACATGCTCTTACCATGCCCTTTGTTGCTGTGCCAAAAAGGCAAAACACTAACCGCACGGTTGGTGCTATGGCTTCTAATTATTCAGACAATATTCCCTAAATTCTCTACCCTATTTGATGAGATGAGAACAATGTTAAAATTGCAGCATGATCTTAGGATGCAATCTCTCACATGGATATACAATCAACCCTCTAAGCACTCCTAAAGCTTGAGAGTTATTTCAGCACATATGTACACCCCGGCTGATATACTTGTCACAGGGGCGATGAATGAATAAATTGAGCAAATATAGTGATCACGCTGCTGCTGGTTGGGAGAGGTCCTGAGAACTTTTCTCCTATGCGCGATGCATCATTGAAATCATGCACTCGATGTCTGATTGAAATCTCTTGAGCAAAAACATTTGTAGTGGCTGAAGCCAACTTCCAACTCGAACTGAAAGAAAATTTATTTATTGTCGGTGTAGTGAAATATCAAGGACAATTTTATTTGCTCCTATTTGACACATGTCCTGATTGGCTAATAGGCTGGGGGCAGATTTATGTTTTCTCTCACTGAAAGAAAATTTATTTATTGTCGGTGTAGTGAAACATCAAGGACAATTTTATTTGCTCCTATTTGACACATGTCCTAATTGGCTAATAGGCTGGGGGCAGATATATGTTTTCTCTCCTGCATGGATAATGCTTTACTCAATGTGAAATGTGATCACACTTGTTGATAAAATCCATCAAATTAAAGTATTGCTTAAACTCAAGCCGTTTTATGGTACAAAATTAAAGTTCTCTCGTTTGAGCAATATTTCTATGGTATTGCTACACACATTGTAGCAAAAAAAAAAAAAGGTGTAGCAGTAAGGCTCCCTATTTTATATTTATTTGTATGGCACAAATTCTAGCTAGTGTGCTGACTCTAATCTTCTACTCTAGCCTATTGCAAGCTTTTTACAAATCTCAAGTTCAACTTTATGTCACAAGAATATGGCATGGATTTTTGCCATAACACATATATTTTTGATAACAGTATGGCATGGATTTCACCATAAGGTATATATTTCTCCCTACAAGAATGACATGGATTTCGCCATAACATATATATTTCTCCAAGCGAGTATGGCATGGATTTCGCCATAAGGTATATATTTCTCCCTACAAGTATGGCATGGATTTCGCCATAACATATATTTCTCCAAGCGAGTATGGCCACAACATATCTTTTTCCTACGATGGCATGGATATTCGCTATAGCATATTTATTTCTAATAAGAGTATGGCATAGATTTTTGCCAGAAACTCTTTCATCATGTTGTGTCCCTATTAACACTGCAATATGAGCTTCTATTGCAGGAATCATATTCTAATGATGGTGCATATCAGCTTGTCGATCAACAAGCGTTTCGTCCCATGCTCCCTATTATTGGGCGATACCTAAAGAAATATTTTACTTGACCAAGTGTTGATGCAATTCTTCCTCTATCTTTTCTTTCTTCAAAGCATTTTCTTTTTTTAAAAAAAACATGCTTTGAAAAATATGGACATATCATTGTCCCACATTAAAAGGCTTTATCCTATACATATCACCAAGTTGGCTGTCAGTTAGCACCATTAGAGGATATGACCCTGGGCAGGGAATGTACCGACCGGTTCCAACTTGTATCGAAATAATCTCAACACAAAGCACATCAAGTGACAAAAAGGGCTAGTGGAATTCTGATCCAAGTTGACTCTGAAAGTTGTGAGTTTATTGTGTCCTCCACTTTTATCCGGTCCAAAGGAGATGCCATGCCTCTAGGGAAAACTCTAGGGAAAACTATAGCGTGAAGAGCATGAAAGGGCTACCTAACCAGACAAAAGTTTGTCTTGGTGTGAAGCCATATGCCATCCTATGAGGTAGTAACAAGGGTCCAATAAAAAAAATAAGCCTGCGGGGATTTCAGTCACCAAAGGTGGATGCTACCCTCCAAATTCACAAGAATTTCTCAAGCAAATCAATGTGAAGAGTTAATCAAGATCAAAGGGGTCACCAAGGAAGTAGACCCTAATCATTGAATATATAAGAAGCAATCAAGTGCTATATGAAGGCGGAGGGTAGTTATTCACCATCCTCGGCAAAATGAAATGGCAAAAAATTGTATTGGCCATATTCCCCAAACCTTACCCAATGTCCTAGTCGTATCCCACATCTCCTACTAGATAGACGTAGAGGGCATGAGGCACACAACTGAAGGAAGGCTTGGTGATGGTCCTGCTAGTCCCGAGAGGTCCTGATGAAGTGTTAATCATTTTCGCACTAATATCATGAGAAAACAGAGGCACAAGTAAAAATCGTGTCAAAATTTGAAAAGAAGAGGCTAAACATAGCCTCTAGTGATGCTTGCTGATGGTTACAAATTATCTTGGTGACTAAAAGAAAAGGCAACATTTTTTTGAATTAAAAAAATTTACTCTTCTACATACTTCTTAGTCTAAACGGACTTCTTAGTTTTATAGGCAGCAACTGTTGTTGTTCTCTAAATAAAAAAATTCATGATACCTTTCTCACTCTTTCTCGCTTGTGAGAGGGCACCAAACAACATGAGCCAATGTGAAGAAATTCTTTGCTGTTGTGCCACATAAAGTACTCCGCCTCATTGTAGGAGTCCTATTTAAGCTGGTTCTTGTAGTGTGTTCATGGTAATTCGAGCACATGCATATTCTTATCTTGAAGTAGTGAAGCGGGGCAGTGCGGCGACTGTGGATCTGTGGAGTACGTGAAGAATGATGGCTGGCACCATCGCCATTATATGGTTGCATCAATCTTCACAAGGAGTTCTCATTGGCTGGCACTAATGTATTTAGTCACAATGAAACTAAATTTTATCTTAGCATGCCGAGGTTGATGGTTGTCACCGTCGTACGGTCATGTCCATCATTAACCAGGAGTTTTCATTGGCTGCCACTATGTACTTAGTCGCAGTGAAAATAAATATGGTTTCTCTATTGACCTATTTATCAGATATGGCATGTTTATTCGCTATTTCTTTTATGGTCTCCAAACTTTGCTTTGAGCGCTACGTCATTTTTTTTGGCTGCTCATGCAAGTACTGGTCGAAACACATTGTTCTCATTACCCTTTACAAATTGATAATGGTAGTTGTAGCATGGTCTTACACAACAACATCATGTGTTCTACCTAGTGATGCAAATACTAGCTTGAATTATCACCTTCTGCAGATTAATGTGATAAGGTGTGGCATGGTCTTTTTCTATCACCTTCTTCATTGACTAATTACTATATGCACTTCTGAGAGTCCCAAGGTGTTGTTTGTGGGATTCCAAACGAAAAAAGAGAGAAGTTATAGCTTGCTAAAAGCCTTTGCTTGTTAATTGGCTAGCAGCTTTGGATGCTAGTACGTTGGGCAGTTCAAATAAACATATGATGTCTTTTTCAGAAATAGGTACTTTGGTCCCAACCTTCTTGGCAGGTCTTTGTGAGAGCAAGAATTGATCCCTGGCCACCTGGCTCCCAACTAATCACCTTGGAGCCTTACCACCTGTTCTACGAGCAGTTCACTAAACACTGATGTATTGGTATAAACCTACTATATCTTGTAACATCTCTGCACAAAATGATGCTTGAGATGTGTCCATGGTATTTCGGACACATCTCTGTGCAAACTGATGATTGATGTGTTCATGATACATCGGATACATCTCTGCACAAATAGTTGATTGTGGTATGTCCATGGAATTATGGACGTCCACATACTAGTATTTGGAAGCAGTGAAGCAGGCCAGTGCGGTGACTGTGTATCTGTGGAACATGTCAAGATCGATGGCTGGCACCATCCCTGTCATATATGGTGGCATACATCTTGATGAAAGTTTTCATTGGCTGGCACTAATTTATTTAGTCGCAATGAAACTAGCTAGAGATAATCTTTGCACATCAAGTTGATGGCTGGCACCGTTGTATGGTCGCATTTACCTGATGAAAAGTTTTCATTGCCTGACACTAATGCACTAAGTCACAATGAAATAAAATATTGTCTTCAATATGGACCTGTTTAAGTGGCATGGATATTCGCTATTTCCTGTTATATGGTCCCTAAACTTAGCAATTGGTTATGGGAGATGTTGCATGGTCTTACGCAATGGGACCCATATTGTTTTAGTTGGTCATGCAAGTACTGGCTTAAACTTACCATTATCCCCTACAAATTAATTACTGAAATTGTAGCATGGTATTATGCTACAAGTCATGCGTTTTAGCTGGTTGTGCAAGTACCAGCTAGAATTTTTTTGTCAGAGCTATGGCATGGTCTTTCGCTACATCATCACGTGTTAAAGTTGTTGCATGGTCTTTTCGCTAGGACATCCTATGTTTTAGCTGGTCATGCATATCAGCTAAAATTTCTCAATTTCTATTGATTATTGGAGCTGTGGCATGATCTTTTACTACATAGCATCCTATGTTAGGGTCATGACATGGTCTTTTCCCCTCAATATTCATTCTGTGTTTTAGCTGGTCATACAAGCAGCATCAGCTAAAACTTATCTATTATTTTATCCTTCACATATTAATTATAGGAGTCCTGGCACGGTTTTTCGCCATAGTATTCCATGTTTTGATTAGCCACGCCAGTGCTGCTATAAACATTTCTGAGAGCCACAAGGTTTTGCTTGTGGAATTCCAGGAACAAGAAAAGATTGACAGCTCACTGGATGCCTTCGTTTGCTTCTGTCAATTAAATGGTTTGGCAGATGACCAGATGCTAACCAAGATCGAGGAAATAGTGACAAGCCTTCAGATACGTGATGATTGTTTGGCATAGTTGCATACAAACTTTAATCCAGATGAGCAAGTACGTGTCAAGCTCATATTACTAATCAAGCTACATCCATCTATATTTTCTCCGAGTCGAATCTCTGCTGCTTCGCACAGAAAGATGGATTTTTAGCACTAAATTTACATGAGTAATGAATGGACATTAAGGTTGAAAGTCGTTTGGAGTTGTCAAGAATGAAGCTCATATGTTAACCATATACTCATATATGAGGTACGTACATACCTTGGTTACTGGATACATAAAAAAAAATCTATAAGAGCTAGTAGAGTCCAGGACAGATAACCAAGACAAAGACATGCATATATAAGTGTGAGATTATGTTAAACTCCGGCAGCCGGGATATGTTGTACATATTTTACCATCTGTGATGACAATTGGCTCACGTAACCATGACGTGGTTCCTGGTCAAAACTGGCTAATTGGTTGTATACGAACCGATTTCCTTGGAGATAAAGATCGGCACCTACGGGATATTACCTGGCGAAAACCACATGAAGGGCGTCGGATCCTAACTGACGGCCACAGACTTCTTCATCCGATCAATACTCTTCTGCCTATATAAACAAACCGAGCCCCGCAGGCTCAGGGGGAGAATAGAAGGCAGAAGCACCACCAGGCTGACACGCACACGCTCGTGTGCCCCCGGAAGGAGGCGAGGGCGTCGCCACACAAAGATGTCGTATGTGATGCATGCAAAGAGATGAAGGCACACCACCAGGAGGGTGGAGGCGCATGCGTGTCGCCATGGAGAGCACGTCGCATGGCCGATCCTACCTCGCATGACGACATGCCGCCGTGCTGGTTAGGAGCATATATCGGTGTTCGCTGTATCTGGGCACATATGCTCGAAGCACGCCCCTGCCACGACGACGACGGCCGTAAGTGGCCACACTGAAGAAAAGGAAACTCCGGATATGCATCGTCATGCCATGACTATGAGCTTCGTCAAGCAATATATTCAATCAAAGTCTCCAATGAATGAACAGAGTAAGACGGGTAACCTCCCATCGTGGAGAGCCGGCAGTCTGCCTGCGCATTTACAACCAAATAGATAAGACGGGTAGCCTTCTGTCATGAAGAGCCGATAGTCTGCCTGTTACAAGATGAGTATGATCCCGTAATTAAGTGGTTTGGCCCGCTCCTCAAAGAAATTCTGCCCGATTATTGAACGTCTACTATCCGTGAGGGGTAGACGAGCCCGTCGGAACATTCACAACATCAAGACGCAGGCGCAACTTACGGCTGCATCTATTGCATGAGAGCACCCTCCAAGAATTTCCGTCCGATTGTTGAACATCTACTATCTGTGAGGGGTAGACGAGCCCGTTGGTGCATTCACAAGATCAAGATACAATCAAAGATCAAAGATCCAAGAAGAAATGACGTCTATTGTTCTCAGTGAAATAGACGGAAGATCCAAGAATAATTCAAGATCAAATCAAGATGATTAATTATCTTTGATTAAAAGAATAATAACGCCGAAAGGCTGGATAAAATTATTCTTGCTACTCACGTATGGGGAGGGCAAGATTTGAATATTCACTTTGCATGTTTGAAAGATCGAAGATGTGTATATTATCTAAATCTTTTGATCAAGACTAATGATGCCGGAAGGCTCAACTTATATTCTTACCTCACATGAGTGGGAGCAAGATCTTCGGCTAGCAAGCATCCTCAAAACCAGGCGAAATGCTATTACTCATGTCGGATGGTTGTATATTAATCTTATTGCTTGTTCTGGGAATAAGACGTTTGTATTACATAAACATGCTTTTTTCTGCACGCAATCATTTTAACCACAAACTGTATATGTGGTTGATAATTATCTAATGGGTGGATTGCTAACAATCAAGCAAAGTGCATCCGCCCATTTAATCTCATACGGATAACATACTTATTGTCGTATGTGCGAGTGTTTCCACGCATCGCCCCAGTAGCAACGTATCGCTATTCTCGTAGCACTCATCATTATTCCATCTAGTACCGACGAAGCTAGACGGAACATTGGCGAAGTAATGACAAAATCAAGTCAATACTCTACCGACACGTCCTTTTAAACGGAGTCAAACACATTATTACCGGGTACCGACGAGACAATGGCGACTCTACTGTTCGAGTTGATGAAGACCGACGTACATGGATGGACAGTGACAAGGCGAAAGTTATCCTCTTTATCGACATCTACCGTTGACGTTTGATGTGACGATGGCGCTGTGGGTTTTGGCAATGCAAAAGCCACCCCATTATCACGTCGTTCCATCCACATAATGCATATGGATGAGCGACAATTTATGAAGACACGACCACTATGCGCATCTTAATCAGAGGTGTTCTACATACTCACTCTGTAGATGTAATTAATCGGTCGAGCCCTATAAGACCCTGAGAATCGGCGGACTACACAATCACCTAAGTTAGATCTCTTCTTAAACAATGATATAGAAGACGAAAGAAGACAAAACTCTACAAATCATGTATTTTATAATATGATGATTAATGAGATATGTGGTTCCTCGCCGCTGCACGTATGCGCTTGTTCTATTTTCATTTTGTCTTTATTTTGTTTTCACCAACACCGGCTTTGGCCTGAGCTGTAGTTGCTATTGCGCTGGGAAGCAGACCAACTGGCTGACCGTCGGATGATGAGCTGCGCCCACGCGTCAAAAATGGGAAGCAGGTCACATAGGGACGATTTGCGGACCTGCTGCACGGAATTTTTTTTCAGATAGATGACCTTTCCCCTAGATAAGAGCACCCCTCACCTTCGGCCGAACTGAACGGCTTCAGTTCGGTTTGTTTTTTTTTTTGGTTCGTTACCAGCGGAACCCACGCGAGTAAAAAAAATCTCGGCACCCCTCTCTTTCCGATTCTTTCGCGCAATTCACAGGAAGTCAATCCCGAGGAAGCCAGACCGCGAGAAGAGCTCTCGCCCGGGGAAACCCACCGGCGCGTTTGGAAGCCCAGCTCACGGGGAAAATACGACCCGGCTTTGGCCGAAATCCACGGGGAGCTTGTCCCCCCGTCTCCTAAAGTCGCATCCTCGCACAGCCGCCACCTCCCACGCGAGTCGCCGCCGCCGCAGCGCCGCCATCACCCCATCTACGACTCGGTCGCCATCAACCCATCCAGGACTTGACCGCCTCCACCGTCGCACAGCGCGAAGCTTTTCGTCTTCCTTGCCCCCTCAACTCACGGCGCAAAGCAGTGCCACGCCTCCTCACGTTTGCTCGTCTGTGGCACAAAGCCGGTGCCTCCCCGCCTCGATATGCTCGCGTCTGGTGAGCTCCCTTCCATCCGTGCTTCCCTCTCTCACGTGCAGGAACCAGAGTTTGCCCCCTTTCCCCGTAGATCTGAGACAAGGAAGCCTTGTTTATTGCATCACGATCTGCCCAGATGCTTGTTTATTGCCTCCAGATCTTGCCCAGATGCTCCATATCCTGAGTGTATTTGTAGTTCAGAACTTCAGATAGCTTTAACAAGTTGATATGTCATGCACTGATAGTAATGGATTAGTTTGCAGTATATATCTCTGTAGCCCTTGCAGTAATCGATTAGTAATGGATTAGTTTGCAGTATATATTGTAGCCCTTGCTAACATCAATCAAGTATTGATCTAATGTATTAATAGCTCTAATAAAAAGATTGTGTTTGTTTCTGTGTCCAGTTCCAATTTGGTCTGTGTAAGCAATGAAGTATACTGGCTATTTGCCTTTTCGCCCATTTTTGCGACAAAGAAACCAATCTTAGTTGCACTGAAACCATTTTTTTTATTCAAAGATCATTAGCATCTCTTATTTTATATGTCTGATCTTGATGTATGTACTAATATGTCTGAGTGCTCTGTCATTCATGGTAGTTTAGAATCATGCTACAAATATGCATATTACATAATATTATGTATTTTCCATGATTAAGTGATGTCTTGATAGTGCTATGCCCACTTTTGACAGCACTATATCCCATGTCTTGCTACTATCATGTTATTTGGTCCACTTCTGCTTTGTTCTTCCTAGTATCAGATTTTTGTTCTTGGTAAATAGAATGTCACAAAGTATTTTGGTCATGATCAACATTTGATTTTGTTGTAGGAACAAGTGTTGGATGTGTACCTCACCAAGCAGTTGCAAGTTACTTGCAAGGTTGTATATTGCAGTTGCTGCCCCTGTTCAGTGCTCACCTATTTTAAAGTAGGTGCAAGTGTTGTCGGTAAAAGGAGGCAGTTTAGCTGATAGGTTTTTGCTTTTTCAGCACTCTTGAGGGGTAGTATGACGGTATGCAAAATAAGAGTCTTGTTCACTTGCCCGTTGAAATATGTATGTATTTATAAATCTCATGTTGATTTTTGTATTACATTTTAATGGTTTGTTATAGTCCTGCTAAAATTATGCGTGTTCCATAACTTTTGTAAATTATGTTGGTTATATTTTTGAAATCAGGAGCCAACTTTGATATTTTTCTGAATGTTTGGAGCAGTTTTTCAATTTTCTAATTTTACATCATTTTCCTCTCTTTTTTTCAAAATTTCCCCTCATCCCAAATGCTGCAGGGGAACCGAACCCCCGTGGGGAGCGCCCACCCCTCGGATCTGTGCAGGGAATTACCCCACGGGGAGCGCGCACCCTGGGCTGCCAGCTGTGTCGTGCCAAGGTAGGCCTAAATCGATGAAAAAATCTGGCAACCAATCCACTAGACATGTAAGGAATTAGCGAAAATCGAGTTATGCCCATGGATTGGAAGCAGATCCGAGGTTCGGCACCCTCCTCGTGGTGGCGGCGGCGGTGAGGACGACACCGCAACTCCTTCCTCGCAACTGCAGTGATGTGGAGCAGCGTGGCTTCGTCATGGCTGCAGAGACCTGATGCAGGAGGCTCCTATATAGCAGCGGCAATGGCCCCATGGAGCTTCCTCCTTCCTCACGTGGAGCTACCAGGTGAGATTCACATGCTTTTGTTCAACCATTAGTTTAAGATTGGCATCAATTGATTATACCGTGGGATACTGTCGAATCTTTACAAATCATTGCAAAACTAAAACATATACTCATAGACCAATAATTATTCACTAAAATTATTAGTACAAAATACAATGCATAAATCAGGGGGAAAACATAGGTCATACTTAAATATTCTAAACATTGCTAAGCCTCTTCAGGTTGGATGGGTCCAAACTTTACCCATATATGCTCAACCAAGTCCTCCTTAAGTCGATGATGCATTTTTCAATCCTGGATAATCACACCTGTCTCCAATACCCTTTCAAGTCCATGAATTGGTCCACGTCCATATGCATTTAGTGGTGGAGGTGAAGCTCCCTGCTCATAGTCAAAATTATTTGTATGGTCATAACCAAAATCATGGCGGCCCTCATAAGAATCCCTCTGGTCCTCGACGATCATGTTATGCATTATAATGCAAGCGTACATGATCTCACCAAGAGCTTGCCTACTCCACATTCATGCTGGTGTGCGTAACATGGCAAAGCGTGATTGTAAAACACCAAATGCACATTCAATATCTTTTCTTACTGATTCCTATTTTTGAGCAAATCAGGGGTGCTTAGCATTATGAGGCATTTTGAATGTCTTCACAAATTCTGCCCACTCAGGATATATACCATCAGCTAGATAATAACCCATCTTAAATTGTCCAACATTTTCATCTGTCAGTCCACTCTTTCCCTTCCCCTTCCCCTTCTCTTTTCTTAGAGCTTTTACTTGTTTCTATCCTATTGGCCGAGGAGGTTCAATACTGACTTCATCATTCTCTCGATTTGAAGAAGTGTAAGCCCCTGATATAGAAACCTTGTTTCTCTTATTCATCTTAGCAGCAAAAACATCACGATTAAGCCATTTAGGTTCATCCTTCACTGCATTCCGCCAATACTCAAATGCAAATGTCTTGTCTGTTTGTTTCACCGCTTTATATTCTGCATGCACTTTCTCCATGTGTTGTTGTTCTGATTGCCCACTCACATATGTATTACTCATTACTGTCCAATATCCATGGAACTTTGAAACAAGTGCACTGACTGTGTTCCAATGGTTCTTGCACTGTATGGCTGTCCTTCTCTGAGCTTTAGGAACTTCACTGTTGAATTGAGCAACAACATCCCCCCAATAATGAGCACTTTTCTTTGAATTGCCATCGAGTGTGGTCAACCGAATTGTCCAGCCAAGCACGAATCAACCTTTCATTGTCAGTTTGAGACCAAAACTTGCGAGCACCATTCCCTCCTGCATCTAAATCTACATCACTCCATTCTTCAATAACAGGTTCTTTGCTTGTATTCTATGCAGGAATTGTTGGAGACGAGGCAGGAGAATATTCATCACCTCTTGAACCACTACCACCAGCACCTCCAAACAAAACTACTGAACCAACCGGAGATGATGGACCAAAAGCACTTCCAGATTGAAAAGCACCAAAACTGCTGGGGAAGGGAACGCCATGATAGCTTGAAGTCTGGAACTGCTGGTAACCTGCTTGAACTCCAAATGGGTTGAAGTTTGGTGGGTAGTGAGGATGTAAATTTGGGTCAAATTGGTAGGGTGGATAGGGCATGGCAACACTGGCCGGAAAACCATGATTTTGTTGGCTATTTTCTGGGTTTTGAGAATCTGAACTTGAGATTGCAGAGTTGAGTAAATTTGTGAAATTGGGTGTAGATGAGTTCTTCATGTTTCTGGCTTTGAGAGCTGGATCGAAATGTTTGAACATGTAGAGATGTAAAATATATAGAGGAAGGAATCAGTTGCAACGGCTACACCAGGTTTCCAACGGCCATGTATCAAATATATTATTTTATTATCTATGGTGCGGGTGGAACCAAACTGAGTTTTTGGTTCGCTTTCACCATCTGACGCATATGGTTCGGTGACCACAATGGGGATGGTTCAGTAATTCTTGGGACGGTTCGCTTTTCACCAACATTGCTGGTGCTCTAATGCAGGCCAGCTCCAGCAGATTATCTACGGAACTCCGTACGTAGAGCTGACTATGGGAGATGAGCCAGTCTGAGATTCGTGTAAAGGCAGATGATGAGATAAATGTGTGCGATTCGTATGGGTAGAAACAGGGAGAAACTAGCCACAGGCTCGTGTCAAAATTTCAACTATTGGAACAGGGTGGGAACTGGAGGAAAAAAAAAGTTTTTGAACTTTTATTTAACGCTATAAGTCTCTTTTATGAATCTCGAGCTGTCATGTTAGTTAGAAGTGGTGATAACTTTTATATATATAAAAAAAATCATCATTTTGAATGTAATCAGTATTCAACAGAATCGTTAATCCAAAATGTTGAACTAATTTTTTAAACCATATTATTTTCAAGTCGTGGAACATTTCGGCTATGTTGCTCTAATATTATACCGTGTGCATAGTGAGTTCAAAATCAGGGGCAGAGCTTAGTTGGGGTCAATATGGGCCCGGCCCTTCTTGGGTTGACGAAATCCTTCTTTAGTAAACAGTAACACCGTGTAAATTCAGCATATTTCTTTCAATCCGGCTGCTGCCGTGCCCCAGACTTGACAGTTGCCCCTTGCTGGATTTGTTCTCAAGCTCCGTCATTGTTCTTGTTTAATTATAAAAATAACTACAAAGAGAGAAGCTGGTCAATTGTCAAAAAAAGAGAGAGAAGCTGGTCTAATAAAATATCTACCTTTCGTGTAACTACAAATTCTTTTTTGGATAAATAATCATTAAACATACCCCCCTCTTCCCTATACACTATAGTTGTGACGGTGTCAGTACACTACCAGAGCTGCAAGCTACAGGCCAGAAGCCAATGGACCCGGCCCAACCTAGAAGGGGATCTCGACCCAGGATTCGCAACGTCCGTGTATCTGGCCCAGAGTGGGAGTAGTGTGGAGGTGTGTGTGCGTCGGTGTATAATATGCAGGAGATGAGAGAGAGAGGGGTACAAAAAGATTTATGACCTAAGTGTATTCCTTCCTCTAGAGACGATAATTATCTCTCTTCCCAATCCAGATCTATTCCTATCCCCTTTCTTCCTCTCTGATCTCTATCACTCCTTCGAGGGTGTTAACAATTGGTATCAGATACATCGATCCTTGGCCGCGCTAGAGTAGCACGACCACTACACCTGGCGCCAGAAGTTTTTCAGAGCCATGGAGCCCAATACCAAGCTGCTAATCGAGGAGATGATGAATCAAGTCCGCGAGGAGATCTCACAAGGGGTGGCGGCGGGATTCGCCTCTCACACCGAGGCGATGGACAAGTGCTTCATCGAGATCGCCGCGTTAGAGCTGCGCCGCGATGAGCGCGTCGACGCGATCGAGTCCGCCGCCGAGTCCTTCGACAAATCCTTCAGCCACTGGAAGCCTGAGATGGAGTCGTCAATTTCTGCGGTCAAGCTTGAGTTGATGAAGCTGAACACCTTCTTCGACCGCGAAGCCAAAGATCCAAAGGCAAGCCACACTAGCGTCCTTGGCAACGAGTCGGCATCCGCGCACCCACCTGCCAGAGCAAGCGCCGACGGCCCCAACTTCGGGCACCGCGTTGAAACAAACCACCGGGATCATGGATTTGGGATGGTCTATACCCAAACCCATATCCCGGTCATGGGTGTGTCTGATCCTGGATCTCGTTCTTTTTCCCGCATGTTTGGTCCTACTTCTGAACGTGAAATTAACCGATCTGGGAGTTCATGGCAAACCGGGTACATGGGAAAGTTACCTAAGATGAATTTTCCTAAGTTTGAGGGAGAGAACCCTAGGTTGTGGAAGTCCAGATGCGAGAGCTATTTTGACATGTATTCGGTGGATCCTACTGTTTGGGTTAAGGTGGCTAGTATGCATTTTGAAGGGGTCGCTGCTCGTTGGTTGCAATCGGCTGAACGTCGTATGCGTAGCACTAGTTGGTTTGAGTTTTGCAACTTGATTCACGACCGCTTTGGTCATGATCAGCATGAGATGCTAATTCATCAACTATTTCGTATTAAACAAACTGGTTCTGTTAAGGAGTATGTTGAGCAGTTTGCTGAGCTAGTGGACCAGCTGGAAGCATATGAGAACCAAACTGATCCCTTGTATTTCATGATGCAATTTATTGATGGCTTAAAAGATGACATTAAATCTTCTGTTCTTTTTCAAAGGCCTTCAAATTTGGATACTACCTCTACCTTGGCTTTGTTGCAGGAAGAAGCTGATGCAGCAAGACCCAAGGAATTCAGAAGATCATACTCTAGTGGCTCGATTCTACAGCCAAACAGAAGCTCTCTTCCCCTGCCGCTACCACCTCGTCGGGACAAAACATTGGGATCTCCTGGTATTGGAGATCGTCGTGGGCTCGAAGCAGCCCGTGCATCATCGGGCGATGACAAGATTGCTGCTCTTCGTGCTGCTCGGCGTGCACATAATCTTTGCCAGTATTATGCTGAAAAGTGGGTCAGGGGGCACAAGTGCCCTCCAAATGTTATGTTGCATGCCTTGCAGGAATTATGGGCTTTACTTTCCAATGCTGATGATGACTCAAATGAAAGCAACGAAGAGGCAATTGATCAGCTACACCTGGCAATATCCAATGAAGCAATCTCTGGTGAGGAAAAGCCAACAACACTTAAGTTTTGGGGCACAGTTCAAGATATTCCAGTGCTGATTCTCATCGACTCCGGAAGCACTAGTTCTTTTGTTAGTACTTCGTTGGCTGCTCAGCTAGTGGGAATTACAGTGACAGCTCAAACTATTAAGGTTCAGGTGGCTAATGGGGGAATAATGTCTTGTGCTCATGAAGTGCTCAATTGCCAATGGAATATTCAGCAGTGTCATTTCCAGTCTAACCGAAGCTTTTGTCACTACCTTGTTATGATGTGGTTATTGGAATGGATTGGCTTCAGCAGTATAGTCCAATGCAGGTAGATTGGTACAAAAAGTGGCTTGCTATTCCTTACAAGAACTCTACTATGATGTTGCAAGGCATTCGGTCGACAATGGATGGCAATAATGGTGTTCATGTCTTGGTGACCACTGAGGAAATTCAGGATACCAAGCCCTTCTACCTGGAATCAGTTCCACCCCCAATTCAGGCACTTCTACATGAGTTTGCACAGGTGTTTGAAAAGTCCACACAATTGCCACCCAGCAGGTCTTGTGACCATGCAATTCCACTGATAGAAGGCGCCAGACCAGTACAAGTGAGGCCATATTGATTCCCTCCTGCACTTAAAGATGAGATGGAGAAACAAATTAATGAGATGCTGGATACTGGAATCATACAGCACAGTACCAGTCCCTTTTCCTCACCTGTCCTCTTGGTTCCCAAAAAGGATAAGTCCTGGAGATTCTGTGTTGACTACAGACATCTAAATGCTCTGACAGATAAAGGGAAGTTTCCTGTTCCAATAATGGAAGAGCTTTTGGATGAGCTGGCTGGGTCTAAGTGGTTTTCTTCACTGGATTTGAGAGCTGGATTTCATCAAGTACTCATGAAGGCTGGAGATGAGTTTAAAACAGCATTCCAAACCCATTTGGGCCACTATGAATTCAAGGTTATGGCATTTGGCCTAACCGGGGGACCAACAACCATCCAGAAAGCTATGAATACTACTTTGGCTCCTCTACTTCGCAAGGGTATCCTAGTATTGTTTGATGATATCATAATTTACAGCTCTTCCTTTGAACAACATATCCTACTCCTACGGCAAGTTCTGAGACTTCTTTTGCTCGATCAGTGGAAGGTCAAGTTATCCAAGTGCAAATTTGTTTAGAATAGTATCTCATACCTAGGACACATTGTGGGTGTTGACGGTGTGGCTACAGATCCAGCTAAAGTGTCAGCCATACAATCTTGGACGGTTCTAGCAAATACCAAGGAACTGCGTAGTTTCCTCGGTTTGGCAGGCTACTATAGGAGATTTGTGAAGCATTTTGGAATAATTTGTAAACCATTAACCAATCTTCTCAAGAAGCACTCCTTGTTTGTGTGGACATCTGAGCATGACACAACATTCCACAGTTTAAAGCAAGCCTTGACTACTACACTAGTTCTGGCGCTACCTGACTTTTCCAAACCATTCGCTATTGAAACAGATGCTTGTGCTGTAGGAGTGGGTGCAGTGTTGATGCAGTCTGGTCACCCCATTGCTTTTGTAAGCAAAGCCCTAGGACCCAAGTTGCAAAGACTTTCTACTTACGAGAAGGAGTACATGGCCACCTTGGTTGCTGTATAACAGTGGAGGTCATACCTACAGTTGGCAGAATTCATCATTCACACTGACCACAAAAGTTTGCTGCAGTTGAATGAACAAAGGCTCCACACCCCATGGCAGCAGAAGGTATTTACCCAGCTGCTTGGCCTACAGTACAAAATTTTATACAAGAAAGGTGAGGACAACAGGGTGGCTGATGCCCTTTCTAGGAGAGGTAACCCTCCTGAACAACTGTTGGGAGTGTCTGTTGTGGTACCTAGTTGGATCGACCAGATAGTGCAGGGTTATACAGCTGACTCCTTTGCACAAAACTTGATTGCCACTCTGTCTATTTCTCCTAATGTTGTGAAATACTTTACTATCAAGTCTGGAGTACTTAGATACAAAAACAAAATCTGGGTGGGCAGTAACCTAGCATTACAAAATCAAATCACTGCGGCAATGCATGATAGTCCCTTGGGAGGACACTCTGGTATACCAATGACACTTAGGCGTATCAAACAATTGTTTGCATGGAAGGGCATGAAGTCTACAGTGCATGAATTTGTCAAAGGCTGTACTGTATGCCAACAGGCTAAGCCTGACAGGTCCAAGTATCCCGAACTCCTGCAGCCTCTACCAGTGCCAAAAGAGTCTTGGGAAGTAATTTCAATGGATTTCATTGATGGTTTTCCCAAGTCTAGGTCCTATAATTGTATTCTGGTGGTAGTCGACAAGTTATCCAAGTATGCTCACTTCCTAGCCTTGTCTCATCCTTATACTGCTCACAGCGTGGCCAAGCTTTTCCTCAATCATGTTTATAAGTTACATGGCATGCCTTCAGTTATTATATCTGATAGAGACCCGGTATTTATGTGGCACCCATTCCCGAAGGATCGAGGTCTCGACGGTGCTGATAACGCAGACACTTGATAATACAACATCGGTTTGAATTTAAGTTGAATATTACATCATTAAAGTCATCAGAGTGCAGCTGAATATTACAAGTTCATAATGTTTTGAAAACAGTGGAAGCAAATCACGATAAGAAGCTATGAGCTCGATGATACAGCATAGTAATGGTTCATGCCCGAAGAACCATCACTCTAGCCACACACATCAATACTGCGGCGGTGAGTCGGACTCCCAGTGGGCGGTCCAACCCTCAAGTACTTGCATGTCCTAGGGCAGCATATCTACAGGCAGTTCTAGATCTTCATTACCTGAAAAAAAACGGTGGCACAAAGTCTGAGTACTAATTACTCAGCAAGTCTTACCCGTCGGACACCTAGACATACAATGACTCTAATAGGTGGCTTGTTTAAAAGGACTCGCACTAAGCAACCTATTAGTTCTATCAAGTTTTAGTCTCAACTTAATTGGGAAGAGCAGAAATGTAACTTTAGTTGCAACAATAAGATAGCAAGGCAATACATAAAGTAAAGGCAACATAAGAGCAATAATAGTAACATCAACAATAAGCATCATAATCAATTTCCAAGTACCATGTGCAACTATTTGACGACTCAGTGACCAAGTGGTACTCATTACTGCGAGGGACAACAATTGCAATTGATTTACACCAGCTGGGAAACCCGAAAACATGACACATACACACCAATTAAGGTCGTATATGGCAACCTTTCGCAAGGACAAAAAACAACTTGGTCCGGGTCCAGTCTCAGCGAGTGGGCATGCCGTTCTGCCAACAGTACTTCATGGTATGAACCGCCCACTCCAGCAGCAGAAGGGTCAACGACCACTATACTAGGTACCGTCCTCATTGCCATGCCAATGCTGTATCCGTTTACTAGTGCCCATAGACTAGCATGCATTGGGTACTATTCAATACTTGACCAAGGGGCCAACCACAGACAGGTCCTAGGTTCGACAAGGCAGGGCTACCGCAGTCAACACCCATGTGTTGCTGCAAACCTACATATGCATCATCCCTGCCCGATCATAACATCAAAATAAACCTTTTTTTATTAATTCCCATTCCAGTGGTCAAGTTTATTTCTTAGTAATGATATCTACCGAGTCTAGAAATTACTAAGCATAGCGACGCAGTACTGATACTACCAAAGTTCTAATGACAGTAGCATAGGTCATTTGGGTATCATGCAAAGTGGGTTCCAATCAACTCCTGTGACCTAATGCAACAATCATCACAAACACTAGTAATATTAAAAACTAGCAAACTTTATGAAAAAGGTGAATGTAAACCAGGGCTTGCCTGGATTGATGTTAGTGCTAGCAACTATAATTTCCTGTTCCTGAGGATCAAGGTCCTTCTGAATATCCTCCTCTTGCTTCTGGTTGTCGTTGCCTATATGATGGAATTTGGATTAACGACATTATCAGAATACCGTTGAATGCAGTGACATGATGCACATCATGATTTAATGTCAATTAAAATTATTATTATGTTCATGAAACCATGTGCTTCAGAGAAGTTGGTTTGTTAAGTATTATTTTAGGTACATATATCCTTTTTGCATTAAACAAAGTAAATGAGTGATATGAGCAATCAATTTAATTAATTAAATAAATTTAGGTTTCTGGACTTGTGTGAATTACTGTGTACAGAGGCTTATGTGAGTGATTTTTGTGCCAAGTGGAAAGGGCCAATTATTTACAGAATAATTACTAGAATTAATTTAAGCAAACACACTAAATAAATTCTAGAGCCTAAAATAACTCATATTTTACTAAATCAAAAATTGTGGTGGTAGATAATTAGGTGTTTACTAAGCATGCCAAAAATCAGGATTTAAATTTATTCCTAGAATTTCTGGTGAATTAATTTGTGTTTGTACAGTTTAATATATTGATAAAAATATATGTACAGAGGCAGTGATTTATCATTTTACTAAAATAGAGCTCTTCAAAATGAACCTAAAAAAATTTGTTTGAGCTTCAATGGATTTGAATTCGATTTACTATGATTTCCAGTTTCTTGCAATTTCTGGGGATTTCTGGGCATTTTCCTGGGTATTTTCGGTTTATAGAAATGCCACGCATGCGCCACCTCAGTGACACATCAGTGGACACGTAGGCGACACGCAGGCTGCCAGTGGGCGCCAGTCAGCGCGCCGGGACAGAGGGTAGGCTTCGCCGGAGGGCTCGCCGCCGGCGGCTGGGGACGGCGGAAGCTTGTCGCGATGGCGGGAAAATGGACTACTAGCCGAGGCGCTTCGGGCGGAGGGGTTCGCGGGGAAGGTAGCTCACCGGAGGGGTGCCAACGTCGAGAGGCGGCGGAGGTTGAAGGTTCGGCAAGGTCGCGAATCCACCAGAGAGCAGCAAAACGGGCACCGTCTTCACCCAAAGCTTCACGGTGACATGGGGATGAGCGGCACGAGGTTGGAGTTCGTTGAGGAGGGCTGGAGAGTAGTGCTCGTCGGTGAGGTGGCGTTGGATTGGGCGGAGCAGAGGTGGCGGCCGGGGAAAATCTCAATGCCGTCGACTCCGGTGATGTAAACCAAGGGAAAACGGGTAAGGGAAGAGCGTAGTTGGTTTGCGCGTGCGCACAAAGAGAATGGGGTGGGGAGACTCACCACGGATGAGGAATTTCATGGCAGCGTCAATGGCACTCGGCCGGAAGCTACTCTCGGTTCTTCCTTCGATTCAAGCAGTGAGCACGAGGAAGAGGCCAAGCCAGGGTGCGGGGAGGTGTAAGAGGGTGAGACGCGATCATTTATGCTCTTGGCCTGGGGAAGGGAAGTGTGGGAGCGGCTGCCACTCGAATTCCGGCCTGGTTCGGCAATGGCAGAAAGGGGAAGGGAGAGGAGAAATGGAAGAGAGAGCAGAGGGAGCAAAGGATGGGAGGTGGTTGGGGACTGGCGGTTGCGTCTTCTAGTTGTGCAGAGGGGAGAGGAGTAAGCGGGGTTCGCGAGCCAAAGAAGCGGCGAGAATTGAAGTCGTCGGCCGGTGGCGTGCAGAGGAGAGGGGAGAAGAGAAAGTCGTTGACGCACTATTGCGCGCGCACGGTTTCGAGGTGGAGAGGTGAAGGCAGGCCGTGGCGTGCACCGGCGGTGGAGTCGGCAGGGCTTTGCGCCAGTGGGAGGAGGAAGGAGAAGATTTTTCACTGCACCCCCTGATCTTTTTAGATCTTTGCAACTAGGTCCCTAGTCAATGGTATCTCCAAATAAAATAGCTAGGGGCCTCCAACTAAATTGGGATTTTGCACATAGGTCCTTGGAGATATTTGTGGTGCTCTGGTGGGACCCAATTAGCCAGAAAAGTTATATTTATTTTATAATTAAATCTCCAATGTGAAAGGTTTTTATGCTTTAATTAATTAATTGGGGCATTTCCAAATATGGTAAAATGCTCAATAAATTCATAAAATTCTATTTTAATATTACTAATCTGATTATGAATTTATTTGGCACAAGTTGTATACTAAAATTTTATTTGGCTCACAAATTGGTTTGCAAGGTTTTTAATTACCTGGAAATTAATTCAATAAGTGGGCTCTCATCATTTCATGCTAGGTAATTCATGATTTGTGCTCAGCATGTTTGTTAAACAGAAATGAGACACCTAGGGTGTCACAGCCCTCCCTCAAAGAAATCTCATCCCAAGATTAAGAACAAGGCAAACTAGAGGGTAGTACGATGGTCAAAACATACCTGTGTACGACGACCAAAATTCCGGGTAGTGAGTACTCAGAAACTCTTCTGATTCCCATATAGACTCGTCCTCTGAGTGGTTACTCCATTGAACTTTGTAGAATTTGAGGGTTCTATTATGGGTTGTGCGCTCTTTCTCATCGAGGATCTTTATGGGTTGTTCGGAGTATGTGAGATCGGGTTGAAGTTGGTCATATTCTTCCAAGATTTTGTCGATGGGTGGTTTGAGGCACCGCTTTAGCTGAGAGACGTGAAAGGTGTGATGAACCCCAGGTAGATTTGTGGGTAACTCCAGCTTATAGGCTACATTTCCACATCGTTCCAAAATTTGGAACGGTCCAATATAATGGGGAGCTAACTTTCCTTTGACTCCAAACCGTTGGATACCCTTCATAGGCGACACTCAAAGATAGACATAGTCACCCTTGTTGAAATATAATGGCCTACATCGTATGTTTGCATACTTCTCTTGATGACATTTAGCAGCTTTAAGATTTGCTTGAATGGTACGGACCTTTTCTTCAGCATCCTTGACAATGTCAGGACCAAAGGTTACTCTTTCTCCAGATTCAGACCAGTTTAGCGGTGTTCTACAACTACGACCATAAAGTGCTTCAAATGGTGACATTTTTAGACTCTCTTGGTAACTATTGTTGTATGAGAATTCCGTATAAGGCAAATACTCATCCCAATTACCACCATGTGTTAAAACACATGCCCTAAGCATATCTTCCAAAATTTGGTTGACACGTTTGGTTTGTCCATCAGTAGCGGCATGGTAAGTCGAACTCCGAATCAACTTGGTACCCAGAGATGCATGCAGTTGTTCCCAGAAACGAGCGACAAACTGCGAGCCACGATCTGTAACAATGGTCTTGGGTACTCCATGAAGACATAGAATTCTTGCTATGTATAGTTCTACATATTGCTTTATCTTGTAGGTGTTATTGATCGGTAGGAAGTGGGCAGATTTTGTGAGTCGATCCACAATGACCCAAATCGAATCATGCTTCCGAGAGGTGAGAGGGAGACCAACCATAAAATCCATGTTGATGTCTTCCCATTTCCAGGCGGGAATACTCAATGGTTGAAGTAATCCAGCCTGTTTCAAATGATCAGCCTTAACTCTCTAACAAGTATCGCATTCTGTGACATATCGAGCAACTTCTCGCTTCATCCTTGTCCACCAAAAATTCTTCTTCAAGTCTTGGTACATTTTATAACTACCGGGATGGATAGAATATTTGGAGTGATGTTCTTCATCCAAGATCTTCCATCGGAGATTGAAGTCTTTTGGTACTACTAAACGGTTATCGAACCATAGAGTACTGTCTGAGTCTTGGGTGAAATATTTTGCCTTACCATCTTTAATGTTTTGATGGATATGAGTCATACCAACATCCTTTTTCTGTGCAGCAATGATTTCTTCATGAATAGTAGAATGTACACTTAGGTTGCTAATCACTACAACAGGTGAAACGTGAAGGCCGGGTTCTGACGTAGTGATGTCGTCGTCGTCGTTGTGATATTCCAGCATTAAGTGGTTGCAGTGTACCTTCCTACTTAACGCATCGGCGACTACATTGGCCTTTCCTAGATGATAATGAATCTCCAGGTTATAATCCTTAATCAGTTCTAGCCACTGACGCTATCTCATGTTCAGATTAGTCTGGGTGAAGATATATTTCAAGCTCTTATGGTCTGTGTAGATGTGCACTAAGTTGCCAAGCAAATAATGCCTCCATATTTTTAGTGCAAGTACAACTGCAGCTAGCTCCAAATCATGAGTTGGATAGTGCTCTTCATGCTTCCATAGCTGTCGAGATGCATAGGCTATGACACGACCTTCTTGCATGAGCACACATCCAAGTCCTGTCCCAGACGCATCACAATATACGTCGAACGGCTTGGTGATGTCTGGTTGAGCCAATACTGGGGCAGTGGTCAATAATTTCTTCAATACTTGAAATGCTTCTTCACAACTGTTGTTCCAATCAAACCTTTTCTCCATTTTCAGCAGCTCCGTGATGGGTTTGGTCAGCCGAGAAAAGTTTGGAATGAACCTACGATAATATCCGGCTAGCCCGAGGAAACTGCATACTTGGTGAACTGTCTTCGGTGGCTTCCAATCTAGCACATCTTGAACTTTGCCAGGGTCCACCGAGATACCTTCTGCAGAAACTATGTGACCAAGAAATGCACACGGTCCAACCAAAATTCACACTTGCTGAATTTTGCATACAGCTTGTGATCTCGGATGCGTTGAAGAACAATGCGAAGATGTTTGGCATGCTCTTCCTTGGACTTTGAATAGATGAGGATGTCATCAATGAATAGTACCATAAATTTGTCCAACTCTGGCATGAATACCAAATTCATGAGGTACATGAATGGGCTGGAGCGTTTGTCAATCCGAAGGACATTACTAGGTACTCGAATAGCCCATACCTAGTAGAGAAGGCGGTCTTCGGAATATCTTCTGCTCTAATCCTTATCTGATGGTAACCCGAGCAAAGGTCGATCTTGGAAAATACCTTGGCACCAACCAATTGATCAAAAAGGATATCAATTCGGGGCAACGCACTTATTTTTGATCGTGACTTTATTCAATGGCCGATAGTCAACAACCAGACGTAGAGATTTGTCCTTCTTCTTCACGAAAATAGCAGGGCAGCCCCAAGGTGAAGTGCTTGGGTGAATGAATCCCTTTTCTAATAAATCATTCAATTTCTTTTTCAATTCGGCCAACTTATTCGGGGCCATCTTATAGGGTCGTCAAGATATCGGGGAAGTTCTTGGCTGTAGCTCTATCTTAAATTCCACTTCACGGTCAGGTGGTAGGCCAGAGATATCTTCGGGAAACACGTCCGGATACTCACAAACAACAGGAATGTTCTTGAATGATTGCCCTTCCAAGTGATGGACAACCAAGGCTTTTGATGAATTGATGTTTAATGAAATTGTGTCTTTTCCATGCAAAGGAGAGTTGATGGGAACGATACGGGGCTCAATGTCTAGCATGGCTCTATGGGTTTTCATCCAGAACATACCCAAAATCAAATCAATTCTTTGGTGACTAAGCATGATAAAATCGATGGGGTAGATTTTCTGATTTATTTCTAGTGGAGCTTTGCATACTATTTGACTGGCACGGATTTGTCCAGCGGGGGAATGAACTATGTAGCATTTTTCTATAGTCTGGGGTTGAAGATTAAATTTTTACACACATGCTTGACTAATGAAATTATGCGTAGCACCAGAATCAAAAAGTGCAAGGACAGGCTGGAGATAGAGCGAGAGCGTACCGGTCAGCACGGGTTCGCCCTGAGGAATATCTTCAGCATTGGTGTAGTTCACTTGGGCACCACGAGACGGTGCATTCACAGTCTTGTTCTGGTTCTGACGCGGGTTGGTATTGTTATTGTAGCGCCTTGGTGCAGTGCAGTTCTTAGCAAAATGGCCGATACGACCACAATTGTAGCATGGGTAGTTGCTTCCTCGATCAGCAGGCGGTGGGGCACGAGCATTTTGGTTCCCTTGCTACTGATATGGTGCACAGTACGAATTGTTCTGCTGCTAGTACAGTGCACGAGGTAGGAAGTTCTGTTGCTGTGGGGGCCTCGAGTAGTTCTGACCAAACTATCGCTGAAACTGTTGCTGCGGTGATGCCCGGAAACGCTATCCGGTGGGGGAAGTATAAATCAGGCGATGCTTTGCCTGTGGGGCAGCAGTGGCACTAGCAGGGGCCTTCCTCTTGCGATCTTCTTCGACTTGGCGCATGGCGCCTTCCTGGACAATAGCAGCATTGACCAAGTCATTGTATGTACGGGTTGTCTGCCAAGTCAAACGTTCCTTGAGCGTGGCATTCATCCCACACAGGAATGCGTATCTTTTCTTCTCTTCTATATTAACATACTCAGTGGCATACTGAGCAAGATGATTGAAAGCTTCAGAATATTAGAGGACATTCCTCCCTCCTTGTTTTAGATCCATGAATTCCTGGAACTTCCTCTGCATGAGTCCAGCGGGGATGAAATAAGCACGAAATGCAGTCTTGAAGTCATTTCATTCAACGCGGCGTCCAGCGGGCAGAGAAGCTTCATAGTTCGCCCACCAGGTGCTAGCAGAGCCCTGGAGTTGTTGGGCGGCAAATAGCACCTTCTGATGCTCAGTGCATTCTAGTAGACCGAATTTAGACTCGGTCTGGCGTAGCCAGTGGTCGGCGTCCAGCGGCTCTCTGGCATGCTCGAAGGTTGGTAGATGGGTACCCAGAAAATCTGAGTAGGTGCTCTATCGGGGCTGGTTATTGTTGTGGCGGTTGCTTCCTTGTCCAGCCAGATGGGTCGTGATGTCGACCAGTCGACAAAGTAGCTCAGAGTCATTTTGCTGCCGGTTGAGCGCAGTAGCTAAGACCTTAGCTAGCGAGGGCTCAGCATTAGCTCCTCAAAACCGTGGTCACCTATCTGGAACATAAACCCAATGGTGGGTACAGTGTTTCATGAGTAACAATGCATTTCATATAAAGTACTATGAAATATAGAAACAAGGTTTTCACATTTTCCAGCCTCAAGGGTCAATAATACGGTAATGGGTTTTAAAATAAATTCTTTCTTGACTGTACAACAGTCAGAAAAGTGGGTATTTCGAATAGAAAACAAGGTCTTAAAAATTGGGGTCTAGAACCAAGTTATACTACACTTTCACAGCTTTCCAGATTGGGTTCAAACTCTTGCAAATTCGAAGTACAACTTTAGTTATGAAATTTATAAGTTCAAGGTCTTGCTGAAAACAGTGAGTGGACAGATTGTACTTTTTCCTTGTTTCTGAGGTTGTTACTGTTATGATCGAATTTTAATTTAAATTCTAGGTGGCAGGAGATGCTGTGACCTTTCTGAAAAGTATTTGTATGCCTTATTTTGTTGAGTAAATTAATAGTTATGAAATTTTGAAGTTGGCAGCTAAAAACATGATAGACCTTGTTATTCAGAATTTTATACTTATCATGTTTAGAAAATTTTTATTCAGAGGTTGGTGAGCAAGGAGAGAACCATATTTTAGTTTAGTTATAATAGGATGCATGATGCAATACCTTCATTTTATTAACCTATCGTTCCTCACATCACAACGCCTATCATTGCCGACATTTAGCGGCATGGATACTTGGTGACGACCCGCACTCAACACGTAAGTCACTCTAAATGTTATACTAATGGAGTTAGTGTACCTGTAGAAGATCCATTGTAGAAATATTACATTAAATTCAAAAGAAACTACAAAAATAAGCACAGTACTACTAGTAACGATCCATGGGAAAGGATCGCCCCGCGATAAGTCACGAGCCAACAATGTCTCGTATCCGCCTGCGAGCACATGCACCGATATCACGTGTGTCAGTTAAACACGCACGTACCTTCATTTGAAGAAGCTGTAGATGCAAATAATGTAAACAAACATAACCCAGGTTAGCTTTGTCACCACCCTATTATCTATATGGGTAATACTAATGTATCCTCACCCATAAATGTCGTAGTTTTTGAAAATATGATTTATTTGTTGTATTATCATGGACCCTGGCTCTGATACCAGCTGTGGCGCCCCTTCCCAAAGGATCGAGGTCCCGACGGTGCTGATAACGCAGACACTTGATAATACAATATTGGTTCGAATATAAGTTGAATATTACATCATTAAAGTCATCAGAGTGCAGCGGAATATTACAAGTTCATAATATTTTGAAAACAGCAGAAGCAAATCACGATAAGAAGCTACGAGCTCGACGATACAACATAGTAATGGTTCATGCCCGAAGAACCATCACTCTAGCCACACACATCAATACTACGGCGGTGAGTCAGACTCCCAGTGGGCGGTCCAACCCTCAGGGACTTGCATGTCCCAGGGCAGCACATCTACAGGCAGTTCTAGATCTTCATTACGTGAAAAACAACGGCGGCACAAAGCTTGAGTACTAATTACTCATCAAGTCTTACCCGTCGGGCACCTAGACATGCAATGCCTCTAATAGGTGGCTTGTTTAAAAGGACTCACACTAAGCAACCTATTAGTTCTATCAAGTATTAGTCTCAACTTAATTGGGTAGAGCAGAAATGTAACTTTAGTTGCAACAATAAGATAGCAAGGCAATACATAAAGTAAAGGCAACATAAGAGCAATAATAGTAACATCAACAATAAGCATGATAATCAATTTCCAAGTACCATGTGCAACTACGTGATGACTCAGTGACCAAGTGGTACTCATTACTGTGAGGGACAACAATTACAATTGATTTACACCAGTTGGGAAACCTGAAAACATGACACATACACACCAATTAAGGTCATATATGGCAACCTTTCACAAGGACGAAAAACAACTTGGTCCGGGTCCAGTCTCAGCGAGTGGGCATGCCGTTCTGCCAACAGTACTTCACGGTATGAACCGCCCACTCCAGCAGCAGAAGGGTCAACGACACTATACTAGGTACCGTCCTCATTGGCACGCCAATGCTGTATCCGTTTACTAGTGCCCATAGACTAGCATGCATTGGGTACAGTTCAATACTTGACCAAGGGGCCGACCACGGACGGGTTCTAGGTTCGACAAGGTAGGGCTACCGCAGTCAACACCCATGTGTTGCTGCAAACCTACATATGCATCATCCCTAACCGGTCATAACATCAAAATAAACCTTTTTTTATTAATTCCCGTTCCAGTGGTCAAGTTTATTTCTTACTAATGATATCTACCGAGTCTAGCAATTACTAAACTAGTAATATTGAAAACTAGCAAACTTTATGAAAAAGGCGAATGTAAACCGGGGCTTGCGTGGATTGATGTTAGTGCTAGCAACTATAATTTCTTGTTTCAGAGGATCAAGGTCCTTCTGAATATCCTCCTCTTGCTCCTGGTTGTCGTTGCCTATATGATAGAATTTGGATTAACGGCATTATCGGAATACCGTTGAATGCAGTGACATGATGCATATTGTGTTTTAATGTCAATTAAAATTATTATTATGTTCTTGAAGCCATATGCTTCAGATAAATTGGTTTGTTAAGTATTATTTTAGGTATATATATCCTTTATATATTAAACAAAGTAAATGAGTGATATGAGCAATCAATTTCATTAATTAAATAAATTTAGGTTACTGGACTTGTGTAAATTACTGTGTACAAAGGCTTATGTGAGTGATTTTTGTGCCAAGTGGCAAGTGCCAATTATTTACAGAATAACTACTAGAATTAATTTAAGCAAACACACTAAATAAATTCCAGAGCCTAAAATAACTCATATTTTACTAAACCAAAAATTGTGGTGGTAGATAATTAGGTGTTTACTAAGCATGCCAAAAATCAGGATTTAATTTTATTCCTAGAATTTCTAGTGAATTAATTTGTGTTTGTACAGTTTAATATATTGATAAAAATATATGTACAGAGGCAGTGATTTATCATTTTACTAAAATAGAGCTCTTCAAAATGAACCTAACAGAATTTGTTTGAGTTTCAATGGATTTGAATTTGATTTACTATGATTTTCCAAAGTTTCTTGCAATTTCTGGGGATTTCTAGGCATTTTCCTGGGTATTTTTGGTTTATAGAAATGCGATGCAGGCGCCACCTCAGTGACACATCAGCGGACACGTAGGCGACACGCAGGCTGCCAGTGGGCGCCAGTCAGCGCGCTGGGACAGAGGGTAGGCTTCGCCGGAGGGCTCGCCGCCGGCGGCTGGGGACGGCAGAAGCTCGTCGCGATGGCGGGAAAATGGACTACTAGCCGAGGCGCTTCGGGCGGAGGGGTTCGCGGGGAAGGTAGCTCACCGGAGGGGTGCCAACGTCGAGAGGCAGCGTAGGTCGAAGGTTTGGCGAGGTCGCGAATCCACCAGAGAGCAGCAAAACAGGCACCGTCTTCACCCAAAGCTTCACGGTGACGTGGGGAAGAGCGGCACGAGGTTGGAGTTCATCGAGGAGGGCCGGAGAGTAGTGCTCGTCGGTGAGGCGGCGTTGGATTGGGCAGAGCAGAGGCGGCGGCCGGGGAAATTCACAATGCCGTCGACTCCGGTGATGGAAACCAAGGGAAAACGGGTCAGGGAAGAGCGTAGTTGGTTTGCGCGTGCGCGCGAAGAGAATGGGGCAGGGCGACTCATCATGAATGAGGAATTTCATGGCAGCGTCAATGGCACTCGCCTGGAAGCTACTCTCGGTTCTTCCTTCGATTCAAGCAGTGAGCATAAGGAAGAGGCCAAGCCAGGGTGCGGGGAGGTGTAAGAGGGTGAGACACGATCGTTTATGCTCTTGGCCTGGGGAAGGGAAGTGCGGGAGCGGCTGCCACTCGAATTCCGGTCTGGTTCGGCAATGGCAGAAAGGGGAAGGGAGAGGAGAAATGGAAGAGAGAGCAGAGGGAGCAAAGGATGGGAGGTGGTTTGGGACTGGCGGTTGCGTGTTCTAGTTGCACAGAGGGGAGAGGAGTAAGTGGGGTTCACGAGCGAAAGAAGCGGCGGGAGTTGAAGTCGTCGGCCGGTGGCGTGCAGAGGAGAGGGGAGAAGAGAAAGCCGTTGGGCGAGCTCGCGGCTGAGGAGACAGAGCGGAGGAGCAGAGGTGCAGGTGTTGACGCACTGTTGCGGGCGCATGGTTTTGAGGTGGAGAGGTGAAGGCAGGCCGTGGCGTGCGTTGACGGTGGAGTCGGCAGGGCTCTGCACCAGTGGGAGGAGGAAGGAGAAGATTTTTCACTGCACCCCCTGATCTTTTTAGATCTTTGCAACTAGGTCCCTAGTCAATGGTATCTCCAAATAAAATAGCTAGGTGCCTCCAATTAAATTGGGATTTTGCACATAGGTCTTTGGAGATATTTGTGGTGCTCTGGTGGGACCCAATTGGCTAGAAAAGTTATATTTATTTTATAATTAAATCTTCAATATGAAAGGTTTTTATGCTTTAATTAATTAATTGGGGTATTTCCAAATATGGTAAAATTCTCAATAAATTCGTAAAATTGTATTTTAATATTACTAATCTGATTATGAATTTATTTGGCACAAGTTGTATAATAAAATTTTAGTTGGCTCACAAATTGGTTTGCAGGGTTTTTAATTACCTAGAAATTAATTCAATAAGTGGGATCTCATTATTTCATGCTTGGTAATTCATGATTTGTGCTCAGCATGTTTGTAAAACAGAAATAAGACACCTGGGGTGTCACAATTTACGAGCAAGTTATGGTCAGAATTATTCAGGTTAGCTGGTATCACATTGAACATGAGTTCGGCGCACCATCCGGGGAGACTGATGACCAAACGGAATGGGTCAACCAATGTCTGGAAACATATTTACGCTGTTTTGTTCATGCTTGCCGAAAGAAATGGTTGGATTGGTTGTCTCTGGCAGAGTTTTGGTATAATACAAGTTACCACTCTTCCTTGGGTAAAGCCCCTTTTGAAGTGCTTTATGGACATCATCCTAGACACTTTGGCATTGATTCTTCACAGGTGTGTACACATTTGGACTTGAAGCAATGGCTAGCAGAACGCGAACTCATGATTAAACTGGTGCGTCAACACTTGCTCCGTGCCCAACATCGAATGAGGTCACAGGCTGACAAACACAGATCAGAGAGATCATTCCAAGTTGGTCAGTTGGTTTACCTAAAGCTCCAACCGTACATCCAGTTGTCTGTGGCAACACGAGCTAACCATAAGCTCTCCTTCAAGTTCTTCGGCCCTTATAAGGTTTTAGAGAGAGTGGGGTCTGTGGCCTACCGTCTGGAGCTTCCACCATCCAGCTCTATTCATCCAGTGTTCCATGTATCCCAGCTCAAACAGGCTGTGCTAGCCCGAATCAAGGTATGCGATACACTTCCGTCAGCTAACCCATCATTGCAGGTGCCGCTGAAGATGCTTGAACAGCACGTGGTGACTCGAGGAGGCAACCTTGTTCACCAAGCCAAGATTCTGTGGTCACATGTACCAGAAAAATTAGCTGAGTGGGAAGACGTTGTAGCTTTGAAGCAAAAGTACCCACTGGCTCCTGCTTGGGGTCAAGCAGGTTCTCAAGAAGGGGGGAATGTCAGTACACTACCAGAGCTGCAAGCTACAGGCCAGAAGCCAATGGACCCGGCCCAACCTAGAAGGGGATCTCGGCCCAGGACTCGCAACGTCCGTGTATCCGGCCCAGAGTGGGAGTAGTGTGGAGGTGTGTGTGCGTCGGTGTATAAGATGCAGGAGATGAGAGAGAGAGAGGGGTACGAAAAGATTTATGACCTAAGTGTATTCCTTCCTCTGGAGACGATAATTATCTCTCTCTTCCCAATCCAGATCTATTCCTATCCCCTTTCTTCCTCTCTGATCTCTATCACTCCTTCGAGGGTGTTAACAGACGGAAAGAGGGTACTTATTCTTGTCGTAATCTTCATATGGAAATATTGAAAAGAAAAGCTACCGACTTGGCTTCTTTTTTGCGTGTATATGAACTGTTGCTAGCTGTGGTGTATGTGTATCCTTTACTATTTGAAAAAAAATAGAATGAAATGAAACTGAATTGTTCCTCAAATGTGTCGAGGACTCGACAACACTTCATCTGTGGTTGCCGGCCGGTTGGCGCACGGCTTATTGCCGCACCCAACATGATTGTTAGGTAAATGACTTGGTTACTGTACCCTGCCATCTTTTGTTCGCTATTTTCCAGATACGGTTGTGAACATGTGCTCGTGGGATGTTTGCTTTTGGTTGGCTGCAAAATAGTTCAAAGGTAATTTTTGTTTGCTTGGCTTACCTCTGAGACAAGGACTTCAAGTTCAAGCCTAGGTTACCTTTGTGGCAGTACCACAACGCGATTAGAAACATTTGTCGTCGCCAACTGAATGTTAGCTAAACACCATTCTCACCCTACTTTATTGTTGGCCTTCGAACTTACTAAAGGAAAATCAACTTAATGTTGCAATTCGTCACTCTAAACTATTCCATAAGTACATAGGACAATCGTCACTTTGTAAATAAGAAATTGAACTATTACCAATTTGAAGTAGGAAATGTTACCATCCCAGCTTCAATGACAACCTTTGTTTGCCAGAGTATTTCTATACCAAAATCTTAGTCCATCTTGAAGCAGTCACCATTATGCAGTGGGATTCTCGCTTTTTGTAGATGCTGCCGCTGTACTCCAAGCGCTTCCCTGGAGACTACTTTGCCGTGCTCCAGGGCCTTGGCTCTCGTGGCAGCTTCGCCGCAAAGGATATTGGCTCACTGATGCCACCGGCCCTGTTGTACTCACTGTTGGTAAGGCACGATACAGCTCTTTCACCCGAACTGATTTGATCCCATGGGCTGTCACCGGTTGGTAGAAATGGTTTGATGGAATCATATGCAGCCCTTCAGACCACGGCAGCAGCTCGCCAACGGACGAAAACCCAACTTGACACCATCCTCCCCAATCATTTGTTGCACAGACTTACCTCAAAAAAAAAAAAAAATGTTGCACAGGCTGCCAATTATGCTGATCGTTGGATCACTACCCTGGCATCGACGCTGAACGAGAATGAGAAGCCGCTGCCTGACTCGGTGGCATCCAAGTACGTCGCCACACCTTGCAGCGAGTCACTACCATTGCCGTAGAACCCAACTAGTGCCGTGTTCATGTTGAGCCGCTACCCCGCAATCAACATCAACGAGGAACCCGACTAGCGCTTGGTCTCCTAGTCTCCTGCACGCGGCGGCGGCGGCACATGGAAGGCACTGTATTGACGAAGGCAATCTGGACCTGCTTTTCATTTTTTTTTTTGAAGCAAGGACCTGCTTTTCATGCAGCGGGACGTTGTACCTTATGAGATTGCGAGACGATGAACATTGAGCAATAGTGGATGTTGTCATCCTAAGGTTAACGTTGTTATATGAGATCCACAAAACAAAAACAAAAAGTAATGCGGTGATTCTAAAATTAGATTTTAAAAAGACCTTTAATAAAATCAAATAGTTATTTTTATAACAGGTCCTAGGCTCAAAGGCATTTCACCAAAGTGGTGTGAGTGGATGAGTCGAGTGATGAAGAAAGGAAGTGTTGTAGAAATCAAATGATGATGTAGGACATTACTTTCAAACTAGAAAAGGAGTTCGGCAAGGTAATCCTTTATCTTCAATTCTGTTTAATCCGATTGTGGATTTTTTCCCATTATTATTGGACAAGCAAAAGATAATGATCAATTTAGAGGAGTAGTTTCACACATTGTAGACGATGGATTGTCAATCCTTCAGTATGTTGACAATACAATCTCACTTCTGGAACATAATGTAGAGGAAGCCAAAATCTCATATTATAGCTACATGCTTTTGAGCAACTTTCTAGGCTTAAAATCAATTTTCACAAGTGCAAAGTTGTCTGCGGAGGCGCTCGACTACCAACAACAATACATGGATATCTTTGGATACAAGCTGGATGCTCTTCCATTTAGATACTTAAGGATTCTAATGCATTATCGATAGTTAGCTAATGTAGATTGGAAACATGTTGAAGAACATTTTCATAAATGATTAAGTGGTTGGAGGAATAAAATGCTATCAGTTGGTGGATGATGAGGACATCACCAGCTCGGATATGACCACATTAGCGACTTTTGATTCAAAGGTGAAATAATTCTTTATCTTGATTATATTTAATACATAGGATAAATTGATACTGCACCGTGATATGTGTTCAATTTATGTTTCAGAACTACTAACATGGATTTAGCAAAGTAACAAACACACATGTAAGGTATGGAGGACCAGAGAAGTGGGTTGGGACCCAAACTCACATATTCCCAAAGTTCCAACCAGACCATCACATCACTTTTGACCAAGAAAATAAAGAGTCCAAGTCCAATATGTTTTGATGTTGAATTCAGACTACAGGACAACACCAAATTGGAAAGGCTGCCATGACTTCATTCGAAGTACAATTTGGGCATATAAGTACTTGATGGAAAGGTTATGAAGTTTAATTTCCAATGGATCTGGCTTCAAGGACATATATATTTGGAGGCGCCCGCAATCATTGATTCAATACACATACATGTTTCTATCTGGTTTTGGTCAAATGGGTCGTGTATCAAGTTGAGCCCAATAGGGGTGCGTCCTAGGGTTGGAGAACTACCCCGCACTACTATGGTAATCCTCCCACGTCCTTATAGCCTCCAGCCACCACCAAGAACAATTGGGTTTTGTTTTAAGTTTAGCCATTGCTACTTCCTTGTAGATGTGTGTGTTGACAAGACCACCCGTTCTACTTGATTCAAAACTCCGCCTTGGCAATTGATTTGCTTGTTTATCTTGTTCTTCGATTGCTTGCAGGAATTACCCTAGCGGTTTTGTTGATTGTGCTTCACAAGATCATGAACAACTACTAAAAATTTGGTGTATCGGTTGCTAAGGCGCAGATTACTTGAAAGGTTGTAGTTGGGCCGTGAACATCTTTCCAGTTCAAATTGAAGTTATCCACTCTCATTGTAAAATCGGTACCCCTGTCCACATTAGGAGACAACTTACACTGATGAAACTTAGTTCTAAATAGCCGTCCCCTTTATATGTTCTCTTTCTTCGAGTTTTCAAAAGGAGTTTCAAAGAGATTAAACTACTATAGATCTAGATTCTATTGGTAGAACGAGGGTCATAAAAAAGATATTGCCTGACTAAATGGAGTATTCTATGCACTCCAAAAGATTAATACGGCTTAGGGATCATGAATTTGCAGACTCAAAACAAATGCTTATTAAGGAAATGACTTTTTAGGTTGTTTCGTAGTGAAGGTATTTGGAAAAATATTTTACGACGAAAGTATTTGCCTTCTAAGACTCCAATGCAAGTACAACATTTTCCGGTGACTCCTATTTTTGAACGAGAATATTAGGAGTTAAGGACGATTTGCTTCGGATGAGGAGCCCTTCATCTTGGTGATGAAGCTTGTTGGCGATTGCTATGCTCTAAAGATAAAATCACATAATTCCGCAAGTGCATAGAACACCATTGTAGTATTTCACCCGGTAGTATTTCCGGGTATCGTATTTATCCTTAGGAAAGCAAGGCATAGGGGTATCAAGAGTTAACAATCATATGTCTATAAGGAAGCCCACTTGGCCGGGCGACAACACTCGGCTAGCCGGCAAGAACTGGCTGGGCGGGAGCACATGGCCAGCCAGCAAGCCCACCTCGCCCTACTGTTGTGTGCTTACTTTGGTGATGATGGGAGTGCAACAGGGATGTAAGCTTCATAACCATTGATGATTGGATCCCCAAGGTATGAATGTTTTGGTGATAGATGAAAACTATGAAGTTGTGGGCTAATATCTACACGAGTGTTGTCTATGTAGGTGAAAGTCCCTTGATGTCGCCTAGAGGAGGGGTGAATAGGTGTTTCTAAAATTTTAATAAAAACTCACAACAGAATTAAAACTGTCAGAACTGGTTGCACACCAGTTTTGTCAGAGAGTTTGGGATAAAATAATTAATCAAGAGAAAGAACCAAGCACTCAAGATAGGCAAGCTATAAAACAAACACAGGAACCACCCCAATTAGATTCACAAAGAATCAACCTCAGAAAACAAACTTCCAAAATCGGACCCACCGGCTTGTCACACCAATTACACCAGTTTTCCTAGAATAGATAGAATTAAGACAAGTAACACATTACCAGAGGGGCTACACTAGTGGGAACTACACCAGAGAGTAACCAAGATACACACAAACTAGATTCACCAAGAATCTGCACAATTGAGCAGAGACCCAAACCGGTCCCACCGGTTTGGGAAACCGGACCCACCGGTTTCCTTGGGACAGAGAGTAAACCAGGAAATATAGCATCCCAATTAGTTCTAGCAAACCTAAAGGTCTTAACAGAGCATGCAAGATCTAGAGCAAGTAATCACTAAGAGTACTAGCACAACTACACATGCAACCTATGAACCACAAATAAAAAGAAGCAAGATAAGAAAGCAAACCAAATGAAGCACACAGAGAACTGTTTGCCGAAGTTCAGATTCACCCCATGAATCCTACGTCTCCGTTGAGGAAGCTTGAGCTGTTCACAAAGCACACTCCAAGCCGGGTCTCTTTCAACCGCTTTCCCCGATCCACTATCTTTGCTTCTTTCCTTGCGAAGGCGAAGCGGACCTTCACAAACTTTCCCAAGGCTCACCACAAGCTTGGGAGCTCTAGAGCAACACCTAGCCGACTAGGAGGATTCACCTCCAAGAGTAACAAATGCTTCATGGATTTGCAACACGATGCTCAAATGCTCAAGTGTAGGATTTTCTCTTCTGTGCTGAAGGACCGAGAGGGCGACCAGAGGGGGGGGGGGTGAATGGGAGCTAAATAAAATTCTCCAAGAGAACTTGGCCTATATCCCAAAAACAACCCAAGCCAACCTCCAAATCGATTACCAAGACTACACACATCAACTTGTGGTGTACTAGCCCTAGGAGTGATCAACCACACCAAAGAAACACAGCGGAAACAAAAAGGGAAGAAGAAATGCTCAACAGTTCAGAACTGAACACTCATCGGTAGTGCCGATCCCTGCCATCGACAGTGCCGGTCACGCCTATCGGCAATGCTGGTGCGTGTCATCGGCAGTGATGGTCCCACCTATCGGCAGTGCTGATGCGGGATGTAGTCTCACTGGAACCTACAGACTAGTCCAATCGGTAGTGCCGGTCCTGGTCATCGGCAGTGCCGGTCGACCCCCGATAGAACAGAAAATCTCTTGGGATCTTGTCAAAACTTCTCCAAAAACTAATCAAACGAACTCCAAACGATGAGATTTTTGGACCAGTGAATCCTCATCACATCAATAACCTAATCCCAGGAGATCAACTCAATTGGCTCAAGGAATCATCACGAATTTCAGATCTTGCACCAAGAACACCAAAAAGGGGAAACTTGAGAAATCCTTCATATCGAAGGTGCTAGAGCCAATAATTCCATCAAGGATCCATAGATGATTATCCTAGCTCATCCTAGCAACAAGTTTCTCAAGAAATCCGGGCCAAAAATCCGTCCAAAAGTGAGATAAAAAATCACCACAAAAAAGGTCCGAAAATAAGAAAAAGGGAATTTCGGGATTCAAGTGAAGAGGGAAATCTTGAGCACGAAAGTACTTCTCATATCATAGAAAGGTTCTTACAAGATCCATAGGTACAAGGCTAGGAAGCCACCCTCTTCCTCCCACTCTTTGGAAGAGCTAGAGATGTCTCTCTCACACACCCACTACTCTCCTCTCAAACATGAAGTCCTCTCCTACCAGTTTGAATAGAGTCCTAATGCAAGGCTAATTGGAAAAGAGGCACCTCTCCCACTAGCCACACCTCTCCTTATATAGGCCTAGGGTCTATTGTCCACATGACCACTCTACCCTTGACCTACATAACACACCCACCTACCACCGGGGGCATAACCGTCCATCTTTTTCCTTATCGCCCGAATGCCATCGGACGCTTCACGTCTTTGCTTCATCTCGAAGCAAGCTCCGTGATGGTGCCACGTGCACTACTAACCACCACCACCGGTTTTGAGGCCCAAACCGGGAAACCGCCTTGCACGCTTCTCAAAGCACGACTTCTCGATGTCGACGCGTGTCACCTTGTCTCGTGATCCTGACCACCGGCAAGTCTCTCCCAGTCCCTATCCTTCGGGCTCCCTTGTCACTTGCACCGGCATCCCGTTCACCTTGACTTGGTCAACACGCCGTCTTCATCACCACCACGGTTTTGAGGCTCAACCGCAAAACCGTCCGTGCTTCTTGCCTCTCCATGTGTACGGTGTGGATCACCCTTGACTTCACCCGGCATCCCGATCGTCTGGCCCCAAGTCCCCTACTTGTGCCCGATCCTCTCGCCGTTGACCGCCAAGTCGACTCCAGTGACCTACACATCATAAGACAAGAAAACACATTTTCCAACTCCTGCAACATCACCAATTCCTCCACCAACTCTGGTTAGTCATAACCATGATATGCAAATCCATGCAATCCCCGGATTCCCGCATTTCAACTCAAACACCAAATTCGCTCAAGTCAATTACTCATCACAAATATAGCAAACCATGTCACATATCCATATGGTTTCTCAATCTCCCACTTGATGAGTACATTGACAACACCAAATGCACAAAGATTAGAGATTGAAATGTGAAGCCGAATAAGCACATCCAAATGGCCAAACCCAAAGAAAAGGTGAAAACAAGCCATCTAGCAAGTAGGGATCACAAAACCAAGAGTTGACAAGGAAAGCGACTTGAGACGCAAAGAATGTGAAAAGCGCAAGAAATCGCTCAAGATCATGATTTGCTCCCCCTCAAGTTGTGGTAGGTCTCATGTAGTGCAAAACGGATTATATGAGTTTCTTAGCATTATTTGTGCATGACCCCAAAATTTTCTCCCCCTTTGGCAATGAACTCATCAAAGAGGCAAAAGAATAAGCGAACATGCAATGCATGAAAATGCAAACCTAAGGAGCTTCAACAATTATGCAAACAAGCATTTAACTTTGCTAACCATAACCATAGTGCCATGAAGTGTATAGGCAATAGCTCCCAATCATGCAAAGATAAAAAATAGATAGCAAGGCATAAACACCATGAGCTATACAGGCTAAGCAGAAAGATTGACTAGCTTAGATAGAATCAAATTTTGCTTATCATGAGAAAATCTGCCACCATATGTGTAAGTACTCTCATCCAAGGCAAAACAAGCACCAAGTGGATCATAAGAATCTAGCCAGTTTCAATCTCAACAAGGGCAACAAGCATTCGCAGAAAATAAGCTCTACAAACACTCACATATGAAACAGAGACTGAGGCTACGCCGGGGAAGCAGTTCCGGCGGCAGCGGCGAATCGAGCGGTGACTCCTTGGCTAGGGGGGCTCCGGCGCTCGTGATGACATGTCGGTGGGTGGTGCATCCACCGGCTCGGCAGCGGCAACATATGAGATCCGCGCCCGCCACTCCGTCTCTGGTGCGCCCCTACCGACGGGGCGTGCAACGAGGAGCCAAACGGCAGGAAGCCGTGGGGTTCCCAGATCACCACCATCACCGGCATTCGTGCCGTGCATGGTGGAGGAGGGCTTCACCCTCCTAAGCGCGGAGGGACAGTAGCACTACCTCGCGGTGAGGGGAAGGTTCGTCCCCAACTTCGATATGGACGAGACCTTCCTCGCCACGATCGATGTGTGGGAGAACATAAGGAGGATGCTAGACAACCTCGGCTGGGTGGACTTCAATCATCTCCCCATGGACTTCAACATTGACATCATCACCGAGGTTGCCTCTACAATGAGGATCGGCTCGGATGACTACGACAACAAGGCCATCAACTTCCATGTCCACAACATTAGCTACATGGTGACCATGGAGGCGACGGCTCAAGCCTTCGGCTTCGATACCAACACCGATGTGGCCGACATCTTGGGACATGGGGAGTTGGACTCGTTTTGGAGGCGGCTCTCGTTCGTCGAAGAGATGAAGCGTGGCAACATCCGTAACCCGACCATTCAAATCTTCCATCGGTGGTTGGTGGCGTGCATATGCGACAAGGTTGACTCCAGCAACGTCACCGATGCGGACTTGTGGTGGCTATTCAACGCCATCGTGAGCCTGTCTCACTGCAACCCTATGTCGGTGATGGTGCGGGGTTGGTTCGAGAAGAGGGGCAAGAAGAGCAAGAAGTTGGCCTTTGGGGGCTATCTTCAACGCCTGGCAGCCCACATCTGCGGCGATGACGAACCGAAAGGACGCGAAGACAAGTGGGAGCTCGCGACAAAGATCGGCGAGAATATGACTCGTGGCACCATTGTCACGGGAAGTGTTCGCGCCGGCTTCCATGTCGGCGGAACCAACATTAGGCTCCCGTGTGCGGAGCTAGGAGTTTTTCTCCCACGCAAACTAGAGGGAGGAAACTGGTTTGTGGAAGGTCTCCTGGAGGGGGACCGAGTTCTCAGGGACCGCCGTGGGCGGATTCGACAACCGGCGACATCTACAGCAGCCGGCAGTGAGTGGAACTCATGGGGGTCACGCCAAGAGCCTCAGTAGTACCAGATAGGGTGGAGCGACGTAACGGGCGGTTCACAGCCCACTGCGCCGGTCAGTGCAGGTGGCGCGTCGGTCGGTGCACCCTACTTCAGCACAGGCGTTGACTATAGGTACCAAGGACGGGTACCTGTGGTGCCTCCGGTGCCCGGTGCAGACTTCTTCGTGCCCATGCAGGGGTACCTCGACAACAACATGCACCACATCGAGCACGTGGAGGATGCCACGTCCCAATGGAGGAACAACCATGACGCGATGGTGGAGGAGTTCGAGCGACTCAAGGCGCGGTGCTATGGCTTTGATCAGCCACCGTATCCACCTCCGCTTGATTAGAGTGCCTAGGAGTGGGCATATGTATCCGTTTCCCGGTTTGCGTTTTCTTCATCTTTTGCAATCTTTTTCTTTATTTGCTTATGTGTGTGTGAGCGGGTTGGGAACCATGTATCGGGTGTGTTTATTTTTATGCAGGTGTGTTGGTACTAGTTTTATATTCATGCATGTGTGTTAGTAGTAGTTTTATTTTCATGCATGTGTGTTAGTAGTAGTTTTATTTTAATGCAAGTGTGTGCGAAAATCATCACCATGTATTCGAGTTTTGATCTTAATATAATGGTGGCGGTTATGCTCTTTTAGAAGAATTGAATTACCTATTCTTTTTTGAAAAGTGTTGATGAAGATCAAATAATGTTGAACATTGAATAAAATTTCAAACTTACACTTAATGATTATTTAGCAAATATTTCTTATGTGGAGCAATTCTGAATACCCATGTGCTTCATTTGCATTGTCCAATTCATGATGATAACTTAGTACCAACCTTTTTATAAATAAATTTTCATGTTGTGAACTTTGGAATTTATTATTTCCTAGATCCTCACCTACCAATGCCATATTTTGAGCAATACTCATGAACCTTTGATATGAAGATAAACATTTAATTGATGGTTGAGTTCGGTTAGGATTTAATTCTTTTTTATATGAACTTTACTAGAATGGCCAAATCCTTGTGTATCTTTTTAGCATTGAATTACTCATGCAAATCTCCAATTCCACTGAGTATTCTATTTTAAAAACAAAGTCTTGTTGAGTATCATTCCTTGACCACATCCTATGTTTCTGGCTGTATTTGAACTTTGAATAAATTTTGAAGCCAGATGAATCAAATACCAACAAAAGCTGGTAAATTCGGGTTGAGAGCCGATCGATGCCGTTTTGAACCGATCGGCGAAGTAAAAAAAAATGCTCTACTGTTTGCTAAGGGACTAGCAAAATTTTAAGTGTGTGTAGGGGGGGGGGGTGGTATATGACATGCTTATTTTCGAAATTCATTCTAATATAGCCATGAATCATTCCAACCATGTGCAATCTGATAATGGGAGTTCCTTTTTCTTCCAAGGTCAAATTTTTTATGCACATGTCCACATATCCAAAGTGTGAGTCCTTTCTTAAATTTTCTTTGGCCATCTTGTTAAGTTTTTGTAATTCCAATAAAGAATAATCTCCTAGCTTTACAATATATTGTTGATTTATGTTTGCAATCCTTGAATTGTCTCACCTAGCTACTCATATAAGCCTAACATTTAATTATTTGATCATTATGATGTAGTATATAGGTTGAGTGATTTGAAAGATGAGTTATTGCCTTGGATTATTTGGAAGATAGATTCTTTATGTTCACAACAATCTTTTAAGTGATTTACATGTGTGGAGAAGTTATAATTTGTGAGTTGGACATGATCTTTTGCTTTGGGGAGAAACTTTGAGCTTTATGCCCATATTTGAATTATTTTACTAAATACCAATATGAAAGATACTACAATAGAACAATGCTCAACATTTGCTGATTTAAGATATCTTTTATGATAAGAAGAGTATGTTCTTTGATTTTTCTCTCTTTTACTTTACTCGGGACGAGCAAAGGTTTAAGTGTGGGGGAACTGTTGGCACTTCCCAAGTGCCCCTTTTATATGTGAATATCACCCCAATTAGAGTATAATTGATACTAATTTAGGCCGTTTACCTATGATATTATCTATATATTTGTATATGCGTTGTTTTGGAGCTTTATTGCAGAAACAGGTAAAATTGGCTATTAAAGTGATGCTGGACAAGACAGGAGTCCAGAGCCGACGAAAAGCACTGAAGAAGCCCAGTGCGCTGATCGGCACAGCCCATGAGCTGATCGGTGCAAGGGTATTTTGGCCCACAGAAGTGATCGAGGCCCATTCCGATGGAAGTTTATTTGATGTTTATAGAAGTTTATCTGTGCAAGACACTTGAAGATATTTGCTTAGAAGATTTATGGAACTTCAAGATCTCGACGTGCGGTACAATACTTTATCTCGAAGGAAAAGGCCTGCATGGCAGCTGTGGAAGACAGACGAACCAACTCGGTGTAGAAACCAGAGAGAACACGGCTTGCGCCGATCGATGCAATCCTGTGCCGATCAGCGCAATCGACTTATTTGCTAGAAACCGAGTCCTTCACGAGTAGAACCCCTATATATACTTGTAACCCCTAGCCGTGATGAGTACCCCAAGGAGGAGGCAACAGAGAGACAACAAATTCATGAGTTAGAGCCACCGAGGCTTGCCCCATTAGGATAGATCTCTAGTTGAGTTTCAAGAACCATTGGTGTAAGAGTTGATCCGTCAAGGTTGGCCATCTCGACGGTGATGAATCTTACTCTATGTATCTCAAGGATGATTAAATATGTTAATGATTGTTTTGGTGATTTGTCTATCTTGATTCTATATTCATGCATGTGCTTATTCTCATTGCTTAGTTCTAGGCTAAGTAAGTTGATATTATCTTAATCGTGGTGATTAGAATAGTATTCAGACATTGTATTGATTATGGTTGCTTGGTGATGCCTGTAGTGTGGTTTAGCGGTGACAGCACTAAACCTGCGCAACACTATTGGATAGTTGAGTAGGGTATGATGCTCGTGTGATTAAGGGTTTCCTCTTGGCAGCGATAAATCAGGAGCCGCTCAGAAAGCAGGGTGGTCTTATTTATTATAGGTTTTCATTGATCCATGTAATTATCCATTATGATGTTGTTTAATTAGACTATCTGGTTACGATCTCACTAGTAGATATCTGGCTACTCACAAAATAGCTTTAGCTTTGGCTTTGACTTGCACTCTAGTGCAACTTCATTGGTGTACCGATCGGCTCAATACCTGCGCCGATCGGCTCAACAACTTAGATCCGCAAAAGTGCCGATCGGCTCAACACCTGCGCTGATTGGCTCAACAACTTATCCGCAACAGTGCCGATCGGCTCGACCCAACGCTGATCGGCGCAACGACAGAATTGCTGTCTGGCGCACCTTTGCGCTGGCCAGTCTCCCCTTCATACAACCTGAACTTGACAGTAGCCTTGATGAGATCTTTTACTATTAACTTTGTTTAATTATCCCTAAGGTCTCAATGGTTCAATAATACCTTGGAATACTCTAAGGGAAAAAGTGCTACAACTGTGCACCGTCCTCTTGCGGTATATAAGTGGGTGCGTAGTAATGATCAACACTATGCAGGAATGTGTCAATCTTGATGCTAATGAACGTGCTGAGCTCATAAAGAAGATCCATGCAGAAGCTCAAACCAACATTGAAAAGATGACCAAGATGTATGAGAAGCATGCCAACAAGGGTCGCAAAAAGATTGAATTTGAACCAGGACAATTGGTTTGGGTACATCTTCGCAAGGAAAGATTTCCCAAGCAACGCAAGTCCAAATTACATCCATGAGCTGATGGTCCATTTGAAGTTCTACGTCGAATCAATGATAATGCACATGAGATTGACTTGCCGAGCAAGTATGGTGTCAGCTCCTCCTTCAATGTTGCTGACCTCTCTCCATTCTTTGGATTGGAAGAGTCGAGGACGACTCCTTTTCAAGAAAGGGGGGGGGGGGGGGATGATGAGGACATCCTGGCCACACATGCAAATGGTGACCAACATAACATAAACCAAGAACTTGGTCATGAAATTACTGATGTAAATGATGGTCTAGTCCAAGGATCTGTTGTACCAAGAGAAGAATCGGTTACGCCACTGCGAGGACCGATCACACGAAATCGTGCAAAGAAACTACAACAAGAGGTGAACTCTCTCCTTACTGAATTTGCATCAAATATAAATGAGAGTTTTATACTACCTAAATGTTCTACATTTGTCTTGTTAAGGTTGGCACATGAGGGACATACTCCTGGACTAGAGGAGATGTGTTACACCAACAAAGAGATGGGTTACACCGAAGATGAAACAACACCCAATCTGCTGACACAAGCCTCAACTTCTAGATCCCACACGCATGAAACATTTCAGTTTCACCATTCATGATTCACATGCGTGGAAAGATATTGAAGTCTACTTTCACCTCCAAGAAACGGCTCCTTATTTCGACTTCCCATTAAGGAGTAGTGACCATTTTACTGAAGACTGTCAGGCAGGCTGAAGGCCACGGGAGGCCTATCGAGATTGGCAGATTTCACACCTTTCAGTTTCTTTACTTCATGAATAAGTTACTTCTCGTCCACACCTAGCTAGGAGTGGTGTTCCTTGTATAAATATCTGCTGTATCTAAGCCAAACTTAGACTATTATGAATTAAGAAATCCACCACATGGTTTTCTAGCCAAGAGCTGAGTGATTTACCCCAAATTTCTTGCTTGTTCTACATAGGCTTGTGAGAGACCGTTTTGCTGGTATATGCAAAGGTTCCTCTGGAGCCCCCTAGTTAGTGCTCTATGGTTGCCAGTTCGGCTACGCCGTTTTGTGTGGATTAGTTCCGGGTTGTGGTTCTGCGGTCATTCGGAGATTGAGTCGAAGTCTTTCAAGGTTTCGGTGCCTCTCTCCCCATCGTTTGGCTGCAAACAACCTTGGTCAGGTCTAAAACCACCTGGATTGTGCTCCTGAGTTCATGAGATCGAGTCGATTCCAAGGATTCGGTGCCTCTCTCATGTCACTTGGCCACATCCCCAACCTTTGTCAGGTATAAAACTAGTTATCCCCGCTGAATTTTAGCAAGTTATCCTTCATCGTACCAACTGCCGTGAAGATTGGGCCAACCCCTAGGTTTTCCTATATCATTCCATCTCTGCTCAACCAACCATGGCAGGGAAGACAATCCGTGACTACTCCACCCCGTCTGCAGACAACATCCGCACCGGTCCGAACCTGAACTTGGGGAACGGAGGTTATGAGCTGAAACCGGCCCTAATCAACATGGTTTTGGCCAGTCCTTTTTATGGCAAGTCATTGGAAGACGCTAACGCCCACCTCCAATAGTTTTTGGCGGTGTGCAGCACCTTCACCATGAGGGAGGTGACTCTTGAAGCTATCTGTCTTCGCCTTTTTCAATTTTCACTGATAGGGAAGGCCAAGCAGTGGTTCTATAGCAACCAAGATGATCTGACCACATGGGACAAGTGCTCCAACGCCTTCCTTGCCAAGTTCTTCCTGCTAGGTAAAACCAACGCCCTGCAGAATAAGATTTCAAGTTTCCAACAGCTAACCGATGAAAGCATCCCTGAGGCATGGGAGCATTTCTAGGAGTATACTCTGGCATGCCCACATCATGGAATGCAAGATTGGTTGCTAATCTAGAGCTTTTACCATGGGCCTAATCGCCCCGCTCGTGAGCACCTAGATGCAGCCGCTGGAGGTTCCTTCTTCTCTCTGAAGGTCAAGGAAGCCCACACTCTCATAGAAAAGATGGTTGCCAACTATAGCGGCTATGATGAGAGGCAGAGCCAGCCGCAACCCAAGATGAGGGGAGTCCACAACGTTGATGGTATTGACATGCTGTCCATCAAGATGGATCAATTATTGAAGAAGATGGACGGACCTCAGACCGTCCAATCCCTCGACTCTCGCATGACCTGCGAGGTCTGCGGGAACCTTGGACACATGGGAAGCCACTGTCCGGAGACCCGTGAAGATGAAGTGAACTACCTCAACAATAGCAACAACAACGGGTTTAGGCCCCGTATGAACAATCTCGGATGGGAGTCCAAGCCAAACCTTTCCTTCGACAAGAATACGGGTAACTCTAGCAATTTTACACATAATGAACCTTCCTTTCGTGATCTTGTTATAGGACAATCTAAAATTAATGAAAGTATTAGTAGGAAATTTATTGCTATTGATAAAGTCCTAGAAAGAATAGATTCACGTATGGAAACATTTAATACCTCTTTACAAAACCAGCTTAGCCATAACAAAATGCTAGAGACACAAATTGCTCAGTTGGCCGCTTCTGTTGTTAAGCCTAACTCGGGCAAGCTCCCCGGTCAGCCGGAAGCAAGCCTTAAGGAAAATGTGAATGCCATCACAACTAGAGGCGGAAAATCCACGCAAGAACCGCCAAATCCTAACAATGTAGGGAAGGATAGAGCACCCGATGAAGAGTCAGAAGGGGAGGAAGAAATTGAGGTTGAGGAGGCAAAAGCACCCATCAAGAAAGCACAACACGAATTCTATGATACCCCGGTGTTGCCATTTCCCCCTAGACAGAGGAAGCCAACGGTGGACGAGCAATTTGGGAAGTTTGTTGAGGTAATAAAGAAATTATATGTCAACATACCTCTACTTGATGCGATGCAGGTTCCCACCTACTCCAAGTATTTAAAGGATATCCTCAACAACAAACACCCAATCCTGTCGATGGAGATCATTAAATTGACGGAGGAATGCAGCGCCGCTATCTTGAACTCTCTTCTAGAAAAGAAGCGTGATCCGGGGTGCCCAACCATCCCTTGTTCCATCGGGATGCAAAAATTCAACAACGCCCTTTGTGACTTGGAGGCGAGCGTGAGCGTCATGCCAAAGATGGTATATGATAAACTTAATGTGAATTCATTATCCCCCACAGCAATGTGCTTGCAGCTCGCCGATCAATCAGTTCGCTACCCGGTGGGCATTGCGGAGGACGTACCCGTAAGAATAAGAAATTGTCTTGTCCCTATCAATTTTGTGGTGCTAGACATGGAGGCCAATGTGAAGACGCCTCTCATACTAGGAAGACCGTTCCTTAGCACTGCAAACGCCAATATTGACGCTGGGGGCAGAGAAATCCACCTCGGCATTAATGGGCATGACGAGAAGTTCGCCTTCAAGCCCCGAACAGAACAATGCAATTAGGTACGCATTTTCTACCGTAAAAATCCTAACACTATGCAGAAAATAGAAGTATACCTAATTGCACCAAAATCGAGTGCACCGGTGGTAAAAGTTGAGAGCGCACCACCGCTGCTCAAGAAGAAGAACGAGCCACAGGAAATGAAAAGAAAGGTCGCCACCAAGCCAAAGAAAATCAAACAAGTATGGCGGAATAAAGAAGATGCACTGATCATGGAAAATTCTCCATCCACGACGGGCACCACGAAGAATTAAACGTGGAGAATGTCTTGATTGAGACGTAAAATCCGGACCCTCGTCGGGAGGTAAACCGATAAATTTCACTAAATTAGTTTTATTTTTCGTAACCCATTAAGTTAGTTTTATTTTCCTTAACCACTAAATTAGGGTAAAAAATGGTGATGACTCAGCCAAATTTACTGGCCAGGAGGTCAAATTTCATCATAAACGACCACCCGGGTGATAATCTGAGGCTCCAAACCAGCCAGTCAGTTTTTAGCACCCTGGAGGCCATATTTCATGAAAACGACCACCCGGCTGGGTAATATTCATGTACCCAGAATCCAACCCGACCAGTCAAATATTAGCACCCCGGCTGGGTAAATTTTGGGAGGTCAGATTCTATCGAATTTTAGTACCCGGGAGGTCATATTTGGCAAAATATGATTGCCTAGCTAGCTAATCTTAAGCCACCTAACCTGAAATAACCCAGTCCAGTTTTTAGCACCCTGGGGGCCATTTTTCATCAAAAACGACCACCCGACTGGGTCATTTCTGCCGCCCGGCAAGCCATGCTGCCCGACACAACTTTTCCTTGGATTGTTGGCACTTTTACTGCAGAGATGATGGCCATGAGTGGTGGAGGTGTAGGCAGCCTTCTCTTGAAGAAAAATGCTCATCAAAAGCCCCACCATGAGTGAAAGTAAATGAATGAAAGCCACACATGCCACCTCACTCCTTTCACCACTCACACTCTCCTGCCACCCTACTCACCTAGGCCTCATGAGTGTTAGCACACTCATTGCAAACATACAACTTTGACCATCCCATCACTCTATCCTTGCTCCCTACACTCTTAGCAAATTTCTGGACAAATTGAGCAAGTGGATCACATGGCACTTGGACCAAGCCCTCTCCCATCACCACTAAAGCAATAGTGGAGCAAATGGAGGAGTAAGGCCTGCCAGCCGGGATGGGCTGCCGCCCGGCGTGTCCCGCCATCCAGCATAGAAAATTTTGCCCCAAGGCTCCCCTCGAGCCTATAAATACTGGGCACCCTCTCACTTGCTTCTCCCCCCAAAGCCATCAGCTGAAAACATCTTCTCTCCCTCACAAACTCTCTCCCTCTTCACCTTCTTCTCACTCCACTAGTTCTCTCTAGTAAGTGCACTTTGAACTTAGCAATAAAAGTGTGCTGCAATAAAACCAACTAGAGAGAGTTTGTTGTCACCCTTGCACATTCGAACGACTAACACTTGGACTACTAACCGAACGACTAACTGCTAACCATTATCATCATTTTGTCCTTCAGGTATTGTGTCCAAGTAACCCTTTTGCAGGAATGACAAATATTTGGAGAGACCTCTACACCAAGTTCAGCAGCAGCAGTAGCTCAAGCCGTGGGAGGCGCACACCAAGTGAGTGCTCAGAAGCCGAGCACTCCAGAGCTTCACATGAGTATGCGACAAGTTATCTCTCAGACACAATGTCCATATCCGAAGCCCCAACGGTGCAAAGCGTGCAAGATGAAGAGTTTGAGAAGTTCATGAAGAGTAAAGAGAATATGGTGTTCAATGACTACGACGAGCAAAGCAAATTCACCGTCATTCGAGACCGGGAGTTCACGTCAGTGCGCAAGTTCAACCATAACTTCCTCGAGCAAATTGGTGTCCTCGCTGATTTCAAGTATGCACTCAACACAGCCAGATGGTATGATTTCTACCACCTCAATGATTATGGTTCTAAATGGCTTACCATTGAATTCCTTTGCACCCTAAAAGTTCATACCACTCCATCTAACAAATTAGGCACTCTCTATGAATTTCATCTTTTTGGTGAAACCTATGAACGGTCTTTAAAAGAAATTAGCACTTATCTTGGTTTTGACCATAAGGCCGTCATAGACATTGATAAACTAAAAGGTTTAACACCACAAGGACTTTGGGCTAAGATAGGAAATCCCATCATGGGGCAGGAGTGCACTAGCGACATTCATAACCCTTCGCTCCGTATAATTCACCGTTTCATCACTCACTACCTCACCCGTCGAGGTGATGTATGTTTGGTGAATAGTTTGTGGTCATTGTCATCAATTGCAAAGGCAGCCATCATCCATATGATTTGTAATAGAGTTTAGAGATGATTCCTACATAGACAACACTCATGTAGATATTAGCCCATAATTTCATAGTTGTCATCTATCACCAAAACATTCATACCTTGGGGATTCAGTCATCAATTGTCACACCCCAAAATTTCAAATTTTGGTTTGTGACCTAATTTCACTAAATTTAAATATTTTTTATAATAGATAAAAAAATTATAAATTAATTAGATAATTAGAGGATTATAATTTTTTTTGGCAAAAAGGCTATTTTCTAAATTAAATAAATTAATTTAGGTCATTAATATTTATATCATTGCATTCATGCCGGATTAGTATGCATTAGGGTATTATTGTGTGAAAAATCTATTTAAAATTTGAGTAGAAATCATTTTGGAGTTAGTTAGAAATTAGAAATAAAAAAAACTAAGAAAAGAAAGAAACCTCACGTGAGGCCTCCTAGACCAACTCCTCTCTCTATGGCCCAGCTACCCTATTCCCTTCCCCCTCTCCCGCTCAGGCCTGTGAGGCACATACGCAAGCCTATGCCGCTCGGCCCACCCGCGCACTTCAGTCCAGAGCCCAAGGGAAAAGCCATCAACCGATCGTCGTCTTCTTCCCCTCCTGCACGAACACTGCCGCCAGGAAACCAGTGTCGCCCTTGACCGATGATCTCCCTCCCAATGCAATTAACCGGACCTCCAATCCTTCAAATGGATGCTCCGACCTTTCCTCTTCCAATTCCATCTGTTTTCAACATTAATCATCCACCATGGACCTCAAGTGGTCATCAATGGCACCACTAGCCACTAAAGTTCCCAGGAACCCGTTCCTCTACCTTCCACCGCCTTCCTACCCTATAAAACGAAGCCTGGACGCCCCTGTAATCTATGCCAACGTCCCCTGCCCCCCTCTTTCGGCCCTAGCCTTTGGAGACCAAGTTCCTCCTCCCATGCTCTCGCGCCCAGCATAGCACTTCTAGGTTGGCACAGGCGTACCCGGTGATCTGCTCATCCAATTGACGTGAAATTTCACAAGACGATGCTCCTAGTACTCCCCTACAACATATCAAAAGATCGCATCAATAGGAGCACCGAGGCGACGGGAATCTGAATCGCCATGGCCGCTGTTTTGTGTCAATTTGCAGACTGCACGTGACATGGTAAATTCAAACCATACTGTGATCAATCCCAAGCGTTCCAAGCTGCAAATCTTGATTCATATCGTGTTCCAGGATGTTAGCTTCGCAATCGCAGAAGCTCTCACTGAGATCTGCCACCACAACTCCAGGAACGCATTCCACCCATGAACTGTCTTGACGCGACCTTGTCTAATTTCTGCTCTGCGATCACCAGATGAGGTGAGCAAACATCAAAACTGGTTTATCAATGTCGTGTTCCAGGAAGTCCTGTTCGTGCTCACTGGAGCCCTCCCCAAGATCAGACCCCGAGAATCGAGGAGCGCGTTTGGCCCACGAACTGTTGCTCCACAACCACGCCCTATTTCAACCTTTCAATCTCCAGATCAGGTGAGAAAATATCTAAACCACTTTGCTAGTATTGTGTTCCACAACCCACGCAACGTGTAGGTTTAAGTTCTAGATCAATTGGTATACCTAATCCTCAGGAACACACGTATCTTTGACCATGTTGTTCTATTCCTAGCAGCAGTCGAGCTGCCTACCAGCCTCGCGTCCATTCCGATGACCCGTGGCCCCTATAAAATCTAGGGTGAGCACCCCTCGGCCACCGCTAATATTTCCTAAGATTTTCATCCTCGATCCCGTACGGAAGCGCCGCCCTACCCGTCATCCTCCACCTCCGGCCATTGCCACGCCGCCACCTCCCACCGTCGTGCTCCGCCCGTGCCATCGCCCCGTCATAGGAGCTCGGCGAGCTCCACGCCGATGAGCGAGGACGCCATCACGAGCCCCAGCGACCAGCCGTCGAGGTCATCGACACGAAGCCGCGCCCACCGGATCTCCTCGTGCCAAGAATGAAGCCCCGAGCCGCCTCCCTGGAGCTGCCGAACATCGTCGCCGCCACCACGTCGCCACGAACCCCTCCTCAACCTTCAATCTCCCTGCGCGAAGTAGTAGGTGACGCCCACAACTCTCCCTCCCTCGTTTAGCAGCTCCCGGCCGAGCTCCGCCCACCGGTGCTCCGTCCTCGGCGAGCTCCAGCGAGCCCGCGCCGCTGCGCCACCACCAATGGCCGCCGGTCCATCATGGACCAGTGGACCGTGGGTCCACAGATCCTTAGACCCGGTCCACAGATTTTTGTAAGATTGTCAGTTTAAAATTAATTCTATTAATTTCTAGTTAATGCTGCACTTTTGCATTTAGGCCCCTGAGTTTTAATTCAATTGGATTCCAAACCTAGTATTTCAGCAGAACTTTATTTAATTATATTTAGGCCCCTGAGTTTGTTTTTAATTATTTTTGCATCTGTATTTTTATAGAAAAGCATCTATACCTTTCAGAATTAATATTTTAACCCTGTACCTTCAAACATTCGTAACTTTTTACTCGTAACTCCGATTTAGATGATTCTTGCGCTCACACGATCGTAGAAATGCGTACTATCTTTTGAGATTGATTTTAAAGTATTTATTTATTGTTTGGTGTACTGTTTCTTAGTTTGTTTATATGATTGTGTGCATGTTGTGCCCGCATGACGTTAATTAGAGAACGGGTTGTTCCTGGAATCGCAAGAGCATGACTTGAAGACTGAGCAGCAACACCTATTTCTAGGCAAGTGTCCTTGATGCATCTTGTACCTATTATAATATTTACTATAGAATTGCATGCTTGTGTCAATTGATTGGGAACCTATTGTTAGGGTTTTCCTAGTATTGTTTTATCCCTTTTTCTTGTCGCCTTGAACTAGTTGGTTGGTCGTGGGTAGATAATGCTTAGGTTGCTTGTAGGATATTGGGTTAATACTTGATTAATGAACTATGTCACTTCATGAGTGGAATGATAATTGATGTTAGCAACATGGACTTAGGGATCTATGCAAGCTGGATGGAATGGATGTGGTGCCGTGGGCACATGGTTGGTGGTGGTAGGCTTGTTGTAGATCCTAGGACCCGGTTCTTGGAGCGGTAACCCAGGACAACAGTGCCATCACAAGGCTGCTATGGAACAACTTGGCTGATTAATTAGGAGTTCTCCCAGTGTTGGTGCAGCATTTTGGTGGAGCGGGGAATGGAAGTCAAGAGGACTGTCCTTGTATCCGAATGGCTCAAGAGGGGGTTCCTGGGGTGATAAGCTACTTGTTGGTGGGCTATCACTTATGGACGGGAGTGGAACCTTAGTGGCTAGCATGTACTAGGAGACCCTTTGTAAAAGCTTCGTAGTGATCTCCTGGCCGCACACCTAAGGAAGTATGCTAGTGCTTGGCCAGCATGGCAACATGGAGACTCTAGTCCACCTGGCAACAGGGGATGAAATCACGACTTGTGGGTAAAGTGGTACAAACTCTGCAGAGTATCAAACTATCATGACAGCCGTGCTCACGGTCAAGAGCGGCCTGGAATCCTCACAAGATTAGTTGATTACCGGTTGTGGTTTGGAATGGTTGGGAATGGTTGGTTGGTGGATGGGATTGGACTTGGTTTGGATACTACCCTATGGGTTAATGGTTGGGATGACCCCACTTAGTAATTAGGATGCATAGGAAATTAAAAGCTCATACAACAAACCCCTTTAAAGCCTTCCTTGTCTTTAGCCCCATGTCATCTTTTCCCCCACTTGCTGAGTATGACACGTACTCACCCTTGCTATATACCACATTGCTACTTAGTTACAGGAGAAGGATGATACAATGATGAAGACAATGGAGAAGAGCTCTAGGCCTGTGGTCTTCCGATTGACTTCCTGTGGGAGCTGAAGGACGCCAACGCTTAGTTTATTCTGCTGTAATGTAATCTTTTTCTTTTGACCTACGGGTCACTCTTGTAATATTATTATCGATTTAATAAAGATATTGTTCTTTTATCACAACAATTGTCCTGTGTGCGTGAAAACTTGATCCTGGGCACGCATACAGATGCATTCGGTTTCGGTCGTTGGAACCGGGTGTGACATCAATGGTCATGAAGCTTACAATCTCCCCCTTTTTGGTGATTGATGACAACAACTACTTAATCAAAACTTGATCAATAAACAACCAGGCTAAAAGAGCTACACAAAGATCGAGAGGAACCATAACAACATATGCGAGAAACGCATAAGGTCCTACTCAATCAAGCATCATCTAGAGATACAAGCAAAAGAGAGAAAAGCACACTCTAGATGCAATATGCATGCATGTCATGGCAATATATTGAAGGAAAGCATAAGGACATGCAATGCAACACATGATGAGATGCAACAAGTTAGCATGACTATGCATATGAATTAAGAACAAGAAATCATCATCATGATATCATACACAGGCATACAAGATAATTAATGAATACAAGGCACTGCATATGAGAATAAACCAAGTGAGATTAAAATGAGTCTAACACAAGCAAATGAAAACCATGACTCATCAAAAATCCATGAACATCGAATAACTCCATCAAAATAAGATCCAAATGTATCTAACTCTCAAAAGCCTCGTATGCTCCCCCTAGACACAAGCTACTCTCGATCACAGAGGATCACAATCCCACTTGCCCTAGACCTAGGACTCTTTTCCCCCTTTGGCAACAAGCACCAAAAAGTGGAAAAGATGAACATCTAAGCGCTCGGGGTCGAAGGAAGTGGTGCAGCAACGTCCTCTAAAGGCTCTGCTCCATGCTGCTCCTGTGGTGGATCCTGCTATGCTCCTTGAGCCAGTGCCACCTGATCATCCATCTGCTCGAAGAAGTCAAGGTCTACAGGCGACTCAGACCCTCTGTCCTGTGTTGCTGGTGTGACTGTGGCAGTCTCCTGAGCTGAAGTCTGGAGAAGTATGAGATCTGCCACGTCCTGCTGAGTGAAGCCTCCATGGACTAGATCCTCTGCTACTTGAGGAGTGAGCAAGCTGACTGTAGCAGTAGGAAGGGGAGCTGTAGCTGTAGCTAATTCTAGGGCGATCTGGGAGTCTGTACGGGTAGTGTGCACAATTTCTGAGAACAGACTTCTGACCGGTACGTGCTGGGAGCTGGAGGGTCCTGCCATCTACGAGGTCGACGAGTGAGAAGGTGAGATGAACAACACAGACATGAAGAATGGTGACACAGGGAAGAACTAAGCTGTAGGAGGTGTCTGTCCTGCTCCCCCTGTCGGTAGAACCCCAGAGAGAGACAACCCACTAGACTGAGCTATCATCAAAGCAGTGAAGGGTCCCGGCTGAGTCGACAACTACTGGTACTGAGGCGGTACTGAAGGCCCTTTGTGTCATCTCAGCCATCTGTGTCATCAGGGCAGAGACAAGTGCCATCTGTTGTCTTTGAAGCTTTGCATGTCCTCTGATGACCTCCATCATCTGGCATGTGTCCTCTAACACAATCTGAATGAACTCTTCCAGTCGTCCTGCAAGCGCTGTCACAGTGACAGCATCCTCAGACTGTGAACTTGTCGGTTGGGGAGGTGCTCCTGTATTGGATAGCTCAGGAACCACTGTCTCCGGCTGAGCTTCCTGCTCGTGTGGTACTGGTGGTGACTCCTACTCGTCCTCTTCTGTCTGCTGGCTAGAGGCTGACTGTGATCCCCTAGGGACTCGAGGTGCGTAGCTAGTGGTCACCTCAGGGGGAATGCCTCGTACTACTCCTCTGTCACTAGGCCCATCCTCCTCAAGAGATAGCAGATATATGGACCATAGACCAAGTGACATCCTCCAAGCCTCTCTGAGATCACCTCCTCCATCTCTCCAATCAGCAAATCTGCCAAGTCAAACTGCTGCCTGCTGAGAAGTGTTGCTATAGCCCACTAGTGTAATAACATGAACTCCTGTAGATTACAAAAGTTTGAACAAGGTGATGAAGAAAGATCACCATCCTCTTCCATTCATTGACGAGATGCTTGAAAGGTTAGCAAAGAATTCACACTTTTGTTATTTGGATGGATATAGTGGTTTCTTTTAAATACCTGTAAGACTAGAAGATCAGCAGAAAACTACTTTTACTTGCCCTTTTGGGACATATGCATATAGAAGGATGCCATTTGGTCTTTGCAACGCGCCCGCCACATTTCAAAGATGCATGAATGCAATATTCACTGAATTCATAGAAGAGATTATGGAGGTATTTATGGATGACTTCTCCGTGCATGGTGCTGCTTTTGATAGTTGTTTGGAGAATTTGGAGAAGGTTTTGAAAAGGTGTGTTGAATGCGACTTAGTTATTAATTAGGAGAAATGTCACTTCATGGTAACAGAAAGGATAGTACTTGGTCATGTCATATCTAATAGAGGGATAGAGGTTGATGAAGCAAAGCAAGATACAGAATTTGTCATGAACGATGAAAGACTCTTTGCCTTCAGAAGATTAAAGGAAGCTCTATGCTCTACACCCATTATGCAGCCACCTGATTGGAGTTTACCTTTTGAAATTATGCGTGATGCAAGTGACTATGCAGTTGGAGCTGTTCTTGGACAACAGAAGGAAGGTAAAGTGCATGCTATTTATTATGCTAGCAAAACTTTGAATGAGGCGCAGATCAATTATACAACAACTAGGAAAGAGATGTTAGCTGTTATATTTGCTTTTGAGAAGTTTAGATCCTACATTCTAAATTCTAAGGTGATTGTATATACTGATCATGCTGCTATAAGATACTTGGTTTCAAAGAAGGAGTCTAAGCCTCGGTTAATGCAATGGGTATTGATGCTGCAAGAATTTGATTTGGAGATAAGAGATAAGAAAGGAGTAGAAAATTCTATAGCAGATCATTTATCTCGTCTTTAATCATCATTAATTGAGCCAATAAGAGATGAAATGTAACAAGAGCAGTTGTTTGCCGCATTTGATCGTAGAGAGAATTGGATGATGGATATTATCAAAGGTTTCAAGGGACAAACTGATCTGATGAACAAGAACACAAGGAAAAGAGTTAAGAGTGAAATGAGGAAATTTATATGGGCCAACCCATACTTGTATAGATATTGCGAGGATGGAGCAGTACGGAGATGTGTACCCAGAGAAGAAAGAGTGAGCATTTTAGCACAGTGTCTTTCTTCGGATTATGGGGGACATTATGGCTACTTCAGAACACAGGCAAAGGTATGGGCAAGTGTATTCTATTGGCCTACTATGCATGAAGATGCAAAAAGGTATGTTGCAACATGTGCTCAATGCCAACGAATAGGGAATGTTAACAGTAGGAATACAATGCCTCTTAAGTACAATCTTCAAGTCTATATCTTTGATGTTTGGGGTATGGATTTTATGGGACCCTTTGTGAATTCTCATGGTTTCGAGTACATATTGGTCACCGTTGATTATGTCTCCAAGTGGGTCGAAGCAATGGCATGCAAGGCCAATACTACAAGAGAATCAAGAAGTATACTTCAGGAGGATGCTCTTTTTTCCTTGGTATGGAGTACCAAGGATAATAATTACAGATGGAGGATCCCATTTTATAGGAGGAGAATTTACTAGGTTTTCAACTAAATTTGGAGTTGAACATAGAATTGGAACAACCTACCATCCCTAGACGAATGGACAAGCAGAAACATCAAATAAGAAATTAAAGGGGATTCTGCAGAAGATTGTTACAAAGGAAGGAAAAGATTGGGCCATGAAGCTTAATGTAGCGTTATGGGCGTATAGGACGGCATTCAAGACACCAATTGGTCTGACACCATATCAATTCGTCTACGGGAAATCATGTCATCTACAGGTGGAATTGGAACATAAGGCTTATTGGGCTATAAAAGAAATGAATTTGGATCTTGATGCTACCAACGTCAAAAGAAAGATACAAATAAGCGAATTGGAAGAGATGTGATTGCATGCATATGAAAATGCGGCCATATACAAAGAGAAGACAAAGAAGTGGTACGATAAGAAACTTTTGAAGAAGGAATTCAAGGAAGGTGATCGGGTGCTCCTATTTAATTCGTGATTCAGATTATTTGGTAAAGGCAAACTGCGAAGCAAATAGGAGGGACCTTATCTTGTGAATACGGTGTTACCTTTGGGAGCTGTAATAATAATGGATGGCAAGAGAAACAAGTACACGGTGAATGGACAACGTCTAAAGGTATATCTAGAACCCGACACATTTGAATTAAAATCTTTTGATGTGCATTTTACTGCTTAGTGCCCCGTGTGGTCAAGCTTAATGACGTAAAACAAAAGCTCTATATGTATTTTGATTTTCATATTTTTTCTGTTTCTGATTTGGTAATTTAGTGTACTGCACCGATCGGCGCGGCAGAGTCTTTTTGGTTTTTGAGTCGGTTTTGGACCTTGCCTTTTTATGACTCGTTAAATTCCACAAATAAGAGATAGAGTCCTAGTCCAGTTGGAGATCAAGGGATATAAATATGAGAGGACAACAAACCCACGGATTAACTCGCTTTACATCGTCACCCGAACAAAACCCTAAGAGCAGAAGCGATGGAAAGCAACGCATCGAGCAGCAACCAAGGCGGCACCGATCGGCGTGACCCTTGCGCCGATCGGCTCGGTGGCAGATTTCCGCAGCCCTTTGCAAATTGGTCCTGGGAAGAAGTCAACGAAGTGCTGATGCCAACACCAGATGATCCTCTTGTCTGGTCAAACCTGCGGAAGAAATTCATGAAGAAAAGCGAAGCTGACGCATGGAACGCAGACAAGGTGAAGATGGACAATGAACTTTGGCAGATGATGAAGAGAGTATTGGTGTGCAAAGGAAAATCTATAGCACTTATTAAAAGTGAAGCTGTTTCTCAAAGGTATACCATGGAAAGTCTTCTTGATCTTGCTAAGCCCTTGTCGTATGTAGATTTCCTATTTTTCGAAAGATCATTGACTGAGCAAGAGAAGGAAGAACTAGATGAGGAGAGCTCTCTCACAATCCATAGGTGCCGACTTTATAGTGAACATGACATTGCCGCCAAGTATGAACTGAAGCTGCGAGAGGAAGCCGAAGAAGCCATGTACGAGTAGGATGCGGAAAAGGATCTTCAAGCTAAAAGGGATGAATCCATTCCCAGGGTTCTTACCGATTGGGAAAGTTTTCAAGAAAATAAGATTCAGAGGAATAGTTGTATTGAGGGTCGCAAGTGTTTCTTTTGTGCTAAAGATCTTCAATGCAAGGTTGAACTCCAATTGGCGGAAGACCCAACTTTCGTACCTAGAGATTTATTATATGATGATGGCTATCACGTAGTTTCTCGAGGGAGGACGCTTAAGGAGATTAACAATGAGATTTTACAAAGGCAGCAGAATAAGGCGATTCGTGATCGTAATCTAGAGCATTTAGCTGAGTATATGAAGGAAGCTGCCAGCTGCGCCGATCGGCGCGACACTGGAGCCGATCGACGTGACCTGAAGATGGCTGAATTAAAATATCTAACAGCTCTGCCAAGTGAAGACAACGAGCCTGCTGCAAAGAAGTGTAAGAGTACACCACGCGACCAAGAAAGAAGCATTCAAGACACAAGATTCAAGTGAAGAAGAAGAAGAAGACCCCAAGGCCAAGCACAAGAAGAAGAGATACTTCAACAAAGACAAGAGCAAAGGCAAAGGCAAAGCTCAAGACTATAAGAAGAAGTTCTCTCGCAAGGCATTTGTTGGAGATTGGACAAGCAACAATTCAAGTGACGAGTCCTCTTCCTCAAGTGATGAAGAAGTGGCCGGTCTAGCCATAATCAAAACTACACCTCCATGAGCTCTTCCTCCACCTCCCACGTGCCTTATGGCCACGAGCCAACTTGGGGAGACTAAGGATGAGAGCAACGATGATAGCGATGATGAGGAGCACACGTGTGCCAAGTTGTAGAGCATGCTTGAGCAAGCTCGCGACATCGCCATCAAGAAGTCCAGGATGTTGGAGGTGGTAAGAAAAGAGTATAAATTAGCTAAGGACTGTGTTGGAGAGCTTGAGAGTGAGCTCAAAGACCTTGTCACATCTCATGATGCCCTAAACAAGAGTTATGACAAACTCAAGGGTGATCATGTAGAGCTTCATGAGAAGTACAAGGCCCTTGAGATTACTTGAGGCCATCAATGTTGAGAACCTTCCCTCTCCCTCCTCTAGTTCATCAAAGAGTGATGCTTCTACTATGTGTGATGAACTAACCACCTAGGTTGAGGTTTCTTCTCTTGAGCCACTTGTTTTGAAGGAACTTCACAAGCTCAAGGAAGAGAGGGAGATGATGATGAAGGGATTTGAGAGACTTAAAGCCACTCATAGGGAGATACTTGGGAAGAACCAAGTAAATGAAGTCTCCAAGACTTCTTCCCTTGAGCCATCCATGTTGGAAGAATATCACAAGCTCAAGGAAGAGAGGAAGACGGTGATGGACGGCTTTGATAGGCTCACACGAGGTAGAGCCATCCACAAGGAGATTCTTGGGAGAAACCTAGTGAACAATGTCTCCCATCGGGGACTTGGCTCATATCCCACCGCCATCGACATCATTGGGACGAGTGATTCCATCCCCACATGGATCAAACCCCTTCTCGCCGATGACTACTATTGCGAGAGGTGTTGCAAGGATGGACACGCCACCAAGGATTGTCCCATGGTGAGAAATTCCATTGTTTTGCCTAACGCTAACTTGTTCCATGAGAACACACATTTCAAGCTTTTTAGGAACAAGGATGGCAAGGTGAAAGCTAAGGCCTTGGGACCACCAAACAAGAAGAGGAAGGTCAAGAGCATATGGGTGCTTAGGTGCATTATTGATCTTGAGAGATCAGCTACGTACAAGTGGGTGCCCAAGAACATGACCTAGATGGTGATGGTGGTGCGCCCAGTGCTTTCACGAAGATCATATGAAGTCCACCACAAGTGACATGGACCTCAATGACCTATCTACTCATGAGGGAGGTAACCGTGTTAGTTCTTGGTAGTTGTAGTGTGTTTTTCTTTCTCATGCATTGCATGGTAATTAGGACTCCTTTGTGATTAGTATGCTTTGCATCCATGCATGTGTAAATAACTAAAAGAAAAACACATAAAAATTAGTCAATGTCTAACCCATCCAAGATAGCTATAAGCAAGGGGGAGTGCTTGAGATGGTTGTTTGATTTCTCTCAAGGCAAGGGCATGGCTTATAGTGAGTAAGCTTGGGAGGGGATCAAACTTGACATTGTTAGGTTTCCTTTGTGTCTTGTTCTTTAATATTGCTTACATTCACATGGCATGTTTACTTTCATTGCATATGTAAAATGCTTGTTACATGCATTATATAGGAAACACAAATGAGGCTTGTCACATTAGGAGATATTTGTGCCTCATGCTCTATATGAGATTACATCTCCATAAGTGTGACCAAAGGAAAGGATTGTGCTTCATGCCCATTGAGCAAGCTCTTATGAACTTCGAGGTTAAATTTACTCGCGTGGTTCATGGACTAAGGCTCATACATACCCTTTGGTTCTTATTTGCCTTGGTTCTTTTTGTTCGATCTTTCTTTTGGCATTTGCAAAAACTATGAGGCCATAAAGTGCCACTATTTGAAAATGAGTGTTTGAGTGTTCCCTCTATACTCCAAGTGCAGTGTTCTTTTGTGTGTTTAGCGAGGGCACTTGGAAAATGGAGAAATTCCTTGACTCAGCAAATTCTGGAAGTGACCGTATAGCCCGGTCATAGGACCGTATAGTCCGATCTGTGTAGAAATACACAGTGCTTCAGAAACTGGAAATGGAGACCGGACGGTCTCTCGATAAAGACCGGATAGTCCGGTCTGCACGTAGTTCTGTAGTCCAGAACCTTGATTTCTAGATTTTCCGAAGTGACCGGACAGTCCAGTCTAGTGAGCGGACTGTCCGGTCAGTTCGCCTGGTCGCGTGATGCGAGTCCCGATCTGAGCCGTCGATCTGTCCTTAATTGATCTCAACTGTCGATTGTGTTTTGACCTAGGTCAAATCGGGAATATCGGTTGTCTTCATCCCCGTTCGACTCCAATGTCGAGACCGTGCCCCCACCCTCCTCGCCGATGCTGCGCCTCCCTCTGCCAGACAGCGCCGCCACCACCGACGAGCTCCCGTGCTCGCTCTCGCCTGCACGCAGCTTGCCCTACCCCAGCTCGCTCTCATGCAGCCGCACCGTGCACAGCGCCTCCGCCTTCGCGCAGCTGCGCCCGCGACTGAGCCGCCACTACGCCACCAGCCACCGCCATGCACCACCTCCAACGCTGTCGCCCCCGCGCGAGCACACCACTCCTCACCGAGCTCCATTACCTTAGGGCAACGCTTGCCCTTCCCCATTGCCGGTGTACACAAAGCTCCAATCTTTTCGGTGATTGGAGCGTGTTTCGAGGTGTCCATCCTTCTTAGTGTGTCGAATCCTCCCAGGGTATCGTGCTACTCTCATCTTTTCATCAATTATGCCCTAAATTTTGAGCAATTTAGTTAATTAATGCAATTAGGCCAATTTCCCATCTTTAGTTGCATTAGTTAATTAATTGGCTCAACCTAGTCTGCAATTAATTCATTGCTTATCTGTTAATTGCATGTCTAGGATTTGTCTCCTGTTTAGTCTACAGTTAGATTTATTGCCATTATTTGACTGTACACTAGATGACTCGCACCAGCCACATATAGTCAATGATCACTGTTGTTACTTTGCATATATGTCTAGTGATCATATCCTTCATTTAGTGCTAGGATTTCTATTGCGCATTCTTTCCTAGCGGTGCTTTGCTTGTAGATGTATTACGACTCTATGCTTATCCCATCTACACCTATGTGCGTATAGTGACAGCAACAGCTATCTGATGGCAGGTGATGTAGATATGGCCCGATCTTCCGAGAGGTGAGGGGATAAACTCAAATTTGGGGAACTCGGCGTCGACGACCCGGCTTGAATCAGACACGATCCAACCCCGCAACCGTTACACCAAGCACAACTTGATTGTTCCTGCAAGCGAAATCGAGAACACAAGCAAGAGAGGATAAACACGCAATCTGAAATTGCAAATATGGATGAAGCAAATCACAAGAAAAGGTTCAAACTCTGAACACAAAAGGACTAATCGCCACAATGGTGTAGAACAAGAACAGGGGCCCTGGATTACTGTAAAAGGACTTGTCGCCACAGTTACAATAATTCGATCAAGTTTCTCTCTGGAAAACTGAACTAAACAAAACCCAAAACAAAAAGACAGCGGCTACTGAGTTTATGTAAGAAACAAAGACGTCCTAGGGTTGGGGGCGACCAGGGGGGGCACGCACAACATGGGCTTAAGGCCCAACACGATACATGGCCAAGTTGGCCCAAAATAGGTGGTACAACACCTTGTTATGGTCACATATTATGACTCACGACCCTTCAGGAGCTAGGACCAGAACCAAAATGACGGTGTCGTCATCCCCTTTCCAACGCATCAAAGAACGTCTCGTTTGGCCGTCGGATGTGGGAGATATCATCAAAACCGTGAAGGGGTGTCGACTGAATCCGAGATGAACATGGCGACCGAGTTGGTGACGACTTGTAACTTGGGGAAGGCCATGATATGCGCGTATCCAGCATGGTGATGTCCTCATCATCCTCCCCTTCTTGAATTCGAGTCACCCTCGACTCCATCTCAGCATCAATCGCCTGCAAAAGGTTAGTACTAGCAGAATGCAAAGTACAAGATATATGATCATCGATAGAAGATATATCATGACAAAGCATAGTATAGCAAGGTGCATCATGATTATCACAAAGATCAGTAACAGTAGATGTCATAGCAAGAAAAGCACCTCCCTTTAACTTAATAGCCTTATGTTTAACATCAGAAAGTTGTTTGCTATCATGTTTATTCTCAGTATTTTCAGCAAGCAGTTTAAAATGATTTCTAATATCAGCAGGCAATAACGGACACAAAGTAATATTCCTGTCCTTATGCACGAATGTATATGTATTTGTTCTACCATGGTGGGTAGCATCCGTATCATATTCCCATGGACGGCCTAATAAAAGCGAACATGCTTGCATAGGTACAACATGAAAATTAGCAAAGTCTTGATAAGAACCTACTGAAAAGTGTATGCGTGCTGATCGAGTTACCTGTGCCGTACCACTATTGTTGAACCATTTGATGTGGTAGGGCTGATGTAGTGCATGCGTGATCAAGCCAAGTTTGCTTACCAAATCAGAACTTACCAAGTTGTTACAGCTCCCAGTATCAATGATGGTGAGAACACGGTGGTCCGCAACAATGAGGTACATGTAGAATAAATTGTTGCGTTGTTGTTCTTCCTCTTGTCCCACCCGAGTGGTCAACACACACTGTACAATGAGGCTAGGAAAGCCCGCGGTGGTAGCAATAGAATCAATGACAGTAGTCTCCTGCTCCTCCGTCGAATCTGCAACAAGGTTAGGCATACGAGCAAATTCATCTTCAACATCACTAGAACATTCATACCCATCAGTGGTAGCAATGAAAGCACGACGACTAGGGCAATCCTTCATGACATGTCCCATGCCCTTGCAGCGGTGGCAAATAATGGTGGTGGAGGAGCCACTCCTAGTACGGGAAGTAGTAACCTTCTTCTGGTGTTGGTACTGCACACTAGATGATTACGCTGCAGAAGTAGGCGCAAGTGGAAAAGTTGTTGCTGGTGTCTTAGCAACATGACTCTTCAAGTTCTCTACTCCAGTGCGTTGCTGGAGATATTGCTCAGTGTTGGACCTGCAAGATTGTTGTGGAAGGCGTCCCTGTACTTCTCGTTCAGCTTTAAGAGCAATATGATACAATTGGTTGAATCTATTCCACTCTTTATAGTCAACAATATTCTGGATATCACGGTTCAAACCACCAAAAAATCTAGCACTAGTTTCAACATCATCTTCATGTATATCACAACGTGCTAAACCAATAAGCAATTCCTAAAATATTCCTCTACTGTTTTACTACCTTGTGTTAAAGATTGTAATTTCAAACGTAAATCACGTTGGTAATAAGGAGGAACAAAACGAGATTTCATGCGTTGTTTCAAAACAGGCCAAGTGGCAGGTATAGCAGCATTAGTATTGCAAAGATCATTCCACCAAAAGAGAGCAAAACCTGTAAACTCACTAGTAGCAAGTCTAACTCTATGCTCAGCAGGAACTAAATGAGAATTAAATTTCTGTTCAACAGCAAGTTCCCAATCTAAGTATGCTTCAGGATCAGCGCTACCGGTAAAAGGTGGTATGTTAAATTTGGGCTTAACAAAAGTATCAGTATTACCATGATTGTTATTACCTCCCATACCGTGTCGATTACGGTGAAGACGGTCTGCATCACGGTCAAAATCATCATCAGCAGTAGCTTGTTGAGGTGGAGGTCGTCGTTCAACATCCTCAATGCGGTGGACAACAGTGTTGATGTGACCCATCAACTCGGCAAACTTCGTTTCCATGAATGTACGCTAGTCCGCAAGAAGGTTCATGAGCTCGGCCTTGGAGACACAATCATTGAAGTCTGTAGGGGACTCCAACTCTCCAGGTATCCCTTTCCCTTTCTCTGACATGGTTAAAAGCAAAAGACAACACTAAACAAAAAGATTAGCCCTATCAACTAGTAGGCAGCAGAGGGTGTAGAAAGTGGAAAATAATATCAGAAGCAATGTATCACAATCTTGCAAGTGTTCTTACCAAAGCCAAACAGGTCGACACAATCTGTAGTTGAGCTTGGGTGTAACAGTTGCAAGGAAGAAACCTGTGCTGCAATATGTATAGCTTGGAAGGCTAATATGTATGTCAATGGAACACAATTTAATAACAGATAGTAGCACTAAATAAATGTCCAAAGCAGTGTCCTAATTGCTGGGAAAAGAATCGTGTTCAAAAACAGTTGTGACAGCAAGAACAATGGCAAAGAACAATGGCTGTTTCAACTCAAAATCTTCAGGGAGGGGGGGGGGGGGGTGCAAATCAAAATCTTGATTTTTTTGTATGATTTTTTCACTATTTTTCTGTGATAGAGGAACACAAAGGAAGGAACCACAAGAAGTTTCAACTCAAACAGAGGGAAAACAAAGAGTAGGCAAAATCTCAAAGTTTCATCGAAAGCACTATTTTTGACTTCACAATTTTTTTTCTATTTTTTCCCAATTTTTTGACAAGGGCACACAGGGCAGAGCCAAGTGTGTGTCACCTCAACTTTGAGTCAAGAATCTGCTGTAAAAATTTCAGCCCAATCAGTGCAACGAGCGAAAAGTTATGCCTGTTTTACCGAAGGTATGTCAAGATAGGGTTTGAGGGGTGAGGGGGGGGGGGGGGGAAACCGAATCGGGTAGGGTTTTTTTGTTGGCAACAGATTGTGGGTGTGGTGGGTGGGTAACACGATGGTGAATCCAATGGAAAACACGATGGTGATGGTGGTGTGTAGCGGAGATCAAAACACAAACCGAATCGAAAAACAAATTCAAACCAGCAACTGAACTCGACTAGGACACAAACTCAACACTACGGACTCTGAAATTAAATTATGCAAAGGCTAAATAGTGTCTGGAATGGTGGGGAAATTTTTTTGTAGGCTTTTTCGTGGACAAAAGGTGATGAACACAAACAAATCTAAAGGGAAGAACACGATAATACCTCACGGGGAACCTAGGAATCTGATACCACTTGATGTAGATATGGCCCGATCTTCTGAGAGGTGAGGGGATAAACTCGAATTTGGGGAACTCGGTGTCGACGACCCGGCTTGAATCAGACATGATCCAACCCGCAACTGTTACACCAAGCACAACTTGATTGTTCCTGCAAGCGAAATCGAGAACACAAGCAAGAGAGGATAAACACGCAATCTGAAATTGCAAATATGGATGAAGCGAATCACAAGAAAAGGTTCAAGATCTGAACACAAAAGGACTAATCACCACAGTGGTGTAAAACAAGAACAGGGGCCCTGGATTACTGTAAAAGGACTTGTCGCCACAGTTACAATAATTCGATCAAGTTTCTCTCTGGAAAACTGAACTAAACAAAACCCAAAACTAAAAGACGGCAGCTACTGAGTTTATGTAGGAAACAAAGATGTCCTAGGGTTGGGGGCGACCAGGGGGGCGCCCACAACATGGGCTTAAGGCCCGACACGATACATGGCCAAGTTGGCCCAAAATAGGTGGCACAGCACCTTGTTATGGTCACATATTATGATTCACGACCCTTCTGGAGCTAGGACCAAAACCAAAACGACGGCGTCGTCGTCCCCTTTCCAACGTATCAAAGAACGCCTCGTTTGGATGTCGGATGTGGGAGATATCATCAAAATCGTGAAGGGGTGTCGGCTGAATCCGAGACAAACATGGCGACCGAGTTGGTGACGACTTGTAACTTGGGGAAGGCCATGATATGCGCGTATCCAGAATGGTGATATCCTCATCAGCAGGGATAGGACAGGACAAGGGGAAGGGGAAGATGCCTGAGAAGCCCAAGACTAAGAAGAGACCAAGACTGGATCCAGAGACAGAGAGAGCCAGGAGAGTGGCTAGGCACCTGGATGCCATGGAGCAGTCACGGAGGACTGCAGGGACACGGATGATCTTAGAGCAGCCCCATGAGACACAGAGTCTGAGGAGGAGCACCAGGTAGAGGACAACACCTCTAGCCGTTGGAGTTGTGCCACCGCCGTGGCCGCATCGTACTCTAGTTTCCCATCAGGGGAGATCATGAAGAATTGTGGATCAAGGATCCTCCAGGCAGCAGGAGGAGGAATCCGAGGAGGAGCAGACTAGAGAGGAGGAGACCTCAGAGTCAGAGTCTGAGGAGCTAGTTTAAGAGGAGGAGTCAGAGGATGAGCTAGAGCAGACTATTCCCCAGAGGACATCTCATCGGGCAGGAGACCCGAGGTGCACTTGTGAGGTGTGCACGAGGAGGCTACAGAGACTGGTTCAGGCAGTCGGAGAGCCGGACATCCTCAAGGTTCCTACAAAGGACCTTAAGGTACTTTGGTTCGTGAGACCCCACTGCTAGAGAGAGGTACTAGACGGTGCTCCAGACGAGGATAGGAGAGGGCCTAAGACGTTGTGTGGCCTTGAGGACCAAAGACAGGGTGCTTGTACCACAGCAGTACACCACATACCAGGCCACAGGCACGGACATGGAGTAGTACTTCTCGTATCTGCCAGGACTAGCTGACCTAGTCACTGCTCCACTCACGTTCAGGGAGGACGTGGTCCTTGACTTCTATGCTATGTTCTGGGTTGCCAGAGATCGCTCAGAGATCTGGTTTTTGTTCAGAGGACAGCCACAGTGAGTCACCAGGGAGGACCTGATCTCCCACCTAGGATTCTTGGCTTCAGACTTCTACCTTTACAGGAGTGCCTACGGTACACTGGAGCCACCCCGCAGACCTCAGGGAGGAAAGCTGCCTTCAGACGACCCTGTGTTGATTGCTTTCCCACCGCCCTACACTACAGGCTTTGAGAGAGGCCCTGCTAGACTCACTGCAGAGGCCAATGTGGTGAGCGATAGTCACCAGGACTATCATTCCCCGGTCTGGCTACAGAGAGGAGTTCACACTCTTACACCAGTGGGCTATAGCAGCCATCTTGAGGAAGTAGACTTTCGACTTAGCGGACCTTTTCATTGGAGAGATAGAGGAGGTCATTTCTGAGAGGGTTGGAGGACATCACTTGGTCTACAGGCCCTACATCTGTTATCTCTTGAGGATGGGCCTAGTGACGGAGGAACAGTACGACGCTTTTCTTGAGGTGATCACCAGCTACTCACCTAGAGTCCCCAGGGGATTCCAGTCGACCTCCAGCCAGCACACAGGAGAGAAGGAGCAGGAGTCACCGGTACTACACAAGCAGGCAGCTCAGCCTGAGACAGTGATTCCTGAGTCAGCCAGTACAGGAGCACCTCCCCAACTGACAGGTTCGCAGTCTGAGGATACTATCACAGTTACAGCACTAGCAGGACAGCTGGGTGAGTTTATACAGAGTGTGTCAAAGGATAGACATCAGATGATGGAGCTGATCAAAGGACAGGCAGAGCTTTAGCGTCAGCAGATGGCACTTGTCTGTACTCTAGTGATTTAGATGACGAAGCTTACTCAGAGGCAGGCTAGTCAGCATCCAGGACCTTTAGTGTTTCCTCCGTTCAAGCAGCTGTAGACTCAGCCAGGACCCTTCACAGCTTTGATGATAGCACAGTCCAGCGGACTGTCACTCTCAGGGGTCTTACCGACAGGGGGAGCAGGACAGACTTTCTCTTCAACACAGCTCTCTCCCATGTCAGCCTTCTTTGTGTCAGCATTGTTTGTCTCACCCTCACACTCGTCGAGCTCGCAGATGGCAGGCCACTCCAACTTATAGCATGTACCGGTCAGGAGTCTATTCTTAGACATAGCCCACACTACTCGTGCAGACTCCCAGACCGCCCCAGAGACAGCTACAGCTTCAGCTCCACCTCTTACTGCCACAATTTCCACTCTTACCATGCAGGCATCAGAGGACCTTATCCGTGGAGTTTTCTCTCAGCAGGACGTGGCAGACCTCATACTACTCCAAACTTCAGCTCAGGAGACTGCCACAGTCACTACATCAGCACAGGACAGCAGGTCTGAGTCGCATGTAGACCTTGGTTTCTTTAAGCAGCTGGATGCTCAGGCGGCACAGGCTCAGGGAGCACATCAGGATCCACCTCAGGAGCAGCCAGGAGCAGAGCTCACAGAGGACGTCACTGCACCATTTCCTTTGACCACGAGCGCTTAGATGTTCATCTTTTCCCGCCTTTTTGGTTTTTTGGTGCTTGTTGCCAAAGAGGGAGAAGATACTAGGGGGAGTGGGAGTGTGATCTTGTTACAATCGAGAGTAGCTTGTATCTAGGGGGAGCTATGAGGTTTTGGGAGATAGACCTTTTTGTTCTTTTTTTGAGGAGTTATTTGTTGTTCATGGATTATGATGAGTCATGGATTTCATTCGCTTGTGTTTGACTCATTTTGATCTCACTTGGTTTATTTCCTTTCATATGCAGTGCTTGTATTTATTGATTATCTTGTATGCCTATGTATGATACCATGATGATGGATGCTTGTTTTTAATTCTTATGCATTGCCATGCTAACTTGTTGCATCTCATCATTTATGCCTTGCATTCCATGTCCTTATGCTTTCATTCAATATATTGCCATGACATGCATGCATGTTTCATCTAGAGTATGCTCTTCACTCTTTTCGTTATATCTCTAGATGATGTTTGATTGGGTAGGACCTTATGCATTTCTCTCATATGTTGTTATGGTTCCTCTCGATCTTTGTGTAGCTTGTTTACTCCAGTTATTCATTGAAGTTTTTCAATTAAGTAGTGGTTCTCATCAATCACCAAAAAGGGGGAGATTGTACGCTTCATGACCATTGATGATTGGATCCCCATGGTATGGTTGTTTTGGTGATATATGACAACTATGAAATTGTGGGCTAACATCTACACGAGTGTTGTCTTTGTAGGAGTCATCACTTAACTCTATTGTAAATCATATGGATGATGGTATCCTTGGCAATTGATGACAATGACCGTAAGCATGAAGGCTTGTGAACTTGATAGAGTCCAAGGGTTGATGGAGATGGATCAAAGCGAAGAAAAAGCTATGGTGCAAGTGTTTGGAACACTTGAGTAGTTCTTAGGGATTTGAGTCCATAGGAAAAACTGGACTATCAAGGGGGTCTAGAACATTCTCTTAGGTCATGTCTAGTCGGTGATGTGCAACGTTGCTCGTTGAAATCACAGGCACTAGGTGACAATGGAGAAGCCAAGGAGATGTTCGGAGAAGCCATGAAACCAAGTCAAGCGAGGATGACAAGTTTCAGCTTCTGGACATAGAGAACGAATAGAAGGCTTAGTGGAGACCGGACTGTATGGTAACTATGGGAGTTTTCCAGGACTTAGCGTGAGGAGCCTGATGTCTACCAGTAGGAGACTCTATATAGAGAGGATGGTCCGGTCTACTAACCGGACATTTCGGTCAGTAGGAGTGCGAGGGGAGCAGTCAAAGTGCAGCGCTAGAATGTTTCTGGACTGAAGAGAGAAATGGACCGGACTGTCCGGTCAGGTGACCGGACTGTCCGGTCAGTTGGAGTTTCAGCAGGGGCAGAGCCAGTTGTGCATCGAGTTGCACTGACAGGACTGTCCTGTCAGGCAGTGACCGGACTGTCCGGTCAGTGTGCCCAGGAAGCTGATTTCGTGGAGCAATGGCTAGTTTGAGGTTCGGAGCCTATATAACTTTGTTGCTGGGGTCTTGGAGACCTCTCTTGGCCAGTGGAATACCTGAGAGCATTTGGTAAGGTCCAAGAGGAAAAGAGGAGAGCACTAGGTGGAGATATTGCATATCTTGAGAGTGCTAGAGAAGAGTAGCTTGAGCATCTTGCACATCTAAGGCTAGGGTGTCCTTGAGGGTGTGATCTAGATTGTTACTCTTGGTCTATGGTGAGACCTAGACCGGTTAGGTGTCGGTGATCGAGCCTATCGTGATCGGTTGTGAAGGTCATCACACGTTTGTACACGGTTTGAGCCCGCCGTTGGAAGGGGCATCGCTAGTGAGCGCCCGTGCCACCTCGGGGAGTCCAGAAAATTCTCGAGGGAGGCGAGCTTGTGCTTTGTGCAGCAGTGACGCACACCATGTCTTCACTCGAGGAGTGATTGTGGGCTCGTGGGCGAGAACTCCACTTGGTGGAGGGAGGGACCAGGACTCCGGTGGGAGTGGTCCAATGAGGATTAGGGGAAGGCGCCATCCTTCCGAGACCTCGAGAAAAAATCATGAGCATTCCTTGACCCTCTCGTTACTATTCCGCATTTGTGTGCTCTAGTGAGTAGGGTGACTTGTGGCTTGCATAGGCTAGTGTGATTGACTTCTCCATTTTATCTTATCATGAAAACTAGCATGTGTAGGGTCTTGGCCTACTAGACTTGTTTGGGTTTCCTTATCTTGTTAGACTTAAGTAGCGAAATTGAAGTATTAGGAGTCGTGAGTGGCTTACCGATTCACCCCCCCCCCCCCCCTCTCAGTATGCCTTCGGTCCTTACAGCCTTCACAACCGATCATGAGAGGCTCGATCACCGACACCTAACCGATCTAGGTCTCACCATATACCAAGCGTAACAATCAAGATCACACCCTCAAGGACACCCTAGCCTTAGATATGCAAGATGCTCAAGCTACTCTTCTCTAGCACTCTCAAGATATGCAATATCTCCACCTAGTGCTCTCCTCTTTTCCTTTTGGACCTTACCAAATGCTCTCAGGTATTCCACTGGCCAAGAGACGTCTCCAAGACCCCAGCAACGAAGTTATATAGGCTCCACGAAATTGCCTTTCTGGACATCCAGACCGGGTTGTCCAGTCACTGCCTGACCAGACCGTCCAGTCACTCTGGTAACGGTTCCCAGAACCGTTGGCTTGTCTATCCAGGCAATTTCTAGTACTGACCAGACTGTCCGGTCACTGGATCGGACCGTCTAGTCCACTTTCTCTCTCCATTCTAGGAGCCTCCGTGAAATGCACCTTTTGTGCCGTTCCTGCACTCCTACTGACCAGACCGTCCGATCAGCAAACCGGACTGTCTGGTCTGTACGTAGTCTCCTACTGACAGAACTCCTGCTCCTTATGCTAAGTCCTGGACAACTTCACATAGTGACCGTACAGTCCGGTCTCCATTGACCCCTATGTCCGGTCTCTATGTCTAGAAGCTGAAACTTGTCATCCTCGCTTGACTTTGTTTTCCGGCTTTTTCGAACAGCTCCTTGGCTTCTCCACTATCACCTAGTGCATGTGATTTCACCGAACAACCTTGCACATCACCAACTAGACATGACCTAAGAGAATGACCTAGACCCCCTTGATAGTCAAGTTTTTCCTATGGACTCAAAGCCCTAACAACTAGTCAAGTGTTCCACACACTTGCACCATAGCTTGTTCTCTGCTTTCATCCATCTCCACCAACCCTTGGACACCATCAAGTTCACAGGCCTCCATGCTTGTGGTCGTTGTCATCAATTGCCAAGGATGCCGTTGACAATCATCATAAGATAGAAAAGGTTTCCTACACGGACAACACTCGTGTAGACATTAGTCTCATTTCATGTTTGTCATTCATTACCAAAACACCATACCTTGGGGTGACCACAATGGTCATGAACCTTATAATCTCCCCCTTTTTGGTGGATGACAACCACTACTTATGATGATCCAAAACGGACGAGCAAGAAAGAATCAAAGGAAAAGAAAAGATTGAAAGGCATACCTTTGTCCTCACCTTGAAAGTAGTCTCCCCCTTGGAATATGCTAGGTGTGGAGGGAGAACTACCTAAATATGTAGCGCACTCTATAATGAACTTGAGTTGAATATGCGCCCGCCAAGGTGTTGTGGTAGTCGATTTTTGTTGATGTAGACACGCACCAAGGACGTAGATGCTCATGTCGGTGAAGGTGTTCATTGTCGCCATAGACATGCACCATCGTTGTTCTTCCCCATGTTGGTGTAGATGTCCATCTTGATGTGATCTTCATGTTCCATCTCCCCGAATCTTCACGTTTCTTCTTCATGTTCTCCTCCCCCTTTGAGATATCGATCATCTTCATGTTTCTTCTCCCTCTTTGATCTAGGATTGGCTTTAGGATCCTCATGTTCTTCTCCCCCTTTTTTTTGATCTAGACTTGGCTTTTGGATCTTCATGTTTCTTCTCCCCCTTTGTCACCTATCACCAGAAACCACACAAAAATGTAACAAAACCTAAGAGGTATAAAATAGTTGGCAGAGTTAGAATAACTCCCCCTTTCACAGTGCTCCTCCTCGGTCGAAGTGATATTTTGCCGTAGCTCCCCCTACACTTATGACTCAACAAAAGATTTTCTCAAATGTGCAAGGGTTGGTCATTATAGAGGTGGGAATGTATGAGCCACTTGTCTTTATATCGCGTGAGTAAATTTAACCTTGGAGCTCGATCGAACATGACTCAATGGGCATGAAGCACAAATAATCACTATTTGATTATCTAGAGAGTCATGTACTCACATTGTGAATGAGTAACTCCCCCTAGACTCATGCTTGGAGACATGCAAGGTATCATAATGCAAGGATGCATAAATGCAAAGAATGCAAATGCAACAAGTATACAATGCATGATGCGATGCTTAAAGAAAAAAGAGAGAACCGCTACAAACCAAAGTGCCAACAACGAGTTGTCCCCTTCTCAAGCTTGCTCACAATGGACCATTCTTCAAAGCCTTGGGTACACCATGAACCACCTTCCCAAGCTTAACCCGTGTCCATTTCTATCACAAGAAGGTCTGAATTCAACCTACAAAAGAAAAGAAACAAGCACAAATAAGAACAACCAAAACACTATAAATATATACAAAAGACAAGCTCAAGGGTTACTCATGTGAAGTTGGAGAGGTCGAGAACATTGATTTCTCCATTTATCTTGTTGAAGGTCTTCTCATTGAGTGGCTTGGTGAAGATGTCCGCCAATTGTTCATGAGTTCGCACGCTCACTAACTCGATGTCCTTCTTCTCAACATGGTCTCTTATGAAGTGATGCCTCACTTGAATGTGCTTTGCATGACCATGATCTCCCGTCTTGAGGGCCATCTTGATTGCCGCCTCACTATCACAATATAGTGGCATTTGAGTATAGTTGAGGCCATAGTCCGAGAGTGTTTGCCTCATGTATAGAAGTTGTGCACAACATGCTCCCGCCGCCATATACTCCGCTTCAGCGGTAGATAGAGCCATCGAGTTTTGCTTTTTTGAGCTCCAAGATACTAGAGAACTTCCAAGAAATTGGTAACCTCCCGATGTACTCTTTCTATTCACTTTGCAACCCGCAAGGTCCGAATCCGAATACCCAAGCAACTCAAAGTTTGTTCCTCTAGGATACCATAAGCCCATGGTAGGTGTGTACTTGAGGTATCTCATTATTCTCTTCACGGCCTTCAAGTGTGATTCCTTTGGATTTGCTTGATAGTGTGCACACAAGCACACATTAAACATGATATCCGGTCTCGAAGCGGTGAGATAGAGCAAAGACCCAATGATGGATCTATAGAGCTTGGGGTTCACCGGTTTTCCTTTCACATTATCATCCAAGGGTTTGCTAGTAGCCATAGGTGTGTGCAAAGGCTTGCAATTCTCCATGTTGAATCTCTTGAGAAGGTCCTTAGTATATTTCTCTTGATAGATGAAGTTTCCTTCTCTCAATTGCTTGACTTGAAATCCAAGGAACATGTGCAACTCTCCAATCATCAACATTTGAAATTCCCTAGCCATCATCTCCCAAATCTCTTCATTGAACTTTTCATTGGTTGACCCATAGATGATATCATCCACATAGATTTGGCACACAAAGAGATCCTTTCCAACATGCCTCGTGAACAAGTTGCTATCAATCCTTCCAATGGTGAATCCATTTTTGAGTAGGAAGTTCCTCAAATGTTCATACCATGCCCTAGGTGCTTGCTTGAGACCATAGAGAGCTTTCTTCAATTTGTACACATGTCTTGGATGTTTTGGGTCCTCAAACCCCGTAGGTTGTTCCAAATAGACTTTCTCATTGATCTCTCCATTCAAGGAAGCACTCTTGACATCCATTTGAAAGAGCTTCAAGCCATTGTGTGAAGCATAGGCAAGTAAGATCCGAATAGCTTCAAGATGGGCCACAGGAGCAAAGGTCTCTTCAAAGTCAATCCCCGCCACTTGAGAATATCCCTTAACCACTAGGCGAGCCTTGTTTTTGACAATTGCTCCTTTCTCATCTTTCTTGTTCTTGAAGACCCACTTGGTGCCAACTACATTATGATGCTTGGGCCTCTCAACCAATTCCCATACATTGCACCTCTTGAAGTTGTTCAACTCTTCTTGCATGGCAATAACCCACTTGTGATTACCCATAGCCTCATCAATGGTAGTGGGCTCAATCATGGAGATGAAGGAGAAGTTCTCAATCTCAACATTTGCCTCATCATCATCCTCTTCACTCACATAGTTGGGTTTATATTGATTCCTCCTTGTTTTTATGCCTTGAGATGGACTCCCAATTATCGGGTCTTTTGAGTGATCTTTGTTGATGGCTTTGGGTCTAGGATGGTATTTTCTTTGAGTGGGAGAAGCTCTAGGTGAAATATCTTGTGCATCATGGATTGTTTGCTCTCTTGATATATGGGTGTCTTGGATCCTAAGAGAGGTGGAAGAGTCACTCTTATGCTTTCTTGTTTTGGACTTTGAGCTTGAGGTGGATGGGAGAGTATCTTGTGAAGAGCTAAGGGAAGTGGCTTGTGGTGAATTATGTGGGGAGGTTTGTGGCTCACTTCTCACTTGGATTTTCTCATCATTTGGTGAGTGAACTCTCAATGAATCTTGGGAGGAGCTTGTGGGAGTATTTGTGGCATCTTGGGTTGTTTGTTGTACCTCGGAGGAGGATGTTGGTTGAGGTGGTGGAGTAGAGGGCTCATCAATATCACCATCATTGTCCTCATAGGGTAAAATCTCGCCCACGGACATGTTTCTCAAGGCTTCCCTCATAGGCTCATCCTCAATATTCACTTCATGAAATTCATCCTCCTTTTAAGAGCCATTTAACTCATCAAATTGCACATCATAGGATTCTTCCACACACCCTGTGGCTAAGTTGTAGACCCTATAGGCTTTAGAACTCCAAGAGTACCCAACAAGAATGCCTTCATAAGTTCTGCTTTCAAACTTCCAGGGCTGTCTCCTTTTCTTGAGAATGTAACACTTGCATCCAAAGACTCAAAAATAGGAAACATTGGGTTTCCATCCCACCAATAGCTCATATGGCGTCTTTTTCAACAACCGGTGGAGATAGACACGGTTGGAAGTGTAGCACGCCATGTTGATTGCCTCTGCCCAAAACCTCTCATGAGTTCCACACTCATCCAACATGGCACGAGCAAGAGTGATGAGCATCTTGTTTTTCCTCTCCACTACTCCATTTTGCTCGAGAGTATATGTAGCAGAGAATTCATGTTTGATCCTTTTCTTGTCATAGTATTCCTCCACTGTGGTATTTTTGAACTCTCTCCCATTGTCACTCCTATCTTCACAATGCTAGCATTGAACTCATTCTTTGCTCTCTTCACAAACTTTCTGAAGATGAGATTTCTCCACAAGAATCAACGATCACCAAGCAATATAGATTGCCTCCTAGACTCTTGTATTGTGTTGACCCGAACAAATCCATGTGCAAGAGCTCTAGAGGACTAGATGTACACATGAATGACTTGGTGGGATGTGAAGATGCAACTTGTTTTCCCGCCTGACAAGCGCTGCACAGTCTATCCTTCTCAAAACCCACATCCTTGATTTCTTCAACTAGATTCCTCTTGACAATCTTCTTGAGCTGACTTATTCCAACATGTGCCACTCTTCTATGCCACAACCATCCCTTGGATGCCTTAGTGAATAGACAAGTTCTTGGTGGCATATTGCTTGACTTGAAGTCCGTGACATACAAGTTTCCATGCCTAACTCCATGAAATACTAGCCCTCTTTTGGCATTCTCAATCTTTGCACCATCCTCATCAAATGTGCACTTGAAACCCATGTCACATAGTTGACCAATAGACAGAAGGTTAAAGTTGAGGGTTTCCACGAGAAAGACCTTGGAGAGATGGAGGTCATTTGTGATGGCCACCTTGCCCGAGCCTCTAACTCTCCCCTTTGAGTTATCCCCAAAAGTCACCTTCTCACTATCTTCATCTTCATCAATGGTGGTGAACATGGTTGGCTTCCTGGTCACATGTTGAGTGCACCCACTCTCAAGAATCTAATGAGTGCCTCCACTCTTGTAGTCGACCCTGGTGGTAGCCATAAGACAAGCACTAGAGGAAGAGGGGTTAGTATCCAAAGCATTACTTGATTGACTAGCACTAACCTCATCGTGTTGAGCAATAAGACCATCCTCATAGATAGGGATTCTTGCAATCCCATCCAATAATCTCCTCCTATTGGGATAGTGAGGAGCATGGTACCTCCAATGTCCATGACCATCCCTCATGTCCACATTGTCAAGGTTGATGTAGTAATGGGGAGGATCACAGAGTCTAGTGATGTGCTCAAGTACATGCCCCACTTTTGTACGGAGCACAAGTATCATCTCCATTGCTCTCTCAATTGAGAGTTCATGTCTCCTGTTGACTACCTCCTCAAGTAAGAAACCCCTCTCAGGAGTTGTGATTTGTTGGAGGAGCATGTCAATCACTTCATGTGGTGCACTCCTCCGAAGTACCCTGAAAGAGTTTATCCTGCACACAAGATCATAGATGCTCAATAGATTTTCACAAGGATCAACATTCGGATTTCTCACAAATTCATCGAGTTCAAAGAAGAGATTCTGTTGGTGAGATCGACAAAGATGCCAAAGGTGATCTTGTGGTGGAGGGGGTGGAGGAGGTGGAGGCGTCGGAGCCAAAGCCACAAGATTGATCATCTCAAATGATGGAGTGAGCATTATTGTTGGTGCTCCCCCTACGCCAATGCTCGGTCCACTCAAGGTGCTTGGAGTAAAACATGGAATGGCACTTGAGGTAGAGGTTGACGAAGGGCCCGAAGAATGTCTTGCCCTGAAGGGATTGTAGAGGTTGTTGCAAGACAATCTTGTGGAGGGATCAAAGAAGTTTGAGCTCGAAGCTACTTCTTTCCCTTGGCATGAGGATGCTTCAAGGTTTGCTTTGGATGTCTTATTCCACTCCATGCTCGCGGTGATGTCCTCATCCTTGAAGAGCAGCTCAATCACTTCCTTGACAGAGAGACTCTTCTCCATGAGAAGGTCAAGGGTGATGTAGAAGAGCTTGCTACTCGGAAGCAAGGAGAGGATCTTCTCAACTATCACAATCTTGGGAAGCTCAAAAGAAGTCACCTCAATCCTATCCACAATACCTCACAAGCGAATAAGAGAGTCAAGTAAGTCCTCATTGTCATTAGCATGAAAAGCAAAGAACTCCTCAACAAGAGAACTACTAGCATGATCAATAGGAAGCTCACAAACATCATCAATGCTAGTAATGCAAGAAAGATCAAGAGACACATCATTATCGATCATCATATTAGGCACACTAGTAGAGCAACCTATCAAGTCATTGCTAGAAGAATCTAGGCACTCACTAGTACAAGGCACATCCACACTATCATCACAATCATCATACACATGATCATCGGTAAATGTATTGGCAAAGTCCACAAGAGTGTCCATCAACTCGCTCGGAATCTTGGCATTTAGGTAGCTTTTAAAGCGATCCTTCCGTGAGCCATGACCCGGCCCCAAATGGGATGACATCTCAACTCAATGCGGCCACTACTCAAGGCGGTTAAGCCTTATGATGAGCACTTGGCTCTGATATCACTTGAAAGGATCGTAGTGAATGAGAGGGGGGAGTGAATCGGTAACTACCACTATGAACCAATTTACCAATCACGAAACTACCGATAGCACTCAATACAACTCCTACACAAGTCTAGTGGTGACCACAGTATCAATATAATCCTGTGAAAGGAAGGGCACCCTATGCATACTAGTGGATCACACTATCAATACAATTCCTATGCACTTCTAGTGATCAAGCACACCAATGCAACTCCTACTCATGCTAGTCATCAAATGCGGAAGCTTAAACACTACTAACAAGAAAGGAGTCTAAACATGCAAGTCTACAAGATAGTCAAAGAGAACTAATGGAACTCTGTTGACACTTCTTAGCGTCGCACCAAAACTATTACTATCCCCGACAACAGAGCCAGAAATGCCTGTTCCAGGTTATCGATGTAGCACTTCACCTAGGAGTGTTCCAGGTTATCGAATCTCAGGGAATGTGTGTGTACTAACTCCTATCCTAATCCGTCCAAGGACAACAAGAATATGGTAGGCAGAGGGTAGAGAGGATTCCTATGGTCAAAGATCCTAAAATAAGATAGGTTCAGTCTATAAATGCTTACTTCGGGCACTGGCTTACCCCTGCATCCACAGGCGACTCCGGTCAACAGCTCTATGACGTAACCGAGCGTGGAGGATTACTAAGGCCGGATAGGGCTGTCACCACCTACCGACTACCTCTACAAACCGTGAGCACGCGGCAAACAATGGTAACCTCTAGCCTAGACACCACGTCTATGCTATTAATTCCTATCAAAGTCTCAACGTCACACTTATAGAAGACTATGATACTCTAACTAAGTAGAGTGATGATCTTGTAAGCAACTAAGGAAAGAACTTACTAAGAAAGGAAACTTAAATACCAATGGAAGATCATGAATACTTCCTAAGAAAGGAAAGCATCCACTGAGGTACAAGTGTGGAGAAGGCGCCGACAAGCCTGGACCTCCTCCTAACTCTCCCTCACTCTCTCCCTATTTTCTAAGCACTTTGGTAGTGCTAAAACCTTTTGAGTGGAGCTCTAAATCTTCTTCTTGTGTTGTTCTTTGTTTATGCCGAATTTCCCCTCTATTTATAGGTGGCGGAGACTTGGCGGGTACTTCAAGGTGGAGGAGAGTCAGTGGGCGAAAATTCCCACGCCGAGCGGTGGGCCACGCCGGGTGGCCACGTGTGCCGGGTGGCCACGGGATTTGGTCAGTTTCCAACCAACTCGCTTCGGACGGCTTAGATCTTGTCTTGATGGTAGTTCCTTGGTCGGTTTCCCCCGAAATCTCTGTTTTGGGGTCGGTAAGCCTCATAGGCCTCATGGGCTGGTAACCCTGGGTGGCCAACCCAGGCCGGGCGGTAGGCCAGGCGGGGTGGCAAACCCTGCCGGGCGGCAAGCCCAGGCCGGGTGGCGGGGTAGGCTGGGCGGCCTGGCAGGCCGGCCTGCGGCCTAGGCCGGGCGGCGGCCCAATTTTGGTGCCGGCCCCCTCCGGGGCATGTCTTCACTTGTCCAAGTTGTGCCACGTGGATGCCTCCTTTACTTCTTCACTTTTTCCCCTCCTTAGTCCGGGGACGGAAAATGGCCTCATGATGGATTGTTTTGCAGGGTCGGCTGGATCGAATGGTTCATCCTGATGAGACTCTATTTTAACCAGCCGGGTGGCTGATTTCAGCCTGATATGACCTTATCGGCTGAGTTCTGATTTCAGCCATCATGACCCTGTCGGACCCTGATTTCAGACTCATACGACCCTGTCGGCCGGCTGTTTTACGGCAGTATCGGCCGACGGGGTGTTTCTTCATGTTTTTGCATATTTTGGCTCTTTTATACCTGCAAACACATCTCTCACCAAAACTCGTGGAAATAGTTAATAATAAACTGCTATCACTATTTTGTTTATTCCTTTTATGTTGTTTATGTAAGGATTTGACGGTCAGATTTGGCATTTAAGCACCGTCAACAACACCCCACACTTAGTCTTTGCTCGTCCTCGAGTAAAGGAATACAGACTAAGGTGAATCATAACTTCAATTGGTATGATGGTAGCATGCAAATTATTCCAAGTCATACCTATACCTATGAACTTTTAAAGTGTCTATCATGTTACCTTGGGTGGTTGAAGGATGGAATGGTCCTGACTCTAATCATCTTCACTCATTCTGCTATGTAGCTTGGGTTTTTGAAAAGATTTTCAAAACAAATCATAGTTGTACCCCTCAAATGATTATCTCAAATTGCTTGATGTGTATGGTTCCTCACCAGGATATTGTCTCTTTTCATCCTACTTCTAAATATGGCTTTATGTGGAGCTCAAGGTAGGGATAAAAGGGAGGCATACTTGTGTCTCATATATTACTAAGTCAAAAGGGAGGCATCCTACTCTAACTAAGTAGAGTGATGATCTTGTAAGCAACTAAGGAAAGAACTTACTAAGAAAGGAAACTTAAATACCAATGGAAGATCATGAATACTTCCTAAGAAAGGAAAGCATCCACTGAGGTACAAGTGTGGAGAAGGCGCCGACAAGCCTGGACCTCCTCCTAACTCTCCCTCACTCTCTCCCTATTTTCTAAGCACTTTGGTAGTGCTAAAACCTTTTGAGTGGAGCTCTAAATCTTCTTCTTGTGTTGTTCTTTGTTTATGCCGAATTTCCCCTCTATTTATAGGTGGCGGAGACTTGGCGGGTACTTCAAGGTGGAGGAGAGTCAGTGGGCGAAAATTCCCACGCCGAGCGGTGGGCCACGCCGGGTGGCCACGTGTGCCGGGTGGCCACGGGATTTGGTCAGTTTCCAACCAACTCGCTTCGGACGGCTTAGATCTTGTCTTGATGGTAGTTCCTTGGTCGGTTTCCCCCGAAATCTCTGTTTTGGGGTCGGTAAGCCTCATAGGCCTCATGGGCTGGTAACCCTGGGTGGCCAACCCAGGCCGGGCGGTAGGCCAGGCGGGGTGGCAAACCCTGCCGGGCGGCAAGCCCAGGCCGGGTGGCGGGGTAGGCTGGGCGGCCTGGCAGGCCGGCCTGCGGCCTAGGCCGGGCGGCGGCCCAATTTTGGTGTCGGCCCCCTCCGGGGCATGTCTTCACTTGTCCAAGTTGTGCCACGTGGATGCCTCCTTTACTTCTTCACTTTTTCCCCTCCTTAGTCCGGGGACGGAAAATGGCCTCATGATGGATTGTTTTGCAGGGTCGGCTGGATCGAATGGTTCATCCTGATGAGACTCTATTTTAACCAGCCGGGTGGCTGATTTCAGCCTGATATGACCTTATCGGCTGAGTTCTGATTTCAGCCATCATGACCCTGTCGGACCCTGATTTCAGACTCATACGACCCTGTCGGCCGGCTGTTTTACGGCAGTATCGGCCGACGGGGTGTTTCTTCATGTTTTTGCATATTTTGGCTCTTTTATACCTGCAAACACATCTCTCACCAAAACTCGTGGAAATAGTTAATAATAAACTGCTATCACTATTTTGTTTATTCCTTTTATGTTGTTTATGTAAGGATTTGACGGTCAGATTTGGCATTTAAGCACCGTCAACAACACCCCACACTTAGTCTTTGCTCGTCCTCGAGTAAAGGAATACAGACTAAGGTGAATCATAACTTCAATTGGTATGATGGTAGCATGCAAATTATTCCAAGTCATACCTATACCTATGAACTTTTAAAGTGTCTATCATGTTACCTTGGGTGGTTGAAGGATGGAATGGTCCTGACTCTAATCATCTTCACTCATTCTGCTATGTAGCTTGGGTTTTTGAAAAGATTTTCAAAACAAATCATAGTTGTACCCCTCAAATGATTATCTCAAATTGCTTGATGTGTATGGTTCCTCACCAGGATATTGTCTCTTTTCATCCTACTTCTAAATATGGCTTTATGTGGAGCTCAAGGTAGGGATAAAAGGGAGGCATACTTGTGTCTCATATATTACTAAGTCAAAAACTGGATCCATGGAGAATAATTCATGAACTTTTGATCAAGCATGTGCACATGTGGATATGTGGATGGAAAATGACTAAATGTGAATACTCCCTTTTCTTTTAAGATGCTCCCTCCCTTCTATTGGATAGGCGTTTTAGAACATGGGCTAATTCTTTCTCTATTTTTTCATCTTTTTTTTAATCATGAATAGCCAATGTCACTTTTACAAGGATATTTGGAGAGGGAGTCTATCAGAATATGATGGAGTATTTTATTTAATGGATGGATGACGACATGGAATTGCTATCTTCCAGTATAGAAGAAATAGCACATGGATGATGGTTATGGTGGTGCTAACTTCCAGTGAAGAAGTATTAGCAAAGTGGTGTGCAAAAAATGTTGATCAAAAAGTCATAAATAGTAACTCACAAGGGTCACAACAATTTGACAAAGTTCAATGAAACAACAAGTAGCATATGCATAAGATTTTCAATGAGTTCATCATATGGCTTTGGTAGGAAGATATAATCACTGAGGAGTCAAGCTATTGATTTTTAATTTTTTGATTTTTTTATAGGAAAAATTCCCAAGAATATCAAGCATAAGAGAAAGATTCATTTTGTCAAAACATATCTCATGCATCAACTACCTAGGTGACATGCTTTCCTAAAGATGTAGTTCACAAGTAATAGGTTTATGAACTAGGAATAAGGAGCATGCAAGCCCACCAAATAGAAGCATGAAATAAAATGAGGGTTCCACAAGGTTCATTTTAATCTTTTTTCAAGTTAAATTTTTATGATTGATTCAAGAGACAATAATTTTAACTCACAAAACAAGGAGGTGAAGGAATTGAGTGCGCAAACCATCGTATTAAAGAGGGTGGAAGTTGGGATGTGCCTGGACGCCACGCTCTTTCTCATGATGTTGACTTCTGTTGTTTGCACATTAAAAAGCCTGAGAAGCCTCCCCCACACTTGTTCTTGTACCTGGCTGCTTTTTATTCAAAACAAACAAAGGGTTGTGGAAACAAAAAGGACTCTGCCGGGTCTAGGACTAGGGAGTCTAAATTTATTCAAATGAGAGAGAATGCAGAGAGGAATGCTAGAGTAGAGCATTGAAATCAATTAAATTGATCACATCTACCTCCTTACCTTCGTTGTCATCTCGCTCTAGGAAGACTTTTAAACGATGACTATTTACTTTAAACTGGTTCCCTCCGTCATCTTGGAGTGTGATTGCTCCATGTGATGCAGCATTAATGACGGTGAATGGTCCTTCCCATTTACTCCAAAGCTTCCCATGACCAAACAACTTGACTCTGGAGTTGAAGAGCAACACCTTGTCGCCTGGCTTGAACTCCTTAGGCTTGATCCTTCGGTCGTGCCATCTTTTGGTTCTATCCTTGTAGATCTTGGCACTATGGTAAGCCTTATCTCTCCATTCCTCTAACTCGGAGAGCTGTATTTTTCTACGTCTCCCGGCCTCCCTAAGATCCATGTTCCATTTCCGGATGGCCCAATGTGCTCTATGTTCCATCTCGACTGGTAGATGACATGTTTTTCCATATACGAGCTAGAAGGGAGACATACCAATCGGTGTTTTGTATGCTGTCATATATGCCCAAAGTGCATCTGGTAGCTTCATCTTCCATCCACTCCCCATCTCATTCACGGTCTTCTGCAGGATGTTCTTAATCTATTTATTTGAAGTTTCTACCTACCCTCTTGTCTGAGGGTGATATGAAGTTGCAATGTTGTGTTTTACTTCAAGCTCTCTTAAGAAGTTCCGGAAGGTCTTATCAATAAAATAAGACCCTCCGTCACTTATCACCATCCGCGGTGTTCCAAAACGAGGAAAGATGATCTCGTGGAACATTCTTCGAGCATGCTTGGAGTCGGCAGCTCTGCATGGTATTGCTTCTACCCATTTGGATACATACTCAACGGCCACCAAGATGTACTCGCAACTATAGGACTTTGGAAACGGTCCCATGAAGTCAATGCCCCATACATCGAATAATTCCACTTGAAGGTTGTATGTTAGGGGCATTGCGTTGCGAGCAGTAATCCCTCCATGCTTCTGGCAATTCCGACATCTTTGAATGAATTCTTTTGTGTCTCCATTCATTGATGGCCAAAAGAATCCACTCTGCCAGATTTTCGCTTGGGTGCGGAATGCACCAAAGTGGCCTCCATATGGAGATGCATGGCATTTCTCGATTATCTGGGTGCCTTCAATTCTTGGGACACATCTCCTTAGCAACCCGTCCGAACACACTCTGTAGAGGTACGGGTCGTCCCATATGTGACGTCGACTCTCATAGATGAGCTTCTTCTTGTTCTCCCCTGGTGGTACATACCCTGCAACAATGAAATTCACAATGTCTGCATACCAGGGGTTGGAGTCCGACACCTTCAGTAGCATGTCATCGCGGAGGAAGTTATTTATCGGAATTTCCTGCATGTTAGTCACTTGCATACGCGACAAATGATCCACAACAGAATTCTCTACTCCTTTCTTATCTCTAATTTCAAGGTCAAATTCTTGGAGTAGAAGAATCCATCTAATTAGCCTTGTTTTAGCATCTTTCTTAGTGAACAGGTATTTTAGTGCAGCATGATCAGTATGAACGATAACCTTTGCTCCTACTAAGTATGACCTTGACTTATCGATAGCAAAAACAACGGCAAGGAGCTGTTTTTCTGTAGTGGCATAATTAAGTTGTGCTCCTTTCAAGGTCTTGCTAGCATAGGCTATGGCGTGATGCTTCTTATCTTTGGTTTGGCCAAGAACAGCCCCAACAGCATAGTCACTAGCATCACACATGATTTCGAAGGGCAGCGTCCAATCGGGGGGTTGAATGACTGGAGCTAAGATGATTGCCTTCTTAAGGATATTAAAGGAATGAAGGCACTCATCATCGAAATCAAAGGGAGCATCCTTAGCCAAAAGGCTAGTGAGGGGACTGGCGATTTGCCGATAAAACCTGCCATGTCCTAAGAAACTATGGATCCTCTTAACATGAATCGGAGGTGGAAGCCTTTCTATGACCTCGATCTTAGCTCTATCCACCTGTAACACCCTACTTTTTCAAATTCTAAAATGCCAACTATTAGCATTTAGGAGTTTAATTAAATAACCTAGGACAAATTGTTTTATAATTAAATTAAACCAATTGTTGCATAGCATGACATGTTCATATAGGTTTTGTTTGCATCATGCATTTAGTTTCTTAATTAATTACAAGGATTAATAGAATAGAATTTTAGAGAAGAAAGGAATTAGGAAAGAAAAGAAAAAGGAGAAAACCCAGAATTGGGCCGAACCCACCCCTTCAGCCCACCCGGAGCTCTCCTCCCCTCTCCCCACTCCCCTCTTTTGGCCCAACCGGCCTAGGCCGATTCCCCTCCCCTTTCCCTTCTCTCCCCCGCGGCCGCCAGGCCGCCAGCACCCCCGCACGGCCCAGCTCCCATGCCGGCCCAGCGCGTGCGCGCGGCCCACTCCCCTCCTGCTCTCTCTCTCTCTCACTGGCACACGGGCCCCGCCTGTTATCCCCCTCCTCCCGCCCTTCTCTCTCCCCGCCGCCGGAAACCAACGCCGGCCCCCGTCGATCTCCCTCCCCCGGCCTCTCCGGCTCCCATAACTGACGCACAAGCGCGCGCGACCCCCTCCGCTTCCTCTCCCCCCCACTCTCGCGCCTTACGCGCGCACTATCACGTGTTGCCGCACCCGAACGGCCGCCGCCGGCCGTTACTCCCGGCGAGCTCGGGCCGGCTCGTCTCCCCTCCCTCTCTCCCCTAGAAACCCCCCCCCCCCTCCGGCACCGCATGTTCCCACCGCCTCTCCCCCGCTACTTCCCGCTCGATCGCGACCCCCGGAGGCCATCCCCACCGAATGCCGACCGCCACCGACGCCCCCCTCCGTCGTCGACCGCCTCCCGACCTCCCCCGCACCCGCGCATCACCTCGGTGAGGCTCCCCTCTCTCCCCTCTCTCTCCCGGAACCCTCGCGGCGAGGAATGGCCGACCGGAACGCCATTCCGGCCGGTCTCCAGCGAAGCCCCGCCGTGCGCCGCCGCCTGGATGGCCGCCGGCGACGACCTCCCCGCCCCGTTATTTTCTTGCTGTTGGATCTTGATCCAACCGTCCAGATTACATACCCCTTTGGGGTATGTAACCGGTCCACCATGGACCCATTGACCCTTCGGTCAATGCCAGTCCACAGAGCCCATAGACCCGGTCCAGGAATTTTCAGTTTAAAATTAATTGAATTAATTCCTGGATAATTGCAGCATTTTGCAATTAGGCCCCTATACTTAGTTTAAATTAGATTTATACCCCTGTTTTTGTCGAGAACTGTAGAAAATTGTTTTTAAGCCCAATTTTTTTTTATAAATATTATTTTAGCCCTAAAAATTTACAGAAACACCCCTATACATTGTTAGAACTATTATTTGACCTGGTAATTTTACAAAAACACCCCTGAACTAATTTTAATTATGTTTTAGTCCCTAGAATTATTTTAAATTATACTTTAATCCTTATTAATTATATAAATATTATTTTAGCCCTGGAAATTTATAGAAACATCCCTGTACTTAATTTTAATTATATTTTGGCCCTGTCTTTTTACACTTAACCCCCTACACTTATTATTAATTATGTTTCGGTCCTAAAATTTTGCAAAAACAACCTTATACTTTTTAGTAATTATTTTTCAGTCCTAATAATTTATACTTTAGTTCCTGTAATTTTATAAAATTACAAATAGGTCCTTAAAAGCTCCTGTTTTTACCCTTTTGCCTTAAAACTTCAAACTAGCATAACTTTTTACTCGTAACTCCAAATTAGGTGATTCTTGCGCTAAAATTCTAGTAGGAGCATAACCTTTGCATACATTGCATCTACATATTGTTTTTCCTATGTTGCATATTGTGTATTGATTTTTGTATGTTTTGCTTGTGTCGGTATTTCATTACATAAAGGCGAGCATACACAAGGACCGCCCTACGAGGACTTTCAGGAGCAGGAATTTGAAGGGATGGAGCAGCCTTCCTTGCAGGACGAAGGCAAGTGTTCTTGGTGCATATTGCACCTATTGAAATGTTACTATAGAATTGCATGCTTGTGTCAATTTATTGGGAACCTATTGTTATGGTTTTCCTTAGTATTGTTTTTACCCTATTCCTTGTCGCCTTGAACCAATGGGTGAATTGTGGGTAGATAATGCTTAGATGGCTTATGGGATGTGGGTTAATATTAATTTGATTATTGAACAATGTCACGTGGGAATGTGTCACGTGGGAAATGTTTGGTAAATCTTTTAGTAACATGGCTTAGGGATCTATGCAAGCCAGGTGGAAAGGATGTGGTGCCGTGGGCACATGCTTGTGGTGGTAGGCTTGTTGTAGATCCTAGGAACCGGTTCTTGGAGTGACAACCCAGGAAAACAGTGCCATCACAAGACCGACATGGGTAAGGCTTGGCCTATTAATTAGGTGTTCTCCCAGTGTCGGTGCAACATTTGGTGGAGCGGGGAATGGAAGTCGAGAGGACTGTCCTTGTATCCGAATGGCTCAAGAGGGGGCTCCTGGGGTGATGAGCTGCTTATTGAAGGGCTATCACTTATGGACGGGAGTGGAACCTTAGTGGCTAGCATGTACTGGGAGACCCTTTGGAAAAGCCTCGTAGTGAAACCCTGCCACACACCAAAGGAAGTGTGTAATATGGGTCGCGTCCACGGGCACAAAGGGAATCACGACTTGTGGGTAAAGTGGTACAAACTCTGCAGAGTATCAAACTATCATGATAGCCGTGCTCACGATCAAGAGCGGCCTGGAATCCTCACAAGATTAGTTGGGTGGGTTTGGTTGGAAAGATGGAATGGGTTGGAACTTGGTTAGTATAACACCTTGGAATCATGGTTAGGATGACCCCACGTAGTAAATAGGATGCTTAGGTTAATTAAAAGCTCATGCAATCCACTCTATAAAGCCTTTTCTTGACTATAGCTCCATGTCATCTTTTCCCCCACTTGCTGAGTACGACACATACTCACCCTTGCTATACCCCGCTGACATTCAGCCCAAGGAGAAGATTGGAGCCACTACAAAGATGAAGAATGCGAGTACTAGACGATGATCCACCAGTCGATGCCTGTGGAGTTTGGGACGTCTACGCTAGCTACTTTCCGTTGCTTGAATGTACTTTTCTTCTAGACCCACGGGTCCTTTTTGTAATAAAGATACGATGTAATAATTAAAGCATATGGATAATTATTCTGTTTACCATTGATGATGTACCGTACGTGTGTGTAATTTGATCCTGGGCACACGTACGACTACACCCGTTTTGCTTCTTAAAATGGGTGTTACAGAAGTGGCATCAGAGCCATATCGACTGCAGGACGTCAGCCTAGTTAGCCATGGATGCATTTGGCGACCCTATTTTGTCTTACATCAATACAAACTATTTTAATAAAATATTAATCCCTGTCATTTTCTTATTTTGTTGCTTTTGTTAAATTTCAGATTTCTTTAACCATTGCTTATTCATGCCTTGTGATTTTAAAATATAGATGGCCCGCACTAAGTAGACCGCTCGTAAGGTTACGACTGGACGCCACTGTGGACTCCTTGCCCCTAGGCGTGTTCCGAAGGAAGAAAGTGAAGAAGTAAATCAGCATGAACGGAGAAGACCCTAGTGATGGACGAGAAGCTTCCAGAGGAACCACAGGAAGACCCCAAGGAGCCTGAAGAAGAAGAAGAACCAGAAGAATATGAGCAAGAAGAGGACCCTAAGGAACCCCAAGAGGGAGAAGACCCAGAAGAACCTGAGGACCCTGAAGATCCTAAGAATGGTGATAACGCAGAGGAGGACGAATACCTAGCCGTCCGTATGGCTGAGAAGTACCGCTCTCTTGGACTAGAGGGTGAGACCTTCTCCAAGACTCTGCGGAAGCTACTTGAGAAGATTGGCATCACCAACAGGCCTCAGTACTTCATCAAGAAAGTGGATCGTCCTTTTCGTGAGGAATGGACAGCGGAGGTCAACATCTACGATGGCGACCGTGTCATATCTACTCACCGTGGCCACACCCCTAGGGCTACTCGTGGGGCCGCGGTGGACAATGCTGCTTGGAGGGCTCTCACTAGCCTCTGCTACACTCACCGCCATGGAATAGCAAGGACAAGTTTTGCCCACATTCCACGTCGGAAGCCAGGCACGGAGAAGTACACCGTCGCTCCTACAGAATGGTATGTGAGCACCAGGGAGATGGATGAGACTCAGGGAGTCGCGGTGGACTTAAGCCGCGCTATGGAAGCACTACAGAGGGAGAACCACACTCCTTGGAAGAGGCTGCGTGATACTGAGGATTACATAAAGCGCGACCAGCGAGTCAAGATGGGCGAGCAGAGTGACCTCTATTCCTCTGGTATCCGCACTTGGACTGCAAACTCCCCGAAGCACGCAAGTTCCCTACCTTCGGTCTCCAACGAAGTCAACTCCCATGCCTAGGAGATTCCCTTAACCATGAATAAAGATTGTAACAATCAAACGCTTAGATCGATTTACTTTCATGGTGTGATGTAATGAACTCTGTGGCTTGGTTAAATAAGTGTACTTGATGTGAGTTGTGGAATGCCTCGACACCTTGTCCACAACCTCATCATTTGGTTGCTCATTAAATAAACTATCTTTTACTTATCATTCCTTGATACATTTAGATGGGGATCTTTCCTTTCTCTATTACCACACCTCGTCTCATGCTAACTCCACCACCTATTCTATCAGATGGTTCGCACTAGAGGCCACGCTGGAGGTAGCAATCAGAACAACGAGGATGGCAGTAATGCTTTGAACCTGGAGCAATTCTTGGCTATGCAGACTCAGCTCATGCAGACCATGATCCAAACTTTGGGCGCTATACAACAGAACCATAACAACCAGCAGAACCACAATGCACCCCCACCTCCACCTCCACCTCCACCCCAGAATAGATTGGGGGAGTTCCTAAGGACTAGGCCACCTACCTTTTCCCAATCCAAGGATCCAATGGAAGTGGATGATTGGCTCAAGGCAATTGAGAAGAAGTTGACGATCGCTCAATGCAATGATCGAGAGAAGGTTCTCTTTACAGCTCATCAGCTGTATGGTGTAGCCGCAGACTAGTGGGATGCGTATTGTAATGCTCATGCTGATGTGGAAAGCATCACTTGGATTGAGTTCAAAGATAATTTCTGCTCTCACTATGTCCCTACGAGCATTAAGTTGTTGAAAAAACAAGAATTTCAAGACCTGAGACAGGGAAACATGTGAGTAAGTAAATACCTGAATAGGTTCATCCAGCTATCCAGGTATGCTCCTGAGGATGTGAACACCGATGGGAAGAAGCAATATATGTTTATAAGGGGATTGCAGAATGACATCCAGTTTCAGTTGATAAACAATGACTATGTAAACTTCCAAAAACTGGTGGATAAGGCCATTGTTGTGGAGAACAAGCGCAATGAGATTGAGAGGGAAGGCAAGAGGAAGATGCCATTCCAAGGACAATCATCTGGTAGTAACACTCGCGCCCGCATGATGCCATCTCCTAACCCATACAACCGTGCTCCCAACACTGTCAAGCCACCTATGCAAGCTCCACGCCCCAACTTTCCAATGCAACTACCAGGCACCTCGCCCTAACCAGCAGCAGGCACCTTGCCCCACCTATCAGCAAGCACCCCGTACCACCGCCCCAACAGCTCCACAAAACCAGAACCGCCATACCTCTGGAAACACTAATGGTGTGAAGCGCGGATGTTATCACTGCGGACAGGAAGGTCACTTCATGGGATAGTGTCCCCAACGGAACAACGCACCAAGGCAAGCCCCAACCAACATGCTCCCAGGCAATTGAGGACAGCAGAATTATGCTCGAGGGCGTGTCAATCATGTCACTACGGAGGAAGCTGAGCAAGCTGTAGATGTGGTGCTCGGTATGTTCTTAGCTAACTCTCAACCTGCAACCATTTTGTTTGATTCAGGAGCATCACATTCATTCATAACATCCACATATGTGGCAAAGCACAACCTACCGATTGCTCTTATGAAGCATACCATGCTAGTTAGCTCTCCTGGTGGAGAAATGAGAACCAATCAAATATGCCCAAAGGTCGCCCTTAAAATAAGGGGGGTAGACTTCTCAGCTAATCTCATCATCCTAGACTCCAAGGGGATAGATATAATACTTGGAATGGATTGGTTACGCAAGTATGATGGAGTGATACAGTGTGCCAAGCAGTCGGTACAGCTGACTAGTGCAGAGGGTACCAAGGTTGAGTTCGTAGCAGCCAACTCCACTGCCAAGGAGGTCATACTAAACCAAACCACCGGCACACCCATAGAAGAGATACGGGTGGTTTGTGATTTCCCTGATGTCTTTCCTGAAGAACTTCCAGGTATGCCACCAGACCGTGACATAGAGTTTGTTATTGACTTAATACCGGGAACTGCTCCTATATCTAAGAGGCCCTATAGGATGCCAGTTAATGAGTTGGTAGAACTAAAGAAGCAATTACATGAGATGCTAGAGAAAGGTTTCGTTCGCCCTAGTTCCTCACCTTGGGGAGCTCCAGTACTGTTTGTCGAGAAGAAGGATAAGACTCAGAGGATGTGTGTGGACTATCGTTCTGTTAATGATGTGACCATCAAGAATAAGTATCCACTACCACGGATTGAAGACTTGTTCGATCAGATGAAAGGAGCTTGTGTATTCTCCAAGATTGATCTACGATCTGGGTATCACCAATTGAAGATCAGACCATCAGACATACCCAAGACGGCTTTCCGAACAAGATATGGGTTATATGAGTATACGGTAATGTCATTTGGGTTGACCAATGCACCGGCCTATTTTATGTACCTTATGAACAAAGTGTTCATGGAATACTTGGATAAGTTTGTTGTGGTTTTCATTGACGACATCTTGGTGTTTTCAAAGAATGAAGAAGAGCATGAGGAACACCTGAGGCTAGTTCTGGAGAAGCTACGTGAACACCAGCTGTATGCCAAAATGAGCAAATGTGAATTCTGGCTGAAGGAGGTAGCATTTCTCAGTCATGTGATCTTTGCCGGCGGAGTGTCAGTCGATCCAGGCAAGGTAAAGGATGTTCTAGACTGGAAACCACCACAGACAATAAAGGAGATTAGAAGTTTTCTTGGATTAGCCGGATACTATCGGCGATTCATAAAGGACTTCTCCAAGATAGCAAAGCCAATGAGGACACTGTTAGGGAAGGACAAGAGTTTTGAATGGACTCCGCGTTGTCAAGCCAGTTTTGAAGAATTGAAGAAGAGATTAACGTCGGCACCTGTCTTAATCTTACCTGACATCAGTAAGAGTTTCAACATATACTGTGATGCATCCAGGCAAGGACTAGGATGTGTGCTCATGCAGGAAGGTCATGTTGTGGCATATGCCTCTAGGCAATTACGGAAGCATGAAGAGAAGTACCCAACACACGATTTGGAATTAGCGGCAGTGGTACATGCTATGAAAATTTGGAGGCACTACATTCTTGGTCATCGTTGTGAGATCTATACGGATCACAAGAGTCTCAAGTACATATTCACTCAGACGGAGTTGAACCTAAGACAACGACGTTGGTTAGAGTTGATTAAAGACTATGATTTGGGTATTAACTATCATCCAGGGAAGGCGAATGTGGTTGCGGATGCCCTAAGTAGAAAGATCTATTGCAGTCAGTTAATCGTGGAAAGACAACCGCCAGAGCTCTGCAAGGAGTTTGAGTGACTGAACCTTGGGTTTGTGAATGAGTTAGAGACCGTTACAATGGAAGTGGAACCCATTCTCGATGAAGAAATTCGCAAGGGACAGCTAGAAGATGAGAAGCTAAGTGAGATCAGAAAGCTCATTAAGGAAGGAATAGCTACCGACTTCGTAGAAGATGAGAAGGGTACTATATGGATAGGAAAAAGAATATGTGTGCCAGACAAGAAGCCCCTTCGTGACATAATCCTACGGGAAGCACACGATTTTGCATACTCCATTCATCCAGGAAGTACTAAGATGTATCAAGACTTGAAGACTCGTTATTGGTGGCATGGCATGAAGCGCGATGTCACAGAATATGTTGCGGTATGTGACACATGTCAACGTGTCAAGGCAGAACACCAACGACCCGCCGGAATACTTCAACCTCTAAAGATTCCTGAGTGGAAATGGGAACAAGTCGATATGGACTTTATAGTTGGATTACCCCGTACACAGTCGGGATATGATTCTATATGGGTTATAGTTGATCGTTTAACCAAGGTGGCACGCTTCATTCCCGTCAAAACAACATATAGTGGTGCCAAGTTGGCAGAACTATACATGTCAAGGATAGTGTGTTTACATGGAGTCCCTAAGAAGATAGTATCTGACAGAGGCTCTCAGTTCACCTCGAGGTTTTGGGAGAAGGTACATGAATCTCTTGGCACCAAGTTGAACTTCAGCTCTGCATATCACCCTCAGACTGATGGACAAACCCAGAGGATGAACCAGATCCTAGAAGACATGTTGAGAGCTTGTGCGTTGAAATATGGCAAGAGTTGGGACAAGAGCCTACCCTCCGCAGAATTTTCTTATAACAACAGTTATCAAGCAAGTATAGAGATGGCACCTTTCGAGTTCCTATATGGAAGAAAGTGTAGGACACCTCTATTCTGGAACGAGACAGGAGAAAACCAAGTCTTTGGACCTGAGATACTACAAGAAGCAAAAAGACAAGTTAAGATTATACGGGAGAACCTAAAAGTTGCACAGTCAAGGAAGAAAAGCTACACCGATCGTAGGCGAAGAGACCTATCCTTCGAGATTGGAGATTTCGTGTATCTCAAGGTATCACCCATGAGGGGTGTTAGACGCTTCAAAGTCAAAGAGAAGTTAGCACCACGTTACATCGGCCCTTTCAAGATCCTCGATAGAAGAGGAGAAGTTGCATATCTGTTGGAACTACCCTTGCACCTCACGGATGTGCATGACGTGTTCCATGTGTCCCAATTAAAGAAGTGCTTAAGAGTGCATGAAGAACAACTCCCTGTTAAGAAAATAGACCTTCGGAAAGACCTCACATATACGGAACAACCAGTCATGATCCTAGAAGTCGTTGAGAGAGTTACAAGAAACAAAGTGATCCGAATGTGCAAAGTGCTCTGGAACCATCACACCGAAGAAGAAGCCACCTGGGAGCGTGAAGAAGAATTAAAAGCCGAGTTTCCCCACCTCTTCACCGATCTTTCCGAATCTCGAGAGCGAGATTCATTGTAAGGGGGGTAGGTTTGTAACACCCTACTTTTTCAAATTCTAAAATGCCAACTATTAGCATTTAGGAGTTTAATTAAATAACCTAGGACAAATTGTTTTATAATTAAATTAAACCAATTGTTGCATAGCATGACATGTTCATATAGGTTTTGTTTGCATCATGCATTTAGTTTAATAATTAATTAATTACTAGGATTAATAGAATAGAATTTTAGAGAAGAAAGGAATTAGGAAAGAAAAGAAAAAGGAGAAAAACCAAAACTGGGCCGAACCCACCCCTTCAGCCCACCCGGAGCTCTCCTCCCCTCTCCCCACTCCCCTCTTTTGGCCCAACCGGCCTAGGCCGATTCCCCTCCCCTTTCCCTTCTCTCCCCCGCGGCCGCCAGGCCGCCAGCACCCCCGCACGGCCCAGCTCCCATGCCGGCCCAGCGCGTGCGCGCGGCCCACTCCCCTCCTGCTCTCTCTCTCTCACTGGCACACGGGCCCCGCCTGTTATCCCCCTCCTCCCGCCCTTCTCTCTCCCCGCCGCCGGAAACCAACGCCGGCCCCCGTCGATCTCCCTCCCCCGGCCTCTCCGGCTCCCATAACTGACGCACAAGCGCGCGCGACCCCCTCCGCTTCCTCTCCCCCCCACTCTCGCGCCTTAAGCGCGCACTATCACGTGTTGCCGCACCCGAACGGCCGCCGCCGGCCGTTACTCCCGGCGAGCTCGGGCCCGCTCGTCTCCCCTCCCTCTCTCCCCTATAACCCCCCCCCCCCCCTCCGGCACCGCATGTTCCCGCCGCCTCTCCCCCGCTACTTCCCACTCGATCGTGACCCCCGGAGGCCCTCCCCGCTGAACGCCGACCGCCGTCGACGCCCCCCTTCACCGCCGACCGCCTACCGACCTCCCCCGCGCCCGCGCATCACCTCGGTGAGGCTCCCCTCTCTCCCCTCTCTCTCCCGGAACCCTCGCGGCGAGGAATGGCCGACCGGAACGCCATTCTGGCCGGATTCCGGCGAAGCCCCGCCGAGCGCCGCCGCCTGGATGGCCGCCGGCGACGACCTCCCCGCCCCGTTATTTTCTGGCCGTTGGATCTTGATCCAACCGTCCAGATTACATATGTGGACCCACGGACCCTTCGGTCAACGCCAGTCCACAGAGCCCATAGACCCGGTCCAGGAATTTTCAGTTCAAAATTAATTCAATTAATTCCTGGATAATTGCAGCATTTTGCAATTAGGCCCCTGTACTTAGCTTAAATTAGATTTATACCCCTGTTTTTGTCCAGAACTGTAGAAAATTGTTTTTAAGCCCAATTTTTTTTATAAATATTATTTTATCCCTAAAAATTTACATAAACACCCATATACATTGTTAGAACTATTATTTTGACCTGGTAATTTTACAAAAACACCCCTGAACAGATTTTAATTATGTTTTAATCCCTATAATTATTTTAAATTATACTTTAATCCTTATTAATTATATAAATATTATTTTAGCCCTAGAAATTTACAGAAACATCCCTGTACTTAATTTTAATTATATTTTGGCCCTGTCTTTTTACAGAAACCCCCTACACTTATTATTAATTATGTTTAGGTCCTAAAATTTTGCAAAAACAACCTTATACTTTTTAGTAATTATTTTTCAGTCCTAATAATTTACACTTTAGTCCCTGTAATTTTATAAAATTACAAATAGGTCCTTAAAAGCTCCCGTTTTTACCCTTTTGCCTTAAAACTTCAAACTAGCATAACTTTTTACTCGTAACTCCAAATTTGGTGATTCTTGCGCTAAAATTCTCGTAGGAGCATAACCTTTGCATACATTGCATCTACATATTGTTTTTCCTATGTTGCATATTGTGTATTGATTTTTATATGTTTTGCTTATGTCGGTATTTTGTTACATAAAGGCGAGCATACACAAGGACCGCCCTACGAGGACTTTCAGGAGCAGGAATTTGAAGGGATAGAGCAGCCTTCCTTGCAGGACGAAGGCAAGTGTTCTTGATGCATATTGCACCTATTGAAATGTTACTATAGAATTGCATGCTTGTGTCAATTTATTGGGAACCTGTGGAGTTTGGGACATCTACGCTAGCTACTTTCCGCTGCTTGAATGTACTTTTCTTCTAGACCCATGGGTCCTTTTTGTAATAAAGATACAATGTAATAATTAAAGGATATGGCTAATTATTCTATTTACCAATGATGATGTACCGTACGTGTGTGTAATTTGATCCTGGGCACACGTACGACTACACCCGTTTTGCTTCTTAAAATGGGTGTTACACCACCTCAATACCCCTCTCAGACACAAGGTGTCCTAAGATGATACCCTCTCGGACCATAAAGTGGCACTTTTCCCAATTAAGTACTAAGTCCTTTTCCTGGCATCTTTGTAAGACCCTATATAGGTTCTCAAGACAATGATCAAAAGTTTTCCCATAAACAGAGAAATCATCCATGAAGACTTCCATGATTTCTTCGATCATGTTAGAGAATATAGACATCATGCACCTTTGGAACGAAGCGGGTGCATTACACAACTCGAATGACATTCTCCTATAGGCATAGGTTCCATAAGGGCTTGTGAAGGTAGTCTTACTTTGATCGTCAGGATGGATGGGAATTTGATGGTAACTAGAGTACCCATCAAGGAAACAAAAGAAGGAATTCTTGGCAAGACGTTCCAACATTTCATCAACAAAGGGCAGCAGGAAATGATCCTTTTTTGTTGCCTTGTTGAGCCTCCAATAGTCGATGCACATTCTCCATCCCATGGCGGTGCGTTGTGGGATCAACACATTTCTATTGTTTCTAACGACCGTCATGCCTCCCTTCTTAGGCACTACTTGCACAGGGCTAACCCATTCACTATGAGGAATAGGATAAATTATCTCGGCGTGCAAAAGTTTCAAAACATCCTTCTTAACAACCTCTCTCATTGCATTATTTAGCCTCCTCTGAGGCTCCCTAGAAGGTGTGCTATCAGGATCAATGGGAATGCGATGGGTGCAAAGAGCGAGACTAATTCCCTTAAGGTCTTGGAGTGAGTAGCCTAGGACAAAATGATGCTTTTCTAGGATGGCTAAAAGTTTAGCAGTTTCTTCATCAGATAGTCTGTCACTTATGACAACGTCACCGATGGTCATCATCATTGTTATTGCGCCAATCCCGATCATCACATCGACGATGGTCGTCGCAGTTGTCACTTGGAGGAGGATCTTGACGGTCCTCTCGTCGGTTGTCCCGTCGGTCGTCCGTTCTCCAATCATGGTGTTCTTCCTCATAACATCGGTTGTCCCGAGCGCGTTCTTCATAGTGAGAGTTGATGGTATCTCATCCATCACGGACACTAAGAGAATTTCTTAGATCTTCACGCCTATTCCGACCTCGTGAAGATTCGTGACTAGAACTTGTGACCGACTGAGATTTTGCGGCCTCTTGAGCTGCAGCAGCCTTAAGCATAGCCACCACCTTCTGCATCACAGGGGTTTGATAATTAGCGTTGACCATTAGAGTGTCAAGCAAAGTTTTGGCCTTGGTGATGTTATTCTGAGGAGTGTGGTAGACCTTGACGCCATCCACTTCGAGGTCTAGACTGAGATCCAGTCGGCATGCGTTGCGTGAACCGTACGACCCTCTTGGTCGATGGCGGTGACCGACTGATAAGTCATCAACTGGAGGGTTCTCCTCCTGTTGACCTCCTTCGGCTAATTGCTTCGGGTGGCCATCGACAGGGTTACCTTCTTGTTCACCGTCTTAGTCACCATCTTGGTCTCCATCCGCAGGATCTGCTATATCCACCATGTTGACAGTATGGGCATCTGGGTAAGCGGATCTTACCGAGTCCTCATCAAAGGACCGATCCGATTTTGAATTGTTCCCGAAGGAAGGACCTTCTTCCTCAGATCCGTGTGGAACCGATACGGGGATCATGTTAGACGAACTCGGTGATCACACCATGAAGATGGTTGCGGCCGAGTCGGATTTGTGGTTTTCCAAACCTAGGGCTACGTTATCGATGACCGTGAAGTCGAGTGATCCAAAGGAGATCATAAAGTCCGGTGAGTACTGAATGATGGGAATTTTGGCCATCGTAGTCGACGAAGAATCCCGATGAGCCTTTTCCCCTACCTGGCGTGCCAACTATCGAAGCTTGAGATCAGCAGTAAATATATAGGGCTATGTCGAGACTAAGAACTACGATGGTTACACAAGACGCCAAGTTATACAAGTTCGGGCCCTCTTGATGAGAGTAAAAACCCTACGTCCTGTGTTCTGTGTATTGATTGTAATCTGGTGTATCCTTGTCCCCCGATGGGGGGTACCCTGCCGCCTTATATATCTGGTCGGCAGGGGGGTACATGAAGAGTCCTAGTTGTAACCCTTAAGGATTTACATAGAAAGTCTATCTCTAAATGCCTTGTGCTCCAAGTCGAGTCAGTCGGCTTCCTTGTTGATGAAGTACCCGGTCGGCCACCGACGTAGTCTTGTATGAGGATACCCGTAGAGCAAGTATCCCACACATGTGGACCAATCTCAAGCCAGTGGTATCTTCAGAATGTTTGCAAAGAGAGCAAAGATCTTTTCCTTGATGCTAAGGGAGCTCGATTAGCACAAATTTGTACTAAAAGGTGTACTACATCAAAGTAAACCAAAGAAAAGGTATAGCAGTCTGAACCATAAAGGAGGAAAATTCTATACATACGTGCTGTAAACTAGAGTCTGTACAGCACCAATTGGATTCTTGACATGCATCCCTCATCCTCAGATCTGATGGCACAAATACCCGCAGCGTTACGAGCCCACAGTGGAGAGAAAGAAGAAGACACTCATCACTCTTGCTCGTGCCATGTTGGATGAGTATGGAACTCATGAGAGGTTTTGGGTGGAGGCAATCAACACGGCTTCCTATACCTCCAACTGTGTCTATCTCGACCGGTAGATGAAGAAGACGCCATATGAGTTATTGGTGGGACAATAACCCAATATTTCCTATTTTCAAGTCTTTGGCTGCAAGTGTTACATTCTCAAAAAAAGGAGAAAGCCCGGGAAGTTTGGGAGTAGAACTGATGAAGGCACTCTTGTTGTGTACTCAGGAACTTCTAAAGCATATAGTGTCTACAACTCAGCCACAGGGTGTGTGGAAGAATCCTATGATGTGCAATTTGATGAGTCAAATGGTTCTCAAAAGGAGGATGAGTTTCATGAAGTAAACATTGAGGATAAGCCTATGAGGGAAGCTTTGAGAAACATGCCTGTGGGCAAGGTTTTACCCCACGAGGCCAATAATGGTCATATTGATGAGCCTTCTACTCCACCACCTCAACCAACCTCCTCCTCCGAGGTGCTAGAACCCACCCAAAATGCCACAAATACACCCACAAGCTCCTCCCAAGATTCATTGACAGTTCACCCATCAAAAGATGATGAAACCCAAGTGAGAAGTGAGCCACAAGCCTCCCCACATACTTCACCACAAGCCACTTCTCCTAACTCTTCACAAGACACTCTTCCATCTACCTGTTGGCACAAGATTTTGACCAGTCCCATCAATCAGAGACAGGAAGTTGAAATCAGCCAAAGTCAATGATATTCAATGGCTAAAGGAGGTTAAGTGGGCCTGATAGGGTTATTTTATTTCTTTCTATTTTTAGTTTAGATTTTTATTCTAAAACCTAGTCGGTTTGTTTAGGAGTCTTGACCGAGTCGGGTTAAAACCTCTTGCATGAGGTTATAAATATGTAATAGGAGTCTTGACCGAGTCGGGTTAAAACCTCTTGCATGAGGTTATAAATATGTAAAAAGATATGTACGAAAAAAAACAACACTTCTGTTCAATACAATTCAGCACATCGTCAACCTTTTCTACTCGAAGAAACCCTCGTCTCGTGCGGGCTGCATCAGCTCTGATCTCGGCGAGAGACTTGGATTAGTCACCATTGGTAATTCTATCAATCTCAACTAGTACTTTCTCATTGATTTGATATTCTAGTTATTATCATTAGAATTTCTAGTTATCCGGTAATTAGATCTATCTAGTATCTATTCTATCGACTTCGATTGTGGTACTGTCTCAGTTACGTCCGATCTACTGCAATTTAGTAGGTTCGGCAAGTGCCGTTTAGATATGTTATTCGAGTCACTTTATTGATTTTATCTATAAATATATCAGATCTAGCTATATTTACCATGTTCAAAACACTGTCTTAATTAAGTTTTATCTATTTGAATCAGTGAGGCTGTATCGACTTTGATCTCTCACTGGGTTGATAGAGCTGGATCCAATTTGTTTATAGGTAAAGTCGATAGAGTTCTATTGGGACATTTAGCCGATAGTTATCACGGTTCGATCGATTCTGAGTTACCGGCACAAGTATTCATATATTTTGAGAATCGATCGCCCTCTTGTTATGATAAGATAGATCAATGATTTTTAGGCATATTTGCAATGCCAGCTACCAGATCTATCGACTTAGCACTATCGTCAGGGTGGGTCTTCGTGCGCATATTGTAGTTCTATCGACTCTACCCTATCGACTCTGCACTATCGACTCAGCAAGTATTGGCATGCTTTCTTTTATATCTTTGATCTTGCTGTGTTTGATTCAAACCTTTATCGGCATTATAATGAATAATATTTTGTATATTTAATTTGCCGATAAGCCGATATAGTCAGTCAATTAGTTCATCTCGTCTTATAATTATTCTCACAATGATATCGGCTGATTTCACTAACAATGGCTATCGGATTTCTTCACCGGCCTCTCCCAGGCCGGTGGCCCATAAAATCTAACTATTTGTATCTTTGTTGATTTGCTGGGAAAATTGACTGGCACGCCCCGGTATCCTGTGTTGAGCCTACACTGCAGCTAAGCAGATCTCCTAGGTCACGTGTTAAGATTTTCGTGTCAACATGCTTTTTGGCACGCCCAGTGGGACAAAGAACTTCAAACTCACATCATGTCTAAACTGGAAATGCCACAGGACGGTGAGGCGACACAGCCAAAGAACAATATCAGCTTGGATATTAAGAATGAACATATGCTACCTGTCAATAGGGATGAGTTCAGTGATGATGCAAAGGCACAGGTTAGTCAGAAGATGGCTGAGTATGAAAGTCTTCTGTTAAGTACTTTTAGCAAGACAAGGAACAACAAGATCATCTAAAAAGGAAAGCTACCAGTTGCCGCATTGATTGAAGATGCAATAGAAGAGTCACATACTAAGAAGCCAATAGAGTTCATTGATGAAGCAACTTTGCATAACATGATTCATACTACTTACTATACACCATGCATTGATTAACCAATCACCTATGTTGGTTAATACATTGAGGAGCCTGATTATTCAGACTGTGGAGGGATGCCTATATGAAGATTCAGCTTGTGGGCCGGTGTACTTTCGCATACTAGATAGTGTTCCTCGGCCTGCAAATAAAGCATCTACTTTGCAGCAACATGGTGAGAATACAACGCAACCTATCTTGGGTTCAAGTACATCCACTTCTGAAGTGCCCTCAGGTCAGAAGAATACTGATGGTGGAAGAACACCTCAGAGGATAATACTGCAAAGATCTACACCATAGACACATCCACATCATTACAGGCAAGAGACTACCGAGCCAAATGTTACGTACAGTACTGCACCTAATGTTGAGCCTAGCATATTTGGAATGCTGTCATTGTCTGCTCTGCCAGGAGAACTAGGAGGCCAGCATACCGTTGTTAATTTTGGCCCACAGCCATCAGCATCTGGTCTTCCATCAACTATTCCGAATATCAATTGGTCGACCGATGACTGGGCTTTGAAGATTGTTGAGGTGATGAGGGAGCAGTTTGGATTGAAACCAAAGCAGCAAACATACATGTATTGACCGTCGTATCCTCCAAGCTATGATTTGATTCCAATGCCGAGTCGATACAGACCTCCAGAATTCACCAAGTTTACAGGACAGGATAGCACTACTACAGTTGAGCATATAAGCTGATTTTCAGTATAGTGCGGGGAAGCTGGTAACACCGAAGCTTTAAAAATCAGGCTCTTTCTGTTATCCTTGTCTGGGCTAGCATTTTCTTGGTTCGCATCGTTGCCCTTGAATTCAATTGTTACTTGGGCCGATCACGAACAGAAGTTTCATAAATATTTCTTTGTTGGAACTAGAGAATTGAGATTATCTGATTTGATTGCTGTGAGACAGAAGGCTGGAGAGTCTGTGCATGACTATGTACAAAGATTTAGAGATGTGCGTAGCAAATGTTTCAGTTTGCAACTGACCGATAACCAGATGGCGGAGATAGCGTTCAACGGTTTAGTTGCGCCATTGAGAGAGAAGTTTCCTTCGGCCGAATTCGAGAGCCTATCCCAGTTGGTGCTTAGCTGACTCGGGGGGCACGGACAAGGCCGATCCAGATCAATTTTAATGATTATGACTCTAAATCTGATGAAGAAGCTATCGAAGTCGATATGGCAGAATGGACTAGGAACAAGAATGTGTTATCGTGCCCGTGGGTGAAACAGAATGAACCTAAGGAAAAGTATGATTTTGATACCACCAAGGTCGACAAGATATTCGACATGTTGTTACAAGAGAAGCATATTCAATTGTCGTCTAATCATGTCATTCCCTCTACTGAAGAATTGAAGAAGATGATGTATTGCAAGTGGCATAATTCTCCTTCTCATAGTACTAATGATTGCAAGGTGTTCAGGAGACAAATTCAGATGGCAATTGAACAATGGAAAATCAAGTTCACCAAGGGCACCATGAAGATTGACGGTCATCCTCCCCTGCAAATGTCAACATGGCTGGTATCAATAATGTGGAGGCATTTATTAAAAGATACCAGAAAAAGAGAGATAGGGAAGTGAAGGAGTCATAGGTTGATCTACATTGGGGCTGTCCATCTTTTCAGTATTGCTGGGACCACAATATGAAACTGCGGTCAATAGATAATTGCCCTGGATGTAGTAAGTATGCAGAACAAATGTATAGAGATGCTACAGCAAATCATCAGCACCAGCATCATGTGAACAGCTCCAAAGAATCGATGATGGGATTAGCCGATCGATATCAGAGGGTTTCTACATTTGATCGACTCGGAACCAAGAAGATAGGCAACAAGGCCAAATTTGATAAGGAAGTCGATGAGGAGATGCAGGAGGGACAAGAGCAGGTTGATCAGTGGTGTCCATCTGGTGTTTTCTCTAAGAGTCAGAAGCGCAGAATATAGAGAATGCATTGCAGGCAAATGAGAGCAGGCCAATACTATGTGGAAGATGATCAGCCGCCAAAGGAAGTCTAGAGACTAAAGGTGAAATCACAAGAGCAAACACCAGGTACTTCTGTGAATATGGTGATGATGCTACCGCAAGAATTCATGACTGCAAAAGAAGAATTGTTTGCTGATGAAGAGAATGAACCACAACTTATATTTGATTCCTAGCAAGCAGTGTTTGATAAACCAGATGAGTCTAAACATTGGCACTTAAAAGCTTTGTACTTAAGGAGTTTTGTTAATGGGATGTTGATAGGGAAGATGATGGTCGATGGAGGCGCTGCACTGAATATCTTGCCGGTTACCTTCTTTGTTATTAATGGAAAGGGATCCTACAGCCTGCTATTGGATCACGACTGGATACATCCTAACTGTTGTGTTCCATCGATGATGCACCAATCGTTGACCCAATGGATTGGCGATCAAGTGGAGGTGATCCCGGTCGATGAAACCATCAATGTTGCATCGACCGATTTAGTTCCATGGCATGCTGATGATATGGAGTGTTTGTCTTGCAAGATATGGGATGGGAACTATGTCAATATTACTACATGGGGTCTTGAGGTAGTGGACCAATCGAATTCTAAATTATTTCTCTGACAGGCACCCCAATGGAATTCGCGGAAGATGGAAAGCTAGGAAAAGGATTCATGTCAGCCGATGAACTTCAAGAAGTCGATATAGGGGATGGTGACAAGCCAAGGCTGACTTTTATTAGTAAGAAATTAGATGAAGAGTTTAAAGTAAAATTAATAAAATTACTGAGAGAATATCGAGATTGCTTTGCTTGGGATTATTCTGAGATGTCGAGATTGAGTCGATCCATAGTGGAGCATTAGTTTCCCATCAAGCCTGGATATCGACCTTATAAGCAACCTCCAAGGAGAATTGATCCAAAAATTTATGATGCGGTCAAAGCCGAGATTACCCGATTATATGATGCAAATTTTATTAGGCCTTGCCAATATCCAGAATGGTTTTCAAATATTGTGCCTATGTTCAAGAAATGTGGCAAGCTGAGGGTGTGCATCGACTTTTAGCCATTGAATAGAGCTACTCCGAAGGATGATTACCCCATGCCGGTAGCGGATCTTCTGGTTGACATAGCAACAGGGCATAAGATCGTCAGTTTTATGGATGGTAATGCTGGTTACAATCAGATTTTTATGGCAGAGGAAGACATACCGAAGACTACTTTCAGATGTCCAGGAGCACTCAGGTTATATGAATGGGTATTTATGACGTTTAGATTAAAGAATGCTAGAGCTACATATCAGAGAGCTATGAATTATATGTTCCATGATTTGATCGGTAGGTTAGTCGAGATTTATATTGATGATGTGGTAGTGAAGTCTAAAAGAATAGAAGATGATATAGCCAATCTGCGAGAAGTGTTAGAAAGAACTAGGAAGTATGGTTTGAAAATGAATCCAAAGAAGTGTGCTTTTGGTGTCTCAGCTGGGCAGTTTTTGGGTTTCATTGTGCACGAAAGAGGAATTGAAATTGGGCCGAAGAGCACGAAAGCTATCAATGATACCGAGCTGCCGATCAATAAGACAGAGCTGTAGTCTTTGATCGACAAAGTGAATTTCATCAGAAGATTCATTTTAAATCTGTCTGGTAAGCTCGATGTGTTCACTCCGTTATTAAAATTAAAGGCAAATTAGAAGTTTGTGTGGGAGGTAGAACATCAAAAAGCATTGGACGATATCAAAAAATATCTGGTTTCGCCACCTGTGTTGGTGCCACCAAGGGAAGGGGTATCGTTTAGGCTCTATCTCACGGCTAATAAAAAGTCAATCGATTCAACTTTAGTTCAAGAATAGGATGGTAAAGAAAGATTTGTATTCTATTTGAGCCGAAGATTGATTGATGTTGAAACCAGGTATACCGAGATTGAAAAGTTACGTTTGTGTTTATATTTCTCATGTGTGAAATTGAGATATTACCTGCTATCGACTGTGTGCAAAGCTGATGGTATCGACTGTGTGCACGGTGGTATGCAAAGCTGATGTCATCAAGTATATGTTATCAGCTCCTATTTTGAAGGGCAGAATTGGTAAGTGGATGCTTGCTTTGGCAGAGTATGATCTCACATATGAATCTGCTAAAGCTATTAAGGGTCAGGTGCTAGCTGATTTGGTAGTTGAGCATTGTGGATCTAAAGTATTGATGGTCTAGTCGATGTCGTGACTGTTATTCTTTGATGGATCCATTTGCAAAAATGGTTCTGGCATCGGGCTTGTGATCATATCGTCTCGGGGGGCAAGATTTGAGTTCGCATTTACTACCGAGGCATCAACTAATAACCAGGTTGAGTACAGAGATGTGCTTAAGGGATTGCAAATATTGAAAGAGGCTGGAGTTGATTGTATTGAGATCGTTGGAGACTCGCTACTGGTGCTCGGACAGCTGGCGGGAGAATTTAAATGCAAGGATGATGTGTTGAGGCTGTTTTATACCGAGTGTCAGGATGTGTTGCACCACTTCAGGATAATAAGGTTCAGGCATGTTCCAAGAGAACAAAATATGGAAGCGAATGATCTGGCGCAAAAGGCATCGGGCTATCAAGAGAACAATGGTAGGATAATTGTTGACGTAGCCGATGTCGACGAGGAGGATTGGAGATTCAAGATCATCTAGTATCTCAAAGATCCAACTCAACGAGTGTCTCGAAGAATCTGATATATGGCGCTGAGGTATGTTTTATTAGAAGAAAAACTTTATTATTGGATAGTTGATGGTGTGTTGTTAAGGTATTTGAATCAAGAAGAGGCCAAGGTTGTTATGTGTCAAGTTCATGAAGGAATATGTGGTACACATCAGTCTGCTCATAAGATGAGGTGGTTGTTAAAAAGGGCTGGATACTATTGGTCGACTATGCTAGACGATTGCTTTAAATACTATAAGGGATGTCAGGACTGTCAGAAATTTGGAGCTATACAGAGAGCACCAGCATTGGCTATGAACCCAATTATTAAGCCGTGGACTTTTAGAGCCGGGTCAATTAAGGTGCCACCTTATCAGCTGGTTTATGGGCATGTGGCAGTTTTACTATGGGAAACAAATCTGGGGTCCAGAAGGGTGGATATGCAGGACCAGCTATCAGCTGATGACTACAGGCAAGTTATGTTGGATGAACTGGAAGACATTGTACAACATCGGATGAAGGCTCTGGAGAATATTCAAGAAAATAAGACCCGGGTGGTGCCCAAGGGTTTTTCGGAGGGAAACCTCGTCTGGAAGTTAATCATGCCCATCGGCTCTAGAGATAGTCATTTTGGAAAATGACCAACTTGGGAAGGTCCATTTAAAGTGAGCCGATGTGCACCTGGCAATGCATATTTTTTACAAGGATTGGATGGAGAAGAGTTTGGGAGGGCGATTAATGGTAAATATTTGAAACAATATCATCCAAAGTGTTTGTGTTGATTCTTGATTTTGTCGTTGATTGACAGCCAATATTTTTTATCGCGCTTGAGGGATAAGAGCCAATGGTGATACATCGACTTGAGATGGCCGATATTCAGATATCACCCTTAGCAAATATATATATATATATATATATATATATATATATATATATATATATATATATATATATATATATATACGTATCATTACTGAGCACAAAATATAGATAAGATATATATCCATTCAGTGATGATAGGTGAGGTTATATGTGATCATCAAGTACAAGGTACAGGAGAAATGATTACTCGCATGTAGTCGATTTCTGAAGGAATCTATTCTCCTATTAGAGGTAAGGGATGAAGATGTAATTATTACTATCCCAAGAACAAGAAAAAGAGCACATCATTGAGAAAAAAAAAGGTGGTTCAGTAGCTTCCTCTTCTTCCCCGGCAGAGTATCACTATCATCATACATTACCTGACGGACAAGGGGAAGGGAGGGCAGCCTCGCCGATGCCATTCTTCATGATTGGGTCATCCAATAACTCGTAAGTTGATTTCTGACGCTGAAGTGGCTGTGGATTTTGGATTGAAAGGATCACTCTGGGGATCGAAGAGGCGAAAAGTATTCGCCATGTTGAACTTAGCAAATTTAGGGATAGGTGGTATTTTTCTGTCAAAGCTCTCAAAAGAAGACTCATGGTCGAAGGGATTGAGATAAAAGGGGGTTGATCGAAGGAGCTATTTATAGGGTCTGCACGTGACCTTTGAAGAACCCAGACGTCGCTTTACATTAATTAAGGGGAATAAGAAGTGAACAGGTTCGAGGAGGAAAGATAAGGTTGAGGACGGTCAAAAAGAAGACCAACAGTCAAGGTGCAGGAATGCAATGAGTTGTAATTAATAGGAGCATGAGTGGTTGGGGGGTATGCTATAAAGACGAAGTTTGACAGTGGGTGGTTCACCAGTAAATACACATAGTAAACAAGGAAATAAAATCCAGCGCTCAAAGTATTTCGTACCCCGAACATGGGGGGGCATGTGTTGGCACCAGATTTTGACCGGTCCTATCAATCAGAGACAGGAAGTTGAAATCGGCCGAATTCAATGATATTCAACGGTTGAAGGAGGTTAAGTGGGCCCGATAGGGTTATTTATTTCTTTCTATTTTTAGTTTAGATTTTTATTCTAAAAACTAGTCAGTTTGTTTACGAGTCTTGACCGAGTCAGGTTAAAACCTCTTGCATGAGGTTATAAATATGTAATAGGATATGTACGGAAAAAACAACACTTTCGTTCAATACAATTCAGTGCATCGCCAACCTTTCCTACTCGATGAAACCCTCGTCTCGTGCGGACTGCATCGGCTCTGATCTCGGCAAGAGACTTGGATTAGTCACCTTTGGTAATTCTATCAATCTCAACTAGTACTTTCTCATTGATTTTATATTCTAGTTATTATCGTTAGAATTGCTAGTTATCCGGTAACTAGATCTATCTAGTATCTGTTCTATCGACTTTGATTGTGGTACTGTCTCGGTTAGGTCCGATCTACTACAATTTAGTAGGTTCTACATGTGCCACTTAGATCTGTTATTCGAGTCACTTTATTGATTTTATCAATAAATATATCATATCTAGCTATATTTACCGTGTTCCAAACTTTGTCTCAATTATGTTTGATCTGTTTGAATCAGTGAGGTTGCATCAACTTTAATCTCTCACTGGGTTGATAGATCTGGATCCGATTTGTTTATAGGTAAAGTCTATAGACTTCTATCGGGACGTTTAGCCGATAGGTTATCATGGTCCGATCGATTCTGAGTTATCGGCACAATTATTCATATATTTTGAGAATTGATCGCCCCCTCGGTTGTGTTTGATTCAAACCTTTATCAACATTATAATAAATAGTATTTTGTATATTTAATTTGCCGATAAGCCGATATAGTTAGCCAATTAGTTCATCTCGTCTTATAATAATTCTCACAATGATATCGGCTGATTTCACTCACAGTGACTATCGGTTTTCTTCACCGGCCTGTCCCAGTCCAGTGGCCCATAAAATCTAACTGTTTGTATCTTTGTCGATTTGCAGGGAAATTGACTGGCACGCCCCGGTTTCCTGTATCGAGCCTGTACTGGAGCTAAGCAGATCTCCCAGGTCACGCGTGAAGATTTTCGTGTCAACACTACCTCGAGCTCAAAGTCCAAAACAAGAAAGCATAAGAGTGACTCTTCCACCTCTCTTAGGATCCAAGACACTCATATATCAAGAGAGCAAACAATCCAAGATGCACAAGATACATCACCGAGAGCTCCTCCCACTCAAGAAAAATACCATCCATGACCCAAGGCTATCAACAAGGATCATTCAAGTGACTTGATCTTTGGGAATCCATCTCAAGGAGTAAAGACAAGGAGAAATCAGTATAAGCCCAACTATATGAGTGAAGAAAATGATGATGAGGCCAATGTTGCAATTGAAAACTTCTCCTTCATCTCTATGATTGAGCCCATGACTATTGATGAAGCTATGGATGATCATAAATGGGTTACAGCCATGCAAAAGAGTTGAACAACTTCAAGAGGTGCAAAGTATGGAAATTGGTTGAAAGGCCCAAGGATTATAATGTGGTCGGCACCAAGTGGGTCTTCAAGAACAAGCAAAATGAGAAAGGAGCAATTGTCAAAAACAAGGCCCGCCTAGTGGCTAAGGTATACTCTCAAGTGGCGGGGATTGACTTTGAAAAAACCTTTGCTCCTGTGGTCCATCTTGAAGCTATTCGGATCTTACTTGCCTATGCATCACACAATGGCTTCAAGCTCTTTCAAATGGATGTCAAAAGTGCCTTCTTGAATTAAGAGATCAATGAGAAAGTCTATGTGGAACAACCTCCAGGGTTTGAGGACCCAAAACATCCAACCCATGTAAACAAATTGAAGAAAGCTCTCTATGGCCTCAAGCAAGCACCAAGGGCATGGTATGAACACTTGAGGAACTTTCTACTCAAAAATGGATTCACCATTGGAAGCATTGACCTATCTATGTGAATGATATCATCAATGGGTCAACCAATGAGAAGTTCAATGAAGAATTTCGAGAGATGATGGCTAGGGAATTCCAAATGTCAATGATTGGAGAGTTGCATGGATTCCTTGGTTTCCAAGTCAAGCAATTGAGAGAATGAAACTTCATCATCAAGAAAAATATACGAAGGACCTTCTCAAGAGATTCAATATGGAAAATTGCAAGCCCTTGCACACACCTGTGGCTACAAGCAAACCCTTGGATGATGATGTGAAAAGGAAATTGGTGAACCCCAAGCTCTATAGATCTATTATTGGTTCTTTGCTCTATCTCGCCGCTTCGAGACCGGACATCATGTTTAGTGTGTTCTTGTGTGCATGCTACCAAGCAAATCCAAAAGAGTCACACTTGAAGACTGTGAAGAGGATAATGAGATACCTCAAGTACACACCTACCATGGGCTTATGGTATCCTAGAGGAACAAGCTTTGAGTTACTTGGGAATTCGGATTCGGACTTCATGGGTTGCAAAGTGAATAGGAAGAGTACATCGGGAGGTTGCCAATTTCTTGGAAGATCTCTAGTTTCTTGGAACTCAAAGAAGCAAAACTTGGTGGCTCTATCCATAGTCGAAGCAGAATACATGGCGGTAGGAGCATGTTGTGCACAACTTCTCTACATGAGGCAAATACTCTCGGACTATGGTCTCAACTACACTCCAATGCCACTATATTGTGATAGTGAGGCGACAATCAAGATGGCTCTCAAAACCGGAGATCATGGTCATGCAAAGCACATTCAAGTATGCGAACTCATGAACAATTGGCAGATATCTTTACTAAGCCACTCGATGAGAAGACCTACAACAAGCTAAGGGGAGAACCCAATGTTCTCGACCTCTCCAACTTCATATGAGTAACCCTTGAGCTTGTCCTTTGTAAATTTGTATAGTGTTTGTTTGTTTTTGTTGTTTGTGTCTTTGTTTGTGCTTGTTTCTCTTCTTTTGTAGGTTGACTTCGGACCTTCTTGAGATAACAATGGACATGGGTTAAGCTTGGGAAGGTGGTTCATGGTGTATCCAAGGCTTTGAAGAATGGTCCATTATGAGCAAGCTTAGGAAGGGAACAACTCATTCTTGACACTTTGGTTTGTAGCGGTTCTTTCTCTTTTCTTTAGCATTGCATCATGCATTGTACACTTGTTGCATTTGCATTCTTTGCATTCATGCATCTTTGCATTATGATACCATACATGCTCCCAAGCATGTGTCTAGGGGGAGTTACTCATTTACAATGTGAGTACATGACTCTCTAGATGATCAAATAGTGATATTTGTGCTTCATGCCCATTGATCCATGTTCAACCGAGCTCCAAGGTTAAATCTACTCGCGCGGCTCAAAGACAAGTGGCTCATACATTCCCACCTCTCCAATGAATATCCCTTGCACATTTGAGAAAATATTTTGTTGAGTCATAAGTGTAGGGGGAGCTATGGTGGAACGCCATTGTGACCAAGGAGGAGCACCATGAAAGGGGGAGTTATCCTAACTCTAGCCAACGATCTTATGCCTCTTGGTTCCATTATGTTTGGATGTGGTTTTTGGTGATAGGTGACAAAGGGGAAGAAGGAACATGAAGATCCAAAAGCCAAGTTTAGATCAATAACACAAAGGGGGACGAACATGAAGATCCAAAAGCCAAGTCTAGATCAATAACACAAAGAGGGAAGAACATAAAGATCCAAAAGCCGAGTCAAGATTAAGGATAGCAAAAAGGGGAGAAGAACATGAAGATGATCAAGACAATGGTGCATGTTTCACTAGGAGTACATATGAAGATCACATCAAGATGAACATCTACACCAACATGGAGAAGAACAACGATGGTGCATGTCTATAGCAACAATGTACATCTTCACCAACATGAGCATCTACGTCCTTAGTGCGTGTCTCCATCAACAAGATCGACTACCACGACACCAAGACGGGCGCAAATTCAGCTCAAGATTGAAATCCAAGTGCGCTAAATAAGTGGGTAGTTCTCTATCAACACCTAGCACATCTTAAGGGGGAGACTACTTCCAAGGTAAGGACCAAGGTATGCCTTTCAATCCTCCCTTTTCCTTTGGTTCTTTCTTTCTCGTCCATTCTGGATCATCATAAGTAGTGGTTGTCATCCATCACCATAAAGGGGGAGATTGTAAGGTTCATGACCATGGAGGTCACCCCAAGGCTTGTTTTGGTGATGAATGACAAACATGAAATGTGACTAATATCTACACGAGCGTTGTTCATGTAGGAAACCTCTTCTACCTTATGATGATTGTCAACGGCGACCTTGGCGATTGATGACAATGACCACAAGCATGGAGGCTTGTGAACTTGATGGAGTCCAAGGGTTGACGAAGATGGATCAAAGCGGAGAACAAGCTATGGTACAAGTGTCAGGTACACTTGTCTAGTTGTTAGGGCTTTGAGTCCATACGAAAAACCGGAGTATCAAGGGGTCTAGGTCATTCTCTTAGGTCATGTCTAGTCGGTGATGTGCAAGGTTGCTCGGTGAAATCACAGGCACTAGGTGACAATGGAGAAGCCAAGGAGATGTTCAGAGAAGCCAAGAAATAAAGTCAAGTGAGGGCGAGGAGTTTCAGCTTCTGGACGAAGTGACCGGACAGAGGGGTCAGAGGTGACCGGACTGTACGGTCACTAAGTGGTTTTGTTCGGAGACTACAGCATGCAGCAAGGAAACTGCCAAGTCTGGGAATCTCTAGTGACTGGACGGTCCGGTCAGTAGGGATGAGACTTTGGCAGCGAGGAAGCCAGCGCCAAAATGTTTCTGGACTGGAGAGAGAAATGGACCGGACGGTCCGGTCAGCAGAGGAATCAGTAGTGGTTAGAGCCGCTAGGGCACAGTGTTGTAGTGACCGGACTATACGGTTCATAGGCCCAAAAAGCTGATTTCGTGGAGCAACGACTAGTTTGAGGTTGGGAGCCTATATAACTTTGTTGCTGGGGTCTTTGTGACCTCTCTTGGCCAGTGGAATACCTGAGAGCATTTGGTAAGGTCCAAGAGGAAAAGAGGAGAGCACTAGGAGGAGATAATGCATATCTTGAGAGTGCTAGAGGAGGGTAACTTGAGAATCTTGCGCATCTAAGGCTAGGGTGTCCTTGAGGGTGTGATCTAGATTGTTACTCTTGGTCTATGATGAGACCTAGACCGGTTAGGTGTCGGTGATCGAGCCGGTCGTAATTGGTTGTGAAGGCCGTCACACGTTTGTACCCGGTTGGAGCCCTCCATTGAAAGGGGCATCAATAGTGAGCGCCCGTGTCGGCTCGAGGAGTCCGGCAAGTTCTCGAGGGAGGCGAGCTTGTGCTTTGTGCAGCAGTGACACACACCGTGTCTTCACTCGGGGAGTGATTGCGGGCTCGTGAGCGAGAACTCCACTTGGTGGCGGGAGGGACCGGAACTCTGGCGGGAGTGGTCCAACGAAGAGTAGTGGAAGGCGCTATCCTTCCGAGACCTTAGGAAAAAATCATGAGTCATCTCTTACTCTACTCCTTACTATGATGCATTACTTTCCGCACTTACATACCATGCTATTCATGCTTGTGTTCTTGTCTTGTTCTAGTTGATTATCTTGTAGACTTGCATGAATAGGCTTCTTGCTTGCTAGTAGTGTTTTTGTTTCTGCATTTGATCACTAGCATGTATAGGACTTGCATCGGCTTGATTACTTTCCTTGTATGTGTTGTACTACTCATGCTCGTGTGCACTAGTTCCTTATCTTGTAGAATTGCATGAGTAGGCTCCCTTGCTAGCTTGTGTTGTGCTTCCGTGTTGTTTTATTACTAGCTTGCATACGAGTTATTTTGAGTGACGGTTTTTAGGAATTTGGCAAATTTGGTAGATAGTGCGAGTTCCCGATTCACCCCCCCCCCCCTCTCGGTCACTCGGTTCTTTCAATGATGATGTGGTGCTTGGATTATAGCTAACAATATTCCAACATCTTTATACCAGATTGAAACAAGAAGCATTATCACAACAAAAGAAGAAAATGTTTCATCTTGCAAACCAAAACCTACCAAGCTATCAAAGAATTTGGCGAAGGAATATTGTGATCATGAGTCATCAAAAAGTTTCATCTCTCAAAATAAGCTGATAGTTCTAAGTAGAACGCGAGGAGGCAAAAGTAAATGCATGTAAGAACTGCAAATAGACCTTCATTCATAAGTGCCTTAATTCTTATCAATGCATTTGTATATAGCTCCACAAGCTGTAATTCTCATCTCACTAAAAACCCTACATGTCTCTTATTTAGGCAGGAACATTGAGATTTGGCAGAGCGATATACAAGGTTCAGGATTGCCTAGGTGCGAAGCAACCTTAATTCTCCCTTCATTCTTACCATTTCGGCATGCAGAAATTTTTGTGGATACAATTACAGTTCTAGATTTGAATGGGTTGTATGAGTGAATACTGGACTGATGTAACTAACAATAATATTGGATTGATGTAGCTATTCATTTCGTTGTGATACACTAAACACAGATTGTCACGGCTGATATATTGATGCGATACCCTCTATCTATATAGCAGTGACTATTATTCTGATGTGATATCCTTTAAACCTATAGCAACAACAGGTACGTCATCGTGATTCCCTTTGGCGGTATAGCAATGATACGTTTGCCGTTGCAATTCCTGTTTAACATATAGCAACGATACGTTCGCTGTTGCGACTCCCTTTGAGCATTTAGCAACGGCATGTTAGTCGTTGTGATTAATAACGAATAGCTACGACACATTTGTCGTTGCGATTCCAATTGAGCGTATAGCAACGGGACGTCCTTTCGTCACGATTGCAGGTGAGCGTATAGCAATGGCACGATAGACGTCGCGATTCCGTTTGGGTGTATAACAACGGCACATCCTTTCGTCATGATTGCAGGTGAGCCTATAGCAACGTCACGACCGGTGTTGCGATTGCAGCTCAACATGTTGCAACGCGGAGGAGGTTGTTGCAGTTTGGGTCAGATATCGCGATGAGCACCAACGTGGCAATTGCGGCATTCGCTACACCTCAAGAGCATTGCAATATTGCGTCTATTTGCAACTACGCAACATTGATGCAATAGCCATTATAGCAACGATGCAAGTAGTTGTGAATCCATCCTACTGCAACACAGCCATCGTTGCCATATCACCTATGCACAAGGCCACATGTTGTTGCAACAAGCCACAGCTACCGCAACGATACAAAAAATTGATGCAATGTGCTATCGCAGCGCTACTACTTGCGACGCCTCCCAATAGCACAACATCGTTGCGATAGTTTGTTATCATAATGAAAATATCCATATAGCAATGTTTTCAGGTCCTTGCGACAGACCCAAAACCTTATAGTGTGGCCATCGTACGTGCGTGGACCCTTCCACCGTATCTGGCCTGTTACAAGTTTTGTCGCCGCCAACCTATCAGAGGTCACCCATGGACATGAACCCCCATCATATTTTACAAATTTTGCATTGTGGCTCCATTAATAATTTCAATAAATTTTAAAGATTCTCTGCACATGCATGACATGATAGGGAACTTTAGTCTCATATTGCTAGTTAAGAGGAGAGAAGAAGCACTTAAATACTTGTCCAAGCCTTATGTGTGTGGAATCGCAACTTACTTTTTCTATTTAGAATTTTTATTATGCAAGAGATAATTACGCTAACCATATATGGTAAGCAATTATTCTACCTTAATGGTGATTAATGCATCTACTTAATTATGAATTAATTACCATAAGTGTGTTGTTATTGTGTATATATATGACGAGACACTGCCTCTGTAGAACACACAGTTTTTTGCCTCTCTCGCCATTCTCCACTGTCGTATCGTATCGTCTTCTCCATTCCACCATCGACATGCCATCGGTGCCGAGAGAGAAGGTCTCTAAATCCTACGTCTCCTCGTGTCCTTGCACGGGATAGAGGTCGTATCAGTTTTTGGTAAGCGTCATCGCAACTGCTCGCTTGTGATCCACATCCTCTTCATCGATCGATCGGCTATCTGCATCATCTTCTTCATCGATGGATCAGACTCTACAAGAACCATCGCTGGACTGTTTTCCTGTAATTCACCCTTTAATGTCTTCTAATGATTAGATTGAGTGATCTAGGCTTTGTTCCTAGGTTGTTGCTACTCGCTATGATTAGCGATTGTACCTTGTTTATATCTAATGATCTACTAGTACACATAATTGAGATAGAAGTTTTCATGATGATATTGAAGATGCATCTAAGATCTCCTAGTAGGTTCTGGTGAATAATAACTAAAGATTAAATTTGTACTAATATGTATATGAAGAAATTATGTAGAATATTAAAAGACTATTATTGACGCACATCGTGAGATGGTTCACCCCTCAAACAAAGAAGAAAAACCGGACTCAAAAGAAGCTTTGAAGAATAGTTTTCATTTATTTAATTGAGTCATAGGTATGCCAAACTACTAAGAGGGATAAACAATCTTGCTACTAGAGAATTATTGTGATCAAGCAAAACCAAAGCTTCAAGGGAAAACTCAGCCACAAAAAGCAACCAAAAGAGCCAATCCTTCTGAGCCAAACAGGGAGTTATGGAAGTTCCATCACTGCAAATCCTAGTGATCTTCGCAACCCGAGAGTTTTGGAAGTTTCGTAATACCCTGTCACAATGAAAATACAACCCGTGTAACAGATCTTTTTGAAATGATGGAAGTTCCGTGGGTCTTCATGAAAGTTCCATGGGTCCCCACGAAAGTTCCGCCAGTACCGGGATTACACTCGAACAACTAGTTTTAGGAGTTTTTCAATATATAACCTTCCATTTGCCCGTACGAAAGGTTGGACACTTTGACATTTCACTCCATATTCAGCTTTAGCTCCCCTCTCACACTCATACACTTGTTCTTGAGATTCATAGCATTTGTGAGATGGATCCAACCAACCAAAGGTTCAATTCATCCATTTATAAGCTTGAACATACTTTTTCCCTCCTCTATAAGATTTGATTTACTTGTTACTCTTGGATACTTGGTGTGGGACATATGTACCCGGGATACCTAACCATTCGGCTATATGGCCGAGTGGGCCGGGGGCTCAGTTATGAAGTATTGACGAATTCAGCCTAGGAGATATTTACTTAGATATTTGTTTGAGTAAGCAGCAAGTTAGGTTAGTAGATATGATGAATAGATAGGATCTGTTGTAACCGAATAAAAGATTACCATGTACGTCGCTGCCCTTCGTATATATAAGGACGGTAGGGGGTCTTCGGCAAGACAGAGACTCGTATTGGAACCCTAATTCTAGTGCGAACCCTAGCAATATAGAAACACCAAACATGACATAGGGTTGTTATCCTCCGGGAGGCCCGAACTTGTATAAACCATGTGTCCTGTGTCCATCGATCTTTCATACTCATATGCATACCTAAATCTACTATCGAGAATATCTCTCGATAGTTGGCGCGCCAGGTAGGGGCGGCATTGAGTCCAACTCTATTGAAATCAATGGCTTTCATCGACATCAAGTTCCGCCCGGGAGATAAGATCTGCTTTGGCACCATCAACTTCGTGGCCGATCAAAGCGGGGACCTCGTCAAGCAAGATCAAGCGACCCTTCCGATGGTTGTCGCACCTTCAGATCCAGGCATCAGCAGAGCTTTGATGGCCGATTGGATTTACCCGGCCGGTCGGTTCCCACTTAGCCTTAACAATGCGCTGGCGGTCCTTCAGACGGAAACCCTTTTGGGCTCCTACTCAAGGTTGCCCACAACAAGTTGATCAGCAACCTTGGCTGACTCGGACCTCACTACGGTCGATCTCCCGGCTTTTCATATGGATCCGTCGGATGAAGATCCTATTTTTTTTCTATGAATCAAGATTAGTAGCAACGATCGGCCTTGAAAATGAGTCAGTTCTAGACTTGACTAAAGGGTCGAGTGATTCAGAAAGTTGCTCATCGGATTATTGCGAGGTGTTCATGGTGGCACCAGCCACCCAAGGAGGCACTGATGGAGAAACATCAGCGGCAACCGCCGCATGAGCAAACATGCAGCACCAGGACGAACAGGAAACTAATCCTGAGGACGATGACCCAGACGCTGCCACTCCACCACTCTGACGAATGGATGCTCGGTAGTGATCCCGGGTCGTGCAGAATCTAGACATGGGCGACATCACCTTAAAACTTGATGGTGAAGATGTCTTCAAAGCCCCACAGCATAACATCACGGCTGCGACGGCCCTTCTGTGCTCATTAGAGCCCATGCTCGAAGTCACCCCAGAGTTGACACCTCAGGTCAACAAGGTAAAGGCACACATCAAGGCCGCGGCTGTACTGGAGATGCATGCGGCGTGATTAGCACCAAGTAAGACGGTATCTGGGGCTGCCCATTCGGTACCCAACCAGGAAAGAAGGGACCAACGACATACCGGCCGGCAGGCAACCCCACCGACGGCACCACGGTGAAGGCCCATTGCATACTACCATGATCGACATCCGGACGCCAACCTACAGGATGGTATACTGCCACGTGATGCCCGAGTTCAATTGGACAGCAGATACCAAGAGCGGGATGACGCGGCCTACCGAGAATACGAAGATGAATGACATCGTCGTGGTTTTGTTGACGATCGATACTATGAGCACAACAACAGGAGAGAGCCGCCCAGAGACGATCAATACCATGATCAATAGGACGTGGGTCGACGCAAGGACAGAACTCACTGAGAAGCTGGTCGCGAGCAGGATTGAACTCCCACCCTTGAAGACTATGACGATGAGGCCGGCATTCGGGCCTTCATTCGGGACTTACGGACCATCAGTTGGCCGATCGGCTTCAAACCAGTCGGCATCGAGAAGTATGACGGCAAGACAGACCCGCGTGACTGGCTTCACGTCTATTCTACTGCCATATGGGCACTCAGCGGTGACAGCTTTGTCATGGCCAATTATCTGCATGTATGTCTAGCCCCGGTAGCCAGAACTTGGCTCACCATTCTGCCTGACAATTCCATCAGTTCTTGGGCAGAGCTTTGCCGACAGTTCACCGCCAACTTTCAAGCTACTTTCGATAGGCCGGGGAATCACTGAGAACTCGCTCGGATTAAGCAGCGGGACTAGGAGCCATTGCGAGAGTACATCCAGCGCTTCTACCGACTAAAGAGTACCATCCCTAACATCTCGGATGCTCTAGTCGTTGCCGCCTTCCAGGGTGGACTCCGCGATGACGACTTGATCAAGAAGATCGGAAGATTAGACGCTGCTCGAGGATTGTCGGCCAAGGAACTCTTCACCATGGCTGACAAATACGCGGCTGGCAACTCGGCTCTCTTCCAAGTTCACCAGTATAAGGATGAGGCACCTCGGAATCGTAATCAGTTGAGCCCGTCCAACTACAACAAGGATGGCAATAGAAAGCGTAAGGAAGATCGAACAGTGGCCAACGCAGAGCGCCCCAACCGGAAGAAACAGGTCACTCAGGATGACTTTGACAAAATACTTGACGGTCCTTGTCTGTTACATGACGGTGTGCACAAAGCCAGGGAATGCTTTAAGCTGAAGAATTTTGCACATCATGCTTTGAAAGTCTACAAAGACCGTCCCTGGATTCCCAAGGGCGGCAGAAAAGACACGGATAAGGACAACCAAGATGAGAACAAGGAGGAATTCCAAGATCCTGAACACGAGGTCAATTACATCTATGGTAGGTCCATAGCAGATTCAAAGCGCCAGCAGAAGATCCTATACAGAGAGGTCCACTCGGTTTCACCAGCGGTACCTCACTACTTATGTTGGTCTGAGGTCCCGATTACTTTTGATCGATCAGACCATTCGGATTACATCCCCAGACCTGGGAAATATCCCTTAGTACTGACATCGACTATTAACCGAGTTTGGTTAAATAGGGTACTGGTGAACAGCAGCAGCAGTCTGGACATCCTCTTCGTGAAAACCTTTCAAGGAGCTCGGCATGCCTTTGACTGACCTCAAGCCAAGCCGATCGCTGTTTAACGGCGTGATCCCTAGCATGCAGATAGTTCCCCTAGGGAAAATCACTCTGCCAGTGATGTTCGGCACTCGGGAGAACTACAGGACGGAGCGCATTACCTTCGAGGTTGCAGACCTGGACTCTACATACCACGCCATCATAGGGCGGCTAGCCATCACCAAGTTTATGGCCATACCTCATTACCCGTATATGATGATGAAGCTGCCGGGACCGAAAAGAGTCATTTCACTTCATTCGGATGTTCAAACCTCGTACGACTGCGACAACGGTAGTTGTGAGCTGACAGAAAAGAAGGTGGCGGCATTAGAGTTGGTCGAGTTGAAGGAAAAGATCACAACGGCTGAGGAGGCCATGCTTGACTCACCTCCCAAGAAGACGCTGAAGGCCATGGTGCAGGCGGAAGCCATGAAGTCTAAGAAGATTCACTTAGATGAAATGATGTATCCAAGACCGCCAATATTAGGGTCAATTTAGCTGATAAATAGGAAAGCACGCTCATCCTTTTTTTTGAAGTAATAAGGACATATTTGCATGGAAACCCTCTGATATGCCGGGTGTTCCAAGGGAGAAGGCTGAGCACAAACTTCACATTTGAGACAATGCTAAGCCCGTGAGGCAGCGACTTAGACGATTCTCACAGGATCGAAAGGATGCGATTAGAAAAGAACTCGGCCGATTATTGGTAGCCTGTTTTATCAAAGAAGTTTTTCAGCCCGACTGGTTAGCCAACCTAGTCCTGGTGAGAAAGAAAAATAAGGAATGGCGGATGTGCATGGATTATACTGGCCTTAACCAAGCCTGCCCCAAAGATCCATTCCCCCTCCCGTGCATAGATCTGGTGGTCGACTCAACGGCTGGATGCGCCTTGTTGTGCTTCTTAGACGCCTATTCGGGGTACCATCAGATTCCCTTAAATAAATCCGACCAGCTCAAAACTTCGTTCATCATGCCATTCAAGGCTTATTGTTACACAACAATACCCTTTGGTCTAAAAAACACTGGTGTCACCTACCAGCGAACCATGCAATGGTGTTGTTGGTCGTTACTACGCACCCACTTATATACCGCAAGAGGACAGTGTACATTGTAGCACTTTTTCCATTGAATTGAGTATTCCAAGGTTTATCATATCCATTGGGACCTTAGGGATTATTAAGCAAAGTTAACAATAAAAGATCTAGTCAAGGCTACTGTCGAGTTCAAGTTGCATGAGGGGAGACTGGCCAGTGCAAAGATGCACCAGACAGCAAATCTATCATTGCGTCGATCGGCGCAGGGTTGAGCCGATCGGCACACTAGCAAATCTGTGATTGCGCCGATCAACGCTGGAGTTGAGCCGATCAGTACATAAACGAATGTAAGCCAAAGTGCGCCAGATACCTTGTAAGCCTAAGTTGTTAAGTAAGTAGCCAGATATCTACTAGTGAGATTGTAACCAGAAAGTCTAATCAAATAGCATCATAATGGTAATTATATGGATCAATGAAAACCTATAATGGATAAGACCACCCACCTTTCCGAGCGGCTCTCGATTTATCGCTGCCGAGAGGAAACCCTTAATCGCGTGAGTATCTTACGCTACTCGACTATCCAATAGTGCTGCACAGGTTTAGTGCTATCACCGCTAATCCACACTAGTAGCATCATCAAGCAACCATAATCAATACAATATTATCCTGATCACCACGATCAAGATAATATCAACCTACTTAGCCTAGAACTAAGCAATTGGAATAAGCACATGCATGATTACAGAATCAAGATAGACAAATTACCACAACCATCATCAACATATTCGATCATCTTTGAGATACATAGAGTAAGATTCATCACCGCCGAGATGGCCTACCTTGGCGGATCAACTCTTACACCAATGGTTCTTGAAACTCAACAAGAGATCTATTCTAACGGGGCGAACCCTAGTGGCTCTAACTCATGGATCTGTTGTCCCTCTGACGCCTTCTGTCTTCTGCAGCCGGGGTTTTCAAATATATATAAGGGTTCTACTCGTAAAGGACTCAGTTTCTAGCAAATAAGGCAGTTGTGCCGATCGGCGTAGGATTGAGCCGACCGGCGCAAGCCATGTCTTCTCTGGTTCCTCTTCCGACTCGGTTCCTCTATCTTACACAGCTGCCATGTGGGCCTTTTCCTTCGAGATAAAGTCTTGTACTGCACATCGAGATCTTGAAGTTCCATAAATCTTCTTAGGCAAATATCTTCAAGTGTCTTGCGCAGATAAGCTTCCATAAAACACGTGGAATGGGCCTCGGTCACTTCTGTGGGCTAAAACACCCTTGTGTTGATCGGCTCATGAGTTGCGCCGATCGGTGCACTGGGCTTCTTCGGTGCTTTTCGTTGCTTCTGGACTCCTGTCCTCTTCTAGCATCACTTTAATCACTTAATTTACCTATTTCTGCAATAAAGCTCCAAAACAACGCATATACAAATATATAGGCAAAATCACAGGTAAATGGCCTAAATTGGCATCAATTATGCTCTAATTGGGGTTATATTCACATATAAAAGGGGCACCTAGGAAGTGCCAATAGTTCCCCCACACTTAAACCTTTGCTCATCCCGAGTAAAGTAAAAGAAAGAAAAATCTAAGAACATACTCTCTCTACCATAAAAGATATCTCAAATTAGCAAATATTGAGCATTGTTCTATTGTGGTATATTTCATATTGGTATTCAGCAAAATAGTTCAAATATGGGCATTAGGCTTTAAAGTTTCTCCCCGAAGCAAAGGATCATGTCCAACTCATAAATTATAACTTTTCCACACATGAAAATTACTTAAAAGATTGTTGTGAACATAAAGAATCTATCTTCCAAATAATCCAAAGCAACAACTCATCTTCCAAATCACTCAACCTATATCTACATCATAATGATCAAATAATATTTGTGTAAAGCTTATATGAGTAGCTTGGTGAGGTAATTCAAGGATTGCAAACATAAATCAACAATATATTGTAAAGCTAGGAGACTATTCTTTACTAGAATTACAGAAACATAACAAGATGGCCATTTTAGAAAGAAAAATTTAGGAGGGGACTCAAACTTTGGATATGTGGACATGTGCATAGCAAAAAATTGATCTTGGAAGAAAAAGGAACTCCCATTGTCAGATTGCACATGGTTGGAATGATTCATGGCTATATTAGAATGAATTTTGAGAATAAGCATGTCATATACCCCTCCCCCCCCCCCCCCCCACACACACACACACTTAAAATTTTGCTAGTCTCTTAGCAACAGTAGAGCTTTTCTCTTTTTTTTCTTTTTTTTCTTTTTTTTCTTTTTCTTTTTTTTCTCTGCTGCGCCGATCGGCTCAGAGTGCGTCGGTCGGCTCTTAACCTGAACTCACCAGCATTTGTTGATATTTGATTCTCCTGGCTTAAAATAAAGCCAGAATTATAGGATGTGGTCAAGGAATGATACTCAACAAGACATTTTAGGTTTATGGTGGCATACTCAGCGGAATTGAATTTTTGCTTGAGTAATTCAAGGCTACAAAAAGATACACAAAGATTTGGCCATCTTAGTAAAGTTCATACCAACAAGAATTAAATCCTAACCGAACTCAACCATCAATTTAATGTTTATCTATATATCAAAGGCTCATGAGTATTGCTCAAAATATAGCATTGATAGGTAAGGATCTCGGAAACAATAAATTCCATAGTTCACAACATGAAAATTTATTTATAAAAGATTGGTACTAAGTTATCATCATGAATTGGAAAATGCAAATAAAGCACATGGGTACTCAGAATTGCTCCACATAAGACATATTTGCCGAATAATTGTTAAGTGTAAGTTCGAATTTTATTCAATGCTCAACATTATTTGGTCTTCATCGACATTTTTCAAGAAAGAATAAGTAATTCAATTCTCCTAAAAGAGCATAACCGCCACCATTATATTAAGATCGAAACTCGAATACATGGTGATGATTTTTGCACACACTTGCATGAAAATAAAACTACTACTAACACACTTGCATAAAAGTAAGCACACTATTAACTACTACTAACACACTTGCATGAAAATAAACACACCCGATACATGGTTTCCCAACCCGCTCACACACACATAAGCAAATAAAGAAAAAGATTGCAAAAGATAAAAGAAAACACAAACCGGGAAACTGATACATGTGCAAACTCCTAGGCACTTTAATCAAGCGGAGGTGGAGACGGTAGCTGAACGAAGAAATAGCACCGTGCCTTGAGTCGCTTGAACTCCTCCACCATCGCGTCGTGGTTGTTCCTCCATTGGGACGTGGCGTCCTCCATGTGCTCGATGTGATGCATGTTGTTGTCGATGTACCCCTGCATGGGCAGGAAGAAATTTGCACCGGGTACAGGAGGCATCACAGGTACGCGCCCTTAGTACCTGTAGTCGATACCCGTGCTGAAATAGGGAGCACCGAACGGTGCATCGCCTGCGCTGACCAGTGCAGAGGGCTGTGAATCGCCAGCCGCGTCGCTCCATCTTGGCTGGTAGTGTTGAGGCTCTTGGTGTGACCCCTAGGAGTCCCAACCACAGTCGGCTACTGCAGATGTTGCCGGTGGTCTAACCCGCCCACAGCGGTCCTTGGAAATTCAGCCCCACTTCAGGAGACCTTTCTCAAGCCAGTTTCCTCCCTCCAGCTTGCGGGAAGAAAAACTCCTAGCTCCGCACACGGGAGCCTAATGTTGGTGCCACCGACATGGAAACCGGCATGAACACTCCCCGTGACAATATTGCCACGAATCATGTTCTCACCGATCTTCATCGCGCACTCCCACTTGTTGTCACGCCCTCCCGGTCCATCACCATCGCAGACAAGGGCTGCTAGGCACTGATGATAGGCCCGAAGGCCAACTTCTTGCTCTTCTTACCCCTCTTCTCGAACCACCCCTGCATCATCACTGTCATGGGGTTGCAGTGAGACGGTCTCACGATGGCGTTGAAGGGCCACCGCAAGTCTGCATCGGTGATGTTGCTGGAGTTGACCTTGTCGCACGTGCGCGCCGCAAACCACCAGTGGAAGACTTGAATGGTCGGGTTGCGGATGTTATCGCCCTTCATCTCCTCCACGAACAAGAGCTGCCTCCAAAAGGAGTCCAACTCCTCACGTCCCAAGATGCCAACAACATCGGTGTTGGCGTTGAAGCCGAAGGCTTGAGCCACCACTTCCATGGTTGCCGTGTAGCTGATGTCACGGACACGGAAGTTGATGGCCTTGTCGCCGTAGTCGTTGGTGCCAATCCTCATTGTAGAGGCAACCTCGGTGATGATGTCGAGGTTGTAGTCCATGGGAAGTTGGTGGAAGTCCACCCAGCTGAGGTTGCTGAGCATCCTCCTTATGTCCTCCCACATGCCGATCGAGGTTAGGAAGGTCTCATCCAAGTCGAAGTTGGGGATGAACGTTCCCCTCACCACAAGGTAGTGCTCTTGTTCCTCCGCGTTCAGGAGGGTGAAGCCCTCCTCCACCGTGCGTGGCATGAATGCCGGAGGTGGTGGTGATCTGGGAACCCCACGGCTTGCTGCTATTTGGCTCCTCGTAGCACGCCCCACTAGAAGAGGCGCGCCAGAGACGGAGTGACGGGCGCGGATCTCGTAAGCTGTTGCTGTCGAGTCGGTGGATGCACCACCCATCGACATGTTGTCACGAGCCATGGAGCCCCCCCCCCCCCCCTCGCCGAGGAGTCACCGCTGGCCTCGCTGCTGCCGCCGGAACTGCTTCCCCGGTATAGCCTCTTGCCCAACTTGCCGACGGAGGAGGGAATGCGATCCATCTGTGAGGAATGCGGAACGTGAACAAGATCATGGGTAGTGGGGAAGGTGGAGAGATTACCGGGATGGTGTGCCGAACTAGGAGCGCATGGCCTCCCATTTATAGTGTGGGAAACTACCAAGAGAAGGAACCGCCAAAAAATTTCAAAATTTGGGAGCGCGCCGATCCGCTTAGGGCTGCGCCGATCGGCACAATTCAAATTTTTAATCCTCTAAAGTTGTGGCCCTTGATTCCCCTCCTTTATGTGATTCCCCGGTACATCATACTGGTTGGCAGGGAAGCAGCACGGAATCCCAACGTCTTGATTGACTGCGCCGATCGGTGCGAGCCCGCACCAATCAGTGCGCCGTCTCTTTTTCAGCTATTGGTCAATTTCATATTTCCTCTGCACTGAACACCTGCATAGAAATCATACATGTTCCTTGAAATCAACGCCTGCCGCTTTTGTCGCTCGTTTGGGAACTGTACGGGTACCCGCGCCGGTCGGCTCAGCATTGCGCTGAACGGCACAAGTCCCCTGCACCTCGTCTTGGGGTCCGGCGCTGATCCTAATGCCTCATGTTTATCTCCTTCACCTAATTTCCATTTTCCCAATGTTCCTGTAGCATTGACACACATAGAGGAGTCCATCTAATGATCGCGCCAATTGGCGCTGCCGTGCGCTGATCGGCGCAACGTCCAATTTTGCTCCTGGACCCTCACTTCTTCGCTAGATGTTGCTCTTTGTCCTTTTCTACGTAATTGGCAACTATTTTGCACACAAAAATTTATTTAAAAAGATTTTTGATTACCTTAAAAATAGCTCTATCTCTGAAAATTACTGTACTGGTTGCCTTTTAGCATCCCTTCAATTCTGGGCGTTGTCAGCCTTCTGTCCTGACCTGGGCAATAGTGCGCTGATCGTTTCCGTAGTGCGCCGATCGGCATGAGCTTTGTTCCTTCCTGTTTTAGTCTTTTTCTTTTTATATTCCTATGCTGTTAGTCTACAGTATGTATATAACCAAATTTTGCACAAATAAACAAACAACGCAAGAGCACGCAAAAATTAAGCACACACTTTTTCTATTTCTTCTATTCGGGAGATTGTTTTTATTACAAGCAAGCAAATTAAAAATACCGGGTTACCCTCCCGACCAGCATTAATTAACTAAATAAAATGGGTTGCCCTCCCATAAGCACAAAACAACTTCTAAATCCCCCGATCATTGGGTTGCCTCCCAAGAGCGCTCTAGTTATTTAGAGGTCAAAGAGCTTGACGTCCCCACAAACAATCAATCCTTAGTGTCACGGTGCGGGATGTGAGACCGTGACACTACAAGGATTTCTCATCTGTATGGCTCATATACCTCGGACGACCTATCCATACATTCCCTCCAATTACTCTTGATGTCACGTTGCCACGGTGTCTTGTATCTCTTCACTTCATCAACAGCACAACACTCTTCTCCTTTTGGGCAGAATTTGAAAGAGTAGGTAGTCCCACCTATATCAAAGCTTATCTCACCACTCCCAACATCAATACTTGCTTTTGTTGTCCACAAGAAGGGTCTGCCTAAGATCAACGGGGTCCTCATCCTCTTATCCATATCAAGCACAATTAAATCAACGGGGACGATGTGATCTCCAATTTGAATAGGCACATCCTCAGTGTCACACCCGGTTCCAATGATCAAAATCGAATGCATCTGTATGCGTGCCCAGGAACAAGTTTTCACGCACACAGGACAATTATTGTGATAAAAGAACAATATCTTTATTAAAACAATAATATTATTACAACAGTGACCCGTAGGTCAAAAAGAAAAGATTACATTGTAGCGGAATAAACTAAGCATTGGCGTCCTTCAGCTCCCACAGGAAGTCGACCGGAAGACCGCATGCCTAGACTCCTCCATCGTCTTCATAGTTGTACCTTCATTCTCCTGTAGCTGAGCAACAATGTGGTATAAGGCAAGGGTGAGTACGTGTCGTACTCAGCAAGTGGGGGAAAAGATGATATAGGGATAAAGACAGGGAAGGCTTAATGGGGTTTATAGCATGAGCTTTTAATTCCCTAAAGCATCCTAATTACTAGGTGGGGTCATCCCAACCCTCAACCCACATGGTACTATCCAATCCAAGTCCGAACCATCCAACCATCCCAACCATTCCAAACATTCCAAACCACACCCCATAACAAACTAATCTTGTGAGGATTCCAGGACACTCTTGATCGTGAGCACGGCTACCGAGATAGTTTGATACTCTACAGAGTTAGTACCACTTTACCCACAAGTCGTGATTTTGTCCCCTGTTGCCAGGTGGACTAGAGTCTCCATGTTGCCATGCTGACCAAGCACTAGCACACTTCCTTAGGTGTGTGGCCAGGAGATCACTATGAGGCTTTTACAAAGGGTCTCCCAGTACATGCTAGCCACTAAGGTTCCACTCCCGTCCATAAGTGATAGCCCATCAACAAGCAGCTCATCACCCCAGGAGCCCCCTCTTGAGCCATTTGGATACAAGGACAGTCCTCCTGACTTTCATTCCCCGCTCCACCAAAATGCTGCACCAACACTGGGAGAACTCCTAATTAATTTGCCAAGCTGTTCCATAGCAGCCTTGTGATGGTACTGTTGTCCTGGGTTACCGCTCCAAGAACTGGGTCCTATGATCTACAACAAGCCTACCACCAACAACCATGTGCCCACGGCACGACATCCATTCCATCCGGCTTGCATAGATCCCTAAGCCATGTTGCTAACATGAATCACCATTCCACCCATGAAATGACATAGTTCATTAATCAGCGTTAATATTAACCCAACATTCCACAAGCAATCTAAGCATTTTCTACCCACAACCACCCACTAGTTCAAGGCGACAAGGGAAAGGGTAAAACAATACTAGGAAAACCCTAACAATAGGTACCCATTCATTCGACTCAAGCATGCAATTCTAAAATAATATTCATAATAGGATCAAAATGCATAAAGGACACTTGCCTGAAAATGGATGTTGTTGCTCAGGTCTTCAATTCACGCTCTTGTGATTCCAGGATCAACACGTTCTCTAATTAACGTCACGCAGGCACGACATGCACACAATCATAAAAAAATAAGAAAAAGTACACCAAACAATAATAAAATACTTTAAAACCAATCACAAATGATGGTACGCATTTCTACGGATGCGTGAGCGCAAGAATCATCTAAATCGGAGTTACGAGTAAAAAGTTATGAAGGTTTAAAGGTGTATGATTAAAATAGTAAAAACAAATAGGTTTAGGGACCTAAAAGTAATTTTAGAAATGTATAGAGACTAAATTGTAAAATAATAGGATGAAAATATAGTTTATAAAAAGTTTAGGGACTAAAATGTAATTTATAATAAGCTCAAGGACCAAAGTGTAAAAAGACAAAACTAAAATATAATTAAAGTTAAGTGGAGGGTGTTTCTACACAACTATAGGGTTAAAATATTATTTATAAAAATATTAGGGCTAAAACAAAAATAACTAAAGCTTATGTGAAGAAATCAGGTTTAAAAACTAATTAGGACGAATCAGAGGGACTTAGGTGCAAAATGGCCAATTTCCTGGATTAATTTGAATTAAAATAAATCTTTAAACAGGTGGACCGAGTTCATGGGTTCATGGACCGGCTCTGGGGCACTGGTTCATAGGTCCATGGCAGACCGGGACTGGGTAGGCAGTGGGCTGCTGCTGTGGACAGAACGGCACGATGAAAGACTTGCGCGTTCCCGCTGATTGGCTATACTAATCGAGCTACAACTTGAACCTATATGTTTAATAAGTTGTGGGACACAATACTAGTAATCTGGTGTCGATGTTAGCTCAACTGATCTGGAGATCGCAGGGTGGGGAAACACGCAAGGTCACGACGCATAGATGGTGGGCCAAACGCGTTCCTGGAGTCATCAGGCCAGATCTTAGCACATGCTTTGGTCAAGACGATCATAACTTCCTAAAACACATTGAAGATATGATTATGTATCAAGGACGCATCATAATTGGGAGAAATAGAAGGGGAATTACCGATGCACGTGCTAGATGCTCCCAGAACAAAGAGTAGTCGTCATTCAAAACATGATCCTGCTCACATCACTGCTCCTATGGCCATGAATTTTGGATATGTTGTAGGCTGCATCAAGGTGCATCTCCTGGTAAACTTTCGTGATGTTTCATTGGCTGGATCAACGGAAACGTGGATTGGAATTTGGAGCGTTGTGGCTGGATAGACCGATGGCAAGAGTTGAACTTGATGCTTATGGATGGGAATGAAGGTGAAGGGGCAAGGGAGCTCGTGAGCCAGGCCAAGGGGCGTCCAGAGGTAACTTTAGAGGCCTAGGATGGGGAGAGGAAAGGGTAGGGAAGGGAGGGGAGAGGCCAAGAGGCAAGAAAAACTGTCCAGCCATGAATGGTTCGAGTTATGAGCACTATGGTTGATGTTTCTTCTCCTGAAAGTGGGAATTGATGGGAGATATAGTTAGCAACTAGCTTTGATCATAGACCAACGTGGGTGCTGGTTTTATTGAGCACAAACTGAAGCTTAGTTCACCGGCAAGTTCAATGATTAATTATGTCGCGTGTGCTGCTAATTTGTGCCAATACTAGGACAAGAAATAAAGAGTCTGGTCACTAGCTTGCATGCGAATTGTTGTCATCTCTTGTAGTGTGGCTGCTTGCTAGTGATTAAGGAACGACATGAACAAGAATATTCATGATGATGTGGAATATGAGAACATCATGGTAATTTGGATAGAAGTTCGACTGATTTGGAGATAACAGGGTTGAAAGATAGCAAGGTCATGCCATAGCAAATCAAACGCCATCAGTGTTCCTAGGAGTGTGAAAGAAGATCTCGAGGAGTACTCCTGCGAGTAGCAAGAGCGCTTCATGGGACAGGGTACGGTACAAGGAGTTCATCAAGGAGACATATAGATTGAAAAGAACAAGGAGGTCATTACCATTGTCTGCGCTGAACGCAAACAAGTACAGAACGACGGACATGGCGAGTCAGATCCTGGTCACTTCAGGGCTTCAATGATGGCAAGATTTGGATATGATACTGATAAAGACCAGGCGCACTTTCTGGTGAGGTTTGGTCGTGTAATGCCCATTTGGCTGTTAGTTTCATCTCCTCTTTTGTGGGTATTGATAGATGAGCTAGGGGCAACAAAAATCTCTCATTAATTGGCTTGTGGATGATGTTTGTTGAGCACTAGCATGAGTCTAGTTCACTGCTTGGCCCATGAGAGCAATTGAAAGCATCGAGAGGAAGTGAATGAACATGATGTTGTCGAGTTGGACATTCTGTGTAGTTGGAATACTAGCATAGTCTAGATTTTGTTGGACCTGGTATGAGCAAGACCAAGAAGAAGAGAACACTCGTAGGCTCACAAGGATGGATGAATGAACTAGTTTTCATGGTGTGCAGTTATAGTGGGACAACATGTTAGACAAAGTTTTGATTTGGCTATTGACCGTATTAGATAAGTTTATGCTTGGTGGGAAGAGATATTAAGCAAAGATAGGAAAAGCAAGGATGTGAGAAAAAATAATAATGACAGTTGGTGTTTTGATAATCATACGGTTAAGGGAAAAAAAAAGGGATGTGTAAAAGGATTCAAGTGAGAATATTATGAGAATTATGCCTTCTGAGTGTCAGAAAGGCCCACAATCCAAATTTGAAAAATATAGGGTGTGACAAACTACCCCCTTAAATGGAATATCGTCCCGAAATTCAAAGATGGTGGGACCTAGAAATTTGAACATACAAGACAACAGTTTGTAAAGATCAAAAGGAAATAATGGAATGGACAATGAATGATGAGCTAAAGAATTATGAATGTGAAAATAGGACCACACTATATGCATCAAAGATTGTAGATAGGTTCCAAGGATAAAATGTTGACCAAGGAAGGATAGGCTGAAACAACCTAAAACAAGCATAACACACAATCACTCATTACTCTACAAACAATAGTTTACACTGACATCCATTGCTTCGTGTCTTGTTGTGGCTAAAGTACTTCACTTCTCTTATTGTAAGTCTTTAGCGCCTTGTCTTATTGCTCTTGTTGTCGTGATGATGACCTTCGTGGTGGTGATTTGATCAAACCGAAACAAGTTTTGGAGTCAACATACAATATATTAATAACCTAAATTAATTTATTTAATTTAGAAAATAGCCCTTTTTCTATAATAAATTATAATTCTATAATTAATTTATAATAAAATTTTAAATCTATTATAAAAAATGTTAAAATTTGGTGGAATTGGGTCACAAACCAAAATTTGAAATTTTGGGGTGTGACACTCAGCAATTCCATCAGGGAAGCGTACCGATTGATCAGCTAACTCCAAACACATACCCGTAGGCTCCAATTCAGGCAAATTGAGACTTGTGAATATGTGACAGGGAATAACACTTACACTCGCTCCAAGATCACACAAACACCTATCAAATATCCTTGTTCCAATTATGCATTTGATACTTGGTGATCCAGGGTCGGGTTTCTTCTCAAGTGCAACATCATTGATTACCGTCGTAAGTTCCTTAGTAGCTTTCACAACCTCCTCGTAAACCAGGGATTTCTTGTTTTGCATCATATCCTTGATGTACTTGGCATAGATAGGTACTTCAATAGCATCAACAAAAGGGACATTGATATAAAGCTTCTTCATAATATCAATGAACCTTGCGAATTGCTCATCGTGTTGCCGCGTTCTTTCTATCTTGGTCAGCAGTTGAGTATCCAAGAACGTGGCAGGGTCATGCTCCTCTGTTTCCATGCCCTTTTTCAGACCAGAGAGGTCAATATCCTCCTCGCGTCGATCGGTGCTCTCATTGAGCCGATCGGTGCCTATAGTACCATCACGCCGATCGGCGCTAGGTGTGGGCCGATCGGCGCGGGTCTTCCTTCCTCCCGTAGAGTGCTCTGGATCTTCTGTTTGCTTTCCTGACCATGTAGCTACTGCCTTCAACTGCTCTACAGACATCGTATTGCCAAGAATAGTCCCCTTGTTACCTTGAATGGCTTGCGATGACTGTCCCATCTGCTGCTCCATAATCTTGGTATACTTCAAAATCTGCTCATTGGAGCTCCCAATCTCTATCACCTTGTCATTAATTCCCCCAAGGATACGATCAAGCTCCTTGAATTTAGCTTGGTTGTCCTTGTTGATCTTATCCTGAGCTTGGAAGAACTCATGACATTGGAGACGAAGTGGGATCGAATTTTGCATGGATGAACTAGGAGAGAAAGAACTCCTTTGCTGCTGAAATTGGGGCTTCCATCCACTATTCTTCATATATTCTAGCATCTTCATCTCTTCAGGGCAATCTTTCTGCACATGTCCAAATTCTCCACACTCACTACAAGTGGAGCGTGATTCCGCTAGATTGAGCAGCTCTTCCTTCGGGATATGATGATTATTGTCCAACCTTCTTTGAATAGCATCGAGGCGATCCATAACCAAGTCTTCATGAGTCCTTTCAATCACACTCTTTGCCAGTCCTTTTAAAGGTTGTAAATTCCTTGAACTTCTCTCACTATCCCATGATTGATTTTTCAACTAGCAACTCAATCAATTCCTTAGCTTGGGTGGGAGCCTTTGACATGAACGAACCCGTAGCTGAAGCATCTAAATGTTGACAAGAATGTAGAATCTCTCAACAACTTCTCCAACTATTAATCCGTGATGAGGGCATGCATCAGTATTTGGCTAAGAATCTTATTCTTCAGAGCTTGACTCTTACCAGGAGGGAAGTATTTGGCTAAGACCGTTCATCAGTATCTTTCCCATGCTTCTCCAATGCTCTAATCAACATTCTGCGTAAATCCAAGAATCTTATTCTTTAGAGCTTGACTCTTACCAGGAGGGAAGTATTTGGCTAAGAATGCAGCTGCTAAAGTGTCCCACACAATTTTAACTGTGTTTTCCAATCCATTGTACCATTGCTTGGGGCGTCCAACTAGAGAGAAGGGGAACAGCCGCACATGTGCTTGATCTCCGGTCAATCCCGTTATCTTGAATGTACTGCAAACTTCAAGGAAGTGCTACAAATGGTGATTGGGATCTTCCGAACCTATGAACGGTTGTTGCGCCACTAATCCAACATATCTCTCCAGTTGATATGGATTCTGATCTTGAGCTTCTTGGAAATCTGTCTTGACAACATTAGTCAATTGAGGCTTGAAGCAATTAACCAAGGGTAACTCTGCCATCTCCTCTCCTTCTGGATCTGCAATTGTGAATAATACTCGAGGGTTGGTACAGACTGCTTCTCCAGCTAAATCTCCAAGTGACTTGCTTTTCTTCTCCACTGTTCTCTTCTTGCAAAAGAGCCTTTCTGGATCATCGGCGTAATTAGAGGGTTTGTTTGACTTAGTACCGTCCATACCTGTTAGTTTCACTTAATAGAATATATTCACTAAAGAGACAAGTAAAGCACAATGACTAAACACTAATACATCAAACAATGTTTAAAACCTGCTATGGTCCCCGGCAACGGCGCCAGAAAAAGGAGCTTGTTCGTCGTTACTATGCACCCACTTATATACCTCAAGAGGACGGTGTACATTGTAGCACTTTTTCCCTTGAATTGAGTATTCCAAGGTTTATCGTATCCACTGGGACCTTGGATTATTAAACAAAGTTAACAGTAAAAGATCTAATCAAGGCTACTGTCGAGTTTGAGTTGCATGAGGGGAGACTGGCCAGCGCAAAGATGCACCAGACAGCAAATCTATCGTTGCACGATCGGCACACTAGCGAATCCATGATTTGTAAGGATCATGACCATTGAGGTCACCCTGAGGTATGGAGTTTTGGTGATGCATGACAAACATGAAATATGACTAATATCTACACAAGTGTTGTTCGTGTAGGAAACCCTTTCTATCTTATGATGATTGTCTACGGCGTTCTTGGCAATGGATGACAATGACCACAAGCATGGAGGCTTGTGAACTTGATGGAGTCCAAGGGTTGATGGAGATGGATCAAAGCGGAGAACAAGCTATGGTGCAAGTGTTTGGAACATTTAAGTAGTTGTTAGGACTTTGTGTCCATAGGAAAAATCGGACTATCAAGGGGGTCTAGGTCATTCCCTTAGGTCATGTCTGGTCGGTGATGTGCAAGGTTGCTCGGTGAAATCACAGGCACTAGGTGACAGTGGAGAAGCCAAGGAGCTGTTTGGAGAAGCCGGGAAACCATGTCAAGCGAGGACAACAAGTTTCAGCTTCCGGACATAGAGACCGGACAGAGGGGAAAGTGGAGACTGGACTGTACGGTCACTATGTGGAGTTTTCCAGTACTTAGCGCAAGGAGCAAGGACTCTGTCTACAGGAGACTCCATATAGACCGGATGGTCCAGTCACTAGGAGTGCAGGGACGACAGAGAGGATGCAGTTTGCGGACCTTCCTGGAATGGAGTGAGAAAGTGGACCGGACGGTCTGGTCCAGTGACTGGACAGTCCAGTCAGCAGGAGTTCAGCATAGGGGCAGAGTCATTTGTGCATAGAGGTGCAGTGACCAGACTGTCCGGTCAGGCAGTGACCGCACTGTCCGGTCAGTGTGCCCAGGATGCTGATTTCGTGGAGCAACAGCTAGTTTGAGGTTGGGAGCCTATATAACTTTGCTGCTGGGATCTTGGAGACCTCTCTTGGCCAGTGAAATACCTGAGAGCATTTGGTAAGGTCCAAGAGGAAAAGAGGAGAGCATTAGGAGAGGATATTGGATATCTTGAGAGTGCTAGTGAGAGTAACAAGGAGCTACCTTGCACATCTAAGGCTAGGGTGTCCTTGAGGGTGTGATCTAGGCTGTTACTCTTGGTCTATGGTGAGACCTAGACCAGTTAGGTGTCGGTGATTAAGCCTATCATGATTGGTTGTGAAGGCCGTCACAAGTTTGTACATAGTTTGAACCCGCCGTTGGAAGGGGCATCAATAGTGAGCGCCCGTGCCGGCTCGGGGAGTTCGGCAAGTTCTCGAGGGAGGCAAGCTTGTGCTTTGTGCAGCGGTGACGCACATCATGTCTTCACTTGAGGAGTGATTGTGGGCTCGTGGGCAAGAACTCCACTTGGTGGCGGGAGGGACCAGGATTCCGTCAGGAGTGGTCCAACGAGGAGTAGGGAAAGGCGCCATCCTTTCGAGACCTCAGGAAAAAATCATGAGCCATCTCTTACTCTACTCCTTACTATGATGCTTTACTTTCCGTATTTACATATCGTGCTATTCATGCTTGTGTGCTTACCTTATTCTAGTTGACTACCTTGTAGACTTGCATGAATAGGCTTCTTTACTTGCTAGTAGTGCTTAGCCTTCATACTTGATCACTAGCATGTATAGGAGTTGCTTTGGCTTGATTGATCACCCTAGTATGTATTGTGCTACTCATGCTTGTATACTTTCTATATGCTTGTTGATCTAGTAGCCTTGCTTGAGTAGAACTCCTTGCTAGCTAGTTGTTTGCTTCCGCGTATCTTTGGTAACTAGCTTGCATAGGAGTTGTATTGCCTTTGTGTGATCCACTAGTATGCTTAGCTTGTTGGTCCTTCCATAGGATCATTATCTTGCTAGTGTGATCACCACTAGGATTGTGTAGGAGTTGTTTTGAGTGATCGATTTTAGGATTTGGCGAATTTGGTACATAGTGGTGGTTCCTAATTCACCCCCCCCCCTCTCGGTCACTATAATCCTTTCATGATTGCACCGATTGGCGCTGGAGTTGAGCCGATCGGTACACGAACGATTCTAAGCCAAAGTGCGTCAGATACCTTGTAAGCCTAAGCTGTTAAGTGAGTAGACAGATATCTACTAGTGAGACCGTGACCAGAAACTCTAATCAAATAGCATCATAATGGTAATTACATGGATCAATGAAAACCTATAATGGATAAGACCACCCACTCCGAACGGCTCCCGATTTATCGCTGCCGAGAAGAAACCCTTAATCGCGTGAGTATCTTACCCTACTCGACTATCCAATAGTGTTGCATAGGTTTAGTGATGTCGCCGCCAAACCACACTACTAGCATCATCAAGCAACCATAATCAATACAATGTCCGAATACTATCCTGATCACCACGATCAAGATAATATCAACCTACTTAGCCTAAAACTAAGCAATTGGAATAAGCACATGTATCATTATAGAATCAAGATAGACAAATCATCAAAACCATCATCAACATATTCGATCATCTTTGAGATACATAGAGTAAGATTCATCACAGCCGAGATGGCCTACCTTGACGGATCAACTCTTACACCAATGGTTCTTGAAACTCAACTAGATAACTATTCTAACGGGGCAAACCTTGGTGGCCCTAACTCACGGATCTGTTGTCCCTCCGACGCCTTTTGTCTTCTGCGACCGTGGTTTACAAGTATATATAAGGGTTCTACTCGTAAAGGACTCGGTTTCTAGCAAATAAGGCGGTTGCGCCGATCGGCGCAAGCCGTGTCTTCTTCGGTTTCTCTTCCAAGTCGGTTCCTCTGTCTTCCACAGCTGCCATGTGGGCCTTTTCCTTTGAGATAAAGTCTTGTATTGCACGTCGAGATCTTGAAGTTCCATAAATCTTCTTAGGCAAATATCTTCAAGTGTCTTGCGCAGATAAGCTTCTATAAAACACGTGGAATGGGCATCGGTCACTTCTGTGGGCCAAAACACCCTTGCGCCGATTGGCTCATGGGTTGCACCAATCGGCGCACTGGGCTTCTTCAGTGCTTTTAGTTGCTTCTGGACTCCTGTCTTCTTCCAGCATCACTTTAATCATCAAATTTACCTGTTTCTATAATAAAGCTCCAAAACAACGCATATACAAATATATAGGCAAAATCACAGGTAAATGGCCTAAATTGGCATCAATTATGCTCTAATTGGGGTTATACTAACATATAAAAGGGGCACCTAGGAAGTGCCAACAGGTGCCTGGACAGCCAGATAGGGAGAAATGTAGAAGCCTATGTTGATGACGTGGTGGTTAAAAGTCGGCTCTCCTCCGACTTGATATCAGACTTGGACGAGACATTTGGCAATCTTCGCAAATACAATATGAAGCTCAATCCCGAGAAATGCATCTTCAGCATCCCATCGAGAAAATTACTCGGCCTTCTGGTATCACATCGAGGGATCGAAGCAAATCTAGAAAAGGTGAACACCATATTGCGAATGGCACCCCCGCATTCACAAAAGGACATTCATAAGTTAACCAGCTGCATGGCAGCACCCAGTCGGTTTGTGTCACGACTCGGCATCCGAGGACTACCTTTCTTCCGGCTGCTCAAGAAACAAGAATCATTCGTTTGGAATGATGAAGCATAGAAGGCTTTGGAGGACTTTAAGGCTTACATTAGTGGTCCTTTGGTGCTAACTCCCCCAGAGCCAAAGGAACCTTTGCAGCTATACATCTCCGCAATCATACACGTGGTCAACACGGTGCTGGCGGTGGAGCGGGCGGAAGATGGCAAGGCTCAAAAGGTGCAGCGGTCGGTTTACTTCATCAGCGAGGTCCTATCGGATTACAAGGTATGATATTTTCAGCTTCAGAAGTTAGTTTATGCATTACTGATGACATCTTGGAAGTTGAAGCATTACTTTGAGGACCATCCAATTGAGGTCCATACATCAATCGGGTTGGGTGAGCTGCTTCACAACCGAGAAGCAACTGGAAAAATAGCCAAGTGGGCTGTCGAGTTTGGATCATATGACATCACCTTCAAACCTCACGACGCAATCAAACGTCAGGCATTGTCTGACTTCATCGCCGAGTGGACAGAATGTGAATTACCGCCCACCCCGTAAGAACTAAACTATTGGACAATGGCATTTGATGGTTCCCTACAACTGGAGGGTGCCGGAGCAGGGGTCATATTGACATCCCCAGATGCGGCTAAGTTACGGTATGTCCTCCAAATGCATTTCCACGCGTCTAATAACGCAGCAGAGTATGAAGCCTTGTTGCACGAACTTCGGACAGATGTATCACTTGGTGTCCAAAGGTTAAGCGTCTCCGGTGACTCAGCACTAGTAATCAATCAAGCGATAAAGGAATGGTGTTGTTCTCACGAGAGTATGATAGCCTACTACACTGAAGTTCGGATGCTAGAAGACACATTTGATGGCATCTAGTACAAACACGTCCTCCGGAAGTATAACGAGGAGGCGGACAAGCTGGCCAAGATTGGGTCCAGTAGATCTAAAATACCTAATGGAGTATCCCTCAATGATTTACACAAGCCATCTGTACTACCCCAGTAAACTGTGGTGCAGTCGGTACCAAAGGAAGGAACAACATCTTAGGTAGCTGTCATCCAAGTAGATTGGCACACTCCCTTCATCGAGTATTTAGATCACGGCACGTTGCCAACCGACAAAGAAGAAGCCCTCCGTATCATTCGTAAGTCCAGATCATACTGTATAGTTGATCATCTCTTGTACAAGCAAAATCCACATAGGATACTGATGAAATGCTTGTCACAAGTTGAGGACATAGCTATATTAAGGGAAATTCATGTCGGCATATGTGGTAATCATGCAGGTCTATCTATGATTGCGGCCAAAGCAATGAGACAAGGATTTTATTGGCCGACTGCTCTTGCTGATGCTAAAGACATCGTCCAAAAGTGCGAAGGTTGTCAGTTCTTCGCCCGCCAGATGCACTTACCCGCCACTGAGCTTCAAAACATTCCCATAACATGGGCGGTTTCATTATGGGTTTAGACATTGTTGGACCCTTCATGAAGGCTCAAGGTGATTTCACTCATCTATTCGTGGCGGTGGACAAATTTTCTAAATGGATTAAAGCAAAACCAGTCGGTAAAATTTCGCGAAGAAGGCCATCGAGTTCATGACTGAAATAGTCACTCGGTTCAGTGCCCCATACAAGATTATCACTGACAACAATAGTCAGTTCATGGCAGAAGAATTTAAAGATTTTGTGTTGGATGGGCTTCAAGATCGCCTATGCTTCGGCCGCCCATCCGCAAAGTAACGGCCAGGTCGAGAGGGCAAACGGACTCTTGCTTTTTGGAATTAAACCCCGCATATTCGATCGACTGGAAAAGTATGCTCGACGTTTGGTTCAGGAGTTACCATCAGTGTTGTGGGGTCTTAGAACCAATGTCAGTCGGGCCACGGGACACTCCCCCTTTTCTTTGGTCTATGGCTCTGAAGCAATGTTGCCAACCAAAGTGTTGTTCGCCTCCCAGCGCGTGTTAGCATATGAAGGAAATAGCTCAAATAGTCATAGGTGTGACGACCTACTATTGTTAGAAGAACAACGACATCCCACTTTGGTCCGATCAACGAAATATCAACAAAGCCTGAGGCGTTATCATGACAAAAATGTTAGGTCACAGGGTTTTTCAGTCGGCGACTTGGTTTTGAAACAAGTTTAGTCTACGGTTGGTAAACATAAGCTGTCGACTCCATGGGAAGGACCTTTTATCGTAAAAGAGATCACTCGGCCGGGTGCATATCGATTGATGCGCGAGGATGGGTCGGACCTTCAAAGTTCATGGAACATATCTCAGCTACGTTGTTTCTATGCTTAGTTTTCATAGTTTACTGTAATTTGTCCATTTTGTATCGTCTAATACAATACATATATATATCATGGTCATGATAATTAGCCATACAATTTATGATTTCTGTGAAATGATTGTTGATGTTGTTCAAATCATGACTCAAATTTTTATACTTGGTATCACCGCAACTCGTACATGTTGACCAAGCGGGTTACTTAGTCCCCAGGGTTCATGTCGTCTGTTGAGGACCAAGGCAACTCTCCCAATTCATATATGCTTGACCGAGTGAGTTCTTAGTCTTCATGGTTCATATCGGTTATTGGGAGCATTGTTTTGAGGGCTGATGTAAGTTGTGTATTGGTTGTGAGTGTTTAACACGAGTTCATACAATACATAAATGAAGCAGCATGACCCAAGAATTCATTACAAAACTCGTGATGAATCTAAACCATAACGGTCTACTGAATCCAGTTTTACTACAACATTGGCAGTAAAATACAGTATCCAACAAGTTGTTACAAACCCTTACACCTTTGGTAAGGGATCTAATTCTATCTGGTCGGCTAATACATGAGTAGTTTTTTGTGCCTCGGCCATAAGATATTCGCATTGCTCATCAGAAAGGTCCTCATGGAAACCTTCAGCGACCACATCTAAATCTATGTTGGGAATATGAGATTTTGCTATAGCCAGCACTTGAGCGTTGGCCAGTCAGCAATATGTCGTGCATGTTCTTTCACTCGGCTCGGAGCTTCCTGCAATCGAGTTAGCAGATCTTGACATCGAGGCGGTTTTTCTTCTAGCAATATGTATTAGGCGACCACCTCTACCTCTTTTTGTAGAGCTGCAAGAGACCAATGGAGGTTTTTGTCACCCTTAATAAATTTCTTTTACAAAATCTCGTAAGCCCTTTTTGACCCTACAGGAACACAATAAATACATATTTCTAGACACATATGTACTCAGCTATACAGGTAACAGTAACACAAGGTTTACCTCTCAGGCGTTTTTCAAAGTCTGCCTTTTTGGCTTCAAGCGTAGTTGCCTTTGCTTTGTATTCTTCCTTGAGTCTTTTGACCTCTTTGAAAGAATTTTGGAACTTGTTCAGTTCGTCTACGGATTTTTTGAAGATGCCTTCGGCTTTGGATAGCTCGGACTCTAGCTTAGTGTTCCTTTCCCTTTGAGTTCTTATCATCTCTTCAGCCTCTGTCATTTACAAACATGTCAGTCGACAGAAAAGTTTCCATGCGTAAAAGTGTATCAGTTTATACCTTTTGCTCTTTTTTCCATAGGGCCTGAGATTCTTGCATGGTGTTGAAGCCATCCTTTAGCTTTTGAAAATTATTTTTGACTTCTTCCGAGTCCTGGAGTTGCTTTTTTAAGCCTTGATTTTCGCTTTTCAAAGCATCAATAGCCAGGGAAGATGATTCCAGTTCTTTCATGAGGTTTTGTAATTTTGCAATTGTTGTGGCCAAGTCTTTGCGTTTCTAAATCAGCTCTTGTGATACCCCTATGACGGGGAGGTTAGATAATCGCGACATCATAAAACATTATGTTATGTGCATAATGTACAGTTTTCATACCTTGAAGCTTAAACTGAAGTTTGTCCACCTAGGATGAATGCTTTTCAGCTCAATAGATAGGCGTCCGACTTCAAGCCTTTCCCTAGCGAGCTGGTCCTCTATATCCACTGCTTTCGCGCAGTGCCTTTCAACAAGTTGCAATAGTTTGCTCTTGCTGGCCATATGGGTTTTCAAGGACTGTGAGAAGAGAAAAAGAAGAAGCGGTGGTCAGCAAGTGCAGACAGATACACATCTAGTTTTCTAGAGGAGAGTATACCTAAAATGACCGATAAGCCTTCTCGGTATAATCTTTGAAGGTCTTAAACTCAGCTTGCTCGGCGGACTCGTCTTGCAATTGCAAATTTGTCAACATGATATATAGACCTGGCAGGAGTGGTTTCTTCTGTCACACCTTCTTTCACCACTCGATGGATGGGAGTCGGCGTGATGTTTTCTTCAGGGCCAATGGGATATTCATATGTTGGCTATGGCATCCTTTCGAAAACCAAAGATGGCTCTTCTGTTTTAGCCGAGGCAGGAGTACCAGCAGTCGTAGACATTCCAGGAACATTAAGATCCGGCACAGTTGGGGTCTTCGACTTGCTAGTCTCACTCGGCTTCTTTGCCGAGTTTGGAGCAGTGTTTGACTCACTCGGTTTCTTTGCCGAGTGATCCGAGGCATCATTCTTGGATGTCTTGTCCTTCGAAGCGGACTGATCCTTTTCGGGAACCGAGCTCTGTAGCAGGGTGTTATGAGATGATGTAGTCTCTGATGACCTATCAAGCAAATAAAGGTTAGACGAACGGCCACTGGATAATTAAGAATCATGTTATCTCGATTCGCTTACCTTGGATGGCATTTAAACTTTAGGCCTGACACTTTTGGTGGGGGGCTAGTTGGCCTCAGTTTTTCCGTTGTGCCAGTGGTCTTTTCAATTGAGCCTCTATTGTTTGTTTGTCCACTCGGACGGTCTTGTTCTTTCGCAGGCTCTGTCCAATTGTCCTCTTTTGTGGCTTGTCGAGTGGTTGAAGTCTTTTCTGAAGCTTTTTTCTTTGCTTCTTCTTGAAGTCTAGTTGTCCTTTCAGCTAGAGATTCCTCTTCGTCAGAGTCTTCAATGTGTGCTTTGCGGCGCTTGGGGGTTGATGGCCGATTGGGCAATTTTTCTCGAGGCGCCGGAGGCAATGGTGGGTTGGATGAATAGACATCTAGATTTTGCAAAGTGCATGATATATTAATAGTTCATTAAAGCTATAGAATGCATCACAAATTAAAGCTGAGTACAGATTACTTACTGGATTCCTGTTAGCTTTGCAATGATGCCCAGTTCTAGCATCCCCTGGAGCCCAACCAAGCAGCGAGGAAAATATGTTTTCCAGTTGCAGAGTTAATGATGTGAGTATGGCCCGATCTTCCAAGAGGTAAGGGGATAAACTCGAATTTGGGGAACTCGGCGTCGACGATCCGGCTTGAATCAGACACGATCCAACCCCACAACCGTTACACCAAGCACAACTTGATTGTTCCTGCAAGAAAAATCAAGAACACAAGCAAGAGAGGATAAACACGCAATCTGAAATTGCAAATATGGATGAAGCAAATCACAAGAAAAGGTTCAAGCTCTGAACACAAAAGGACTAATCGCCACAGTGGTGTAGAACAAGAACAGGGGCCCTGGATTACTGTAAAAGGACTTGTCGCCACAGTTACAATAATTCGATCAAGTTTCTCTCTAGAAAACTGAACTAAACAAAATCCGAAACTAAAGGACGACAGCTACTGAGTTTATGTAGGAACCAGGGACGTTCTAGGGTTGGGGGCGACCAGGGGGGGCACCCACAACATGGGTTTAAGGCCCGACACGATACATGGCCAAGTTGGCCCAAAATAGGTGGCGCAGCACCTTGTCATGGTCACATATTATGACTCACGACCCTTCTGGAGCTAGGACCAGAAACAAAACGACGGCGTCGTCGTCCCCTTTCCAACGCATCAAAGAACGCCCCGTTTGGACGTCGGATGTGAGAGATATCATCAAAACCGTGAAGAGGTGTCGTCTGAATCCGAGACTAACACGGCGACCGTGTTGGTGACGACTTGTAACTTGGGGAAGGCCATGATATGCGCGTATCTAGCATGGTGATGTCCTCATCAGTTAACTCCCTCTCTGACAATTCTTCTGGCACTTCCATGGTGGGATCTGAAAGCAGTTGAAATTCCCACCCAGGGATATGATGCTTTTTGATGGGTTGCACACGGCGATATATGAAACTCGCGGCAACGTCAACACCAGTATAACCTTTGGACTTCAGCAATGCAATTTGATTCAATATGGCTTCCACCTGAGCCTTCTTGTTAGGAGCTGCCTTTGCTGACCATTCAGGTCACGGAGTGGGGGCTTCAGTTGTAGTCTCTGATAGAGACAAGGCATGGTTTCCATGGTAAAACCAATCCGCATGCCAACCTTTGTTTGTTGAGAGAAGGGGCACCTCAATATATTTGGATTTATTTCTTAATTGGAATCCAGCCCCTCCAATCACACTGTTACTATTTGATTTTAACACAAAGATCTCCTTGAAAGTATCGAAATGAGGATGGATTCCCAAGAACACCTCGCATAGATGGATAAAGATGGCAATATGCAAGATGGAATTTGGATTCAGATTGACGAAGATTATGCCATAGAAAAAAAGCATGCCTCAAAAGAAGTCGCAACAGGGAATCCCAAATCCACGGTAGAAAAATGAGGATAAAATAGTGATCTGATCTATCGGAGGTTGTGGAAATCTCTGACCTGTGGCTTCGATCCACCCTCCGGTTTGTTGGTCTTGGAGCACTCCGTCAATCACCATCCTGTTAATCTTCTCCGCATCCATGGCCAAAGCAGGAAATTCTTTGATAGCGGCGGGAATGTCGAAGGCCGCTTCTTCCTCGCCTTTTCCAGGAGAAGAAGGCTTCTTGAATTGGGCCTTGGTGCTTTGACGAGTTCGTTTTGGTGCCATCGCAGCTATTTTTTGGAAGGAGAGCAGTTGTGCAGAGCTTTTGGGCGGAAATGGTGGCTCGAGATCTAGGGTTTGGGCACGCGAGATGACAACGGCTGTGAAATGAAGAAGAAGGGGTGTGACTGTTTCGGAGGTACTTATATAAGTGAGGGTTAACCTAATGGGTTCTTTTTAGTAATGGGTTTTTATGACCCGTTAGTTCAGTCCCGTGTACCGGCAGGTGCATTTATTATGTCATCCCATCGTAGTTTACATCGTTAATCTTAAAAGCTGTAAGTTTTGATAGTGGTGACAAATCACTCAGAGTTTTACAGCATCAATCTTGGAGGCAGTAAATTTCGTAGTTTGTGCCAAATCACTCGGATTGTTACGGCTTCAATCTTGGAGGTTGTAACTTTCGACATTTGCGACAAATCATTCGGAATGTTACAGCATCAGTCTTGTAGGCTGTAAGTTTTGAAATTTTTAATAAATCATTCGAATTATTACAGCACCAATCTTGGGAGCTGTATATTTTAGAATCTGTGTTAAATTATTCGAATTAAAACATCACCAATCTTGGGGTTGTAGTGTTGAATTTTGTGATAAATTACTCGGACGGAGGCGGTACCAATATTGGGGTTGTGGTTTTCAAATTGGTGATGCATCACTCGAATTATGACGGCAATTAATCTGAAGGCTGTATAATCAAGTTTCGCAATTTATTTACGGGAAGCGGAGGACTCGGATATTATTATTATCGACAAGCTCATAAGATATTTTATTTAAAAATACCTTTTGAGCTAGAGGCTATGATTGGTTCTGTATATTTGACATTTATTAATTTCAGAACTCACAAGATGCTTCAGGAAAGACTCAACATCTTCTGAGTGCCTTTTTCAGGCGTCCATGAAGAAAAGTTATTAAATACAACAAGAGAAGAACTCTCCAATTTCAAAAGATGTTGTGATGAATCAGGGCAACGTTTAAAATTGGAAAGTTCTTGGGGGCTACTATGGGACATATGTACCCAGGATACCTAACCACTCGGCTATATGGCCGAGTGGGCCGGGGGCTCGGTTATGAAGTATTGACGAATTCAGCCCAGGAGATATTTACTTAGATATTTGTTTGAGTAAGCAGCAAGTTAGGTTAGTAGATATGATGAATAGATAGGATCTGTTGTAACCGAATAAAAGATTATCATGTAAGCCGTTGTCCTTCGGATATATAAGGAGGGTAGGGGATCTTCAGCAAGACAGAGACTCGTATTGGAACCCTAATTCTAGTGTGAATCCTAACAATACAGAAATACCAAATAAGACGTAGGGTTGTTATCCTCCGGAAGACCCGAACCTATATAAATCCTGTGTCCTGTGTCCATCGATCTTTCATACTCATATGCATACCTAAATCTACTATCGAGAATATCTCTCGACACTTGGTCTCCTAGACGGCTAGGCATCGCTCTTGAGCTCCCAAATTGTTGTGGTGAGACTGGAACATTTGTGAATGTGTGATTCACTTTCGGAGAAAAAAAAATCAAGTGAAGGAAGAAATTCAAGTTCGATCTTTGTAATTGCTTGGCAGGGAAAAGGGTTGAGAGAAACCTGGCTACTTTGTGTGGCTCCTCAACGAGGAAGTAGAGGCTACTTAGTGTGGCTGCCAAACCTCGGTAACGTGTCTCTCTCTATATTATTCTTACACTTGTTCTTATTGTTGTGCGTGCTTGCTTGAATACTATATTATGCTCGGTGTATTTGTGTGTTGTATTGCTTGGCATCCATAACAGGATTTAAGATCAACGTTGTCCTAGCTTCACTTCCATTCAAGTAGTTTCTTTCTTCCTTCTACATATTCCGCATTTCAAGTAGTTTTATCTCTTAGTCCAGGAACTTCTGTTCTGTCACCCTCAGTTGATTGATTTATAAGTGTTAATTTCAGGTCAAATGTTTAAATTGCCTATTCAACAACCCCCCCCCCCCCCCCCTCCCCTCCCAGTAACTTCCTATATACTTTAATTAGATTTATCATCACTAAATTGTTATTATTTTCAACATCACATTCAGTGTGCTCGTGTGTATATTCTGGAGCCGTCCTCCTCGCGTCTATCCTGATCTGTGTGCTTCAAGCCGCTGACGATATCCGCGTGCTCGCTCCGGTTGTAAGGTGTGTGTGCCCATGCATGATGCGTCTCATAGATGGCAATCAGAATTCACGCCGTCCCTAATTCAGGGGCTTATATACGCTTATGTCATAATTCGTCTGACCAATGAATATTTGTCAATTTACCTGTACCTAATAATGTTTCTAATAACCCAGATGGCAGGAGGGAATGAAAAGTTTTAGGGGCTTTGGACACAACGGAAATACTAATTACCATAGTACAATAACTATATCTTGCAGAAGTTTCCATTCTCGATGAACCGACTGCAGCTATGCAAGTTCAGATCTATTGTTTCCTACAGGGAGACCAAAAAACTGATCCCCACTACATCACGAAAACAGAACCTATTCATCCTCAGATCTTCCGCACAACGTAGAAGGTATAAAGAGGGCGTGTGCATACTGCATATTCACAAGCTTACATACAACAGTCCAATCAACAGGTGGCACGTTATGCAGAATGGCCCGTCGATTCATGGGGTTCCTCCTTGCCTTCACCTCCGCACTCCACGATTTCACAATCACCCTCGATTTCTGACTGAACATTTTTTGGCTTCCTTAGACGCACAGTTGTCCGCTTGACACGTCCTTTGCCAGAATCACTTACTAGAAGTAGGCGTGACATGACATAAGACAAAAGCTCCTCTCTGTGCGAGAATGTGAAATCCAAGTGGGCGTACTCAAACTCATTGTATGACACCTCAACATCAGCCTTCCGCATCAACTTGTAGTGCTTCTTCACCATTGATGGCGAGACAACTCTGTCCCTTTGCCCAGCGACCAAATCCACTGGAATGTCAATGAGACCATAATGAGCACCCAGGTCCAATGGTTCAGGCATCCCATACACTTCCATATTTGCTGCAGCGCTTCCATAGTCATACATTTGGAATTTTTTTGCCCTCTTGATCTGCGCAAGGTGAAGAGCAACACGAAATGATACGCCAGGCATATCATCCATGTTGTAGTGGGGCAGGCCGAGAACTCCCACCCAATTTGAACTGTCACCACCAACAATATAGCCCATAAATGTCTGGACCAGACCACCCAAAGCTGGATAGTTGTGGAAATCCCTAGCTAGTTTGTTCAGAAGCATCCTAAAGAATCGAGTTGGAATGTAAAGCCCTGGTATAAGTGGAGCAAGAGAAGGACCAACAAACAACATGAGTTTCTCCACCACACTGAAAACCAAATTGGAGTCCTCATGAAAGCCTGCAGGAGATAGCAATATCAATCTTGACAGCCTGTGGGGCTTCTGCAAAATCCTTGATGTAACCACATACATCAACATGACTGCACCACCCAGGCTGTGGCATACAGCACAAATCTTGTAGGGCTGATCTTCTGTTCTATTTTCCTGTGAAGCCTGTGCTTCCAAGTTCCTTTTCGCACCATTTTGGTCCTCAGCCTCCTCTTCTGATAGAATCTGACTTTTGCCGAGTTCTGAAGTTTTAATCTTGTGAATTTCATCAATTATAGCTGGCATATCCCTGGTTCCATGCTCATTAACAGAATATCCCCAGTATCTGACACGAATTGTTAATGAAGATCACACATCAGCTTGTTGGCTTTTGACAGATTTATTGTCTGTTGGCGACAAACTAGATATATTCAGTAGAGTTACTTACTTGTAGGAAGAAATATTTTTGTCTATGTGCTCCCTTGAAACCAAGCCACGGAGATTACCAAGATAAACATCGTAACCTGCATTCAGGCAAGGAAGTATGAGCACTTTCTTTGCAGCACTCATAGTTTAATTTAATTTCTGACCTTGATCATAAGCTGCAAATGCTGGAGACCCAACAACGCCATTTGAAACCCAACTGCACAGAAAATAACATGACAATTTCTGAGATTCAAATAATATAAAGACCGTAAACATCAGATAAACTGCTTCAAACTCAAGCCAAACAAGTCAACATTTTTGTGTTTATCTGTGGGGAAAACATCAGGCATAACAGCCAGTTATACACAATATTTTCAGAAACGTAGACTAAGGAATAATTTTACAAGATTAATATACATGTCTAACTTCAAAGATTTCATGAATCAAATGCCCATGGATTGCAACAAATTGGTTACATGTACAGCTCTCAGTTCAGGACAGTTATCAGAATATCATATTTCCTAGTGAAAAATATCATCATAAAAAATAATAGGGAAAGTAAGCCAGCTCACAGAAAGGGCACAAAACGATAGAAGCTAGGGTATGTTTTCAACATAAGCGAAGGCATTAGAAATAGACAACTTTGCAATATAATGAAAAAATGATGTGTTTAGCTCGAATACAGAGCCTAAGGCGCCACCTCATACCTTTTAGCTGTTTACTATTACTACAAAATACAGAAAACAACTATAAAATTAGCTCACAAACTGCAGATGATCGTAGAAATTTGTTTACACTTAACGTGTTCAAATGGTCGAACAACTCAAAAGTATTAACTTCTTTGTTGAAAAGTATGCTGCTTTCACTTGCTTGCAAGGGGCAGCATAAATATTTTGAAAATTATGAAACTAACAAAGAAATGACGTTTGCCAGCTGAACGCCTTAACTCCTAAACATGTGTGAAATGTCAATACATCGGCAAGAGTAATTTGGTATTCACTCACCCCATAGAAGAGTCCAGTATCCCATGTTGCAACAGTACAACCTTCTGTGAATCACGCCTGATAAAGTAATACATCAAGCCTCACACTATAAATATCAGGAAAGACAGTAGCACGAATAGTTATTGTTTTCACCTTGGAATCCTTTCCAGTAACAGAACATATCCATCTGAAGTAACTACCTTTATAGCTTCAAAAGGGTAACTGAAAGAACCCAACAGAAAAATTCAATGAAAAACAAACAAGAAATAATGCCAATCAGAGAGCCTCTTGGTTCTTCATATTAAGGTTTGCAACAGAGCATTCAAAGTAATTGGTTTGAGTCAACCAAATTATGGAAATAGCTATATCCGTTACACATCATATGACTACGTGCTAGAGTTAATCTCCTAGCTTATAAACAAAAACGGCCCCAAGGTAGTACAAGTACAAGAAGCCACATACATTATTCATGCTGCTATGTATCATGCAGAATTGGCTATAGCCTGCACCATAAGCAGGACAACATAAACCAAGCTGAACAGATCAAGATGGTTAGCTGCTTGCTATTTGCTTAATTGCTATGTTTCTATCAGATATTAAGATTTTGCTAGTGCTAGGATATGAGATAGGTTGGTTAATATAGATTCTGGAATGGTACGTTTAGAGCCAACCCCATGTCTACTCATGGGGAACTATACAGATACGAAATACATAAAGCAAGAAGTCTATCTGGTCCTTCCCCTGATCTCTCTTCACCTCTTTGATTTGCCCTTCCCCTGCACATAACTCTCCCTCTAACAATTCCCAATCTACAGCCAGGGCTCCTGGGTGCAAACCCATGGCACATTAAACCTATCTCTTTCATTGAATGACACATGTATGGAAGGATCAAGGTGCTTACCCGAGCTCTGTTATGACATCTTCACATGTCCTTGAATCCGTGTTCAAAGAATGACGATACACAGCCTTTGTTTCAGTTGGAACAGGATTGTCACTGCCAATATTAGCTGTTGGTACATCAACAACAGAACTATTTTCACGACCACTTCCATGAATCCAACAAAATAATTTCTTCCACACTTCTGAAGGAGAAAGAACATAACGCGCTCCTTGGTGAACAATGTCAAAGACAGATTCAATAAAAATCTCAATTGCCAAATGTAGATCCTAAATGTTAAAAAAGATGACAAATGGATATTAGACACGCACAGAAGAAATTGAACATGACCGATTCAAGTTACCGTAACTTGCTGTAGAGAGTAAATCACTACACAAGGAATTCAATTCCATTTTCCAAATACTACCTCAAAAACTCCACGCCTCCTATCTGTCGTTCGTTGGAGGAACTGATCCCTTATATGAAATGATCTCTTGGCCGGTCCAGTTTTGGAAAGATGAGGACTTTCTGAGTTTTTAACACTAGTAGGCGACCTTACAATCCGAAATTTGATGGCATTGAACAAAATGAACAACAAAGAAAGGAAGAACCCCAATGGCCAAAGTATCCAGGAAACTGCATATCTGATATGTCTCCTCATTCGCCGGTCACGTCTCCCAAAGCTGCTCGTGTGTGATAATCGTGAACTTTGGGACAATGGCGAGGGGGGACAGACAAAATCTTCGTTATCATCATTCCCAGGGATAGAGTCAGCAACCGATTCAGCATCAGAATCAACAGAAAGTTCATGAATGAACTCATTAAATGAAGAGACCCCACTGAGTTTAGAAAAGAAAAGGAATGAAGTTGTCAGAAAAGAATAAAAATAGCGTCACAAAGAATCACAAAACTAGTTAGGTCAGTTAATACTGAATTAAAAATTGGTAGCTAGGACTCAAAAGTTGATAGTATATATCTTCAAGACAAAATGGATTACATAAGCTCTCAAGCAAAGGAAATAATATAAGCCACATCATTCGCCATTCACATACTCTGAGATGACATAGAATCTATTATGAATTCTTCAGGAAAAAAAACACAGGCCTCATAATAATACACTATAAATTCCTCTTTGAAAGGATACACTACAAACGGACGATCATGCTCAAATCCACATTGGAGCAAGAAAAAAGGTATAAATTCAATCAAAACCTTCACGCTCCCTAATCAACTATTCGAGGATAGCATGTTCCTTATCTTAACAAACAAATACCACATACAACCATAAATTCCCAGTACAGTTTAAATCAAAAGAAATTACCTTTCCATCCATCGAGGTAGGCGTGGTCCACGGAGTGCTGGCTTTAGTTCCCAGCCACTGATACCTTCTAAAATGTTGCCTTTTCCAGGTAATAGAGTCAGCAGGAGAGCTGATATTCCATTTATGAACCTTGCAATATTGTTCAGTGACTCATATGTGACTGTCTTCACAGATCTGCCAACAGAGGCACGGTAAGTCAAAACACTGAATACCATTTTGTACAGGAGGTCTAAAACCAGATCAACTTGACTCAAACTTTTCTGTCAGCTCCTAACTGCAATTTGAAATAAACCACAAATTTCTGAAGTCTAATGGTCCCATGGTGCACATACATCAAACGCAAATAAGGGGGCTTAAGTATAGCTGAGCACAAAGTGCTTAGCAAATCAGGCGAGCAGGTTCCAATGGGGAAGGGCATGTCTTGGTTACCTATAGTCATGGCTTTATTTACAGCACTGGAATTGTCATCTCTCGTGGTGCATAAATGTTAACCTACCATGATAATCTCAGGGATGTTTTTGTCAGACTACGCCATAATTCACAAGTTTCATTGCATAAATATTATTTTACAGAAAAAAAACATGGTCACAAATATGCCCTGTTTTCCTGCTTTCCACCCTCAAATGTACTCCCGTTAGGATATAATCAGAGATCAACTGCATGGTCTTGGTTTGGGCTACGAAAATCCCCATTTTACAAACACTCATTCTTATCCACGCTAATCTAAGCGTAATCGCGCCTTAAGGTTACTGGCAATACTTACATAGCAGAATCACCACCGGCAAGTGCTAACCCAATCAAACAAATTTATTAACAAAGATGCCGAGCTCGCTCGTAACCTAGACGACTTGACCTCAACACCTCAGACTCTGACGGAACCGTTTCACCCGGACACCACAACCCCTCCACAAACAGGGACGGTCAACATCGCCGAGCGGAGAGGAGGAAAAGGGGGTTGCTCAAACTCACTCCTTGGTGACGGCGATGGCGTTGTCGACGAACTCCTGCAGCATTATCGCCCGCCGATTCGCGCCCGCGGCGACCCGCGGATTCGGCCACACTAGCTCCTTCTGGAACCTTCCAAGCTAGGAAAAAGGGAAGGGAAGAGGGGACGCGAGCGAGGAAACTCTCTCAAGGCAAGGAATCTGGAGGATGTGAAGGGAAGGGAAGGCAAGATGGGCACACGGGCAGTTGGGCTCCTATTTTGGTACAGTCCTTGATTCTTTTCCGTTTTAGTGTCTTCACAGAAAAATACTTTTTACAAAAATCGGGGCTGAATTACCCTGTCCACACATGGTATAAGTATACACGACGATCCTTCCGGCTATGACATGTGGGCCATATGGTCCTAATGGGCCTCACATGTCAGAAATCGAGGCGCAGCCATCTGGCGGTCGCGTTGCGGGGCTTTGTATATTCCGGTCACCCGAATTAGCAGATCTTACGGTCGATTTCCATTTTGACATTTTTCCCCGTTTTTCGACTTTCTTTTTTTTGGACGGCGAAGAAAGAAAAGGTGTAGTCCACATTGAGGAAGAAAGGAAGGATGTGGTCGGTGTTAAGATTAGGATAAGTAAATTTGACCTTTCAAATTTCATTTTGCAAGTGTAAAATTTAGGAGTTGACTTTAAAACTCCATTTTATATGTCTACTTGTGACTACAAATTTGCTCTCAATTCTAGTGCAGACATACAAATAAGCTCATATTCATGGCACCACGTGTTAGATAAAAAATTGTTTCTTCTCCACTCCGAAAACTCCCGTATGTACTGCTGCTCCTTGCCTTGTCCGGCCCGCCATCGCCTTTACCCGGATCTTCGTCCGCACTCACTCGCGCCGCCACTGTGCCACCAGCACCCCGCTCGGGCTGATGCGGCATCCCGATAGCCGAGGACGACGACAACCATATGGCAGCTAGGATTCTTGGAGAAGCCCGTGGTCGTGCGCCTGCACCTGACCTCCTGCCCGCGGCTGCTCGCACTTGCGCCACACTGCTTGCACTCGCACCCAGCCCGCGCTGCCATGTGCCTGCTCGCTAATCCGCCCGAGCCCCTCCTGCTCAGCAGCTCAACACCAGGCGCAAAGGTTTGACGAGGGAGGGATGCGGCTGGGCTCGGTGGAAGCGAGGGAGGCAGGGAGGTTCGACGAGTGAGGGAGGCGGTTGGGCTCACCTTGAATGGAAGGGAGGCGAAGAGGTTTGGCATCGGGCGCAAAAGAGAGGAAGAAGAGAGAGAAAGGAAGGAGAAGAGAGGGGAAAAGTAAGAAAAAGTAAGAAAAATAGAAAAAATGGTGGGATCCATATTTAGATAGGGGATAGGAGGCTTCTATTGTTGGAGACTTGGAATTAAAATTGAGGAGGACATATAAAATAAAAGTCAGTTTAGGAGCCCCACTAGATTGAGTTTTTTTTAGCTGGCTTCTAAATTTTAGAGTAGAGTCCGCTTTAAGAGCCTCCACTAAAGATGCTCTTAGGGGGTTTGGATTTTTAGGGTTGGAGGTTCTTCCATGGCTACCGGCTTTAGAAGGTTAGGTGGGGAGGTGGCCGGACTGACGGTGGTGGCGGTTGGAAGGCAGGACGGTGCAACGGCGATGGCGCCTTCAGCCACGGGCCGATGATGGCAGTGGGAGCATCGGAGCTGGATGAGTTAGCGTGGAGGCGATGGTGGGCAGTGGATCCGGCGGCGAAGGCCGTCGGAGACGGGGGTGGAGGTCGATAGCGGGGTCTGCATCGCCGGAGAACAAACCAGAGAAAAGAGATAAAGTTTTGTCTTATACAATATGAATCGATCGAGACCTTCGATCGACCGAAGTATAAAAACATACTAATAATATTCCAACCGTTCCATACCAATAATTATTACATTTATTATCACTTTAACTATATCGATGTTATATAATTTTTTATCCATTAAACATTATAATAGTATTCATGTTTAATTTCGACTCCAAAACAGAAATATAGGATAAGCTATAAGATCAAGAAATATTATCCGATAGAATTTGTTTTGACTTCAAATTAAAAAAAATATATAGAATAGAATATGAGATAGGTTATATCCGTTCTTATCCCATCCGGTTTCATCCGATTGTGAACGGGACGTGCTGAGCGTAAGTCACTGACAAAGTGACCTAAGGTTGTGTGCACCAGCGTCCGCTATCCTGTCCTCCAGGACGGAGATAGTGGAAAATCGACTGCCCCGGTGTCCGCTATCCGGTCCGCTATCCACTATCCAGCTCCCGGTTCTGCTATTCCCAGCATGGTACGGCCATCCGCTACGCACCGATGCAGGGCCTGCTCGCAACCGACCGCACGCCAACGGAGCAGAACGAGGAGGAGACAGAGCGGGGAGATGGAGCTGCGGGCCGTCGCGTTCGACGTCGATGCCCTGTTGGACTACCTCAGCACCATGGCCGCTATCTCTAGAATGGCCGCGCGAAGCCCTCGAGGAAGCGGAGGGAGGAGGGAGACTCGATGCGTGCGAGGGGAGGCTCACGGCGGGCGACCGAGGCGGGTGGCGGCGGCACGCGGAGTTGTAAGGACCGAAGGCGTACCGAGAGGCGGGGGGTGAATCGGTAAGCCGCTCACAATCCAATTACTTCAAGTTCCACTACTTGAGTCTAACAAGATAAGCAACCTAAGCAATTCTAGCGAACCAAGACCCTACACATGCTAGTGTTCATGATGAGATAAAGAGCGGAACCCAATCACACTAGCCTATGTAAACCACAAGTCACCCTACTCACTACAACACACAATTGCGGAATAGTAAAGAGAGGGTCAAGGAATGCTCATGATTTTTTTCTCGAGGTCTCGGAAGGATGGCGCCTTCCCCTAATCCTCGTTGAACCACTCCCGCCGGAGTCCCGGTCCCTCCCGCCACCAAGTGGAGTTCTCGCCCACGAGCCCGCAATCACTCCTAGAGTGAAGACACGGTGTGCGTCACCGTTGCACAAAGCACAAGCTCACCTTCCTCGAGAACTTGCCGGACTCCCTGAGCCGACACGGGCGCTCACTAGCGATGCCCCTTTCAACGGCGGGCTCCAATCATGTACAAACGTGTGACGGCCTTCACAACCGATCACGATAGGCTCGATCACCAACACCTAACCGGTCTAGATCTCACCATAGTGTCGAGAGATATTCTCGATAGTAGATTCAGGTATGCGTATGAGCACGAAAGATCAATGGACACAGGAGACAGGGTTTATACATGTTCAGGCCTCCCGGAGGATAACAACCCTATGTCCTATTTGGTGTTCTTGTATTGCTAGGGTTTGCACTGGAATTAGGGTTCCAATACGAGTCTCTGTCATGCCGAAGGCCCTCTGCCCTCCTTATATATCCGAAGGGCAAAGGCTTACATGGTAATCTTTTAGTCGGTTACAACAGATCCTATCTATCCAGCATATCTGCTAACCTAACTTGCTGCTTACTCAAACAAATATCTAAGTAAATATCTCCTAGGCCAAATACATCATAACCGAGCCCCCGGCCCACTCGGCCATATAGTCGAGTGGTTAGGTATCCCGGGTACATATGTCCCACACATAGACCAAGAGTAACAATCTAGATCACACCCTCAAGGACACCCTAGCCTTAGATGTGCAAGATGCTCAAGTTACTCTCCACTAGCACTCTCAAGATGTGCAATATCTCCTCCTAATACTCTTCTCTTTTCCTCTTGGACCTTACCAAATGCTCTTAGGTATTCCACTGGCCAAGAGAGGTCTCCAAGACCCCAGCAATGAAGTTATATAGGCTCCCAACCTCAAACTAGCCATTGCTCCACGAAATCACCTTTTTGGGTGCACTGACCGGACTGTCCGGTCTCTGCCTGACCGGACCATCCGGTCACTCCTGTAACGGCTCTCCTAGCCGTTGGCTCCTCTGTGCACAGGCGATTCACTTGTACTGACCGGACCGTCCGGTCAGTAGACCGGACCGTCCGGTCTGTACAACTGTCGGACAAGTCCGACACGTCGGACATCGTCGTCGGACTCCAGAACACTAGCTTCCTCTCTGCCCCGTGCTTCACCCATACAGACCGAACCGTCTGGTCTGTAGACCGGACCGTCCGGTCTCTATGGTCCCTCGCATAGACAGATTCCTTGTTCCTCGCTGGAAGTCCCAGACAACTCCACATAGTGATCGTACAGTCCGGTCTCTACTGACCCCTCTGTCCGGTCTCTATGTGCAGAAGCTGAAACTTGTCGTGCTCGCTTGACTTTGTTTCCCGGCTTCTCCGAACAGCTCCTTGGCTTCTCCACTATCACCTAGTGCCTGTGATTTCACCGAGCAACCTTGCACATCATCGACTAGACATGACCTAAGAGAATTACCTAGACCTCCTTCATAGTCCAGTTTTTCCTATGGACTCAAAGCCCTAACAACTAGTCAAGTGTTCCAAAACACTTGCACCATAGCTTATCCTCCGCTTTGATCCATCTCCATCAATTGACGGTAGTCGGTGGACTCCATCAAGTTCATAAGCCTCCATGCTTGTGGTCATTGTTATCAATCGCCAAGGCCATCATCATCCATATGATTTGTAATAGTTAAGAGATAATTCATACATAGACAACACTCGTGTAGATATTAGCCCACAATTTCATAGTTGTCATCTATCACCAAAACATTCATACCTCGGGGATCCAATCATCAATGGTCATGAAGCTTACAGGAGGAGGGCGGGCCGCGTGGAGCTCCAGCCGAGGACCCCGCCGACCAACGCCATGGTCACCTCGTCCACCGCCTCCACCTTGCGCATGAGCTCCTTGAAGGAGGCGGCCCGCGGCACAGAGATGAGCCGCGTCTGGCCGCCCACGTACCGCAGCGCGCCGTCCCCGGCCCGGCGTGATCCGACCCGGCACGGGAGGTCGAGGGTGGTAGATCTAAAGGAGGTGAGGGAGGAGGTGGACCACGCTGTTTGGAGGGTGGAGAAGGTGAAGGACCGGTGGCCGGGAGGCGCACCATGGGAGGAGGATGGAGCGGGCGGCGGTGAGCTCGAGGCGGGGGAGAGAGAGGGTGCGATGAGGCGGCGACGTGGAGGAAGGTGAGCGGTGGCGTGGAGGAAGGGAGAGAGAAGAGGGATCGGGGAGGGAGGAAAGAAAGGAGAGGGGAGAAAAAGATAAAGGGGAGAGGCTGACTTGTGGGCCCCACACAGAGGTAGTTGGGATAGAGGATTGAATTTAGAGTATGACGAGTGTGGGGAAAACTGTTGGAGAGATGCCCAAGAGACATTACGGATTTGATCTGTATGTGAGGGTCATACGGATATTGATCCGTGTGGGATTAGTCCACTAATGGGCCAACTTGTCGAGGCCCATTAGAAGGGTCTATATAAGTAGAGGCGGGGCAAGGGTACGTGTACCCCACCAGTCCATAACCCTAGTCGCCACGCTCCTCTCTCTCACCCACAACCCTAACTGTGTTGTCGGTGCTAGCACGCCACGCACGGTGCTCCAACCCCGTACATGTGGATACCGCAAGGAGGCGCTACTGTTGCTGCGGTGCCAGACGACTGGACTAGGAGGAGACGATTGACATGATTAACTACTTCCTCTACACCGACGTGCAACTTCGTTGGACGAGCTGCTCCAACATTTGCTTCTGCTCCGTCTGCGCGTCTAGTGGTAATGATCCATGATCCCCTCTTTACAAGGTTTCCTGGTTGAACGGTACAAATTATTATATGCTATCGTAGCCTACCCATTCTCCTACAGTGGTATCAGAGCCGACCTTGTGTAGTTTGTGATCTGGATCTTGTGCATATAGCGGATATGCTAATATTTTTTATGAGATCTATTACATGTTTTTGTGTACGGGTTGATTAGATCAATGGTGATAGGGAGGTTCACAACGTAATAGGACGATAGCGATACATGCATCATTGATTTATTTGTATCCCTTCTCCATGCGCGCGCGACTTGTCCCTACCGGCTGGAATCACCATCGGGGCTAACTACATACACCAGTAGAGGAGCCAATAGTATCATGATCATGTACTGCAGTCTACTCATAAAAACCTAATGGAAAACTGAGGCATTGTAAATGACTCAAAATCGGGCAAATATGATTTTCCTGATAGGATTTCCATTGCGATTTCATAGATACAATCTGTGAAATCGTGTGAGGTTTCAGGGCGCAGCCCTAAGACCTGGGGGGGGGGGGCGGCTTCCCCCTCGACCCCCCCCCCCCCCCCCCCCCCCCGCCCGCTAGCCATCGTACGGACATGTCTAGATCAGCGGGACCACCATACGGACATGCCCAGATTGTTACACCCCTTTTTGGCCACACGTTAGAATTCGCTTCTCGCCTAACTTGTTTTTGCAGAGAATGTTGCGAATGGTATGGCCCAAAAGATGCATGGGATGTATGTATGTGATTTGCATGGCCTGCGTGCCATGATTAATTACAGCTGGCTTGAGGTTGTCATATTATTGTATAACGACCTGCATGTCGACCTGTGATGCTTGATATTCTCATGTAATTTATTACTAGCTATTAGTTGTAGTAGCTAAGTGTTAGTTCATGGAGGCCTCAAGCATGATGGTTGAAGCGACGGGAGACATGGTGATGGCTATGGTGATGGAGATCACCAATTGAAAGGGGCCATGCTATTTCACAGTTAATATGATTGCAATAGGCTCCCTCAAGAAAAATTAAATTATACGCCCTTCCAATAGTTACACCTATTAAAATTATGATCGTTAAATGGTAGGTCTGCCAAAGTAGAGTACCTCAACTATCTTAATTATTAGGGTAAATATTGGACATTTACATGCTTAGTATTAGTTTAATTAACAAAGCTATCAAAATGGTTTTAGGCTTTGGGCCATGGTGTTGGCGCTGGGACATGTGATGCCACCCAACAAACAAGAGTCGCATAGGGATGTGGTTAGCAAAATGTTGCTTACCTATGTCACTAGATTTCTAGCGGTGATGCCAAAGCTCACTAGGATCTAAGTTGAATATGGATCTTGAACCACTATATGTCGTTTTGAGGGAAAACGGTTCTAAGCATATAGTGGAGTAATGAACTTTTGTTAAAATGTTTAATAAGAGTTTTACATTTACATAGTGCTTATTTTTGCATATTTTCTGTTGTAGATCATGGCACCAACCACTAGTAACACTTTCAATTGCGCTCTATTCTTGAAAAAGAAAAGCTTAGTGGAACATACTTTATTGATTGGTATCGCAACTTGAGAATTGTTCTCAAGCAAGAGAAAAAGGAATATGTTCTGGAGCTTCCCTATCCTGATGATCTACCAGAAAATGCTACTGTCGCTCAGAAAAGGGAGTGCGAGAAGCATATCAATGATGCAATTGATGTTAGTTGTCTCATGCTTTCCACTATGTTCTCTGAGCTTCAGAAGCAATATGAGAACGTGGATGCCCACAATATGATTGAGGGACTCCGTGGCATGTTTGAGAACTAAGCAAGGTTTGAGAGGTATAACATCTCAAAGTCCTTGTTTGCGTGCAGGCTAGCTAAAAGCGGTTCTGTCAGTCCTCATGTGATCAAGATGATTGGTTACATTGAGAATCTGGAGAAACTTGGTGCTGCTCTACACCCTGATTTGGCCACAGATGTGATTCTCTGGTCGCTTCCCGCGAGCTATGAGCCTTTCATTTTGAACTTTCAAATGAATAGCATGGAGAAGACATTGGCTGAGTTGCATGGGATGCTTAAGACAGCTGAGGCAAGCATCAAACAATCTGGTCCAAGTCAAGTTAAATTGGTTCAAAAGGATAGCAAGAAGCAAAAGAGCAAGGCTAAGGCTAAGGCTAAGGCTACAGATGAGATGTCTAGCACTAAGCCCAAGCCTGCAGCAGCTCATAATCCTAAACCTGCAGCTGATGATCCTTGTTTTCACTACAAGAAACCCGGTCATTGGAAGAGGAATTGCAAGCTTTATCTGGAAGAGCTGAAGAAGAAGCGTGGAGACACTTCTAATTTAGGTATCAATGTTATTGAAATTAATAATGTTGCCATACATCCTTATGATTCATGGATATTCGATACCGGATCGATGATTCATACTTGCAAATCATTGCAAGGGCTTAAAGAAGCAAGGAAATGTGCAAAGGGCGAGGTGGATGCTCATGTCGGAACTTATCCACTTTCATTACCATCAGGATTAGTTTTGGAGTTAAATAATTGTTATTACATTCCCGCCTTAGGCAAAAACATTATTTCTTCAAAGTGTTTGGAGAAAGATGATGGTTATGAGGTCATAATAAGGAACAAGTGTTGTTGCATTTATTTGAATGATATTCTCTATGGTAATTGCCCATTGGTGAATGGATTATATTACTTAGATCTTGAGAATAAGCCTATTTATAACATTGATGCGAAAAGGCTCAACCCTAATGATTTGAATCCTACATATACTTGGCATTGTTGTTTAGGTCATATAAATGAGAAGTGCATAAAGAAGCTCCATACAGATGGTCTTCTAAGATCATGGTCTTGGCAAAATGACTAAGTCACCTTTCACAGGAACTAGTGAGAGGGTGAGTGAACTATTGGGACTTGTACATACGGATGTATGTGGACCGATGAGTTGCACGACCAGAGGTGGTTTTTAGTACTTCATAACTTTTACCGACGACTTTAGTAAATATGGTTACATCTACTTAATGAGGCATAAGTCTGAATCCTTTAAAAAGCTCAACGAATTTCAAAATGAAGTACAAATTCAATTGGGCAAGACTATTAAACTCCTATAATCTGATCATGGTGGTGAATATTTGAGCCATGAATTTGGTGAACATCTAAAGAAATGTGGAATTGTTCCGCAATGAACTCCGCCAGGAACACTGAAAGGATCGAGTGACAGAGAGGGGGGGGGGGGGGTGAATCGGGAACTCGCACTATGTACCAAATTCGCTAATTCCTAAAACCGACCACTCAAAACAACTCCTACACAATCCTAGTGGTGATCACACTAGCAAGATAATGAACCTACAAAAGGAACAACAACCTAACCATACTAGTGGATCACACAAACACAATACAACTCCTATGCAAGCTAGTTACCAAATATACACGGAAGCAAACAACTAGCTAGCAAGGAGTTCTACTCAATCAAAGCTACTAGATCAACTAGCATATAGAAAGCATACAAGCATGAGTAGCACAATACATACTAGGGTGATCAATCAAGCCAAAACAACTCCTATACATGCTAGTGATCAAGTATGAAGGCTAAGCACTACTAGCAAGTAAAGAAGCCTATTCATGTAAGTCTACAAGGTAGTCAACTAGAGTAAGGTAAGCACACAAGCATGAATAACACGATATGTAAATACGGAAAGTAAAGCATCATAGTAAGGAGTAGAGTAAGAGATGGCTCATGATTTTTTTCCGAGGTCTCGGAAGGATGGCGCCTTCCCCTACTCCTCGTTGGACCACTCCTGTCGAAGTCCTGGTCCCTCCCGCCACCAAGTGGAGTTCGCCCACGAGCCTACAATCATTCCTCGAGTGAAGACACGGTGTGCGTCACCGCTGCACAAAGCACAAGCTCGCCTCCCTCGAGAACTTGCCGAAGTCCCTGCGCCGGCACAGGCGCTCACTATTGACGCCCCTTCCAACGGCGGGCTCAAACCGTGTACAAACTTGTGACGGCCTTCACAACCAATCATGATAGGCTCGATCACCGACACCTAACTGGTCTAGGTCTCACCATAGACCAAGAGTAACAATCTAGATCACACCCTCAAGGACACCCTAGCCTTAGATGTGCAAGATCACTCCATGTTACTCTCACTAGCACTCTCAAGATATCCAATATCCTCTCCTAGTGCTCTCCTCTCTTCCTCTTGGACCTTACCAAATGCTCTCAGGTATTCCACTGGCCAAGAGAGGTCTCCAAGACCCCAGCAATGAAGTTATATAGGCTCCCAACTTCAAACTAGCCGTTGCTCCACGAAATTGCCTTTCTGGACACACTGACCTGACTGTCCGGTCACTGCCTGACTGGACTGTCCGGTCACTCTGGTAACGGCTCTTCCAGCCGTTGGCTCCCTGTCCAGGCAATCCCCTGTACTGACCGGACTGTCCGGTCAGTAGATCAGACCGTTCGGTCCACTTTCTCTCTCTATTCCAGGAAGGTCCGCAAACTGCATCCTCTCTGTCGTCCCTGCACTCCTACTGACCGGACCATCTGGTCAGCAGTCCGGACCGTCCGGTCTGTATGGAGTCTCCTACAGACAGAGTCCTTGCTCCTCACGCTAAGTCCTAGAAAACTCCACATAGTGACCGTACAGTCTGGTCACCTCTGATCCCTCTGTCCGGTCACTACGTCCAGAAGTTGAAACTTATTGTCCTCGCTTGACTTGGTTTCCCGGCTTCTCCGAACAGCTCCTTGACTTCTCCACTGTCAACTAGTGTCTGTGATTTCACCGAGCAACCTTGCACATCACCGATTAGACATGACCTAAGAGAATGACCTAGACACCCTTGATAGTCCGGTTTTTCCTATGGACTCAAAGCCCTAACAACTACTCAAGTGTTCCAAACACTTGCACCATAGCTTGTTCTCCGCTTTGATCCATCTCCATCAACCCTTGGACTCCATCAAGTTCATAAGCCTCCATGCTTGCGGTCATTATCATCCATTGCCAAGGACGCCGTAGACAATCATCATAAGGTAGAAAGGTTTTCCTACACGAACAACACTCGTGTAGATATTAGTCACATTTCATGTTTGTCATGCATCACCAAAACTCCATACTTCGGGGTGACCTCAATGGTCATAATCCTAACAAACACCCCAAAGGAATGGAGTATTCGAACGGAGGAATCGAACCTTGTTAGACATGGTTAGGTCTATGATGAGCCAAAATGATCTCAAAGAGGGTTGTCAGTGACTTACGCTTCCCAGTCCATATCTCAAAGAGGGCAAAGTGTTTGTCGCTCGTAATGGTGTTTTTCTAGAGAAAGAGTTTCTCTCCAAAAGGGTAAGTGGGAGAACGGTGCAACTTGAAGAAATTCAAGAAGATCCAGAAAATGTTTCTTTTTCCGTTATACCACAATTGGATGACCAAATTGTTGTTGAACCAATTATTGAAACACCAGCCTCGCGTAGGTCAGAAAGGTCATGTCGTGCTCCTGAAAAGGTCACGCTCCTAACCACGGGGCAGCACAACATATTATTGTTAGACAATGATGAGCCTAAGACTTATAGTGAAGCAATGATGGGACCGGACTTTGAGAAATGGCTTAGAGCCATGAGATCCGAATTAGAATCCATGAGAGAAAATCAAGTTTGGAACTTGATAGATCTGCCTGATGGTGTAAAAACCATTGAGTGTAAATGGGTTTTTAAGAAAAATATAGACGTGGATGGAAATATTCACATCTATAAGGCGTGATTGGTGGCAAAAGGTTTTAAGCAAATTCAAGGGGTTGATTATGATGAGACATTCTCGCCCGTCACTATGCTAAAGTCTATACGGATCCTTCTAGCAATTGCCACATTTTATGATTATGAGATATGGCAAATGGATGTCAAAACAACTTTCCTTAATGGAAACCTAAGTGAGGATGTGTACATGACACAACCTGAAGGTTTTGTCGATCCATAAAATGCTAGGAAGATATGCAAGCTTCAAAAGTCCATTTATGGACTAAAGCAAGCATCTCGGAGTTGGAATCTTTGCTTTAATGAGGTACTCAAAGGGTTTGGCTTCATTAAAAATGAAGAAGAGCCTTGTGTTTACAAAAAGGCTAGTGGGAGCACGCTTGTCTTTCTGGTCCTTTATGTGAATGACATATTACTAATCAGAAATGATATTCCAATGCTTGAAGCTATTAAGACTTCTTTGAGAAAGAGTTTCTTTATGAAGGACTTAGGAGAGGCAGCTTACATTTTGGGCATTAAGATCTATAGAGATAGATCAAAAAGGCTAATTGGATTATGCTAAGACACGTACATTGACAAGGTATTGAAACGGTTCAATATGCAAGATTCCAAGAAAGGTTTCTTACCCATGTCGCATGGCATTACTCTTAGCAAGACTCAGTGTCCTTCGACACCTGATGAGATAGAGAAGATGAGAGCGATCCCGTATGCTTCGGCTATCGGATCCATCATATATGCCATGATATGTACATGCCCAAATGTAGCTTTCGCTCTAAGCACTGCAAGCAGATTCCAATCAAACCCAGGAGAAGCTCACTGGGTGGCTAGCAAGAATATCCTAAAGTACTTGAGAAGAACTATGGGTATGTTCCTAGTCTATGGAGGTGAGAAAGAGCTTGTTGTAAATGGTTACACTAATGCTGGATTCCAAACCGATAAAGACGATTCGAGATCGCAATCTGGATATGTGTTTTGCCTCAATGGAGGTGCAGTGAGCTGGAAGAGTTCCAAGCAAGATACGGTTACTAACTCAAAAACAGAGACCGAGTACCTTGCTGCTTCAGAAGCTGCAAAGGAAGTTGTTTGGATCAGAAAACTTGTTTCTGAGTTGGGTGTGGTTCCTAGTGCGTCCAGTCCAATGGATCTCTATTGTGACAATAGTGGTGCCATCGTGCAAACCAAGGAGCCTAGAGCGCATCAAAAGAACAAACACGTACTACGGCGTTATCACCTCATCCGGGACATCGTTGCTCGAGGTGATGTAAAGATATGCAAGGTGCACACGGATTCAAATATCGCTGATCTGTTGATAAAGCCTCTCTCTCAGCCCAAGCATGAGGTACATATGAGATCCATGGGTATTAGATATCTGCATGATTAATGTATGAGAGATTGTGTAATGTCTATGTTTATGTGTGATTGAATAAAGTGTTATTCTATTCCATGGATAATAATTATTGCATTGATTGACAAGTACGTGACTTGTTTATGAAACTCATTGTTTTTCATAATATTATCCTAAATGATCCCTAGTTCCTTATCATTATGTGGGACAATAATGATTTATGGACTTGCACATGTATTGGTTGATGATCAAGTTTCACAGATCATTGATATAGACATATCAAATCAATAATGTGGACACATGTTGGAGAACATGGTGTTGGATTGACCCACTAAAAGACTCTGCTAAAATGTTGTATTTGTGCCATCAGTCATTGTCTTGAATGATGTACCTTTGAGATCCTTAGACCTGAGATCGTCATTGATCTCCAGAATGCGTAGTAGCACACTTAAGGGTTACCAAACGCTACTCCATAACTGGGTAGTCATAAAGGTACTTTCGGGTATGTTATGAAACATGTCATGGGGTTTGAGCGGTCAAGATGGAATTTGTCCCTCCTAATAACAGGAGAGATATCTCTGGGCCCCTCAAGTTAGATGGATTTGGAAGTGCATGGTCATACCAATGTGATTAAAAGTTAATCACGATGACTAAGAGTTAGTCATGATAAATCCACTAGACGTTCGAGTGAATGGTCGAGCTATTACAGGGATGGCACGTATCTCGCCTTGAGCTTGACTGATATCATGAGGCAAAGGGATCAATGAATGCGTATGTCAAAGGTTCAGCTGATATGATCTTTATGTGTATATGAGAATCAGTATGTGCTGCTAGGTGCCGCTATTAATTTATGTTTTGAAAAGAGATTTTCACATCATTATCGTGTACATGTGAACCTAACAGGTCACACACTTAACGGGTTGGAACATCGCTTGCCTATGTGATTGTCTCTAGTGCAAGTGGGAGATTATTGGAGAGATGCCCAAGAGACAATATGGATTTGATCCATATGTGAGGGTCATACAAATATTGATCCATGTGGGATTAGTCCACTAATGGGCCAACTTATCGAGACCCATTAGAAGGGTCTATATAAGTGAAGGCGGGACAAGGAATACATGTACCCCACCAGTCCATAACCCTAGCCGTCACGCTCCTCTCTCTCGCCTATAACCCTAATCGTATTGCTGGTGCTAGCATGCCACACACGATACTCCAACCTTGTACGTGTGGATACCACGAGAAGGCGCTGTTATTGCTACAATGCCGGACGGCTGGACTGGGAGGAGACGATTGACGTGATCAACTACTTCCTCTATACCGACGCGCGATTTTATTGGACGAGCTGCTCCAACATTCGCTTCTGCTCCACCTGCGCGTCTAGTGGTAACGATCTATGATCCCCTCCTTACAAGATTTTCTGGTTGAACAGTAGAAATTATTATATACTATCATAGCCTATATGTTCTCCTGTAAAAACTGATATAGAGTAGAAAATCTTGATGACTAGAATAAATAAAATATGGATTTAGAGAATCACAAGTGCAAATAGTCTAACAAGGCAGTGGTGTATGTGAGTGCACACTATAGCATATATATAGCAGCAGCAGAGGTGACGTGGCTCTCCAGCAGTTTCCTAGTTAACATGACTGTGAACACGTGCCGTATGGGCTTCTGTTGCGGTCGGGACACGTTGAGGCATCGCTCGCCACGTAATGTAGACATGTAGTAACTAATTGCGACAACTAGGAAGAACGGCGCGCAACCGCCGCGCTCGCTGTGACATTTCACAATTCGTATTATTGACTCGTGGTTTTCGTGTCTTTATTTTTTCAGTTGACTTGTATGGGCCGGTCTATTTTAGCGTTAGTTAGACCTTCCGTTTTTGAGAAAAGTACTATATATTTCTCTTAATATCAATCTCTTAAAAATACGAGTTAAAACTTCATTATATCCACCAGTGAATTACCCCTAATTAACACCCATAGTCATGACCTAATCTAAGTACATATCACTAATTGCATACAAAGAACCTTTTTTATAAATTTAATGGTCATAATTCACATTAGAAGACTACATAAAATCCGATGATAAAAATGGTTTGGATCTCCCATCTCGCCTCACACCCCCACGCACAGCATATGGGATCAACCTCCACGCACGCATATGTGAATAGTGATGTGGAATTCCAATCTCTTATATTCTATGCTTATGCATCTGTTTTTTGTTTGCTTTTGATTGGCCACGTCTCCAATTCTTCAGATCAACATCATTTTGATTCTTTTTTATTTTAATGTTGGCCGATTTGATTCTGCTGTCCAACTAAACAAACGTATTGATCTATAACTGGTTGGCACCCGCTTGCATCACTACCCAACTGCATATCCCAATTAAATTTTTCAATGTGCAGTTGGATAGTGATCTTAGAAGTCTTTCTGAACATGTAACAATGCATCCATGTATTAGACCATATATGATAGATAATACACTTTCAAGATTACGTGAATTTATTGCATTGCATGAGAATAATTTGCAAACGGACATAACTATGTATACCCCACTTTCATATGCTCTGTTCATTTGACTTCTGGATGTTAAGAAGTTTGTGATCTTATAATTAAATAATTTAGATGGGTAAATTCAGTTCTCTTTTCACTAGAATTTGTCTATCTTTGGGAGCTTGTCTTTGTCATTCACACATTTCTGAAATCAGGTTAGTTTGGTATATATGTGTTTCAAGCATTCTTTTTTTTCCTTCTAATTATCCAATCTGTGAAAATTCAAATATCAATATTTCTTCTGGTTTAGATAATCAATGAATTCAAACAAGTGCTAGATCTTTTATTCTTGGGACTCTGGGATTGGACAGAGTTTTTTACACTACAAGAAATCTAACCTTCTGCGACGTTTCAATTTCGTTACAAAAATAGAGAAATACATCATTTTACTACCTTTTACGACGTTCACGCGATGAAATCGCCTATTCCACAAAATATTATACCTTGAGCGATGTTTTTATTTATTTTCGTCATAATTTTTCTACGATGATACAAATGAAACATCGTAAAACACAAGCATGACAATTTGACATGGCGCCAACATGGTGATGACATGGCATGGACCATTGCCAGCCCATTCCATGTTCTGGCCCAAAATCTGACAAGGCACATTCTATGATGAAAGCCAATCCATTTCATGTTCCGATCCAAAGTATGTCATGGCCCACTTCATATCAAAGACCAGCCCCACCCTTTATTCTAGGCCAAGGCAAAATTAAGCCCAAACTAAATAGGCATGCAATATCAGAACTACATCAATTATATTATCCATTAATACCAAAATTATACATCCATAATTACATTATCCGGGACATACATGCATTATCTAAGTCATCCATATCAATCAAAATCCAGCCACATAGCATGTCAAAATCAAACTATATACTACCAACTAGAACTATAAGTCTCACAAATTCCAACAAAATGATAAAATAAACAGATCCCAAATTTGTATAGTCAACGGTAACCTCCTACTTATTGAGGTGGAGAAAACCTCCTACTTGTTGAGGTCGAGAAAACGCCGAAGAATAGCATTGTCCTCAGCATGCTTCTTCAATGCTTCTTCGTGTAAAAATTTTGTCCCTTCCTACTTCTAAAACTTTAACTTTATCTTGTAGTGTTGCAGCACCTTGATTCTCTGCTACAACAATATATTATGTTGTCATTAGCATATAAAATTCAGAAGTCTACAATATAATTAATTTGGACTTTTGTACAACACTAATTCGAGACTCCTAGTGGAGTACTTTCATCCAAAACACAAAAGGGACACAGTATTTTACATTGAGCATGTCATCTGCATACTGTCAGGCAAGAGAAACTACCTACTCACACCAATGTGTTTATTTATTCACTTTACTTTAACTCATCTTAGTATTTGGCCGATCATTTTTTCTAGAGGAAAGAATATATGTTGGGCATGCCAGCAGATAATCGAGGTCAATTAGCAAGAATATGTGTCGCTGTGCTACTGCAATTATTTAGTAGAAGGGGAAACTATTTGGCAAATAATTGGAACATGGAACAGAAACAGGAAGCTAATTGACAAGGTTACAAACTATACCACATGATGACAGATAAATAACAATGAAAGAGAAAAGATTGGGAGCTTTCTTACCTACAGTTTGATGAGCAATTAAATTATTCGTGCACTTCTTGGTAGTGCTAATCTTGTCCTGTATTTCATCAGTTAAGAGCGAAGTTGACGTGTGTCTTTCAGACCTGAAAACAAAAGCACAACAGGCAAGACTACTGAATCAACTGTCCAAATCTGTTATCTGCAGGGTTACCTTCAGATGAGCTGGTGTATCAATTGCAACACCGATACCAATTTCCATCCTAAGTATCTTCAATGCATGTGCATATTCACTGAATCTCCATCATTCCACGTACTGCAGAAGGAAGAAGGAAACATGGATATTAACTTCAAATATATACTACTAGCAAAGTGCCCGTATATTGCTACGATTTTTTTTTTAAAAATAAAACATTCTTTATGATTTAAATCATAAATTATTTACATAATATAATTATTGATATTTTTTACATGAAAGATCATATTTATATATTATTGTTGGTACTTTTTAGTGTACCATTTTATATGTCATAAGTAACAATTTTTCGATCATTTTTTACCGTATTCTTATCATAAATATTTTTTTACCTCTAATATTAATGATTTCTATATGTAGTGTCGTTTGAGTGCTATGTTGCAAAATTAAATGAAATAACATTAAAAAAAATGCTCAAATATAGGAAGTACCGATATAAAGTCCAATTCACCATGTAACGAGGGATTCTCACAAACTCATGATGCCTACAAGACATCACTAGATCTCTATGAAACCTAACATGCAAGATCAAGATCGTGATTCAATGCCTAAAGATTTTTAAAATCTTTATCCGATAAGAAAAATCAATTCACGTAGAATAGAAACAACATTATATTGTAACGTAATTTTGGACTTGAAAAAATGCTCTAATGAGAAAAGTTAAAACACGAAAGTTGTATACCTCGTCAATATCTTTTTAGTACATATATGGATTATATTATTTAAACTTCTGAGGTAGAAGATATGGATCCCGCACAGAGACCTGCGTAGAGGAGTCCGAATCAGAACAAATATTTTTGCATCATAAATTTGAAAACGAAAACTATGAAATCTTGACTTCCGTTGAATAAAAAAGTTGTAGAACGTTTCGAGGACTACGAGATAGTCTGAATTATCTCATTTGATCTCCGGATGAGTGATTTATTATTTTTGAATTATAAAAGGTACAAAACCGATTTGGATTCAATCTCTAACTTTGTGTGCGTACGGCAGATTGTGAACATGTTCATCTAAGTTAATAGATTATAGAGATAAAGGCTAAACATTATGTCTCAAACCCTTTACTCTTTTTTATACCCGTCTCTAACCTATATGTGTTTGATTAAAACTAATTTGTGGGTCAAATAATTAGATCAGTCATGTCAAAACTGTCACTCGTTGTATGATTAGTGGGCCCTGGTGCGCGATAGGGTAACATCTTACCCTTTCTACTCTATGAGTGTGTTTGGTTGGACATCAAAGAAGGATGGGACAGGGTCATTCACGATATTTTGGATAAACTCATTCATTGTGGTGTTTGGTTCGATGGACAAAGTCATCCCAAATTTTAGTTTGGTTGGAGGGATAAGGATGAGAGAGACGAGAATTATTATTTAATTATACTTATATAATTATCATTATTAATTAGTAATTAGAATTTGTTAAATTAAATTACTAATCTCTTATCATAATCATTACTAATCAATTAAAAATACTTAATAACCATAATAAATATTTCATTTAGTTAACAAATAACTTGATAATTAATACATTAAGACTTACAAATACTAAATACTTGATAGTATTTATTAATTATTAATATAATATACTAAATATCATTAATATCTTATTAATCAGCATGCTTAGCAAAGTGGGATGACCTTGTCCCACCGTTTTTGAGGGATAAGACTATCCGACATATTGAGAGAATTTTTTAAAAAATATCCGTGTTCTTGCTTGACACTAAACTAAACATGTGTCAAATAGAGATATCTATGGATAACCCATCGTATCCCTCTAATCAAACACACCCTATGTATTATCCGACTTTTAAATTTTTTTCAAACCGGCGTTCTCCCTACCCGCCCGCCCGTCCCGCCCGCGATTCACGTCCTCTTTCCTTGCTTCTTGCCTTCTTTCATGGATCGTGCCGTCGTCCTCCTCTCTTCCCAGCTCGCGAGATCCGCCGCCGCCCTTCTCTCCCTCTCTCTTCCCTACTCGCCGGATCCTCCACCTGCGCCGCCCCTTCTCCACCCTCCATCGCGTTGGCACCCCCTTCTCTTTCTACGGGACTCAGACCGCTGCCCCGCCAACGCTCGAGATTCAAGGACTCAGACCGCTCCGTTTCCAATTCCCTCGCCCCCACTCGCCCCCTCCTCTTCCTACTCGTCTCCCCTTCCTTCAACCCCAACCACTCCACCCACTCCTACGGCTACCGCGCCTTCCTCCTCTCTGCGCTGGTGAGTAGCCCTTTTTTTACGACATGGTTATTCCGTTTTCTAATCTGCAACCATCATGGACCATAACTTTCGTAGATCAACAATGGTCTGCTGTTGTCTAATGCTCTCTGTTTTATTTCGAAAAATTAATTGTCCTTTGCTCACATCGCAGAAGATTGATCGATGCACTCTCAGCAAGACTGTCACCAACACTGGTGCGAAGATCCTCCTGGCCCCAACCTCCTTGTCCTCCTGAAATTTGTGTGGTATGATTTTGATTTCAATGTTTGTCCTCTTCAATGTAGATTTTTTCTAGCACTTAGATTTGGTTTCCTAAGAATCTGTGTGTACTAAGTTCAGATGAATTATGCATCTTAATTTTTTTGGTTAATTATGCATCTCAATTTAATTGCAGACCTGTGTGACTCTCGTAGATTGGGGATGAACACTTTAGTAAGACGACACTTTGGTAATTGCTTTTTCATGTGATTAGGACATGATTGGCAGTATAAAATTTGTGCTAACAATCATGTCCTGATGACATGGAAAAGATAGGTAATTGCTTTTTCATGTGATTAGTTGTTTCGACTTTCGACATAAGTATTTAAGAATTTGCAATATATTGTTTCACAATTTTCAGGGATCCTTCTTAGATTCCTTGGGGAAACTATGGAGCTGAATATGTTGTTGAATCTTTTGGTGTTTTTACTACGATTGAGAAAGCATCAGCTCACCTGAAGGTTCATGTAACATTTCTTTAACAATGCCACCTGCAGCAATGTTTGTACCTTTTTATATCAAACAATATCATAAGGTATTTCTACCTTGTTTCTAGGGTGGTGCCAAGAAAGTGGTGATATCTGCAGCATCAACTGATGCTCCCATGTTCGTGGTTGGAGTAAATGAGAACAGCTATGATCCCAAGATGATGTTGTTTCTAATGCAAGATGCACAACAAACTGTTTGCTCCACTTGCCAAGGTAGCTTCCCCATTCAACTATTCAGTTTCTATCAAGTAACAGTCTAACATCACAGTGCAATCACATAAAAACCTCGAGTTTTTGCTGCTTCAGTTATGCTCATTGATAGATCATGTTTTTAGGTTGTCCATGAGGAATTTGGCATTGTTGAGGGTCCAATGACGACTGTTCATGTGACAACAGGTTGTTACTGGTTCTTCAGTCTCTCTATCTGTTATCTTGAGCTTTAAATTAGGTCTATTAAACGCCTATTTTGCAGCCACCCAGAAAACTATTGATGGTCTGTCAATGAAGGATTGGAAAGGTGGACGTGGTGCTGGCCAAAACATCATTCCTAGCTCCACTAGTGCAGCAAATGTAGCTCAAGTGAAATGCATTCCATGTTTCTTTTATAATTTCTGTCTGTCTCTGACCTGTTTTGGTTTATTGTCAGGCTGTTGGGAAAGTCCTGCCTGAGCTAAATGGAAAGCTCACTGGCATGGCCTTCCAAGTTCCAACACCAAATGTCTCTGTTGTGGACTTGAGTACTTGACATGCCGGATTGAGAAGAGTGCTTCCTATGACGATGTCAAAGCAGCCATCAAGTATGTTGAACTATCATATCCCATGCATATTATGTGTTACCATTTGGTTCATTGTTCAACACTGTCCAGCTTGTGGTTTGCTATTCTGTTGAATAGTTTATGCTTCCACACAAGCTTACTGTTAAATGAGCCTTTCATAGTTTATGGACTAACAGAATGCCCATAATATTCCAGTCTTGAGAAGGTATGTTGTATTGTTACTGGATGTAGTTGTAGCATGTGAAGGATGTAGAAAAGGTTAACTAAGTGTCTGGGTTAATATCTTGCTCCCCTTAGGCTATGCAATTGCAGAAATGGTAGCTCAAGTGAAAGTTGATGTTGACTCTATAGAAATTTTTGGTGAAGTTCATTTGAAAGTATTGTTGTTACAGTCTGTGTGACTATGTATGTGATCTGTGTAGAGAGCGCACAATACACCCTCCGGACGAATATTATTGACATTAGGACATTAGATAATGGTGGTCAAACATCTTTGATGCCATGGCGCACAATACACCCTACAGGTTAGCGTTTGCCTATTATTTCATCATCTTAAGGTCTCTCAAAATCGTAGTAAACATATTAATGAATTTTCTTTGCTTTGTTTCAGCAACCGTGTTCTGGATCTGATCGTCCATATGGCTCTTGTCAACGCCAAGCACTGATGTTCTGAGAAGTGTCCAGTAGCCTAGGAAGGCTGCAATTTTGTCGGCCATTTTTCTCTTTAGACGTGGCATGTAATAAGTTGTAATGTTGAACATAAGTAGAAATGGATTTGATCCATGACTTGTATGTAGCAGTAGCAGTTTTTTTTCCTCCTTTTTTTCTATGTAGTACTCTGGTATCATCGATGGAATTATGCATCTCAATTTTTTTTTGGGTGGCATAGGAGGACTCTTGCTTGTATTATACCCTTTTTTTTGTGAATGTGCTCATATGAGTGCGGCTTAATTTGGATTCTTTGTTTACAGGTGCAAACTGCAAGCAGTTTTTGCTGAGGTTGATCGGGTGTTGAGGCTAGAAGGCAAATTGATTTTGAGAGATACTGCTGACACAATAACTGAATTGGAAAGCATGGCGAAATACCTGAAGAGGAGGTGAGCATGACCTATACTATGGGCCTGCTTGGTAGGGCTCTAAGCTCCAACTGTGGAGCCGGAGCAGAAGCCCGACCAACTAGGGCCTAAGGGTGAGAGATTACTCTACGTGAAGAAGTTGGTGTGGCGGCCCAAAGATGTTGCAACAAGCATGTGACATGTTGAAGAAAACTACAGGGTTAGGGTAAATTAGATGATTTACTAAAATTACAGATGACTTCGGTGCAGCTAGGTTCATTGTTTCCTCTAAGATTCGATGTAACCTTTGATGTGTTGTGAGGATAAATATAAACATGTGCGTGTTGCACGTGCAAAAAACTAGTAGTGTTAATATAGAAGGTCCTGAAAACCAACTTCTTAGCTAAATACATGTGCTTATTAGCAGTGGATTTTTTGTTGGGAGTACTTGCCGCCTAGGGTGACCAATATTAATAACATTGATTAAAATACGCTCTACCAAAATAAGAAAGAAGAGTATTCATTGACCCATAAAAACAACTTTTAGCTTTCAACCACAAAAACCCAAATCTTATTTGTCTTATACTGTAAATAGATAAATAGAATTACTGAAAATGCTGATTTGATGACAATACAACTACTGCATCCACGGTATCCAGTAAGATGGACAGGCCAACAGTCAAAATGGGCATGATGACATGCCAGAGGGCAGCATGGATTCCTTTCAATATATTTATTAGACTATAGGAAAAAGAATCAACTCATTTGAACTTTCCATGAGAAATATATACATGTTCTAATTTTTAATCAAGAATCAAAATAAAATGAAACACAGAGAACCAAGAACTTGACAAGAACTTTGCCCTGTGACTTACGCCGACAATTGGGACTCAGTGGCTAAACTCGATATTTTGTTAGCTGAGCTGAGAGATACTAAAAGAGTAAAATTGTCTTCTTTGTACACGATTCAACAGGTCGTGTGGTGATTAGTAATGTTCGTATGGAAGCGGCGGTATCGGCTTCGAATCCTAGTTCACGCATGGATGTGTATATTTTGTTTCTTTTTTTTTTTCAACTACTGGTCTTGGGTTCGACCCAGGGCGCACGTAGTCTTCACTTTTTCCGTTATCACAGGCTGTAGGTGCGGGGTGTGCTGAGCTAACATGTATTAGGTGGCATTTTTTTCCTTTTTCTTTCTCAACACTTTCAATATTTTGTTCTGTTTAATTATGATTTTTTGAACATGGGAGTAATTCTATTCTACTCCCAGGAGTAGCTACTCCCACATGTATATCTCACAATCTAGAGAGTATCATTACATACTTGACGTTTCTAAATATAGTATGTAATCATACTAGAGGATATGTGGACATACTCACTTTTTTTTGTTGTGATACATGAATTATGAAGACATATCTACTTTTATATAACAGTAAATGCGATATATGTTCATATGTTTATAACTTACAGACCCTTCAAAAAAATTATGGTTATCACTCTCAAAAATCATGTTTTAAATATGTGTATATACTCAAAATAATAAATAAGTATGAACACATATCCAAAATGGTTTTTTGAATATATGAGTAACTACACTTAGGAGTAGAATAGAATTACCCTATATATATATATACTCCCAAGTGTAGTTACTCTCACGTTCAATATATATATATATATATATAGGGTAATTCCATTCTACTCCCAAGTGTAGTTACTCCCACGTTCAAAAAACCATCTTGGTATGTATTCATACCCATTTATCATTTTGAGTATATACACATACTTAAAACATGATTTTTGAGAGTGATAACCATAATTTTTTTTGAAGGGTCTTTAAGTTATAAACATATGAACACATATCACATTTACTGTTATATAAAAGTAAGTATGTCTTCATACTTTATATATCACAAAAAAAAAGTGAGTATGTCCACATACCCTCTAGTATGACTACATACTACATTTAAAAATGTCAAGTATGTAATAATATTCTCTAAATTGTAAAATATACATGCGAAAGTAGCTACTCTGAGAGTAGGAAAAATGACGCTAAATCACTCTCCTGTGCCACGTAGACAGCAAAGGATGTCCCCTGGTGGTGCGCTACCAGTTGGCCAAGATTAAACCCACCCGTTTTTCTTTAGCTGGTCCGGAACACCCGGTTTTTTCTCCACTGATGGAGCTGCTGGTTTCCCTTGTTAATCACTCACAGATTACGTCATGGATTGATTTATTAGGATTGAATCTATTAAAATAATGGAAGGTGACTATGAGTACTACCCAACTTTCGTGAGGACAAAAAGAAAAAGATACGTTTGACCGCGGAAGGTTGGTATTTTGAGCATGTGATTAGTATAAATAATATAGGGTATTGCTTGATCATAGAATCTGGTTAAATACGGGCATCTGTAAGCATAAAAAAAAGCACCGGACAGACTGAGTATTTTTACTGCAAAAACTGTGCTAGACCCATGTGTTATGATTAACTACAAAATCTGAGTATGCTTAAGATTTGTCAAAGTTAAGATGACGCCTGATAGAAAAATATTGACTGGGATAGATCAGTATTAGGATAGCTGCTAGATGCTCTTAGAATAGGCCAATAGTAAATATTGTTATGTATGATCATAAAAACCACTATTATTTTCCACTAGATTAATTATTTGCCTACAAATAGTAAATATTAGTGTTCACAAAATTTTAGGATGCTTAATTATGATTTGTCAAATTTAGGATGAAGTCTGATAGAGAAATATTGACTAGGCTAAATCCATTTTAGGATTCAAGTTTTAGGATAGTAGCTGGAGATGCTCTTAGATTAGCCTAATAAAAAATATTATTGTGTATGATCATAAAAATCTATATTATTTGCTACTAGATTAACTATTAGCCTACAAGTAGTAAATATTAGTTTTGACATAATAGTGACACATTTTGATAGAAAATTCTATTTACTCTAGCAATTTATCAATCTCTGAGGAAGCTTGTTAACCCTAAAAAAACTCAACTATTTGCTAAGAGATTAGCCTGATAGCATTAATTTTTCTTGTGATAAAAAAAACCTTCACGTAACTACAAAATCTGAGTATGCTTACGATTTGTCAAATTTATGATGAAGCCTGATAGAAAAGTATTGACTAGGATAAATCAGTTTTTGGATAGCTGCTGGAGATGCTCTTAGATTAGCCTAATAATAAATATTATTATGTATAATTGTAAAAACCTATATTATTTGCTACTGCATTAATTATTAGCCTACAACTAGTAAATATTAGTTTTCACATAATAGTAACACATTTTGATGGCAAATTTCAGTTACTCTAGCAATTATCAATCTTTGATGAAGCTTAACCCTAAAAAAATCAACTATTTGTTAGCCTGATAGCAATATTTTTGTTTGTGATCAGAAAAACCTTCACTATTTACTACCATATAAGCCTGATAGCAAATATTGTTGTGTGTGACCATAAAACCCACTAACAAAGATTATAGTTTGATAGCAAACATTAGTTTCCACTTGCTAATGACATATTTTTATCCCTAATTCAACCTTTGCAATCTGCCAACCTTGGATGAGGTGGTGAACTAATATTAACATTAACACTATTTACAGCCAGATGAGCCTCGTAGTAAATATTCTTGTGTGGGACCATAATATTATATAACTATGTATCTTAATTACAAATAATATTGTCCTTGAACACAAAAAAAAATTATACAAAGGGTCAAGTTTTGCAAAGAACGTAATATTTTCTTTATGAGATTAAAATATATGACCTATTTGTAATCTCACTAATCAAGTTTTATATTTACAGGGACAAACAATTATCTGTCCTATGACAAATATCAATATGGTTATATCAAGTACTCATAGCAGAATTCCATTTTTTATTAGAAACGGAGAAAGAGTACATTTTGTGATTTTGCTGCAAGCCTTGCATCTAAATATAGATTATAAAGTTAATCTATTTTTTTATTTTAATATTCATATCGTTATTGCAACAAGAAGACTATTTTACACTCGGAATGCAGTTCTACAAAATCAAATCAAATTTTTTATGTGATAGTACATTTTGCTGTTTCATATACTTTTTACTCGAAAGACCACAAAATACAGATATGATCCACCTAAAAAGCACTGACATTACATGACATGCAATTGCATCAAGAAAATAATTTTACAGAAAATAAGTAGAAACCGACAAATTTGAAATACATCCTGATTACATATGCTTTCCTGGCGCTTTACAGGGCTACAGTGACATAAAAAGTTTGTTTTGCTTGTCTGTGTAGACGGTTGGAAGCGGACCAACCCCCAATTTGCCAACTGCCTCATGCTGCGCATCCAAGATCATCCAGTGATCATGGCTACCAGCGTTTCATCAGTTTTGCCAAAAAAGAGAAAGGATTATTAAATTAGGAAAATAAAGGAGCCATGTATTGCTCGGAACAAATACATCAATCAATAAGGTGAGCAGATACAAAACTTGACCTCATGTCTGTGCAAGTAATATCAGCAGCAGCCTGAGAATCTATGGGAAACAATAAACCGTGGTCTTCCTGCTATCCTTCGTGAGTGGAAAACAAACAGTAAGTTACTCTCCCTGTCCGTCTGAACATGGACAAAAAATGAATTTCGTACTTTGAAAGGGATGCCGCTACTAGGACCAAGATCGTCATCCAGGTTCGGAGGTGCAGATGCAGCCGGCTGCCCCGTCGAGACGTTGAAACAATTGCCGCGACAGTCCGAAGTCTAGAATTAGATCAACACACGTGGAGACGGCAGTGATCGTTGTTTGACTAGATGAGATATCGAAGTCGTTGTCGTCAAACGAAAAGGACGCAGCTTCTGCCGGCAGGATTTGGTTGTCTGTGTGCTAGCAATCATCAGAAGCTTAGGATTATCCGACATCATTCTAGTAGACGATTGGCCTCGTCCATCTGAAAACAAACATGGACTCGTTATCGTTAGTCACTAATCATTCAAGTTTCATCGCAAGCAAAGAAAGAAATTGATAGCTGATTTGTAAAATGCTACCATATGGTTGCATGTGTACCATGAGTTGTAGGAACACAACATCTGTTGAGGATTCCAGGATGAAGCAGACAACCTGCCGGCTGCCACCACCGTCAAGAGGTCAAAAAAAAAAAAATGTCACCACACAGGAAGACCTGAATGTGCGACATGCACTTTCGCCGTGGTGGAATAACTACTTATGAATGAAATCAAATGATTACGCTGTCCATGGGCCAGTAAATTCCATAACAAGAGGAGTCATTCACGGGTATTCAAAAGGAAACGTATTAATTAATCATTAATCCTGGATTATTTGCCGGTCTGTTTTTTTTTTAGAGGGCGTGCTGGCTGGTTTGGGTCTGGGTATCATGTGACGTGGCTGATGATTAGGCAGGGTGTGGAATATTATGTCACACCCTGTATATATATATATATATATATATATATATATATATATATATACAATCTATGAAAGTTGTAATATATACCCTGTAATAGTTTCTGTATAAACACTTTTAATATTTTCCTCCAAAGTTTTATTATGTTCAACACTTTCAATGTAATAAACAAGTTAATATAATAGTTATATACTCTTTAATAGTTTAGAGAATAATTGTATTATATCTAGAGTCCATAAAAATAACAATTATATATAGAACAAATAATATTCTTTTGACCCATTTCATAAAACAAATAATAACAATCTTTTTTTCTTTTAAACAAAAACAACTTAAGAGAAGTAAAATAACAATAGGTGAAAAAAAAAATTCTTAGATACGGCAATTTATTAGTGTCATCAAATCGTGACGTTTCTCATTTGCTTCTCATGACAAGCAATCGTTGGTCGCAGAATGACACTAGTTTAATTTACGATGATTTCTAACTAACTTTTATGACACACCTGATATCCTCGTCACTAAACTGGATGGATCGTCGTAAAACTGATTGTTTTGTGACATTTTAACTAAATGTCATTCTATAATCATCGTAGAAGGTCATTTTTCTTGTAGTGTTAGTATCCTTCCATTGTCAGTTAATGCTAGGAAACTTTCTTTTTTACTTAACATCTTACCAGCAGTCATTCCCTATATTTTGAATGAGATAATTAATTTTTAGACTTGATCTCGTGTTCATTTCATTTTGAATGAGATAATTATCTTTTAGACTTGATCTTGTGTTCATATAGTTTGTGCTTTAACGTTTATTTACTTCTGCCTTTTAGGTTCCGTCAGATATCACTGTGGTTGGAAGGGGAAGAAATACGATGGTAAGGGGAGTATTAGATCACGGAAATAAGTGGTCTAACTTTGTTTTGGAGTTGTAACTTTTGGTGATCTTGTCAAATCAAGTCTACAAGATATACTAACTAAATTCTATGGTTTAAAATTGATGTTAAAGACCATTCAGTGCTTCAAGTGTTAAAATATATACAAGAGAAAATATTGGAGTGTAGCAACCTTTGTGTGTGTGCTCGTGTTGATGAAACCAAAATTTACAAAAGAAAACATTATTAACTATCTTAGGTGACATAGCGTTATGGACTTATGTAACAAGGTAAATTAGAATCACATACCCAATTTTTGTACTAGATAGGAAAACAATAAAGATAATTCTATATTGTTCTTTTTCTTATTTTAATATTAGATTTAACTTATTTTTATTTTTATTACTAAAATAGTTATCACCGTAGCGTTAGCACAGACATTATACTAGTTACATAGAGTAGAGAAGTTTGGCTCTCTCATCTATAAAACTGAATATCAGACACCTTAAACTATCAACCTCGATCCCATTTTCCTTCCTCGACGGTTTTGAGAACAGGGCATAGTGGGTCCCGCAAATCACTCACCACGTCATTTTTTCTTTCTTCTCTCTTCTTGTTCCCCTCTCCCTGATGTAAATATGGCCCGATCTTCCGAGAGGTAAGGGGATAAACTCGAATTTGAGGAACTCGGCGTCGACGACCCGGCTTGAATCAAACAAGATCCAACCCCGCAACCGTTACACCAAGCACAACTTTATTGTTCCTGCAAGCGAAATCGAGAACACAAGTAAGAGATGATAAACACGCAATCTGAAATTGCAAATATGGATGAAGCAAATCACAAAAAAAGGTTCAAGCTCTGAACACAAAAGGACTAATCGCCACAGTGGTGTAAAACAAGAACAGGGGCCCTGGATTACTGTAAAAGGACTTGTCACCACAGTTACAATAATTCGATCAAGTTTCTCTCTGGAAAACTGAACTAAACAAAACCCGAAACTAAAAGAAGGCGGCTACTGAGTTTATGTAGGAAACAAAGACGTCCTAGGGTTGGGGGCGACCAGGGGGGGCGCCCACAACATGGGCTTAAGACCCGACACGATACATGGCCAAGTTGGCCCAAAATAGGTGGCACAGCACCTTGTCATGGTCACATATTATGACTCACGACCCTTCTGGAGCTAGGACCAGAACCAAAACGACGGCGTCGTCGTCCTCTTTCCAATGCATCAAAGAACGCCTCATTTGGACGTCGGATGTGGAAGATATCATCAAAACCGTGAAGGGGTGTCGGCTGAATCCGAGACGAACGCGGCGACCAAATTGGTGACGACTTGTAACTTGGGAAAGGCCATGATATGCGCGTATCCAATATGGTGATGTCCTCATCAGGGCACTTCTAACATGCACCCAAAAGTGTTGGTCTAGCTTTGAACTCATCAAGCTCCTTGAGGGCACTCTCAAGCTGACTGGCAACTTGAGCATGCACACTCCCTCTAACTTAGATCATTCATCACAACTTGACAGGACTCACACTCTACAACCATGTCATCTTTAGCAAGCTTAGACCTAAGCGAAGAAATTTCAAAATCAGCACTCTCCAACTTAGACTTAAGCTCTCTACATTCGTGAACAACACTATGAAGCTTATCATCTTGCATGAGCAGAACATCGTGCAAATGATCAAGTTCAGAAGAGAGCTCATCAAGAGTGGGAGGTACCTCGCTTGTGTCGGAGTCGGATCCAGAGTCGGTGTCGTGGTCGTTCTTTGCCATGAAGCAAAGCCCGGTAAAGTCATCCTTCCTCTTGACTTGTGGCTTCTCAACCTCCTCCTCCAAGCTTGGAAGGCCTTCGCTTGATGTGAGGTCGACATCGCTCAAGGCGGCAACACAGGTGCGTGCAATGGCTTTGGCGAACTTCTTGGAGTTCTTTCCCTTCTTGTAGAAGTGGTTCTTCTTTTGCTTGAAGCCTTCAGTGTTGTTGTCGCAGTACCCGACCTTCTTCTTCTTCTTGGGACAATCAGCAATGAAGTGTCCCGGGTCACCGCACTCGAAGTAGGTTCTTGAACCACCTCCTCTTCTCTCCTTGCGGTTGTTGTAGTACTTCCTGAACTTTCTTGTGAGCAAGGACAGCTCTTCGTTAGGAAAGCACTCCATCTGTTCATCGAAAGCTGTAACAAGAGAAGACAAAGCAAACTCCAAAGAAGACTTATCAAGTGAGGGGTTAGTTCCATAAGAAGCATCATTGTGACTAACCTTCTGAGAGCTAGAAAGCAAAGCCATGTTAGAAGCAGGAATAGCAAGATTAGGACGAGATTTCCTAGACAGTTCATGAGATTTCAGCTTGCTATACAGTTGCTCATAGTTCAAGGTGTTGAAGTCAACAGTTTCTTCTAGAGCAGCAATTTCAAACCCCTAAACATTTTCATCAAGTGAGTATAGCAGTTGCTTAGCTCTATCATTGCCATTGTACACAAGGTTACCACAAGCCCGCAAGTTGCACACAATTGCCTCAAACCTACGAAAATTATCATCCGGTGACTCGCCAGTTTTTTATGCAAAGGTTTGATACTGTCTATTGTAAGAATCTTTATGCATAGACTTGACTTAATTGGTACCCTCATGGTACGTGTAGAGCTTATCCCAAATAGCATGAGCAGTGTCAAGGTGTGCTACGCGATCATGTTCACTCCTACCAAGTGCAGAGAGCATAATATTGACAGCTTTGGAGTTCTTCTCATACCTATCCAACTCACCTACTGAAGCAGTGTTGAGGTCGGTAGGTATGTTGTATTCTTGCTCGACGATATCCTAGATAGCACGTCCTTGACTCAGGAGATAAGCCTTGGTCCGCGACTTCTAGTAGGGGAAGTCCTCTCCAATGAACATCTAGAGCTTGACCACACGCTTCTCCATGTCGCCTTTAGATCACAAAGTTGGTGAAGGTCAACTAGTGATCAAACCGACTCTGATACTAATTGAAGGACCAAGAAGGCGACCATAGGGGGGTGAGTAGGAGCCAATCAAAATTCTCCAAGAGAGCTTGGCCTATATCCCAAAAACAACCCAAGCCAACCTCCGAACCTATCACCAAGACTACACACACCAACTCGTGATGTACTAGCCCTAGGAGTGATCAACCACAGCAAAGAAACACAGTGGAAATAAAAAGGAACAAGAAGCGCTCAAAACAGGTCAGAACTGGACTACCATTGGTAGTGCTGATCCCTGACATCGGCAGTGCAGGTTGGCACCATCGGTAGCGCCGGTGCGGGACGCAAGGACTCTCTGGAACCAACAGAAAAAATAGATCGGCAGTGCTGGTCGGCGCAGTCGGCAGTGCTGGTGCGGGGTTCAGACTCTTCCTATCGGTAAGCCGATTTGAGTTCAGACCCACCGGCAGTGCCGGTCCTGGCCATCGGCAGTGCCGATCGACTTCGATAGATAGCAGAAACTTTCGGGACTAGGCAAGAACTTGGTCAAAACCTAATCAAACGAACTTCAAATGATGCGATTTTTAGACCAGTGAATCCTCATCACATCACGACCCTAATCCTAGTAGATCAACTCAATTGGTTCAAGGAATCATCACGAATTTCAGATCTTGTGTCAAGAACACCAAACACGGGAAATTTGAGAAATCCTTCAAATCGAGGGTGCTAGAGTTATTGATTCGGTCAAGGATCCATAGAGGATTGTTCTAACTCATCCTAGCAATAAGTTTCTCAAGAAATCCGAGCCAAAAACTCGTCCAAAAATAAGATCAAAGATCACCATGAAAATAGCTCCGAAAATAGAGAAAAAGAGAAATTCGGGATTCAAGGGAAGAGGGAAATCTTGAGCATGAAAATACTTCTCATATAATAGAAAGGTGCTTACAAGATCCATGGTTACAAGGCTAGGAAGCCAACCTCTTCCTCCTACTATTTGGAAGAGCAAGAGATGTCTCTCACACACCCACTACTCTCCACTAAAACATGAAGTCCTCTCCTAGCACTTTAAATAGAACCCTACCACAAGGCTAATGGAAAGAGAGTCACCTCTCCCACTAGCCACACATCTCCTTATATAGGCCTAGGGTCTATTGTCCATATGACCACTCTACCCTTGACCTACATAACACACCCACCTACCACCGGCATAACCGTTCATCTTTTTTTTCGTCGCCCGAATGCCATCGAGCCCTTCACAACTTTGCTTGCCCTCGATGCAAGCTCCGCGATGGTGCCACATGCACCTCCAATCGCCGTCACCGGTTTTGAGGCCCAAACCGAGAAACTGCCTTGCACGCTTCTCAAAGCGCGACTTCTCGATGTTGATGCGTGTTATCTCGACCCACGATCCTGACCACCGGCAAGTCTCTCCCAGTCCCTGTCCATTGGGCCCCCTTGTCACTTGCACCGGCATCCCGCTCGCCTTGACTTGGTCAACACGCCGTCTTCATCACCACCACGGTTTTGAGGCTCAACTGCAAAACCGTCCATGCTTCTTGCCTCTCCACATGTACGGTGTGGATCACCCTTGACTTCACCCGGCATCCCGATCGTCTAGCCCCAAGTCCCCTACTTGTACCCGATCCTCTCACCATTGACCGCCAAGTCGACTCCAGTGACCTACACATCATGAGACAAGCAAACATATTTCCCCTCTCCTGTAACATCACCAATACCTCCACCAACTCCGGTTAGTCATAACCATGACATGCACAAACTCATGCAATCCCCGGATTCCTGCATTTCAACTCAAACACCAAATCCGCTTAAGTCAATTACTCATCATATATATTGCAAACCATGGTACATATCCACATGGTTTCTCAGCTTCGCTTGACGGGGCCGCATCAGATGACACCACTAATGGCACCACGTGGTTGGTAGCAGCAGGTCATGGCCCTAGCCTGGAATGCACCAAGGCCCGAGGCCTCTCGTCGACCAGGCCAGCCGCCAGATCCAGTGGAGGGGAGCGGCGCTGATGTCGCTTCCACCCATGGTCAGCCTGACCCGCTGGTGGTGGCAAAGGAGGATGACTGTCATCTATTGGCGAAGGCGGTGGCAAGACCACCACGTCCACCGGGTAGACCAAGTTGCGCTGCACTGGTGGCACTTCTGCCTCTGTAAATGGAGGCTCGGGGATGAGAAGGTCAATGGTGGGAGGGACAAGGTCTCGCCGACAACACCATGCTATCAGCTGGAAGGACATCAGGTAAACCCATGCCGCCATCTCGGGGTACAACGAACGAACCCAGCAGATGCCATTAAGCAATTGTTGTGCGGTGGCAATCTCCCAGGCATGGGCTAGAACACCACGGAGCTTGACGTCGATGAGGTCTGGCAACACGGCGCCGTCTGCATAGGCTAACCTCGTCCATCTCTTGAACAGCAGGCGGAAGCAAGGACCATGCCATGGCTGGCCATTGTTGAACACATTGCCCGATGTCTACTGGTCAGGAAGAATGAGCAGAAAATCCTCGGGAGAAGCCATGATCAAGTCCATGGCTTCTGCATCAACTTGGAACACCCTTGCAATTTTCATCTGTATTTGTTCAGCGCACACCACAGGGCGGTTACCAATCACTGTTACAAACAGGGCTCAGCGAACATCAGCTTCCGCACGCGCAATGCTCACTGACCAATAAACGATGCAAAGCGGCCTGGACGGTTGAGGTGGCATGATGGACGGAGCCGCAACAACAAGAGTTGTTGTGGCCTCAATGTCATCAAAGTCGAAAGGAGCAGCTCCTCGGCGCAGAGGCCATCGGCGCCTGTGGCGCACAGGACACTGCGGCAGGTTGCCACACGACTTCGATGAGGCCCCCTCTGCAGCTGCAGGAGCAGCATGATGAGTTTGAGCGACCATCTGAGGCACTTGTCTCCACTGCAGCGTCGGCTGCCACAGATGACGTTCTGGCTTTGAGTTTGCTAGATGACGCTCCGGCTTCAAGGCTTCAGATTTCAACGGGCGGGCGAGGAAGATAAAGGAAGCTGGGCAAGATTGAAAATGAGATGTAGTTACTAAGATCTACAACTTGGGAAGAACAACTATGCAATGATCAAAACCAAACTAAGCAGATCCAATATGACCCAATTTTTTTAGTTGCCACAAGTAGAGGAGGAAGAATTGGATTTTGGGGACAAGGAGGATAAAGGAAATGAGGATATGGGGGAAGAGAGAACTTGGGGTGAGAAAGACATGGATAGAGATGCTAAACGGTCAAATGATGATGTTTCAATAGAGGATAATGACACTATTCTCCCGGATACCGACATGGCTCCTATGGAATCCCAAGCACAACCAAATGATGAACTTGAGGCTAAACTTCAGAGCATGGTCTCCTTAAACCATTGACAGAGCTTTCAATGAATATTGTGATAAGGTGCTCGCTGAAAATGATGATGATGTTGTTGATGGTTTAGTGGAGGATGTGTTCTCTGAAAATGAGGATGACTTGCTTAGTGACGATGTTTGATGTTGAGACACCATGACCTTTTGTTGATAAGCATTTTATGGAGGAAATTTCTACTAGGCAAACCACTGAGATACTACCGGTGGCTAAGGTTAGAGAGGATGTACAGGTGGAAAATGTGACGGGGATCTGCTATAGGCTGGGTGCACCACTACCGTGGTCTCGGTGCCGCCATGCCTAGTGGGCGCAGCACCCATGGCAGCTCGCCGGGCTGCGCCAACGCCTGGAGGGGCGTCCTGGACAGCAGCAACATGCTGCTGTGACAGCAAAGGTGATCAAAGATGTTGGGCTTACATCCACGCGTTCATGCCCGTGGCTTGCTGCGTCAAGCGGAGAACATGTCATGGTGAAAGTGGAGAAAAGAACAGCTTTGAGGAACCTAGATTCCAGGAGGTAACAATTCCAACATCTCCTTTCTCACTTTACCAACAATATAGTAGCATCCAAGGTAGCAGATTTAGGAGCAAGTATTGGAAATAACAGTAAAGATATTTCAGATTCTGTGACTCATTTAAAACCTCTTGAATTTAGTAGAACAAATCTAACCTTCTAGTAAGGTATTGGATTTGGATAGTCAGTCAAATTTCATAAACGAAGAAAATGATTTGGAAGTAGAAAATCTCACTCTTGGTCAGTTATGTGGTGATTTAACGTAAGAGATTATGGATAAGGACAACGATCACCTAAGTCCAAGTCTTTGATATTCGAAGCATCAGTGAAAATGACTTTTATGTTAAGTTCCATTTTAGGAATAAAATGGATGGCTTTCGATGGGTCTTAATTGTGGTTTATCATGCTGCCCGAGATGAATTCAAAGAAGCTTTTCTTGCTGAATTGGCACAAACATGTACCAAGGGAACACACCCGATTCTTATCAGTGGTGATTTCAACATCTTTTTTTTTTCTCAAATATGCAGGAGAGTTGTGTATTATTATATTAATAGAAGAAGAGATTACACAAACAACCCACACCCCACTTACATAGTTGACACTCGCGCCTATTAAATATGGGAGACTACCCGACCACTAAACCTGGTGACTAAACCTCATCGCTACGACCTCTAAAGCCTGTTACGGAGGAGAGGGCCTTAGCTCCTGCCACACACCACATGTTGGATTCTTCACCAGCTAGGGTCAGAGCCGTTCCGATACTTAGTGTAGCCTTATTGAATATACAGTCATTACGATGTCTCCAAAGAGCCCATGCTTCAAGGATGACAGCTGAGTTCAGCCCTTTCTGCATTGTTTTACCGAAGAGGAGATTCGGTGCCACCATTCATCAAAGTGATTGTCTATTGGTTGAGGTGAAAAGGCAATTAGTCCAATTCGTTGGAAGGCAATATACCAGAACTGTGTCACGAAGATGCAGCCGGTGAGGAGATGGTGTATGGTTTCATCTTCTTGATCACAAAATGGGCAGCATTCCGGACGAGGAAGATTTCTTCGTTCTAAGCGGTCAGCCATCCAGCACCGATTGTGTGTCACAAGCCACATGAAAAACTTACACTTGTTTGGAGCCTAGGTTTTCCAAATGCGCTCCTAGGGGCTGAATAGAGTAGAGCCTTGGAACAGGGCCTCATAGGCTGACTGTGCTGAGTACTAACCAGAGCTAGTGAGATGCCATATGTGAACATCAGAGGCTTCCGGTTGGATATTGACTTCTGCGATGAGGTACCACATATGAAGGAACTCGAGGATAACGTCAATCGTAGCCACACCATGAATGTCTCGAACTCATGTAAAATCTGCCAGTGCATCAGCTATTGTTCTTTTACTAGTAATCCTTCTTGGAATCATGGAGAAAATTAGTGGTGAGATGTCTTCTATACGCTGTCCCATGATCCATCTATCACACCAAAATAACGTGTTGCTCCAATCTCAGTAGCAGTCACCATTGATAGCAGGGCCTCCACACTTGTGCTCGACTGTATGGGTAGTGTGCCCAAGGTTTTTGAGATCTGAACCCAGACCGCCTAGTTCTTTTGGTCTTATCACTTTGGGCCATGCAATCAAACAATGTCCACCTTTAGCATCCTTGCGTCCGTGCCACATGAAGCTTCTCTTGTCGGCCGCCTTGATCGCCCAAGGTGGGAGGTCTAGGGCCATAGCATGGTACATCACTATTGCTGTGAGGACAATCTGAACCAGAACCAATCTCCCCGCTCTATTTATCAAGTCAGCTTTCCCACCAATAAGAAGGTCAGCTAGTCGATCAATTAGAGACTGCAATTGTGCCTTAGTGAGTCTCTTCAAGGACAGTGGTAAACCAAGATATTTGAGTGGAAAATCAGCAACCTGACAGGGGATATGCTCTTGTACTGTTGCAATGTCCTGAAGTGAGCATCGGATCAGTGCAACACTGCTCTTTTGGATATTTGTTCGTAGACCAGAAGCTTCACTGAACAGCTGCAGCATGTGAATAGTGAGATCAATGTCACTAGAAGCTGGTCGGAGAAAGAGCACTATGTCATCAGCATAGAGGGATAAGCGGTTCTGAATGGAGCGAGAAGACATGGGTTGCAGCAACCCCGCTTCTGAAGCTTTTGTCACTGTTAGGTTCAGTGTGTCTATAACTAGAATAAAAAGCATGGGAGAGAGAGGGTCGCTCTGCCGCAGGCCTCGCTGATACGCGATAAAGTCGCCAGGAGTTCCATTGAGGAGCACTTGAGTGGAGGAAGTAGTAACCAACCAGCTCAAGATGTCTCAAAAAATTCTCCCAAATAAAGTTTCTCAAGAACCTCTAGAAGGAAGGTCCAAGAAACTGAGTCGAATGCTTTTGAAATATCTAATTTCAAAAGAATTCCTCGACTATTTTTGAGCATGCAAAAATCTTACTGTTTGTTGCACCAACATGAAATTGTCCTGGATAAGTCATCCATTTATGAAAGCGCTCTGATTGCTGGACACCATGCTATCAAGCCGACCTACTAGCCTGTTGGCAAGGATTTTTGCGACAAGCTTTGCAAAACTGTGTATGAGACTTATAGGCTGGAAGTCCTTAGCAGTTGCAGCTCCCTCCACTTTTGGCAAGAGAGTGATAAACGCCGAGTTAAGCAATCTGAAGTTTCTGAAATCCGTTCTCCATACTGCTGAAATTGCGCCATGATGTCCCCTTTTATGGTTTCCCAACAAGTCTTATAGAACCGCCCCGTAAATCCGTCCGGGCCTGGCGCCTTGTCGGGTGGGAGCTGTTTGATAACATTCCATACCTCCTCTTCTGAAATCGGTGCATCTAGGGCTGCAAGGTCGTGCTGCAAGATGCCGAGTGCCTCAAGGTCAACCGTGCGTTCTCTGCCTTCCCTAGTACCAATCAGGTTTGTATAGAAGTTGAACAGCACCTCTGCTTTGTCCTCATGAGTTGTGGCAACCCAGTCTTCATCATTCAGTTTAGCAATAAAGTTCTTCCTTTGACGATGTCTAGCATGGAGGTGGAAAAGGGCTGTTGTTTGCATCACGATCTCGTAACTAGCTGATTCTGGACCGAATTCTTGCAATTGTGCGGATCAAGGAAGAAATAGCAAGTGAATGTTTTTTAAGGTTGTTGTGTAGCCAAGTTTCCAATGGAGTAAGTGGCCTACTAGCCTGGGCAATATCTAGTTGGTGGGTGATTTTCTTGGTGAGCTCAAGCTGCAATTTAAAGTGTCCTACTCTCTTGTCGCTCCAGCTTTGAAGTCCTTTTGTCGTGGCCTTGAACTTGAGACAGAGAGGGTCTCCAATGGACAAGGTTTGCGCTGGACTGAATCCCATGGCTGCTAGACAGCGGCGTGAAACCCATCAAACTTGGACCAAAAAGACACAAAACAAAACCTTTTCTTGCCAGACTTGTTGTCTCTCATGCCGAGGATAAGAGGACAATGATTCGAGTCATCATTCGCTGCACTCTGTGAAAGACAATCAGGGTATTGATGCTCCCATTGGACTGAGCAGAAAAATCTGTCGAACTTAACAAGAGTAGGTGAAGCTGCTATACTGGAGCTGGCCCAAGTGAATTTTTGACCATGAAGAGGTATTTCTTTGATTATTGAGTCATCAATGAATTTTCGGAAGCGACCCATCAAAGCTATATTGTGATTGGAGTTATTTTTGTCTTCATCTTTGTAGATCAAATTAAAATCTCCAGCAAGTGCCCATGGACCTGTGCATTGTGCACGGATGTTGCGCAACTCCTACAGGAACACGATTTTTTCATCATTCTCTTGCGTACCATAAACACAGGTCAGCCACCAGGGACTTGCATTCTCTGGGCAAAACTGTACCGAGGCGCTATACATGTCAAGTCTAGTTGCTCCAACCACTCCAAGCTTGGCCCTCCAGGCGACTAATATTCCACCGCTGGCTCAAACAGATGGTAGTGCTAGGAAATTGTTGTCAAAATCTTTTTTTTATTGAATATGCAGGAGAGCTGCGTATCTATGTATTAAGAGAGAGAAAAATGGTCCTGTATAAGCAATGCCACCTCACTCCGAACCAGCCGTGACAGGTTGAAATTACAACAAGGTTGTGACTAACTAGAAATACACACAGAAAAACCTGACCCGAAGATGACTAGGGCCTAGAAACTCTAGCCTAGCCCAACCGCATGGCCAGAGCTCAACGAGCTAAGACTCTGAGAGCACCTGCAAGACACCACAAGTGGTGTTTGTCCTTGAAGGTGTGGAACAAAACCTCCAAACTCGGACTGATCCCATCAAAGACACACGTATTTCGATGCTTCCATAACAGGCAGGCTCCCATGACAACTAGTGTGTTAAAACCTTTTCGTTTCTCCTTCTCGACCTTTTTCACACTCTTTCTCCACCACTCTGTGAAGGAGACAGTGTGCTGAGCGGGAACACAATGCTGCCAGTGAACAATGATAGAATCCAAAACCAAAACTCCCTGGCAAATACACACGTGGTAAGAATATATTGGATATCTTCAGTTTCTTGGTCACACAATAAGCAATAGTCAGGATGAGGGAGGTTTCTTTTTGCCAGACGATCTGATGTCCAACATTGTTCCTTACCGCCAACCGGAGGAAAATTTTGCATTTAGCTGGAGCCCAGGATTTCCAGATTCTGCGCCAAGGTTCGAACTGGATAGCTCCATTGAAGAATGCCAAATAAGCTGACTTTGTTGTGTACTGACCCGAGTTGTCAAAGCACCAAATATGTAAGTCCTCTTCTTCAGAGAGAACCACATCAGCAAGAATGTCGGCTAGCTGGAATAATTCATATAGCCCAATCATTGAGAGCCCACCTTCGATGTCGTGTGCCCAATTCTGATTGACCAAAGCTTCAGCGACCAAGCGTGTATCCCAAGTTTTTGCCGGGACTGCTGCTATCACAGTTGGTGCAAGTTCAGCTATCGAGCTGCCATGAATCCATTTTTCTTTCCAGAAAAGATTAGTTCTTCCATTCCCTATAGTTGTTTGCATTGCAGTTTGAAACAAAGCAGACACACAATTGTGGGAAGGAATATCTAGAGAAATCCATGGCTTGGTTGTGTCAGTCTTCTAAAACCATAGCCAGCGAACCTGTAGTGCCCAGCCCGTGACCTCCAGATTAGGAATACCCAGGCTGCCGAGTTCTAGCGGTCGTTGTACCTTCTCCCATGCAACAAGGCAGCAACCACCATTACCTTCTTTTCTTCCTTTCCATAGAAAACCTCTACGAATTTTGTTAATTGCCTTGATAAACCACTTAGGCACATTAATTGCAATTAGGACATGTACTGGTAGGGCTGAAAGAACAAAACAGACCCATGTAGCACGACCAGCCATGTTCATGAGATTGGCTTTCCAACTCGGAAGTTTGTTGCCAATCTTTTCCACCCATGGAAGAAGGTCCGTTTTTCTGAGCTTTTTATTAGAAATAGGCAGCCCAAAATAGATGCATGGAAACTCAGCCGTAGTGCAGGCCAAGGTTGAAGAAACTCAGCCGTAGTGCAACTGATTGGAATGGCATAGCTTTTCTGAAAATTGGTCCGCAAACCCGAGGCTTCTCCGAATACTTCCAAAACCTGTGTGGTGAAGTTCATTTCCTCCTCATCTGGATGAATGAATAGGGCTACTCATCCGCATAAAGAGAAATCCGTTGACCAATATTTCCTCGAGTTAAAGGTTGTATCAAGCTTAACTCCGAGGCTTTGATAAAGAGGCTATTTAGAACATCCATAACCAAAATGAATAACATGGTTGATAACGGATCACCTTGTCGGAGGCCCCGTTGATGCTTAATTGCATCCCCCGGCTCACCATTAACAAGAATTCTTGTGGAAGCCATAGAGAGAAGGCAGGAAATCAGATTGCACCAAGAAGTCCCAAAACCCAAATGCGTTAGAATTTCCAACAAGAATGACCAAGAAACCAAATCAAAAGCTTTTGATATATCGAGTTTCAAGAAAATGTTGGGTACCTTTCTTTTATGTAGCAGCTTGATTGTTTGTTGGACTAGCATATAATTATTTGTATACATCTTCCTTGAATAAAAGCACTTTGATTGGTAGCGACCAACAATTTCAGCATCGGTGCAAGACGATTGGCCATCACTTTGGTAACTAGCTTAGCAAAACTGTGTGCCAAGCTAATAGGCCTAAAGTCCGAGAGCGAGAGCGCTTCTTCCTTCTTCGGGATTAGCGTGAGGTAAGCTGAATTTAGGAGCCAAAGTTTCTATAAGCTTCATGACCATTGATGATTGGATCCTCAAGGTATGAATGTTTTGGTGATAGATGACAACTATGAAATTGTGGGCTCATATCTACATGAGTGTTGTCTATGTAGGAATCATCTCCAAACTCTATTACAAATCATAAGGATGATGGTTGCCTTGGCGATTGATGAAAATGACCACAAGCATGGAGGCTTGTAAACTTGATAGAGTCCAAGGGTTGACGAAGATGGATCAAAGTCGAGAACATGCTATGGTGCAAGTGTTTGGTACACTTGACTAGTTGTTAGGGCTTTGAGTCCATAGAAAAAATAGGACTATCAAGTGGGTCTAGGTCATTCTCTTAGGTCATGTCTAGTCGATGATGTGCAAGGTTGCTCGGTGAAATCACATGCACTAGGTGACAGTGGAGAAGCCAAGGAGCTATTCGGAGAAGCTGGGAAACGAAGTCAAGCAAGGATGATGAGTTTCAGCTTCTAGACATAGAGACCGGACAGAGGGGTTAGTGGAGACCGGACTGTATGGTCACTATGGGGAGTTGTCCGGGACTTAGAGCGAGGAGCAAGGATTCTGCCTGTAGCAAATCCTGTACAGACCGGACGGTCCAGTCTACTGGCCGGATGGTCCGGTCAGTAGGGATGATATAGGGCAGCAAGGAGGCTTTGGCGCAGAATGTTTCTAGACTAGAGAGAGAAATGACCGGACGGTCCAGTCAATACAGGTTGTCAGCAGGGTCAGAGTGTTTTGTACACTGTGCTGTAGTGGCTGGACTATCCGGTCATGTAGTGACCAAACTGTCTGGTCAGAAGACCCAGGAAGCTGATTTTGTGAAGCAATGGCTAGTTTGAGGTTGGGAGCCTATATAACTTCGTTGCTGGGGTCTTGGAGACCTCTCTTGGCCACTGGAATACCTGAGAGCATTTGGTAAGGTCCAAGAGGAAAAGAGGAGAGTACGAGGAGGAGATATTGCATATCTTGAGAGTGCTAGTGGAGAGTAACTTGAGCATCTTACACATCTAAGGCTAGGGTGTTCTTGAGGGTGTGATCTAGATTGTTACTCTTGATCTATGGTAAGACATAAACCGGTTAGGTGTCGGTGATCGGTTGTGAAGGTCGTCACACGTTTGAGCACGGTTTGAGCCCACCGTTGAAAGGGGCATCGCTAGTGAGCACCCATGTCAGCTCGGGGAGTATGGCAAGTTCTTGAGGGAGGTGAGCTTGTGCTTTGTGCAGCGGTGCCGCACACCGTGTCTTCACTCTAGGAGTGAATGCGGGCTCGTGGGCGAGAACTCTACTTGGTGGTGGGAGGGAGCAGGACTCCGGCGGGAGTGGTCCAACGAGGATTAGGGGAAGGCGCCATCCTTCCAAGACCTCGAGAAAAAAATCATGAGCATTCCTTGATCCTCTCTTTACTATTTCGTAATTGTGTGCTCTAGTGACTAGGGTGACTTGTGGCTTGCATAGGCTAGGCTTCCGCGCTTTATCTTATCATGAACACTATCATGTGTAGGATCTTGGCCTACTAGAATTGTTTAGGTTGCTTCTCTTGTTAGGCTCACATTTTGTAGATAGTTGGGATGGTTCCGGATACTATCTTCCAGGTAAGTCCTGGCCCGCGTTGAAGGAGAGCCCACCAATGTGCTGGTGAGGGGATCCTTGCAAGGTGTTTGCCACTGGTGTTTTTGAAACCTTGTGGCAAAGATACTGGATGTGTGACAACGATGCGCATGAACGCACAAAAGAGGAGGATTGGGTAAGTTGCAATGTTATTCAAGTAGTAAATTATTCTTTGTATTATGGAATCAAGCCTCATAAATTGTGTTACTATTTGTGTTGTAGACTCGGCCACTGCTTTGTGACTTTCGACAGTGGATCGATAAGGAGCGATCTCATGAAGCGTTGGATTACATTGAAAATTTCAAGCGTCAACGCGCCATTAGCCGCCAATTTGACAAGGAAAGGTGTAAACGTAGGGAGGAAGAGAGGCATCGCCGGCAATTCCTAGAGGATCGGTGTGAGGCACAATGCCGGAAGGAGGAGGCACTACAGAGGAAGGCAGCACTGCAGCGAGAGAGAGAAAGGGAGAGGAAGCGTGAGCGAGCGCGTCGAGCCAAACAGGCCATGCAGGAGGGCGGTGAGGGGGCCATGCGGAAGGGCAAATGGCCTCGTTGCACTCAGTAGATGTTGTCTCATGTCGTGAACTATGTCCTATGCTTTTGTGAGACTATGCTTTGTGGGTTGTAGCGTCGAACAATATTGAACTATTGAATGCAATTTGTGTGAACTTTGCCATGTTGTAAGACTATCTTATGTAGTTCTTTCTATATTTGCGACCTTAGTAATGCCATGCACTTGTGGACATGATTTGAAGCTACGATATGTTAGCTCAATGTATAAAAGTGTTTTTGGTGTGATGATATTGTTACAAATAATGGTGTGACTCGTTTGTTTTGTCACACAGTTCCTCTTGGCGCGACTACTCTGGCAAAAGACAAGTAAGGTCAGGCCATCACGCCATTGGTAACGGCGTGACTCGTTTGTTTTGTCGTGCTGTTCCTCTTGGCGCGACTACTCCGACAAAAGACCAGTAAGGTCAGGCCGTCACGCCATTTGTAACGGTGTGACTTGTTTGTTTTGTTGCGCCGTTCCTCTTGGCGCGTCTACTCTGGCAAAAGACCAGTAAGGTCAGACAGTCACGCCATTGGTAATGGTGTGACTCGTTTGTTATGTCGTGCTGTTCCCCTTGGCACGACCACTCAGGCAAAAGACCAGTAAGGTCAGGCCGTCGCGCCAAGGGAAAAGGTGTGACTCGTTTTCGCTATCTCGTCGTTGCTCCTGGCGCGACTAAGGTGCCAAAACACCAGCAACATTCTGCCGTCGTGCCAGGGGTACAAGTTATAAATAGACCAAAAAGTTCCTGGCACAATTTGAACACAAATGATTGACATGACAATTTGATCACACTTCCACATATAATGCAAAACACATGACTTGGCCAAATAAGGACGTACATATCCACATAATTCATGACATGAAGTTGCAACTCGGTTTAGAGTCAAACAAACAGTCCAAAACAGTAGGTAGCACCATGAAGTATTGACACACACTGTTTACATCAGTAAATCAAGACAGGCTGAATGGCTGCCGCTTAGAACACTTGTGGCCCGGGTTGGTGTGGAGGATGTTGACGCTGCCCACCTCCGATGCATCCCTAGCTTTTGCACGACGACATGGCGCCTGTTGGGTGGGTTGGGACGCCTCAGGAGCATCCTGCAGCTATGAACTTCTGATGACCTCCCTTGATTGCTACAAAGATGAACAATGACAATATTTGAAATACTAACAAAGGGGACAACTGAAGATGAGAAACTAAACAAAGATGAACAAAGACAATATTTGAAATACTAACAGAAATGACACTCACCAACATGAAGTCCTCATCCTCATCGTCAGAGTCTTCTGAGCTTTGAGAGTCCTCATCCTCATTATCAGAGGGCTCTCGCACAACCTTGCCTCTGCCCCCTGCTCTTCCGCCTACTCTCCCTCCACACGTTGTCGCACCTCTTCCTCCACGCGATGCACGTCCCGCCGACGCGGTTGTAGCCGAGGAAGAACCGCCTCCTATGGGGGCCGCTGGTACAATGGGCAACGGCGGTTCTTCGACATCGTCACACACACAATTACACTTGAAAGCTAAACGTCTAGCCATGCGATGTGTCCTCTACAAAAACGCTATTTTGAGTTTCATGAAAGCTAAAAGAGACAAGTAAAAAAATTGTTTATGTATGTAACCATTCATACCTCAACGAAGTTATGAAGCACGCCTAGCTCAACCTGTGAGCCTCTTGGGTGCATCATTGCTCGCCCTGCCTCATTCCCAATCCTACCAAGTTGTTGAGCCTACCATATTGATATTTGTGAGTGACATACATTTATTGATTATGAGTGTGTTAATGAAAAACCTAAAAAATGAAAACTTAGTGCTTACCATGTAATTATGCAGGGGTGCACACTTCGGTTGGAGGTCTTGATGAGTTAGTTGATCGTACTCATCAAGTATCTCCAAGTCAGCATCCTCTGGATCTTCTTCTCCTAGGCCGTCCGGTACCACAGGTTGATGTAAATATGGCCCGATCTTCCGAGAGGTAAGGGGATAAACTCGAATTTGGGGAACTCGGCGTCGACGACCCGGCTTGAATCAGACAAGATCCAACCCCGCAACCGTTACACTAAGCACAACTTGATTGTTCCTGCAAGCGAAATCGAGAACACAAGCAAGAGAGGATAAACACGCAATCTGAAATTGCAATTATGGATGAAGCGAATCACAAGAAAAGGTTCAAGCTCTGACCACAAAAGGACTAATCGCCACAGTGGTGTAGAACAAGAACAGAGGCCCTGGATTACTGTAAAAGGACTTGTCGCCACAGTTACAATAATTCGATCAAGTTTCTCTCTAGAAAACTGAACTAAACAAAACCCGAAACTACAAGATGGTGGCTACTGAGTTTATATAGGAAAAAAAGACGTCCTAGGGTTGGGGGCGACCAGGGCGGGCGCCCACAACATGGGCTTAAGGCCCGACACGATACATGGCCAAGTTGGCCCAAAATAGGTGGCACAACACCTTGTCATGGTCACATATTATGACTCACGACCCTTCTAGAGCTAGGACCAGAACCAAAACGACGGTGTCGTCGTCCTCCTTCCAACGCATCAAAGAACGCCTCGTTTGGACGTCGGATGTGGGAGATATCATCAAAATCATGAAGGGGTGTCGGCTGAATCCGAGACGAACGCGGCGACCGAATTGGTGACGACTTGTAACTTGGGGAAGGCCATGATATGCGTGTATCCAGCATGGTGATGTCCTCATCACAGGTGGCTTCAGAATTAGACAGGAGTGGCCATGCAACCACCTCAGATATTCGGCAAAAGCGGATGGCCTATGAGCGGGACCGTCTTGGTAATGCAGGGCGTGCACCAACTCCACATCCATAAGTGCAAGCGATGCTTCTCAGGCCAGTTCGCTACACCCTGGTGGGTGCTTTGGTTGATACTGCAGAGGCGGGCATTTTGAGTAAGTGCAATGAGTAAAGCGAATGAATACAATATGAAGTAGGGGTCACTTACGCGTGCAACTCGGGGCTCGTGGTAACCGTCTCAACGTTTGGTGGTTGCAAACGTCCAAACTGCCGTAGAACACGAGAAGGTAGGTGTCACTCTACCGCGTAGAAGTAGATGAGGGGACCTTTGTACCTCCAGTATGCCTGGTCACGAGTGCACACTGGGCTGAGGTTCATATTGCGGACCTCGTCATGCTCCTATGGCTCCCACTCAACCTGCATACGAAAACATCCACACATTCGTTACCATCACAACTAAGCCTAGTTAATTGAATGGTCCAATTACTAAAATTACATTACTCTTTTACCTGGCTCTGTGTGATAACGTCTAAGTCATTGCTGTACAGCAAGTAACGGCGACGTGCCCCTCCAGTGACATTGATAACACCCTTCCACAAAAAGGCAACAGTAGGGAGGGACCCCTCGTCATGGTGCCACCACTCCTGCAAGTATGTGCACACAATGATTAGAAATCATTATTTACAAGACTTAATATAACTGAAATGCATCAAATATAGTTACCTCTGCAATCAGCCGGGCTGGTAGAGCAACAGGCAAACGCTCCCACATCCAAATCTATAGCAAGTAGCAGCAGCCCCCTAGATTGGCGTTCTCCCCAGAACGGCAGTTCACCTCGCACAACTGGCGGTACAAGTACGCAAGCGTCGCACTATCCCAACTGTAAGACTCGATCATCTCCCAAGGCCCAGTAAGAAATGGTAGCATCAACCATGAAACTGTGTTCCCGCTTCCATCAAGAAACAAGTACCCCGCCACAAGGTGCCACAGCCAGGCACGTGTGTACCTCTCAATAGTCTGCTGGACAGGGTCAGCTGGGAGTGTCTCAAATCGCTCCCTCAACCACTTGGAGCTGACGCCGGTCGTCTTCCTATCCTTTTTGTCCTGCTCGTGATCAGGTGACCGTACGCCTAGCATATGCTCAACGGTGTCACGCCACCCCTCGGGCTCCACGGCGGCACAAACTGGTAGCCCGTCAATGCGTAGCCCAAGTATCATGGCCGCGTCCTATAGGGTCGGTGCAAGCTCTCCACAAGGCAGGTGGAAAGTGTGGGTCTCCGGCCTCCATCTATCCACAAGTGTCGTGAGGGCAGCACAATTCATGCTGGGCAATCCGGACTGTACGACATATGCAAGGGGCAGGAAACCAGCCCTCATGTACGGGGTGTACAAGTTGTTCCATGGCAATGGCTTGTGCGAATGGACCCGTAGACGAGCTAAAGCCTGTGGAAGGAGGGAAAGATTAGTTCAAACCATGTCAGAGAAAAAATTATAATGATTGAAAAATGCATCTGTCACTAACCTTCCCTAGGTCCACTAAAAGGTGTGCGAGGTGCTTCCTATCCCGTTGCTGCTCAAGGAGCGGGTAATGCTCCACACGGGCCATCACCCTAAAAATAGAATGAAAAAATAGTAGTGTCAATAATATACTAATTAAAACGGAAGGAATGAAATTAATAATATATTGCAGTAAAGTTAATATTTTATACAAACCGTCCATCAAATATAGTACCTCAGAGCATTCAATACTATTCGACAATCGTTTCCTTTTATGCCTCTCCTTACCATAGTTACGATGCTTATTTTTTGGGCCTTCCTTATGCCTCTCCATTCTATGTCCCTCCTTATGACAGATGGAACACCGTACTTTTGAAGGGTCTTCATTGAAGTCACCAAACCCATACATGTCATTCGTATATCCCTTAGCGCAATCATCCATCCCACTACAGAGCCTCTTCTTCTTCCTCCTACCCTTCTTTTTCTTATTGAAACCGGCATCGGGAACACAATGTGGACCAGTGTAAGCCGGACATTGTGACTCATCGAGTAAGGGTTCAAATTGAGACTCCCAAGTGCGTAAACTAGCTTCCTTAGTGTAAAATGGAGTCATGTAGTTCGTAGATGTGATAGAAACCCCGCGGGTTCTGCAAGCAGTCATGACATGAGAACATGGATTGTGTAGTAGCTCCAGCGTTTTGCAGGTGCAAGTAACATTATCTCCAATCTCCACTCTAAAAATGCGAGCTCCTGATATCTCGCCACCAGCATTGGTTCGACTAACTCCTCTAACGGAATACACATAGGAAGTTAGGTCATGTAGTGAAGCAACCTCATTTGCTGAAATATCTCCTTCAACTTGTAAGTGAGTTGCTGCTCGTTTGGCCCATATACCCGGAGTGGTCAAGCTGGTACTTGCGTTATACCACCTAGAGATAAAGTAGAAGCTGCACTTGTGAAATGTGTATTCCACAATTCCTGCAACCGGCATTAACCGGATACCTTTCAACACATTGTTAAACACCTTAGAGACATTGGTTGTCATAGTGTCGTACCTATACCCACCATCATCAAAAGCAAGCGCCCATTTCTCCTTCTCACGCATTTGATCCCATAACCATTTCTTCGTATCATCATTTAGGAGCTTCTCTAATTCCTTAAGTTTGGTGTCGAATTTCTTTTCCTCCTTGCAATTGCATAGAGCCTTCAACCATTTTATTACCTCCTTACTAGATTGCTTCTTCCATATGTTTGTAGCAAAGTGACGCATGCACCACCTATGCACAAGTGGAGGATATCCGTCCAAAGGATATCCGTCCAAACGATCCTTAGCAGCATTCAACAAACCCTGATGTCTATCCGATATCATGCACATTCACCGGTCCGGACCAATAACAGTGTGGCGGACACGAGTGATGAACCATGACCAACTCTTATTATTCTCCGACTCCACGATTGTAAATGCTAACGGCAGCAGCTGGTCATCGGCTGTGATTCCAATGGTGATCATCATGTGTGCCTTGTACTTCCCGGTTAAGAAAGTTGCATCCATGCTCATCACGGGTTTACAGTGTTTGAAAGCATCCACGCATTAGTGGAAGCACCAGAATAACCATTTCATAACAGGATACTTCGTACCATCGGCCCATACCATCATCTTGCCCCCTGTATCAACGAACCATGTTGTGCCCGGGTTGAAGTAATTAATGGCGTTTAGGAGCTCGAGAACCCTTGCATAGGACTCCTTCCAACCACCCACAATTTGGCCATTGCATGTTGCTTTGCCTGTCATGCTTTTCCATACTTCACACGATAGTTGGTGATGGCATTGATGGACTCAATGAGAGAAGCAATAGTGACATCGGCATCAACCCAAACTATACTCAATATGCGATGGCCCAAATACCATGCAGTGCATTGAGAATGAACATGCTCGACCTTTGCTGTACCACACGTATATGGTTGTCGGACTCTAGATACCCTCCACCTCCCACATTTCTGCAGTCGAACCCATACACCCCACGAACATCTTTCTCATTGGCACTGGATCGTGTACCTCAAAGCCTTGTTTGACCACGGTACTCTATAAGATCGGTGGTGACGGACCACATAATCCTGAAAGAAGAACTTAACCTCGTTCATGGTATCAAATAGCATTCCTTTACGAATTATGGGTTCTGTGACATCATGTGCAGCTTCTGCAGTCATGAACCCATCATTGCATGTAGCGCGCTCCACGTGGCTCACGTTCATGTGGTTAGGAGTAGTAGGTAGAGTAACGTGGAGCTACTTCATAGCTCTTAATTCCGAGCGAGAGAACTCACATGACCAACTAACATCCACTGCCGAACGGGTTCATAATCACGATGAACAACACCTTGTCGGTCTGTATCTCCCTCCTCAACACCAACCTCCTCCTCGTCATCTTTGACACCATCTTCACTTATCTCTTCACCGTCTGTTCACCAATTATGACCACCACCATCTTTATTCTCATTTCCATCACTTTCTTCTCCATCACCGACATCACTGGCATCACCACACCATCCTCCTGACCCTCGTCACTGGTTGCAAGCTCATCAAAACTATCATCACTAAAATCATCATTCACCACTGCTAGTGCAAATCCTTCACTATTCAACTCTGCAAATGTCTTAGCCATGCTACCTTTCCTGGTCGTTGCCATTGTTAGGGGACCAACATCATCTGCATGGTTTCCGGTCGACACATCATTCAATGCACTTCCCTACAACCCACGAGTACAGTGAAATTCAGGTTGGAGAACAAGGTCTTTCCTGAGACATTTTCTCAACACCTTCCATCTCCATGCTCAAAGGGATGCTTAACGGAACTGGAACTACATCACTGCCCACTACTTGCATTATAACCTCCATAACTTTTACTGGACTTTCTCCTAAAACAATCCCTATACAATTTCCACTCATCATCTGATGTCAAGCCAAGAATAACATAACGAGGCCTACCCTCAGCACCAGCATCAAACCTCCCATGCAACCTAACATCACCATCAACCCCAACTATAGCTTTAGCTCTTTCAACAAGCTCGCTAAATTCGGGTGATTTACTAAATGTTAAAACTTGCTCTTCCATCATATCAAATTCATTCCTCTCATTGACTGTCCCATTGCTAAACAGTTGTATCACACGATTCATCTACATATACCACAACACAATACCTTATTAAAAAACAACAAATTAACCTACACATATAACTACACATAATTAGGGGACTACATCATGCATGTAACATAAATCATATGTAACAGAATGGGAAAACAACCTCAAACTATCAAAAAAATGCACTCTGATGTCAATAGATTCGATCAAAATCTTAATTACCAATCACTAAACTAACACAAACCCTAATCAACCAAACCAACCAAAATGTAGCACCATTTTCAAATCTACCTGGACAAGGAGGAGGAGGTACCTTAGGGGATGATGCACGCCAAGTTTGGGGGCCTTCCCCCAACAAACCAGGTTGCACGAATGGAGGGAGTGGCGGGGCAATGGGGAGGCAGAGAGAGAAGGCCACTCGGCCGGAGGAAGAAAAAAGAAAGAAGGAAGAAGGGGGGCCGCACGCGGCGATTTGATACTGACTGTGGACGCAACTCGTCGCGCCGCAAGCTTCAGCGCGATATAGCTCAGCAGGTCAACGTGCGTCGCTCCTCTCCATGTGAGGCCCACTTGACAACATGGCACCTTTGTCGCGCCATAAGCATGGGCACGACCGTACTAATTTGTCAAGCCTACCTTATCGACGCGACAAAAAGGGCCATAGTATGGAAATTCATCTCCTACGGGGCTATTTGTAAAAATTTAGTGTTATAGGGGCTAAAATATAAAAAAAATTCTCTTCAGTGGGACCCGTGGAAGGCTGAGGCGGAGAAATCACCACGCGCGCGGCAGAGCGAGCTGCAATTTCCATTCAAAAAAATGTCCACAGGTTTGGGGGGAGAGAGCTGCAGCCAATCGATGAGGCCCAAATCAAATTCGCGGCCCAGGGGGATGCTAACCACCGGGTCGGGCATAACAGGCAACGATGGCGCGAGTGCAACAGAAGAATCGGAAGAATCCGTCTCGACTGCCACACCCCGATGACCCGTCGCTTCAGCGTCGTCAAGTTAATACCTTGTCTCCTGGGGAACTGGCGATGCCTCTCTGTAATCAAAAGGCAGTCTCCAAGGGGACATCGATTGCATCGCTTTGGGGAGCGCTCCTTGGGGCAGGCGATGCATTGCAGCTCAGGCCGGTCGCAGAGAGCGCCACGTGGCGTGACACGGGAGGGCAGGAGCCGAGGCACGAGTGCATCAGGTCCCGAGGCGTTGAATGGCTGCCAAGACCCGATGACGCCAATGGTGGCACTGCAGGCGACGGGGAACGCCGTCGGCGACGATTCTGTCTTCAGCCATGAGCATCATCCTCCGCTGGTGGGGGCGGATGACGCCCATCCTCGGGCTGCCGGGCTCCAGGCAGGACAAATACATCAACGGGGTAGACAAGGCCACATTTCGCCGGCGGCACTTTGGCCTTCGCTAGCGTGGGCTCGGGGATGAACAAGTCGATGGCCGGTAAAATCAGCTCTGGACGCAGGCACCAAGCTTTCAATCAATAAGACCTCAAGGAGAGCGTGGCGGAGATCAGCTTCCGCACGAGCAATGCTGTCAAAGCGGTCAATGGCGCACAGAGGCCGAACTTGATCGCCAACGAGGCCTGACAGAGCCACTGCGTCGAAGGCCTCTGGTGCAGCAGGTTCTACGCCAGAGCCGGAAGGAGCAGAACCAGCACCGTGGCTAGCTGGGCACCGCGTCTAGACCGGCGCGATGTCTTGGTGGCTTGTCATTCTGGCGGAAAAATTAATTCACGGAGTACAGAAATAGAACTGCATTACAACGTAATTTTGAAATTGAATACTTATTCTAATGGAAAAAGTAAAATATGAAAGTTGTAGATCTCATCGAGACCTTTCAAAACATATATGGATCATATTATTTGGACTACAAAGCTAGGAGATATGAGCCCCGTATAGAGACCTGCGCATAGGAGTTCGAATCAGAATAAATAATTTTGCATCGCATATTTGGAAATCAAAACTGTGGGATCTGGACTTTTCTTGAATGTTAAAGTTGTAGAACTTTTCAAAAGCTACGAGGTAGAGTCCGAGTTTGCCTCATTTGAGCTCCGGACGTAGGAGTTATGATTTTTGAAATTGGGTACTTGATATAGAATGTACAAAATCGATTTGGATTCAATCTCTAACTTTGTGGACACGAAGTGAATGACCGTACCTCAATTAATAGATTGTAAAGATAATGAGAATTGATCCCTCAGGGATCCTTGCGGCAAAACATATCTTTCAACTTGGTATCACAGCCAAGATCCCATCTCATCACCATGTCCCACACCACCGGCTCTCCATCTCTCAACTCCACCACCCTCGCCTAGCACCACCATGGCTGTTCCATCCATTACCTCCACCGGACACTTGATCACCGTGCGTCTCACCCGGGAAAACTTTTTCCTGTGGCAGGCGCAAGTTGTGCCCGTGCTGCGCGGGCTGCAGCTCTTCGGCTACGTCGATGGCACTACATCCGCGCCGTTCATCACCACCGGATCAGGAGCAAACGGATCACTGGTCAGGTGATCAGATGCCCCTGTGTCAGGTGGCAAGGACAATGTTCAGGTGGCAAACGGAACAGGTCTGCAAATTTCGCACATTGGTCAATCATCTTTACTTACTGGCTCAAAAAAACCCTTGCTCCTTAAAAACGTACTACAAGTTCCTAGCATTAGCAAGCACCTGCTTTCTATCAATAAATTAGTTTCAGATAATGATGCTTTTGCTGAATTTCACCCACATGGTTTTTTTGTGAAGGACCGAGCAACCAAGAAGGTCCTAATCCACGGTAGAAGTCGTGGTGGTCTATACCTGGTGCCAAGCTTTCGCCCACCCTCGTCTCCAGTGTCTAGTCGACATGCTTTTGCTGGTGTCAAGCTTACCTCCGAGCATTGGCACCGCAGGCTTGGCCACCCTTCATCTAGCGTCGTCGAGTCTATTGTTAGAAAAAATAAGCTTGCTTGTGCACCATCTTTTGAGTCAGTAGTGTGTGATGCTTGCCAACGAGCAAAGGTTCATCAACTTCCCTATAGTCATTCTTCCCGTGTGTCCACCTCTCCTCTTGAGCTTGTTCACACTGATGTTTGGGGGCCTGCGCGCACTTCAGTTAGTGGTTTCAAATACTATGTTAGCTTCTTGGATGATTATAGCCGTTTCACTTGGATTTATTTAATCAAGCGCAAATCTGATGTTGAGCGTGTCTTTTACACCTTTCAAGCCCATGTAGAGCGTATGCTCAATACCAAAATCCGTGCTGTCCAGTCTGATTGGGGTGGTGAGTACCGACACCTTCATCGTTATTTTGAGCATACCGGCATAATTCATCGCATCACTTGCCCCCACACCTCCCAACAAAATGGAGTTGCCGAGCGTAAGCACCGCCATATTGTTGAAACTGGCATCGCTTTGCTTGCCCACTCCTCCCTTCCACTATGTTTTTGGGATGAAGCTTTCCTCACTCCTTGCTTTCTCATAAATCGCATGCCAAGCCGCATCATAGGCAATACCACTCCCCTTGCCCGCTTGCTTAAGGAGGAACCCAATTATTCTTTTCTCCGTGCATTTGGTTGTGCATGTTGGTCCAATCTACGGCCATACAACAATCACAAGCTTAAGTTTCGGTCTCGTGAATGTGTCTTCTTGGGTTATAGTACATCACATAAAGGCTACAAATGCCTCGATAGGTCCACTAGTCGCATTTACATATCACGAGATGTTGTTTTTGATGAAGGTGTATTTCCGTTTGCTCACTCCTCATCACCCACCCCTAGTCCTAGCTCGCCCACTATTTTTCCTCCCACTGAGCCAGTAACTTCTGATGAGAATGTGCGACATTATGACTTGTCTTTGCTGCAGCCTGCTAACCCTGCCTTGAGCAGTTCTGAATCCACCACAGGTTCTGGTCATGCTGATGGTGCCACATCTACTACTGCCATACCTGCAGCGTCATTGTCTGAACCACAAGTTGATGTTGCTGCCTCTTGAGCCTGCACCAAATCATTTGGTTGCACCAGACCCTGTACCAGCTGTTGTTGCTCCTCCACTGCACTCCATGACCACTCGGCTTCAAAACAATGTCTCGAAGCCAAAGATTCCAACAGATGGCACCATCCTCTACAATCCTCGTCATCGATCATTCTTTGCTACACCAACTTCACACCGAGAGGCCATGACTCATTCCAGTTGGTGTCAGGCTATGAACGATGAGTTTAGTGCTCTTCAGAACAATGAGACTAGGGTGCTTGTTCCCAGACCACCCGGACAGAACATCATTGGATCTAAGTTGGTTTTCAAGGTCAAGGAAAATCTTGATGGTAGCATCGACAAGTACAAAGCTCGCCTCGTCGCCAAAGGGTTTACACAACGTTATGGGATCGATTACCTTGACACCTTCAGCCCGGTAGTGAAACCAGCTACTGTTAGGCCTGTTGTCTGGTTGGCTGTCAGTAGGAGCTGGTGTCTCCATCAAATTGATATTAGCAATGCTTTTCTGCATGGTGTGCTCACAGAGACTGCTTACATGCAACAACCACCTGGTTTTGAGGATCCTAATCATCCTTCACATATCTGTAGGTTGAAGAAAGCTATTTATGGGCTCAAACAATCTCCGCGTGCCTGGTATTCTCGGCTTAGTGATCGGTTGCAGCAACTTGGTTTTCATTCCTCTACTGCTGACACATCTCTTTTCATCTTCTCTCAAGATGGGGTTACTATATATATGTTGGTTTATGTCGACGACATTGTCATTGCGAGCTCCTGTCGCCATGCTCTCACTCGACTCATTGATTGCCTTTCACAATATTTTCCGGTAAAAGATCTTGGCCCGCTTCGCTACTTCTTGGGTATTGAAGTGGTTTCCAATTCCGAGGGGATAGCTCTTGTCCAGTCCAAGTATGCTCTTGACCTTCTTTGTCGCACTAACATGGAGAATTGCAAACATGTTTCTACTCCTATGGTTTCTCATGAAAAGCTCTCCCGGATGTCTGGATCTCCTCTTGAAGCTGAGGATGCTTTTCGCTATCGCAGCATTGTTGGTGGCCTGCAGTATCTCACGCTCACCCGACCGGATCTTTCCTTTGCTGTGAACAAGGTGTGTCAGTTTCTTTCAGCTCCTACTGATGTCCATCTTGAGGCAGTGAAACGTATCTTACGATATGTGAAAGGGACGATTACTATTGGGCTGATATTTCGCAAGTCGTCATCAACACTTCTCAGCATTTTCACAGACACTGATTGGGCCGGGTGCACTGATGACAGGTGCTCTACTAGTGGATTCGCTGTGTTCTATGGCCCCAACCTAATTTTGTGGAGTGCTCGTAAACAGCCTACTGTCTCGCGGTCTTCTATTGAAGCTGAATACAAAGCATTGGCAAATGGAGCAGCTGAGGCTACCTCAGTGCAATCCTTGTTGCGTGAACTACATGTTCCACAACCAAGACCCCCTGTTCTTTGGTGTGACAACCTGGGAGCTACTTTTCTCACAACAATCCAATGTTTCATGCAAGAATGAAGCATGTAGAAGTCGATTTCCATTTTGTCAGAGAGAAGGTAGCATTGTGAGCACTTGATGTTCGGTTCATTGCTTCTGCCGACCAGATTGCAGACATCTTCACCAAACCATGTACAAAGCAAATGCTTGCACGATGTTGTTGCAATCTTAACCTCGTGACCACTAGTTAAGATTGAGGGGGTGTATTAACGTATTTGTGTCAGGTTCTCTATTGAGAGTTTGACCGTACAAGGAATTGTAGTATATCCAGCAACAAGATTAGGGTTGTCGTGTATAGAGATATACTAGGATTGGATTGATGATTGTAATTAACTTGTACTCCAAGTCATTTGTAATATATACTGAGAATTGATCCCTCAGGGATCCTTGCGGCAAAACATATCTTTCAACTCCGCCCATCGTCGGTACCCGGACTGGTAAGTCGGGACAAACCGACAGGCATCGGAGGACAAGGAGGAGGGGGAGTCGTACGCCGTCGAGGAAGGTTTGGGGTGGCTTCCAGGGACGGAGTGTCCGCCGGCGTGGGAGAGGGGTGGGGTGTGACGCCAGGACGGGATGGGAAGGGAGCGGAGCTAGGTGAGGAGCCATCCTCCATGATTTCAACATCATTTGAAACGCACAAGAAAAGAACAATGACAAATACAATGATAGATGGCTCTTTCTCTTCAATGTCGTTATTGACAGCTTGGACTCAAGAGAGCTCGATCTTTAAAATCAGAAATTCACTTGGGCTAATTCTCAGGATATTCCAACTTATTAGAGATTTGACCGTATTCCAGCTAGTACGAATGGGAAACTAAATTTTTCCTGACAACTATTCAAGCCTTATCTAGAGAAATTTTGGACCATATACCCTTATTGCTTAATACTGGTAATGATACCCATAGCAAGAAGCAATCATTATTCAAGTTTGACCTTGGCTGGCTGCTGAGGGATGTCTTTTTTGAATGGTGGCTAATGTGTGGAGAAAGGAAAAGATAGAGAAAACGTCTCTAGAAAGATGGCAATTTAGGATCCAAAGGTTTAGACAATTCCTAACGGATTGGGCTAAGAATGTTAGTGCAACCTACAAGAAAGAAAAGAAGGAATTAATTAGAAAAACAAATGAACTTGATAATGAAGCTGAAACACAAATAGTTATTGCAACAGAATTGGACCTAAAACATTGTTTGAAAGAGCATTTGGTCCAATTGCTTAGGGAAGATCAACTCAAATGGTACCAAAGAGCCAAAACAACTAAATTGTTATTCGGCAAAAGGGCCTGTAGCCTAGTGGTTACAAGAGCCTCAGTAGCACCTCAGATCCTGGGTTCGACTCCCCGTGGGAGCGAATTTACTAGGATTTAATGGTATTATACTTTCAGTGGTAGGCGACGCTCCCGTCGACAGTGAGGCGCCAATGGTGACTTTGTCAATCTCGAGGATTTGCCGGCTCAGTCTTCGAGGATGCTCATAGGGGTAGGATTTGTGTACGTGTGTTCATAGGGGTGAGTATGCGTGCGTTGTGAGTGTCTGAGTTGTACTGTGTAGTCTCAAAAAAAAAACTAAATTGTTATTCGGTGATTGTAATACTAAGTATTTTTAGTTGGTCACAAATGGCAAGCATAGGAAAACCAAGGTTTTACAACTCGAACAAGAAGAGGGGACAATAGAAGGTGATGATAATTTAAAACAATACATCACCAACTATTCTTAAGATCTCTTCGGTGAGGCTAAGAAAAATAACTTCTCCATGATTGAATCCATGAGGAATGACACCCACCCCTCAGGTTTCGAATAATGAAAACAAGATTCATACAATGGAATTCTTAGAGGAATAGGTCAAGGTAGCTATCTTCCAGATGGAACATAACAAGGCACCGGGTCCGGATGGATTTCCGACTGAGTTCTACCAAGTGTTTTATAAGGACAACCTGTATTTGTAGAACCTTAATTTTAGTATAATTACTCTTTTACCAAAAGAAAAGGAAGCTATTAAGATTCAACAATTCAAACCTATTTGCCACTTAAATGTAAGTTTCAAGATTTTCACTAAGATCATGACTCACAGGATGGTTCTAGTAGCTCAGAAGGTTATTAAACCTTTTCAAACTGCATTCATGACCGGAAGGAATATAATGGAAGGGGTAGCTATTCTTCACGAGATCATCCATGAGATGAATAGGAAAAAGTTGGATGGGTAATATTAAAACTAAATTTTGAAAAGTCATATGGTAAGGTAAATTGGTCTTTCCTCCAACAAACATTATGAATGAAAGGTTTCTCACCACAATGGTGGAAATTGATCAATCAGATTGTTAGGGGAGGGAGTGTGGGAGTCAAGGTAAATGATGATATTGGTCATTATTTTCAGTGTGTCGATACTATTATCGGTAGTGGATCATAGGGTAGTCCATGATCCTTATTTATCGGTAAAGGCATGCGCGAGATCGAGAGTCGATGGACACACAAGACGCAAGGTTTAGACAGGTTCGGGCCTCCCAAAGGATAGCAACCCTACATCCTGTGTTTTGTGGTGTATTGTATCTAATATGACGCGGTGTCTATGAGAGAACCCCTGCCCCTCCTTATATATCCGGGAGGCAAGGTTACAACATGATATCCAAGTAGGATTCTATCTCTAACTTTCTATCTCTAATACTAACCTGTTGCCTACTCCAAGTAATCATCCGGATAGTTATCTTCATGGGCTTTACCTTTATTGAACCTTTATTGAACCCCAACCCACCAAGTAATAAGATATCCCTGGTATATATATTCCACACAGTGAAAGAAAGGATTAAGACAGGGGGATCCCCTTTCACCTATCCTTTTTAGTTTAGTGGCTGATATGTTAGCAATTTTTGGTGGGGGCTTGCCCTTTACATACCTTGGAATCCCTATGCACCATAGGAGGTTGTCAAACAAAGACTGGCACAACATTGAAGAAAAATTTCAAAACAAGTTGTGTAGTTGGAAAGGAAAGCTTCTCCTAGTTGGGGGCATCCTAGCTTTGATTAATTCAGTATTGACAAGCTTAGCCATATACATGCTTTCTTTTTTCGAGGTTCCCAGGGGTGTGTTACAAAAGCTTGATTGCTACCAATCAAGATTCTTCTGGCAATGTGATGTGAACACAAGAAAAAGAATGGACTCACTAAGTGGAGCATACTTTATCAGCCTAAGGATTTTCGTGGGTTAGACATCCAAAACATAGATATACAAAATAAGTGCCTATTGATAAAATGGTTGTTCAATCTTATTAATGAGGAAGGGGTTTGGCAAAGTCTTCTTAAGAAAAAATATTTGTCAAATAAGACTCTAGCTCATTTCAAATCCAATATGGAAGTCAAATTAGATTCTGGAAAGACTTTTGGGTAAGAGCCTTTAGGAGTTTATACCCATCACTCTATAGTATCATGAGGAAGAACACTACAGTGGCACATGCACTAAGCACAACACCGCATAACATATCATTTAGGAGGGCACTAGTAGGAGATAAGATGAGGTCTTGGTATGATTTGGTGTGTAAAGTATAGTGTTTTCCGAAACGGTTCTAGACGGCCGTCTAGACCGGTTTAATGGTGGTCAATGCCCAACCATACAGTTTAGCCCTTAATCGGACTCCTAAATGGTTGACCCGTTTAATCGGTCAAAAACAGTGAAAACAAGAGAAAACAGGGTACACGGGACGGGTTTTGTACGGATTTAGACGTCGTTCAGACCATCTAAGAGATTGAGCTCCCATCGGCCACCACGCCTCTGTAGAGCCACCGCTGTCTAGAGGGCAGGAGCACAGGGTCTGTACGATGGAGCAGGAAGAGGTGTAGGGTGAGGGAGGAGATGTGGGTGGCGCCATGGAGAGGGAGGAGAGCTGGCACCATGGAGAGAGAGGAAGAAGGCGAGGCCAATGATGGCGCGATGATTTCGAGCGAAAGATAGCGGCGGTGGCGGCTTCGATTGTTTGGGTTCCGGGAGGAGCAAGAACGATAGGTCAGATGACATAAAGCAGTACATGTGGGCCGGGCCAGACACCTCTTTTTCTTTTTATCTCCTTTTTTTTCTTTATTTTTTTCTTTTTCTTTCCTGCCGCTAGCCTCTACTTTTCCTCTGCTAGGGTGCTACGGTAGCAAAACGTTTAGCCCATTTAAACTCCGTCTAAACACATGCAAACCATTTAAACACTAAATGATGGTTGACTGACTGTCTACCGTTTACCGTTTAGGAAAACATTGAAGTAATCCATATTAATATTACAAAAAATAAGGATACTTTCATTTGGAATCTACATAAAAATGGCATTTTCACCGTCTGCTCCATGTAAAAGCACATGATACAAGACGGAGTGGTATCTGTCAATAGTCCAATATGGAAGATCAAGATTCCATTGAAGATTAAAAATTTTCTTTGGTACCTCCATAAGAGTGTGACATTAACTAAAGATAATCTTTCTAGAAGAAATTGGCAAGGTAGCTTCAAATGTTGTTTTTGTAACTCTATGAAAAAAATTCAACACCTTTATTTTTATTGCCACTTTGCTAGATTCATTTGGAATACTGTGCATATCACCTTTGGAATTCAAACTCCTAGTAGCATGTCAAATATGTTTGATTCATGGCTTCATGGTGTTAGGCCATCACTTAAAAATCAAATTTTATTAGGTGCTATAGCTTGTTGTTGGGCAATATGATTGAATAGAGATGATATGTTATTCAATGGAACTAAATTTAATACCTTTTTGCATGTCATTTTCAGGATCACATATTAGATCCATCAATTGTTGTTGCTACATAAGGAAAATAAGAGACCAAGCTTCAAGACCGGCTGCTTGTTGTTGGAGTCGGTTATTATGCAATTGTTTGCGAAACTTAGGTGGAACTCCAAGAATAAATTGAAGTTTAGACTTTGGTCTTTTCCTTTATCTAGCTGATGCTACTTTATATCAGTTTTAGCTCTTATTTGAAAAGTGAGACTAAGTGCTACTATTGTAATGAACAGGACGTGTACCTTCTCCTGGGAAGGTAGAAGCTGGAACCTTATTCCATTATCTAAAAAAATGCACGTATAGACACTTGATTCCATTTATATTGTTGTAAACATTTATTATAATTATCTTTGGTGATTAGATTTTAATCACTAATCATTTTTTTATCAAGATCAATTAGTTTAAAACTGAATAATATATGGACTTGCTAATTTTCAGCTAAAAGTTTGGGTAATTTACAGTCACCTCCTTGAGCCATTAGATATAGATTCAATGGTTTATAGTTATTACACAAATAATCTTATAAAATAAAAATTAAAACATAAAATAACAAACCATTGATTGAAGGCTTTCATCTAATTGAAAACTAGAAAATATGAATAATATATGTTGATGTCCGTATCCACCTATGCACCGGAAACATGTATGTTCAATATATCTTGATGATAGAAAAAACATACAATCATATATAAGGATTAAAAGGTCATCAATTGATAACTAGTATCTAACAACCGCCAGGAAGCACCAACAATGAATAATGCGTAGGATTTCTCTTATTTCCACACTATAAGTAGTAAAAAATAGTATATTTTTTCTAATACTATATGTTAATTCACATATTTAAAATTATAGATTTGACTTCAAATAAGAATACTACAAAGTTATAACTCAAGAAATATCTATGCGAAAGATTACAAGTGGTGGATGGACCATGAATCATATTATATTGTCAAGCGCCTCCACACGACTACCACCAATGTGAAAGAGATGAAACGATATCAACTCGCCTGGTTGCCTTAGATATACATTTGCATATTGTATTAGATTTCTATTTTAGAAGTTTGTCTATCTTTATGTTGTTGTGAATGATTAACATCCTTTTTTATTAGTTTTTAATAAACAGTACATTTTTAATTATTTGAATGAGTTAATTTCATAAATGAATTGTAATTAATTTATCTGCATTAATGTATATATTTTATGTGATTTAATTGGATTGCTACTTTTTCTTAATGGTTAAGAATGTGGACAGCAAAAAGATATAAATAAGGACTGAAAAGTCATTCACTTAGAGCCACAATCTAAGTAGCAAAACACACACACAAACCTGTAGGGTTCTCTTTCATTCCCAATTAATTAAATTCAGTATTAAAAAATACTACAAGTGTTATAATATAAATGTTAAAATTTCCAAAAATATATAAATGCCTTCAAAAAACTTACCAAAAGAATTTGAAAATATCTAGACGCAAGATTGAAATGTTGTAAGGACTAGAAAAGGAATTATTGTTTGTGAAGGACTGGAAACTATATTTCAATTCTGGAAGGTCCTAAATGCATATTACAAAAGAATGGTGGAAGGTTTGGGTTTATTTGCTGTTTCGCAAAGGTTCTGGACGATTGCTCTTCTAGATCAGATGCTCTTTATCATTTACTGGAAAGATCGGACGTTGATGGAGGATGTGGTCTGGCTATTTTACAAGGAAATACATGCATTTTAGAGGTACAGAGATTAGTTGGTAAGAGGATCTCCACAAGTTATTTTAATTCACATATTTCGTACCTTTCAGGTGACTGAAAGTTGTCAAAACTTTTAATCACTTAGAAAATAGTTGAAGTTGTACTAAATTTGTAATAGTATTTATGTTTATAGGATTATATATGTTAGTAAGAGGACACAAAAAATCTGTTGACGTATAAACTATAACAAAGTTATTTTTTGTGAGCCGCTAGATCTAGATTCAAAGACTGAAAACGGTAACTTAAAGCTGCCCAAACTTTGAATCAACTAAAAATTAGCTGATCCCTTTAATCTCTACAATCTATTAATTGAGGTGCGATCGTTCACTTCATGTCCACAAAATTAGATATTGAATCCAAATCGGTTTCGTATCTTCTATATCAAGTACCAAATTTCAAAACTCATAACTCTCACGTACGGAGCTCAAATGAGACAAACTCGGACTCTGTCGCGTAGCTCTCAAAACGTTCTACAACTTTAGTATTCAATGTAAGTTCAGATCCTGCCGTTTTGGTTTTCAAATATGCAACGCAAAAATATTTATACGTTGCAAAAATATTTATTCTGATTCGGACTCCTCTACGTAGGTCCCTGTGCGGAGCATATATCTCCTAGCTCCATAGTCCAAATAATATGATCCATATATGTTTCAAAAAGGCCTCAACGAGATATACAACTTTTGTGTTTTAACTTTTTCCATTAGATCAAGTCTTCAATTTCAAAATTGTGTTGCAATGCAGTGCTATTTCTAGACTTCGTGAATTGATTTTTCCTTCCGGATAAAGCTTCTAGATTATGGTAAAAAATAATGATAAAATTATTATTTTTGATATATAAAATGGTATACTAAGAAGCACTAATGATAATACAAATATAATCTCTATAATCTATTAATTGAGGTGCGGTCCTCCACTTCGTGTCCACAAAATTAGAGATTAAATCCAAATCGGTTTCGTATCTTCTATATCAAGTATCAAATTTCAAAAATCATAACTCTCACGTCCGGAGCTCAAATGAGACAAACTCGGACTCTGTCGTGTATCTCTCAAAAAGTTCTACAACTTTGGTATTCAATGTAAGTTCAGATCCCGTCATTTTGGTTTTCAAATATGCAACGTAAAAATATTTGTTCTGATTCGGACTCCTCTACGTAGGTCCCTGTGCGGAGCACATATCTCCTCCGTAGTCCAAATAATATGATCCATATATATTTCGAAAAGGCCTCAATGAGATATACAACTTTTGTGTTTTAACTTTTTCCATTAGAGCAAGTCTTCAATTTCAAAATTGTGTTGTAATATAGTGCTATTTCTAGATTCCGTGAATTGATTTTTCCTTCCGGATAAAGCTTCTAGAATATGGTAAATAATAATAATAAAATTATTATTTTTGACATATAAAATGGTATACTAAGAAGCACCAACGGTAATACAAATATAATCTTTCATGTAAAAATGTCAATAATATTGTATATATGTAATAATTATATTATGTAAATAATTTTTATTTAAATTATAAAGAGTGTTTTATTTTTTAAGTCTGTAGCAACGCACGAACATTTTGCTAGTTTATTAAGAAATTAGGACAATCAACCATTTAAAACTTCCCTGTTCATGGTCAAAAGCAATAAAAGACACTTTGACAATTCCCAACACGTATATCTAAAAAAAAGAGGAATCACATGCATCTATCTCCAATACTGTTTAACACTATCAACGACATCTATAATTTTTTACATCTTCTATTATGTTGTCATCCAATACTGTTTAAAAAACACGTCCTTGAGCTTTTGAAATTATAAAAATATATGAATGATGAGTGATAAAACTTAATCGATGGGTAAACAAGAAGCACGACAATAACTGTGTATTACCATAGGCAGACTGAGAGACCATACTGGAATATCAATTTTATACTCTGGTACTACAATTTTCATTGCTAGAGCAAAGTTTGCACTTATCAATTCCTCCTTGCGGTTGTAATTCGAATGCACTGGATACATATAATAAGATGACACGATGAGTGAGTCCTGTACATGTACAATTTTCTTTTTAATCTTTGTTGGTACTGTGTATGAGCCAACAATTTTCTTTTTGATATTAAGTACATGTATAATATGTACTTAAGATCACTTGTTATATGAGCCAACAAGACCTATATAACAATAACAACAACAACAACAAAGCCTTTTTATCCCAAGCAAGTTAGGGTAGGCTAGAGATGAAATCCATGGGAATCCAAAAAAGAAGAGACAAATGAATAAAAGCCAAAAGAAAGAGAAGAAAAAGGGAAAAAAAGAGACAAAAACAAAAGGAACAAAAGCCAAAAGAAAGAAGAAACGAGTAAGCAAGACGGAAGGAAAAAAAAGATCACAGTTCCGGCACATCTATTGCTAGTCTCCAAGTGCTCGTATCCATGGCTAGCTCCTTAGGGATATCCCACGCCTTCAGGTCTCTCTTAACCGACTCGTCCCAAGTCAAGTTAGGTCGGCCTCTATCTCTCTTAATATTAGCATCTTTCTTTAGAACCCCACTACGCACCGGTGTCTCTGGAGGCCTTCATTGGACATGTCCGAACCATCTCAACTGATGTTGAACTAATTTCTCCTCGATAGGTGCCACTCCTATCCTGTCTCGGATATCTTCATTTCGTATTCGGTCTCTTCTTGTATGCCCGCAAAACCAACGCAACATACACATCTCTGCTACACTCAATTGTTGAACATGTCGTCTTTTCGTAGGCCAGCACTCAGCACCGTATAATATTGCCGAACGAATTGCCGTCCTATAGAATTCACCTTTTAGCTTTCGTGGCACCCTCTTATCGCATAAGGCGTCGGATTCTTAACGCCATTTCAACCAGCCGGCTAAAATTCTATGCCTAACATCTTCATCGATGTCACCACCCTTTTGCAACATCGATCCTAAATAACAAAATATATCCTTCTTGGCTACCAATTGTTCATCAAGGCTAACGTCTCTATCCTCACGTCTAGTCACGCTAAACTCACACATCATATACTCGGTCTTGGCCCTACTAAGTCTGAATCCCTTGCACTCTAATGTGTGCCTCCACAGTTCCAACTTCCTATTAACCCCATCCCTACTGTCCTCAACTAACACCATATCATCAGCAAAGAGCATACACCAAGGGACATCACTCCGTATTTCTCGTGTGACCTCGTCCATCACTAGAGCAAATAAATAAGGGCTCAATGCTGATCCTTGGTGTAGTCTTATTTTAATCAGAAAGTCATTGGTGTCGCCATCACATGTCCGAACACACGTCCTCGCGTCCCTGTACATGCCCCTGATGAGGGTAATGTACTTAGTTGGGACTTTGTGCTTCTCCAAGGCCCATCACATGACATTTCTTGGCACTTTGTCATACGCCTTCTCGAGGTCAATAAAGACCATGTGTAAGTCCTTCTTTTGCTCCTGATATCTCTCCATCACTTATCACATTAAGAAAATCGCCTCCATGGTCGATCTTCTAGGCATGAACCCAGACTGGTTTTGCATCACACTTGTTACTCTTCTTAGGCGATGCTCGATAACTCTCTCCTAGAGCTTCATCGTATGGCTCATCAACTTAATCCCACGATAGTTAGTACAACTTTGAACATCTCCCTTGTTCTTGAAGATCGGTACTACTATACTCCTCCTCCATTCTTCCGGCATCTTGTTTGACCGAAAGATGAGGTTAAAAAGATTAGTTAACCATACTATGGCTCTGGCACCCAAGCGTCTCCATACTTCGATGGGGATACCTTCAGGGCCCATCGCTTTACCACTCTTCATCCTCTTCAAAGCTTGCTCTATCTCTGCCTCCTGAATTCTTCTCACAAAGCGTCTGTTGTTATCATCAAATGAGTCATCCAACTCAAGTATAGGACCCTCCTCCTCACCATTAAACAACTTATCAAAGTACTCTCACCATCTATCCTTGATCTCCTCATCTCTCACCAGGAGTCGGTCTACCCCATCCTTGATACATTTGATTTGGTTGATGTCCCTCGTCTTCCGCTCATGGATCCTAGCCATCCGATAGATGTCCTTCTCCCCTTCCTTCGTGCCTAGTCGCTAATAAAGGTTATCATATGCCTGACCCTTTGCTACACTCACTGCTCGCTTTGCAGCCCTCTTGGCTATTTTATAACCTTCTATGTTGGCTGCACTTTTGTCAAGATATAGGCGCTTGAAACACTCCTTCTTCTTCTTGATAGCTCTTTGCACCTCATCATTTTAACACCAGGTGTCTTTTGCTTCTTGTTTGCCTCCCCTACTCACGTCAAACACTTCTAAAGCTACCTTCCGCACACATGTTGCCATCTTTAGTCACATGTCATATGGTCCTTCTCCTTCCTCCCAGGGTCCCTCTCCTAGCATCCTCTCCTTAAAAGTTTGCGCCAGCTCCCCTCTAAACTTCCACCACTTTGTTCTCACTGTCTTGGTACATTTGTCCCTATATACACGTACCCGAAAGCAAAAATCCGCCACCACAAGCTTATGTTGAGTGACAACACACTCCCCAGGTACCACCCTATAGTCCAAGCAAGCACGTCTGTACTCCCTCTTGCAAGCATAAAGTCGATTTGGCTCAAGTGTTGTGTACTTCTAAAGGTCACTAGATGGGATTTCCTCTTCCTAAAGAGTGTATTCGCTACCAACAAGTCATAAGCTAATGCCCAATTAAGTATATCCTCCCCCCTCCTGATTCCTACTACCATACCCGAACCCCCTATGGATCCGCTCGAACCCTATATTAGACGTCCCCACATGGCCGTTAAGGTCTCCTCCTATGAAAAGCTTCTCACTGATAGGTATGGCACTAACCATGCTATCTAGATCTTCCCAAAACTGACTCTTGGTGATGAGGACATCACTCCTAAGGATACATGCAACACTCCTCCAATTCTGGACTTGCAAGGTCCAATGACTAGAGCTCGTGCACGACGACTAAATTTAGAGGTGAGCTCGTTCCTACGTTCTTCATTATATGTCACTTTTGAGAATGGTTTGCTACATAATGATTATATTGTAATTAGAAACCATAGAGAGGACCAGGAGATGATTGGAGAAGAACTTGAAGACATGGAGGACCAGCAAGGATGTGGAAGCCAAGGTGGAGGCCCAACCAAAACCGACTTCGAGTCTGTTTCGGGGCTCAGAACCGGTATGCACTAAAACGGATGCCCAGGACGTATACGGACTCGGATTTGAACATTCTACATATGCACGGAAAGATAAGAAGAAGACCTTTCCAATACCGCTGGTCTCATATCAAAATTCATCGGGAGTCATCAGGAATCGTCGAAACAAGAGAGGGTCCAGAATCTGTTTCGGTGCTGCGTCGCCTGTTTTTGGCCTTTGGGCTTTGTATCTAGTTGAGCCCAATTAGGGGCGCATCCAGAGGGTATTGCATGACCCTAGGGTCTTCATATACAGCCACCACCACACCATTAGGGTTTGGGTTTTGCTTAGATTATTTTGTTCATAACAGTTTCGCCATCATCACGGTTTGTGAGACCCCAACTTCATGAGATTCATAATACATCTGCAATTGTGTTGTATTCTTCTTTGTTCTTGCTTGTGTTCTTGATTCGCAGGTAGGGATTAGCCTTCTTGATTCGCAGGCAGGCACACTATGCCCTGTGTGGCCTCGTCAAAAAATTCAAAAAGAATCGGGAAGATAAAGAAAAAATTGATTTAAGTTTAAACCCGACGTTTTCTGCAACTTCAAGATTTTTTGTAGGCCACATCCTACCTCTATTTGAGCTGAAGATTTCTGTGGATTCTCCTCCATGGTTAGTGAGTTGGAGAAAAAATATCAAAAAAATAGAATCAAAAAAAAAAAATTGGGATTTCTACTAGTGCTACATCTAGCCCCCTGAAATTTCTGGATTTGGCTGTTTTGCACTTAGCCCCCTGTTATCGCTTGTTGTGCCTTTGTCTCCTTGTTTCTACTTTGCTATCACTACTGTTCTAGGACATACTTAGACCAGCAACTAAGGACAAGTTACTTGGGCACTTATTCAGCTTTACTATCTGTTTTTGATTTGTGTGCCACTCACATATATATATATTTGTCCTTCCTAGCTCTACATATTTCTTCTGGATAGCACACAGGTTATTTTGTGACCCTTGCAATCATGGAACACATCTCTCTGGTATCCTTTGCTTTGCTTTTCAGAACTTCGTAAGAGCTTTGTAAGGAGTCTCCTTTTGTTGTGTTGAGAGACACCATTGCTTAGTTGTTTTGTAGGGATAACCTTCACTGTTTGTTTCCTGTTTTGGTGTTTATGATGGCAGGAAGTGACGACGGAGAGATGGCTTCACCCTCACAATTTGCTGAGTGCGTGAGCCAAGAGCAGCTCCAGAAGGCTTTGCAGGCTGCTCAGAGTGATTTGGCAGAGACGATCACCAGAGCCGTTACTGATGCGGTCAGCAAGCTTCACATTGGAGAAAGCATCGAGCGGTTGGAGAAGCGGGTCTCTAAGTTAACCAATCAGGTTGTCGCGTTGGAGACCGCTCCCAAAACCAACGATACGAACACCAATAACAACAACAACGATGTTGAAGACGTCCATGATGAAGACACGGTGTATAAGGCTGATGGCACCGTGGATAGGTCAGCTACAAGGACCGCACAATTACGTCGTTGTTTGCAACATAATACTCAAGGTATGGGTGGTTTCCATAACTACAATTGTCGTCCACACGGTAACTATGCTCCAGATGACCCGTATGCTAAAATTAAGTTTTCAATTCCTTCATTTTTGGGTCAGTATGATGGTGATGTTTATCTTGATTGGGAGATGACTGTAGAACAAAAATTTAATGCCCACCTTGTTCCTAAACAACATAGAGTTAGACAAGCCACTAGTGAGTTTAAGGACTTTGCTATTGTTTGGTGGAGTGGTCTAGCTGCTGAAACTGATTTGCCTACTACTTGGGAAGAACTTAAGGTAGCAATGTGTGATCGTTTTGTTCCTCCTTCTTTTTATAGAGAGATTCATAATAAACTACAGCGTTTAGAACAAGGAGATAAAACTGTTCAGGAGTACTTTAGTAAGCTTTAGAAGGGTTTGATTCGTTGTGCTGTAGTTGAAAAAGTAGAGGATCAGATTTGTCGCTTTTATTCTGGTTTAAGAAAAGAAATTCAGGACATCCTTGATTATAAAGAATATTATACCCTCACCTAGCATTTTCAGTATGATATGCTTGCAGAGAAAGAATCACAGGAACTTTTCCAGGCTTTTGAGGAATACAGCAAGTCAAGGAACTCCTACCCCCCACGCTCGACGGGGACTTCGGGGCTGCCCAGACCATCTTTCTGGCCGCCCCCACCAGCAGCTACCAAGGGAACCAGTGTTGTTTCTACAGCCCCAAGATCAGCCCCTGCACCTTCTACGCGTTCAGGTAAAACTTCTATGCAGGTACGAGCTAGTAGTGCCTCCTCTGTTGCTTCGACGGGGCGCACTACAGGGATTCAGTGCCACCGCTGCCATGGACTTGGTCATGTGCAGAAAGATTGTCCAAGTAGGCAGGCATATGTGGCAACAGACGATGGCGGTTACATGAGCACCTCCGATGTGGAGGATGAGGAGGAGGACGTCGCTGCCACCAGTAGTGACCTCATCCTTGGAGGCGGAGACACCACAGGATACATGAACATTATTGTTCAACATGTCCTTAGCACACAAGTTCATCAGCCCGAGACGATGCAGTGCCACAACTTGTTCCAGATTTTCTTCGTCATCAAGAACCGCCGAGCACGTGTCATCATTGATGGATGGAGCTGCAATAACTTGGTGAGTTCTGATGTGGTCAACAAGCTTGGTTTGACCACATGCCCACATCCACATCCGTACTACATTCAGTGGTTAAACGACTCTGGCAAAGCTAAGGTAATACAAACTTGCAGAGTTCCTTTTTCCATTTATTTTTATGTGGATTCTGTTGATTGTGATGTCGTACCCATGCAAGCATGTTCACTTTTATTGGGTAGACCTTGGGAATTTGATAATGATGTTGTACATCATGATAGAAGTAATAAGTACACTTTTATGCATAAAGGAACTAAAATTACTTTATTACCAATGACCCCTGCTGAAATTGTACAAGCTGATTTAGAAAGAGCTGTTAGTTTGAAAAATAAAGATCCTGAAATTCAACAACCTGTTAATTCTAATTCTACACCTAGTAATGTTAATGATTCTTCAAGTTCTATGGGTGCTGGAATTAAATTACAAGGTCGTTTATGTCTTGCAACAAAATCTGAGCTTGCTGAAATTTCTGATAATGATGATATTTGCTATGCTTTGATATGCAAAGAAGCTTTGTTTTCGCTTGACGATATTGCTTCTAGTGCTTTGTCTCCTGCTGTGACTAACCTTTTGTAGGAGTATGAGGATGTTTTTCCAGCTGAGATACCCCCGAGATTGCCACCTTTGAGAGGGATTGAGCATCAAATTGATTTGATTCCGGGTGCTACTTTGCCAAACTGTGTTGCTTATAGGACCAACCCTGAGGAGACTAAGGAGATACAACGACTAGTTCAAGACCTTTTGGATCGTGGGTATGTTCGTCAATCACTTAGTCCTTGTGCTGTTCCTATACTTTTGGTTCCTAAGAAAGATGATACTTGGTGTATGTGTGTAGATTGTAGAGCCATTAATAATATTACTATTAGATATCGTCATCCTATTTCTAGGCTAGATAACATGCTTGATGAGTTATGTGATGCTATAATTTTCACTAAAATTGATTTGCGTAGTGGCTACCATCAAATTAGAATGAAACTTGGAGACGAATGGAAGATAGCTTTCAAAACCAAATTTGGATTATATGAGTGGTTAGTAATGCCTTTTGGTTTAACTAATGCACCTAGTACTTTCATGCGCTTGATGAATGAGGTTTTAAGAGCTTTCATTGGCAAATTTGTGGTAGTTTACTTTGATGATATCTTGATTTATAGCAAATCCATAGATAAACATATGAATCATTTACGTGCTGTTTTTGATGCTTTACGAGATGCACATTTATTTGGTAACCTTGAGAAGTGCACCTTTTGCACGAATCAAGTCTCTTTTCTTGGCTATGTTGTGACTCCACAGGGAATTAAGGTGGATGAGACGAAGATTGAAGCCATAAAGAACTGGCCTATACCAAAAACTATCACACAGGTGAGGAGTTTTCATGGTCTTGCAGGTTTCTACCGCCGCTTTGTCAAAGATTTCAGCACCATTGCTGCACCTTTGCATGAGTTGACAAAGAAGGGCGTTGATTTCCATTGGGATAAGGTACATCATGAGTCTTTTGATGCTTTGAAGGATAAACTTACACATACACCATTGCTGCAATTACCTAATTTTGATAAGATTTTTTAATGATAATGCATACAAACTTGAGTTGTCTCCCGAGTTCGGGGTTAGTCCTACTTTTAACATTTCAGATTTGAAACCATACTTGGAAGAAGAGAATGAGCTTGAGTCAAGGATGACTCCACTTCAAGAGGGGGAGGATGATGAGGACATCACTCCTAAGGATACATGCAACACTCCTCCAATTCTGGACTTGCAAGGTTCAATGACTAGAGCTCGTGCACGACGACTAAATTTAGAGGTGAGCTCGTTTCTATGTTCTTCATTATATGTCACTTTTGAGAATGGTTTGCTACCTAATGATTAGGAACCATGGAGAGGACCAGGAGATGATTGGAGAATAACTTGGAGACGTGGAGAACCAGCAAGGACGTGGAAGCCAAGGTGAAGGCCCAACCAAAACTGACTTCAAATCTGTTTTGGGGTTCAGGACCAGTCTGCACTAAAACGGATGCCCAGGACATATACGGACTCGGATTTGGACATTCTACATATGCACGGAAAGATAAGAAGAATACCTTTCCAATGCCACCAGTCTCATATCAAAATTCATCCGGAGTCATCGGAAATCATCAAAACAAGAGAGGGTCCAGAATCTGTTTCGGTGCTGCATCTCCTGTTTTTGGCCTTTGGGCTTTGTATCTAGTTGAGCCCAATTAGGAGTGCATCCAGAGGGTCTTATATGACCCTAGGGTCTTCATATACAGCCGCCACCACACCATTAGGGTTCGGGTTTTGCTTAGATTATTCTGCTCATAACAGTTTTGCCGTCATCACGGTTTGTGAGACCCTAACTTCGTGAGATTCATAATACATCTGCAGTTGTGTTGCATTCTTCTTTGTTCTTGCTTGTGTTCTTGATTCGCAGGCAAGGATTAGCCTTCTCGGCGAGGTCAATTGTTTTAGGACGGTTGATAACCAGAGGAGATGTCGTGCTGCGATTACGGGGTTTAGAACGTGCTGTTTTGAAGCCGGATCGATTTGTGTGTCGCCTCCGACCAAATCAACATATCCAGAACCTTTTAGAAGATCAAGAACCCTTGTCCACATCACTTGGTGCTCTCACTAAGACCTACCTGAGGGGCATAGGTACTAATTACATTTAGAGCCGAATCTCCAACTATCAGCCGAACTAGGATAATCCGGTCACCATGCCTCCTAACATCTACGACTCCATCCTTAAGGCTCCTATCGATCAAGATGCCTACACCATTTCTATCCGATGTTGTACCCGTGTACCAAAGCTTGAAGCCAGTATCCTCCACCTCCTTCGCCTTCTGGCCCTTCCATTTAGTCTCTTGGACGCATAGGATATTTACACGCCTCCTAGTTGCCACATCGACTAGCTCTCGTAACTTGCCTGTTAGGGACCCTACGTTCCAACTCCCTAGACGAATCCTAGTTGGTTCGGCTAACTTCCTTACCCTTCGCACCCGTCGAGGAAAGTGCACAGACCCTTGCTCATTTATCACCACACCCGGCCGTAGATGTAGCGCGCCACTAAGGTTGCGACGAACCGACCCTTGCTCACTATTCATCGTACCCAGGTCACGATACGACGCGCCACCAAGGAGATGACGACACGGCCCTTGCTCATTTGACAACACACCTGGGTTCCGATGTAGCACGTCGCTAAGAGGGTTACGCCCCAACGAATTTCTTATGGGTTTCATATCCAAGGGTAGTGATCTGCAAGTGATATCAGATATGGGTTTCATATGTTGTGTACCTATAAAAGAGACAAAATATAAAACTTTATTTAAATATCAAAATAATAAAATTACTAATAATCTACAAGTGATAGACATCTATTTGTTTGATATCAGATATGTTGTGTACTGTGCTTGCCAAGGGTAGTGATCTCTTGGCCTACTTCGACAACAAACAACGACCTATTTGGTGTCGGTGGAATCGATGCTCTATTATATGGCCTGTTCATCAAGCCAACCATGGGTGACCCGTATTTCGTGTGAAGATTGGTTTGATAGTTGAGCTCGTGATGGAGCAATCAAATCAGCATGACGTTGAAGCTGACCATGATGTTGGATGTTCCATCAGTCGCTAGTGTGCTTATGATGATTCTTCGTGTGATCGCCAATGGACATAGTGGTATCTGTTAGAAATAATTGGGATGAGCCTCGTGCATGAATTGATGGACAATCTTTCTTGCGCATGTAACAACCATGGTCCTTTGGATGTGCAATTGATCAGCAAGTGAACTGAGTGGCTATGAGCATGGTTGACTATAAGGTCTTTGAAAGTGCTGATAATGTTCTTTGCGGCAAAGGTCTAAATGGCGCCAGGGTGAAAATCTGAATCTATCATAATAGACCGGACGATGTTGCGTTTGTGAGCGTTAGGTCCTTGAAAGCATTGCTTCTGACTGCTGAGTGTTAGTTGCATCCCTGCGGCACCACAACCGCCGAACGCCGCACTGAGCTCACGCGTAGCCGCGCAACCTGGTCGTCAGACGCATGGGTCCCACATACCAAAGTTCTAAGATACCAATTTGTGGGGCCCTCTTGTTAGAGTAATCATAGGAGCCCACTTTTTGATAGTACCACTGGAGTTGGCAATAAATTTTGTATTTTTAAATTTGCAGGCCGACTCCTCAATAGGAAGTAGGAGCTTAGTTTTGCAGGCCTCACTGGAGATTCCCTAACGAGGATGTTGTTGGGCTACTCGTGCATTATCTAGCCTGAGGACTCAAGATGTATATGGTTGCATAGTGCTCATTGTCTGGGATTCTCGTGGTTGGCTTGACATCACACACAATAGACCTGAATCCCCCACTTCCAATTTTATGATTTTGGGACATCTAATCCATGGGTGATCTGCGCCACAATGGAGCCCCTCATGCTGAATATTGTCGTCGTAGTGGTAGCCTCAGTTTTCCTCCTCAAGTAACTATGAATTCGGAGGCTCAGGATCGCTCACCCTGTTATGGTTGTTATCGTCGACCATTCTTGATGCTTCATAGAGGTCACCCTGTTCCATTGAATATGACACATCATCCTCAGAGATTGTTGTTTGAAGACCATTCTTGTTTTACAAAGGTGCTCGACTGCCTTGGAAGACAATAACGCTATAGAAGCAATCTGCGGTACCATCTCATACTGTGGTAATGCTTACTCACATTGTCCAGTACAAAAAAACTTGTTGTCTTCTGCTTTTGCATCATTTGCCTGACTTCTTGCTTTCTACAACAAGAAGACAGAGAAATAATTTTCTAGCAGGAGATAGATCCTTGTGGTAGGAGTTAGATAATTTCATAGTATCATATCCCAAACTAACGTATGTTTTACTAACCTATGATTGAACGTTAGCAAAACCATGTACTGCATTGTCAATTAATTTTTTTTTTCAAAATAACAGGTTAGATAAAAGAGGGCACCAAACTCGAGGGCGAAGGACCCTGGACACACTGCTGCACTTGTCGCTTCCTCGTACCTCCGCGTAGACCAAGGTTCGGTTTACGAATACTTCATAGAAAGAAAGCAAACTAAATGAGGTTTTACCATTAGCACTCCTCCCTGAAAAATGAGTAAACCCTTGAGGTGTGCCTCTAATGGGTCAAGATCCTACAAGAGACAAATTGTTCCAGATGGTTTTACAATTGCTGAGCGGCCTGGATTTTCCTCATCATTCACAACAAACATAAAATTGAAAAGAGATTTACTCACAAGATGGTTAGAAAACTGATCAAGAAGAATGATATGCGGCTTCTTCAAGGTGATATTAACAAATGCGACCCTTGGGAAAGATGATACAATCACTATATTTCATATATTGTACATAGGTTGCAGAGCAAGGCCCCCAAAACACTAAAGGAACTCGGATGCGCCCTCAATATGCGCCCTCAATATCTGTATAGGTACAAGTACACCGTACAAAGAGCACCAAACACATTTTTGGAAAAAGCTAAAAATGACAAGTACAAACTATCTCAACATGGCCTACATGCCCAATCCATGAGGGCAATCGAAAAAATCTGAATGTAAGAAAATGAAATAAATTTTTGTGTACTTTAACCGAGCACACATATTCCCTCTTGTCGATGCACACACCAAGCAGTTACACAAGATTCCTAAACGGCTTCAGCCCCACATCCCACTTTGATGTCATAGTACCTAATAAAAATTTGACAGATTGTTCGATAGTCAAAAAAGTTACGCAAAGCTTCATTCAAAAATTGTCCACATGAACACCGTACATGATAAAGCAAGTTAATTGAATGGTACGTAGTTTCATATGATCCACTGAATATATAGTTCAGCTAAGAAAAAAAATACTACTCCATAAGTTGAGATATTCATTGATGGCTAAGCTCAACACTTCCCGTAAGTTCTGTCCACTGCTAACATGCACGACAAGCAAGAGCGCCAACATGTCAAGGTGGCCACAGTCCACCCTGCTGTCGTTCGCATTGGTGTTGTGCTCATGACCTTCAAATGTCATTGGTGAGCCGGCCCACCATGCACCTCATGACATTCTAATGTTGATCGCGCTGCTCGTTACATTGTTCAGTGATGGGGATCCCCAGCTACTTCGATGGCGTCAGTGATCTCTGCCTTGCACATCTGCTTGTACAATGCTCGGGGAAGGCAGCCGGTGCAGGGATCTCTAGCCGCTTCCTCGGCAGCGACGGTTGCCGCTCTCCCAATGCAGACTCGTAAAAGATCTATTTGACTATAGAAAGGAAAAAAAGAAAGGATTGCACGGTAGTAATTTTGGTAGGCATAAATAAAAATCTGTTTCACTGTAGAAAGGAAGATAAGGAAAAAAATTGAATCACAGTAGTAACTTTGGTAGGCGTAAATTAGGAAAGCAAAGCAAATATAGAGGTGGGTACAGCCTGATTACGGGGGACAATAATCATTATGAGAAATTAATCAACTTGGTTATGGAATGAAGTATTTTTTTATATAAAACCATTTGGCTGGTTATGAAAAAAAAATACTATTCAATGTCATGTTAGCGTGAGATTTAAGGAAAGAATTAATCACATGACACAAAAGACCACGGTGGGTATAGGTGGGAGCTTGCCACGCGGAAGATGAGAAAAAACTGGGTGGAGGTGAAGGAACGAGAGGTTTTTGTAAGAATACAATGAGGCCATTAATTTTAGATACATGATACAAGGTAGAGATATATAGACTCTTCAACGACAATGGATGAATATGGATAAACCGAAGTGATGTTGAGTTGTAACTTCCCACCTTTCTTAGATCAGTAAAGGCTTGGCTCATATCATTCCTGCATATCTGAACATCAACAACATGATCTGATTCACCTGAAACACAGTGGCTGAATCAATATTTAAGAGATATTGAGGAACAAGATGAAAAGGAAAAATGATGACTAAATTTGCATGCCTTAACATAATCGACTAAAAGACAGGTGCTTGACGCTTGTGACACCACGGCTCCTACGGAAAGCAAAACTGAATCTATTATTTGTTGACCAAAAAGAAAATTATAATTTGCAGGAACTCGGAAAAGGGTCATCGACCCAACAAGCAAGAAAAAGTATTTCGTAATGTCCAAACAAATACTATGTATGTCAAACTGCATCTTTTGAGACTAAAAGAAAATAGAAAGTCAAATAATTACCATGAGAATTGGAAGGAAAATGAAATACGGCGCTTTAATCTAAATAGGACACATGCGGACGACACATCCGCATAGTTGAATCGTCAAAGCCGACAAGGGAGTGGGCGAGGTTGTCACAGAGGCGCAGATGACACAAGATCAAAAATTGAAAATTGGATCTGAAACTAGTAAATAAAAGGTTAACTAACTATAGTGTCATCAATACAACAACAACAACAACAAAGCCATTTTATCCCAAACAAGTTAGGGTAGGCTAGAGATAAAATCCATGGGAACCCAAAAAAGAAGAGACAAATGAACAAAAGCCAAAATAAAGAGAAGAAAAAGGAAAAAAAAAGAAAAAAGAGATAAAAACAAAAGGAACAAAAACCAAAGGAAAGAAGAAACGAGTAAGAAAAAGAAAGAAAAAAAGATCACGGTTCTGGCATATCTATTGCTAGTCTCTAAGCGCTCCTATCCATAGCTAGCTCCTTAGGGATATCCCACGCCTTCAGATCTCTCTTAATCGACTCGTCCCAAGTCAAGTTAGGTCGGCCTCTACCTCTCTTTAACATTAGCATCTCTTTAGAACCCCACTACGCACCGACGCCTCCGAAGACCTCCGTTGGACATGTCCGAACCATCTCAACCGATATTGAACCAATTTCTCCTCGATAGGTGCCACTCCTATCCTGGATATCTTCATTCCGTATTCGGTCTCTTCTTGTATGCCTGTAAAACCAACATAACATATGCATCTCTGCTACAGTAAATTATTGAACATGTCGTCTTTTCATAGGCCAGCACTCAGCACCGTATAACATCGCCGGGCGAATTACCATCCTATAGAATTTACCTTTTAGCTTTTGTGACACCCTCTTGTCACATAAGACGCCAGATGCTTGACGCTATTTCAACCAACCGGCTAAAATTCTATGGCTAACATCTTCATCGATGTCACCGTCCTTTTGCAACATCGATCCTAAATAATGAAATGTTTCCTTCTTAGCCACCAATTGTCCATCAAGGCTAACGTCTCCAACCTCATGTCTAGTCACGCTAAACTCACACATCATATACTCGGTCTTGGCCCTACTAAGTTTGAATCCCTTGCACTCTAATGTGTGCCTCCACAGCTCCAACTTCCTATTAACCTCATCCCTACTCTCGTCAACTAACACCACATCATCAGCAAAGAGCATACACCAAAAAACATCACTCTGTATTTCTCGTGTGATCTCGTGCATCACCAGAGCAAATAAATAAGGGCTCAATGCTAATCCTTGGTGTAGTCCTATTTTAATCGGAAAGTCATTAGTGTCGCCATCACATGTCCGAATACACGTACTCGCATCCCTGTACATGTCCTTGATGAGGGTAATGTACTTAGTTAGACTTTGTGCTTCTCCAAAGCCCACCACATGATATTTCTTGGCACTTTGTCATACGTCTTCTCGAGGTCAATAAAGACCATGTGTGAGTTCTTCTTTTGCTCCCAATATCTCTCTATCGTATTAAGAAAATCGTCATGGTTGATTTTCCAGGCATGAACCCAAACTGGTTTTACGTCACACTTCTTAGGCGATGCTCGATAACTCTCTCCCAGAGCTTTATCGTATGGTTCATCTACTTAATCCCACGATAGTTAGTAAAACTTTGAACATCCTACGATAGTGTCATCAATACAAGATCAAAATTTGCTAACAAAAAAAGTCACCTCAATATCTTCTTACAGTGGGTGTAAAAAAAGTTGTTATTTGTGCATGCTTCTCTTGTGCATTCCTTTCTTGTGTGACGGCCTCAGTGGAGTTCTTGGCTACAGTCATGAAGAAATGCAAGTGAGACCAATCTGAAAACCGAGTTTCAGTCGAGGGATACATTTGACAGAATTGCTACCGCGTAGGGTCCTTCAACTTGATTGACTGTCAACACATGGGGCACTAGGAGTCTCTGTAACCGAATGGATCAGTTAGAATGCATAAAAAAGATTTCAGGGCTAGATCATAACACACTGCCCAATCTTGATAACTGACAAAAACATTAGAGCAAAAAATGAGTTCCTTTGGACTGACACTACATATATATACATTTCTCTTATCATGGCATGATCAATGAACTGATCTTCTCATCCCTACAAAAAAATGTCACAGAAAAAAATTGAAATTAACAGGATCCATCTAACTCAATTTCAGATAAGTGTGTACATCTCCCTAACAGCGAACAGATCACATTTGACTGGGTGTCAATTAACAAAGCTATCCAGTAAATAGAAGTTCAACCCCAGACTCACCCCGCTAATGTGGACATAGAAAACAGCAGGAAATTGACATCAAAGGAAAAATGAAATAAAATGAATAGGGTCCATGTAACTCAATTTAACAAAGCTATGCAGTAGATTGATATTCACCCTAGATTTACCCCAAAGACATTGGAAAGGGACATCACCAGGTAACAATTATGCATGACCACTCACCAGTTGAGAATCCATTCCATTTTCACCATTGCTGTAATCAAAATAAGACATATGACTCTTGCTGTAAAAAAAGTAATCCAGTTGAGAACCCATTTTATTTTCACCATTGTTCTCTTGAAATCACGAAATCCAGCCATTAACTTCATTTTCCTTATGTGCAAAAAAATTGAGTGCATCTGCAATCATTAACTTTGTCAGTTTGTGTGTTCTATAAAGGTAATAAAGAAAAAGGCATTGAATGGACAAATCGTCATCACAAGTACCATTTGTTTCATTTCATAGAACATAGCAACTCGTAATCATTAGACAAAGTCTCTAGCCAATGGTTCAATTGCTTCAGATGAAAAAAAAATGTTTAGCTTAGCTAGCTCTTGGTAGAGTCAGAGGATAAATGACAAATCAATGCCTACATATGCTACTTTTGTTCAGTTCAGTTGTCCATAAAGTCATGGTTTAACAACAACTGCATACCTTTATAATGAGGTAGGTGCCTTTGTTTTTCTATATATGTTTTAAGAATAATGACATGGATGATTAAATCATAGATGAATTACATGAGAAAATGCAGATTACAAGGATGACTTACCTTACATATTTCCTTCATTCATCAACAAAAAATCTTCTCACAAAAAAAGGAAAATCTATTTCCTGAATCTGCTTCTTGATCACATCTATGGTTAGGTATCTACCGAAAAAATATGGTCCGAAAACCATATACTGCAGCTATTACATCACTTGCTCCATGTCATTCCTCAATGAGAATTGTAGTCTTAGTTTGGACCGCACAGATTGTGTCTTCTTTAAAGTAAGTTTTTTTTTTATCCATCATCAATGGCTTCCTGAAAGTTTAAAAAACACAGATTTTAAGAACTAATAAAAAGTAGGACAGTGTGTTAGATATTGTATAATCAGTGCGATATGCAAGACACCACATCGTCCGTCCAAGATATCTTAAGCCAACAAAACCAGTATATAAGCTTCAGCTTCAGCTTTTAATTATAGAGACCGTGGTTTGAAAACTCACAAGATAGCTCAAGTTGCGCTAGACTATGGTTTGAAAGTAACAAACTATGATTTTCAGCTCATGAAACAGTATATAAGCTTCAGCTTTTAATTATAGAGACTGACAAGATTGTTAAACACTTTAGTATCCTAATCATGTACCACCATGACTGAAAACGAAATTTACTTGATAGTTTCACCAGTTGGCCCAGCTGCCCATTAAAGAATGAGTTTAAAAACGGTTGCTTATATTAATAGTATGTACAATCTTGAAGTATCAACCAACTACTGAATGATCAATGTAGCTTACATATGGTGACATGGTGCGGATGTCTGAGGTACAGCATAAAAGTTTACTTCTTCCTAGTTCAACATGTAGGAGTAACATGTGGGAGTAATTATGGCATCACAGCTTTTGTTAACCATCGCTTAGCAAAGCATTCTTAGTTAGACATGTGGGAGTTTCAGCTGAAATGAACCCTGTCACCTTACATGGGCTACAGTGCATAATTATCCAGTTTTACATTCAGATTTTTATTAATCGCTCTTTTCCCTCCTCTCTTCTTCTTTGCCTTGTTTTTTGTGTTTGTTTGTTTTGCTCTTGCACTTGGGTTCTCGGGGTTTAATCTCTAGCCTACCTCAACTTTCTTGGTATTAAAGGATTAGTTGTTATTGTTACAGATCTCACCTGCAACAATCCATATATTATAGATTCCACCAATCAATATATGCACAGCTACCAAACATTATGATGAGATTTTACCATCCAATTAATCAAAACAAGGAATGAGGCATGGCTGAACGGATTGAAGAACACCCATCTTGCTGGCGAGGCCATGCAGTTCCCACCAGTTCCACTACAGCAATCCGGCTGTTGAGCCCCTAGTAATCAGTTGACCAACCTCTCTGCTTATGTTCTTCCAGCTCCCAGCAGTATTACAGTAAAAATACATTCAGTCATTAGCCACTATGAACAAACCCATATCCATATTAACTTATTTATGGCAATTGAACCAATCTCAAGTTTCTAATACACACATAAAACAAATCTCATCATCATGTCTCTCAATAGTCAATACTAAACCCTAAACCCTATCATCATGCTACAGCCACCAACCATAGAAAACTAAAATCTTTGCTTTCGTTTTCTCCTCTTATTTCAGTAAAAATCAGCAAACACCATTCGATCCTTTCAAAATGTAATTATGGCCTAGCAAAATATAATGGGAATTGAGTATGAGTAGAGCATGATGTTGCAACTCTAGTTTATTTACCCCCAAGTGATTATTGTCTTTGTTAGCATTCTTGTACCCTAACCTAAACTGACTTGCTAGTTTCCTAAATTCAGGTTAATGACAGTGAAATTTTCATCAAATGCACCCACGTCATTCTTAAGTTAATCTATCTGATTGTCTACGCTACACATACACATTCGTCGACCACATAAGTCTTAATCAGAGGCACCTACCAACACACAGAATCACAACAGCCTACCAAAATATTAGATGTAAGGAATGAAATCTGAACACAACCCACCCAAATAAGCCCTGGTCTCTTGTCAATATCTATAGCGGTGCTGCAGTGGAACTAACAACGGTCCCTCAGAGCGATTACATTCTGATAATAAAACTCGAATGTAAAATCCACTTCATAAGCAACAAGCAGATTTCAAACAATCACGCACCGGTGAACGCGCAAGTGATAATGTAGGTTCCCGGGACAGAAGCAGGATGGAGGTGGGTGACGGGCTGGTGGCAGGTACCTGGATGGAAAGTGCTGCCGCAGCAGCACGACGGAGGTGGCTCCTGAGCTGCCCCTCCTCGGAGACATTCTGCAGATGATCTCCCTTGCGCTCGATCCCCTCTGGGACACCTGCAGAGAGAAAAATTTATCAAGGTAAGCGAGAGGTGGAGCAAGAGACCTGGTGGTTGTTGGTGGGAGTGCACATGATGGAACGAGAAATGGACCCAAAATAGTCAATTTGTGAGCTCCTAACATATACATCAACCAACAATCAAGTCAATTTACACAGCAGTTTAATCGGACTATTAGCAACAAATTCCCACTGCTTATTCCTCCATGTCTAAAAATACTATAACACTCAGAAAAAAATGGTGTAGATAATCTGATTGTAAAATTCTTCACTCCAATACATTGCAACAAGTATTAGACCATGGATAGCATAATTATTATTCAATAAATAATCCTATGATACTGAGATTTTTTATTATAACATAAATTTTCAAATGAGTGCTATAGTTGACATCTGGTGAACAGCCTACCCCCTTATACTACCAATATGAGTATATAATAAATAAAAGGCACAATCATGCATAGTTGCATACAAAAAACAATTCATGAATGTATTAGGTCTTTTTTATCTCCCTCTATCATAAAAAGACAATTGAAAATGAGTTGTATAGAAACAGAGTAACAAGTAGGCATACATCAGTCAGCTCAATAGTGTTGGATGCAAACAGATCACAGTTAGATGGCATAGGACCAGAAGGTTGCTTGTGACAAGGATGGCAAATAAAACATGTCAAACCAAACGAATTACAAAATGGTAAGAATAGTATTTTATTTATTCACAAAACACAGGCATATAGATTTCGATGGTTCCAACTGTAGCTTGTGTATTTATACTACAGGAAGACACTTTAATTATAGTTTCACATACAGAGTAAATATTCATCAATATTACCAAATAAGCACAAAGCATTTGTGAGAAGACAATTGGTTGCCCTTTTTATTTATCCAATTAAGAAAACACAAGAACACAACAATGAATTGTGACACAACTAATAATGACATAAATTGGTTGCTTACATATGTCGTTCAAGAAAGAGATGTGCTACTTTCACAAATATAATCTATCAGTAAAACCCAGATATAAATTGTTGAGAAAAGATCCTTCAGCTCGGCAGGTAACAAAACTTCACATTTTCAGAATTAAAATCACACAAGGGGAAGCATTAAACTCAATTCTCAAGTCAGGATCAAATTACATGTACGAAAAAGCAGTGCATTGAGCTTACACTATCAATGTCAAATATATTAAATAGCTCTGTCAGGAAATTAACTGCTTTGGCTGTCAATTCCAAAGTCAAAAGGTTAAAATTATCAACTTTGCCATAAAGAAAATTATGAAAGTACGTCAAACAGAAGTATTCTATTGGAAACTTAATAACATAGAACTTGTAAAATAAGAGAATCAGACAATTATAGTTTGATTCAAGGATGCTTTAATGGCCACAATGGTACAACGAAATTGACCACAGCCTAAGATATAAACCTAAAAGTCATTGATCTCCGCATCACTATGAGCTCCATCCATGTCATGATCACATAAAGAGAAAATTCACTTCAAAGCTCTAACACAATGTTTGGACTTCATATGGAAGAAACAATAAGGGAAAATTGGTTCTCTAGCACCGAAAGTTCAACAGTTCCGGAAAATACCACTGAAAGAACACAACTCCGAAAATTACCACTAAAAGTTACATATGGCTCCAGAAATTAGCACTCCGTTAGATTCTTATGTTAACTCTGTTAGATAGGACCAAAATACCCCTGACTATATTTTCATGCTACACATCCACACATTGACTATTTTTTCATGCTACTCATCCACACATGCAACCGCACATCCACTTTTTGAATTGCAAAGAAGCTTAAATCAACAATATGTCTCAGTTAGCAAGCATAACACAGACAATCCAGATTTCAAGTACACAACAACAAGTTTTGACGCAGAAAAGAAGATCTTTTACAACCCAAAAGCATCTCTTTACGGTAGACAGATCGACCATTCTCAACAGTTCGGAAGGAGGTAACATCAGTCCCAATTTTACAACAATTAAGCAACTCAGTCCTGAAAGAGTAGCAGTACAAAGAGTTAAAAAACTGTACTGCTGCACGTTCAAACCAGCTACTCAAACACGATAACATAACAATTAGGGTTCGAATCTTACCCATAAGAAATATGAGAAGGATTCATTTTCCACTCAATCTTTATGCACGCATAATCAAAGATCTGCCATTGGCACAAAACATGTGAGGGGGTGAGGATTCGAAGCCTTGCTAATCTGCCATGGAGAAGAGATTATGGGGAGGGGATTCACCTCGATTCCATAGGATGGCGGGCGCGTTGCACTGGAGTAGGAGAACCGGAGTAGGTGAGGGCGACCGGAGTAGGTCGGAGGGGTAGCTGGCCTCCTGCATAGTATCCGGCGTTGCACAGGAGCGAGAGAGATGAGAGAGGCAGCGGTAAACTGAGAGAGCTACGAGAGATGAGGACTATGAGTCCTCTTGATTGAGGAGGGGCAAAATAGTCATTGTATGTGTGAGGTATGAGAAAAAAATCAGCACAAAACGGTTTGTTTGGAAACAAATCTAAAGAGTTTTGTTCTTTCGGTGGTATTTTTCAGAACTCCTGAACTTTCAGTGCTAGAGAACTAATTTTCCCAAACAATAATATAGAACATCTTTTAGACTTTTTGTGATATACTAACCTGTTTAAAAAAATCCTCACCATTATTAGGATCCAAATCAATACAGACTTGAGAGTAATAGCAAATAAAATCCAACATCATATAGTAGAGTTGAAAGAAATTGGATGTGCAGTCACTTTGTCATCCATGGCACCATACTGCTCTGTAAGTGCACTGGAGATGCAACTCCCAAACAAGTTGTCAAAATCAGAATTATTACACCTGGAGAAAGCACTATCGACTCAACATTACTGGCATTCTAAAATAACTATACATAATAATACATCTGGAGAAATCAATTTGAGTCGGTTCACCTATTGACCACAGAAAGAAGAAAAAAAAATCGTGAACATACTATAGGAAGCATTCAACACGCATCAGACAAGAATATGCAGGCGTACCAACAGAATCATACACAGGCTCACCCTCGTTCACCTATAGGATGCCCCAAGATTATGCGGTGCGTAAAATAAAATCGAAATCCTAGATTTGGATCTAGACACCAGGGTGAAATTAAACTAACAGAGATGGACAATAATGAGCAAGGCAATTAATATCTTAATTAACTTATAAACTCTCTCAATAACAAAAAAGAACTAAAAAAATTAGCAGAACACCCTTACCTTACTCGGCAATCCACCCAGCAACGTAGCAACAACCCAACATGATGGACCCATTGAGCATCGCCCAACACCCAACCTGATGCCAAACCTCACCGACCATGACATCAGTGGCGGGAGATCCAACAGGGAAAGGGGATCAGGCAGGGGATCCATGAGAACGACACCTATTGCTGGGCAGAAGTCCGGTGGCGACGGCTGAGTATAGTTGGGCATCAAGAGGACGGCGAGGAGCACAGTGTGAGAGTGGGCGCGGATGGGTCCGCATGATGGGATCATAGAGGACGAGCACCTGGCGGTGGATGTAGGTGTGGAGGAAGCCGTCGTCGCTGCCAGAGAGCACCCACCTGTCGATCAGGGCGCCGGAGCGTGGGTTCCTTGCTACGGCAGGAGGTGGCTCACGGGTGTGTAGCCGTTGGTGGATGCGCTGCTGCCCACGGTGCAGAAGGCGGTGGAGCTCGCGGTCGCCACAGTGGTCGTGGCGGCAGGATACAATATGGAGGACGACCAGAGGGTTCGTGAACCCTGCGACACCGCTACGCTCTTCCGGGGCTCGAGAGTATGCGAATGTGATTTGTTTGGAAGGAATTGATTGCCGAAATCTATGTATGGAAAGAAATTAAAAAACACAATTAGGAGAAATCAAGCTATGTGGGTACAGGCGGCGCTAGCATGCGGTGGGTGAGAAAAAACAATGTGAGGATGGAGGGATGAGTGATTTTTTGAAGAAATAAGTGAGATAATGTTTACACATCCAAATTCTATGGTTAGATGTAGATAGCCCATACTAAACAAAGGGCTCAGATTGTTGGGTGGGTTGCTGTCTGTGGTGGCAAAACTGGTCATGTTATTCGTGCTTTATTAGTTTAGATGATAACTTTTGACAAAGTTATATCTACTCGGCTTCTGAATAATATGTTCTGAACCATGCAATAGCATCACAATATATTCTATAGTTGCACATTGATCTCACGAAGATGGCTAATCTTTGTCTATAAATTAACAACACAAGCAAAAACAAAGAAGAATAGAACCAAATTATAGATATATAATTAAATCTCAATACAAGTTGTGTTGGAAATATGCGTATTATTCTAATTTTATATTTTAGTTTTAGGCAAATTTTATAATCATTCAAAGTCGTTATTAACTCTAGCAGCAAGTAGAATAAAACAAATAAAAGCACGGGAGACATTGACTCATGTAGGGTTTGTCGACGCTTAATTTAGCGCAAATAGTAAACAAAGTAGACCGTCGATGTAGACGTCGTGGTTCGTCGATGAGGCAGCGTAGATCGTCGCAGATCAGTCTCGAGCGGTCGCACAGATGCACTATCTGGAAACCTTATTGCCACCTCTCATGTGGGCTTCATGACGGCTACAACTCAGAGATTCCGCTCACACTTTCCCTTGGTGCATGCCAAGAAAAAGAGCCGGCGAGATTGGAGCAGCTGAACATCACAACACAGATTTTCAGATGGAATGTAGAGTGTAGAATGGAAGGGAAAAATTAGTCTCGAAACCTAGACGTCCCCAAAGCCTTATATAGGCACGGCTGCTCTCAAAGAACTATTTTCTCACTAATTGCGCCTATTAATTAGCAGTCAATAGTATGGCGGACCTATTAACTCTATTTATGGCATTAACCATGTATTAATCCTCTTGATTATTAGTACATAACAATTCAGAATATGATGGAGGATACGAGTGATACAAATCACTTAGACTCACAGACACGCCACACCATGATCATGTGTCACAATTCACAAGTCAGGCAGGACAATACGTGAAAAAGCACGTATGCGCGCACGTGTGCGTGCATGTGTACTCATAGCAATGCTTTTTTTTCTCTCATAATACTTTCTTTATTCAGCCATGGGTACGAGTGTTGCTATTTAAGTTGGTATGCACCACCATTGACTAGCGAGGTGGGACTAAAACCAGCAACCACTTATTGCTTTAAAATTTCTCCTGAGTGGACCATATAAAAAATGACCCAAATTTCAACAACCTCCACCAATTTCAAAGCAAGGAATAGAGGTCAAAAGGATCACTGTGCTATAGTGTTGCTAATCTACCAGTCTTTGGGTAAAAGTCTCATACGGGTTTAATTTAAACTTAGAATATCAATATCTATCTTTCCACAACTGAAAAATAGATAAGGTCTTGAATTCTCAGCCTTGTGTCGGCAGACTTCAATTGAAATCAGAACTGATACTAGGCTGCCAAAATAACCTTGCCTAACTAGAGCGTTAATGGTCTGCTCCCAAATCTTCTCATGAGCCTTTATGAGAACACCCTAATTTCACGAAATGCGACCTAAAGTTGATCTCAAGTAGGTGTTTTCCTTCAAGATATCCTGTAGGCTAATATCTTTTACAACCGAAAACATTAAGACTTAATACCAACCTTTCATACAGTGAAGAGTACTACGCTTGTCATTTGAATATGGGTACATTTTATTTATTTATAATGTACTCTTTGGTTACACCAATCAACTTGTTCTTCCTGTTACCTTAGTCATAGGATCTCCGATCAAAAAGAACAGGTTACCGTTATGGTGTAACTTTTAGATGGGCCTCATATCCATGTTCTTAGACATCACGGTAATCACATTTCGTGATAATCCCTTTGTAAAATGGTGCCAGATTATTTTTGCTTTTCACATAGCTCACAACTATAACTCTGAAGGTTTTCATCTTTCTAACATATTTTAGTCTATGCTTGACATGTTTATTGGATTTTGAGTTATCCTTTGTATTCATAACCTGAGCTAGCATTGATTGGTTGTTGTAATACATTAGGATAGACAGTACTGGCTTTTCCACGAAAGGCTAGTCCATCAATAACTCTCTTAGTCATTCAGCCTCAGTAGTAGCTGTTTCTAGTGCTACAAGTTTTGCTTCTTTTGTGGATTTTATTAACTTATTAATGCGGTCTGTTTATATGACCTCTGAAAGGACCGAGTGACCGAGAGGAAGGGGGGGTGAATTGGGAACTCGCACTATGTACCAAATTCGTCAATTTCCAAAACTGACTACTCAATCAACTCTATAACAATTCTAGTAGGGATCACACTAGCAAGATAAAAGCCCAATGAAAGAAACAACAATCTAAGCATACTAGTGTCGGTGTTTTGATCACCGGCTAGTAGAATTTGTTCCGGGGATGCGTGCTTTGGATTCAGTAATGGCTTAGCAAGAGGACACTGGGGTTATACTGGTTCGGGGTGAACCCATATGTCCAGTTCTCAGGCATGCTCGTGTTACTTGCTCCTGGGGTGAGTACAATGGTGGCGAGAGAGGAGGGGTGCTCCAAGTCTCAGGTGCGAGTGAGTGATTCGTGTTGTGTGTTGACACTTCTTACCGTCACACTAGAAATATTACTATCCCCGGCAATGGCGCCAGAAATGCTTGTTGGTATTTCCTATGTTCACAGATAAATCTGTAAATGCACGTATACTGATGTAGCACTTCACCTAGGAGTATTCCAGGTTATCCATCACAGGGAACGTGTGTGTACTATTCTTCTAAACTAATCCATCCAAGGACAACAAGAATATGGTAGGCAGAGGGTAGAGAGGATTCCTATGGTCAAGGATCCTATAATAAAATAGGTTCAGTCTTTTACTACTTACTTCGGGCACCGGCTTACCCCTGCATCCACAGGCGACTCCGCCCAACAGCTCTACGACGTACCCAAACATGGAGAATTACAAAGGCCGGATAGGGCTATCACCACCTACCGACTACCTCTACAAACCATGGGGCACACGACAAACAAAGGTAACCTCTAGCCTAGACACCACGTCTACGCTATTAATTACTACCCTAGTCTTGGTACCACACTTATAGAAGACTAAGATACTCTAACTAAATAGAGCGATGATCCCGTAAGTAATAAAAGAAAGAACTTACTTAAATAGGAAACTTAACTACCATAGAGAAATCACGAACACTTACTTGAAAAGGAAAGCATTCGCCGAGGTACAAGTGTGGGGAAGATCGCCGACAAACCCGGCGCTTCCCCGAACTCTCCCTCACTCTCTCCCTATTTTCTAAGCACTTTGGCAGTGCTAAAGCCTTTTGAAATGGAGCTCTAAACTCTTCTTGTGTGTTGTTTTCTACTAAATTTCCCCCTCTATTTATAGGTGGCGGATACTTAGTGGGTACTTCAAGGTGGAGGAGAGTCGGTGGGCAAAAATTCCCCCGCCGGGCGGCCACGTGTGTCGGGCGGCCGGGCATGCCGGGCGGCATGCACCGCCGGGTGGCAGGCCAGGCCGGGCGGCCACTGGATTTGGTCGGTTTCCAACCGACTTTCTTTGGATGGCTCAGATCTTGTCCCGATGGCGGTTACTTGGTCGGTTTCCACCAAAATCTCTGTTTTGGGGTCGGTAGAAGTTGTGGGCCTCATGGGCTGGCAACCCTGGGTGGCCAACCTAGGCCAGGCGGCGGCCCATATTTGGTGCCGACCCCCCCGGGTCACGTCTTGACTTGTCCATGTTGTGCCACGTGAATTCCTCCTTTATTTCTCCACTTTTTACCCTCCTTAGTCCGAAAATGGAAAACGACTTCATTTTGGAGTGTTTTGCAGGGTCGGCTGGGTCGGACGGTTAGCCTCATGACTACTCTATTTTGACCCGCCGGGTGGCTGATTTCAGCCTGATATGACTCTGTCAGCTGGGTTCGGATTTCAGCCATCACGACCCTGCCGGGCCCTGATTTCAGCCTCATATGACCCTGTCGGCTGGGTTCGGATTTCAGCCATCACGACCCTGCCGGGCCCTGATTTCAGCCTCATATGGCCCTGTGGGCCTGCTGTTTTAAGGCAGAATCGGCCGACGGGGTGTTTCTTCATGTTTTTGCATATTTTGGCTCTTTTATACCTGCAAACACATGTCTCACCAAAACTCGTGGAAATGGTTAATAATAAACTGCTATCACTATTTTGTTTATTCCTTTTATGTTGTTTATGCAAGGATTTGACGGTCAGATTTGGCATTTAAGGACCGTCAACAACACCCCCACACTTAGTCTTTGCTCGTCCCTGAGGAAAGGAATACAGACTAAGGTGAATCATAACTTCAATTGGTATGATGGTAGCATGCAAATTATTCCAAGTCATACATGTACCTATGAACTTTTAAAGTGTCTATCATGTTACCTTGGGTGGTTAAAGGATGGAATGGTCCTGACTCTAATCATCTTCACTCATTCTGCTATGTAGCTTGGGTTTTTGAAAAGATTTTCAAAACAAATCATAGTTGTACCCCTCAAATGATTCTCTCAAATCACTCAATGTGTATGGTTCCTCACTAGGACATTGCCTCTTTTCATCCTACTTCTAAATATGTCTTTTTGTGGAGCTCAAGGTAGGGATAAAAGGGAGGCATACTTGTGTCTCATATATTACTAAGTCAAACATTGGATCCATGGAGAACAATTCATGAACTTTTGATCAAGCACGTGCACATGTGGATATGTGGATGGAAAATGACTGAATGTGAATACTCCCTTTTCTTTTAAGATGCTCCCTCCCTTCTATTGGATAGGCGTTTTAGAACATGGGCTAATTCTTTCTCTATTTTTTTCTCACTTTTTTTTTGAATCATGAATAGCCCATGTCACTTTTACAAGGATATTTGGAAAGGGAGTCTATCAGAATATGATGGAGTACATTATTTAATAGATGGATGATGACATGGAAGTGCTATCTTCCAGTGTAGAAGAAATAGCATATGGATGATGGATATGGTGGTGCTAACTTCCAGTGAAGAAGTATTAGCAAAGTGGTGTGCATAAAATCTTGATCAAAAAGTCATAAATAGTAACTCACAAGGGTCATAACAATTTGACAAAGTTCAATGAAACAACAAGTAGCATATGCATAAGATTTTCAATGAGTTCATCATATGGCTTTGGTAGGAAGATATAATCATTGAGGAGTCAAGCTATTGATTTTAATTTTTTGATTTTTTTATAAGAAAAATTTCCAAGCATATCAAGCATAAGAGAAAGATTCATTTCGTCAAACCATATCTCATGCATCAACTACCTGGGTGACATGCTTTCCTAAAGATGTAGTTCATAGGCAACAAGTCTATGAACTAGGAATAAGGAGCATGCAAGCTAACCAAATAGAAGCATGAAATAACATGAAACTAGGGGGAAAGGGATAGAGTGTGCAAACCACCGCTATTGAAGAGGTAGAGGTCAAGGGGAACCATGGCTGGGTCGATTGCCCTTGTAGGTTGGTCGATGTTGTTTGGAGCCCGATCGCCTCGCCCTATGTCATGTTGGCTTAAGTGACTATGCGCAACGTGTCGATGGGAGGCCTTGTATTGTTTGTGCGTTGAGAATCTTGAAGGCCTCCCCCCCTCTTTATCTTGTACCTAGCTGCTTTATTCGAAGAAGAACAAAAACAAAAACAAAAAGGGTGAAAAGAAAAAGGGACACTACTGGCTTTATGGGCCAAATAGAGTCACAACTTTATTTATAATTAATTTTTTCTTTTCTAGGTGCACTATAAAATTGAATTGAATAGAAATAAAAAGGGGAAATAAACTAAAGCGCCACTAGGCGGAGTTCATAGCCGGATGTGCGAATTGGGTCCGCAGACGGCGGTGGCTCAAAGAACTCGCCCTTTGGAGCAGAAAATGATAGGATGGCGGGTTGCTCCATTGTGGAAAAAGGAAAGAAATAAAAGAAAAAATAAAAAAGGAAAAGATACGAGGACAAACAAGGTTCAAAGATGACACAACAACCGTTCCCCGACAACGGTCCAGAAATGCTTGTTGACACTTCTTAACGTCGGACCAGAAATATTACTATCCCCGGCAACGGCGCCAGAAATGCTTGTTGGTATTTCCTACGTTCACAGATAAATCCGCAAGGCGCACGGATACCAATGTAGCACTTCACCTAGGAGTATTCCAGGTTATCGAATCACAGGGAACGTGTGTGTACTATTCTTCTAAACTAATCCGTCCAAGGACAACAAGAATATGGTAGCCAGAGGGTAGAGAGGATTCCTATGGTCAAGGATCCTATAATAAGATAGGTTCGGTCTTTTACTACTTACTTCGGGCACCGGCTTACCCCTGCATCCACAAGCGACTCTGGCCAACAGCTCTACGACGTACCCGAACATGGAGGATTACAAAGGCCGGATAGGGCTGTCACCACCTACCGACTACCTCTACAAACCGTGGGGCACGCGGCAAACAAAGGTAACCTCTAGCCTAGACACCACGTCTACGCTATTAATTACTACCCTAGTCTCGGTACCACGCTTATAGAAGATTAAGATACTCTAACTAAATAGAGCGATGATCCCATAAGTAATAAAAGAAAGAACTTACTTAAATAGGAAACTTAACTACCATAGAGAAATCACGAACACTTACTTGAAAAGGAAAGAATCCGCCAAGGTACAAGTGTGGGGAAGATCGCCGATAAACCCGGCGCTTCCCCGAACTCTCCCTCACTCTCTCCCTATTTTCTAAGCAGTTTGGCAGTGCTAAAGCCTTTTGAAATGGAGCTCTAAACTCTTCTTGTGTGTTGTTTTCTACCAAATTTCCCCCTCTATTTATAGGTGGCGGATACTTAGTGGGTACTTCAAGGTGGACGAGAGTCGGTGGGCAAAAATTCCCCCGCCGGGCGGCGGGCCACGCTGGGCAGCCACGTGTGCCGGGCGGTCGAGCATGCCGGGCGGCAGGCCAGGCCGGGCGGCCACTGGATTTGGTCGATTTCCAATCGACTTTCTTTGAACGGCTCAGATCTTGTCCCGATGGCGGTTACTTGGTTGGTTTCCACTGAAACCTCCGTTTTGGGGTCGGTGGAAGTTGTGGGCCTCATGGGCTGGCAACTCTGGGTGGCCAACCCAGGCCGGGCGGCAAGCCAGGCCGAGCGGCGGCGCATCTTTGGTACCGAACCCCCCGGGTCACGTCTTGACTTGTCCATGTTGTGCCACGTGAATTCCTCCTTTATTTCTCCACTTTTTACCCTCCTTAGTCTGGAAATGGAAAACGGCTTCATTGTGGAGTGTTTTGCAGGGTCGGCTGGGTCGGATGGTTAGCCTCATGACGACTCTGTTTTGACCCGCCGGGTGGCTGATTTTAGCCTGATATGACCCTGTCGGCTGGGTTCAGATTTCAGCCATCACGACCCTGCCAGGCCCTGATTTCAGCCTCATATGACCCTGTCGGCTGGGTTCGGATTTCAGCCATCACGACTCTACCGGGCCCTGATTTCAGCCTCATATGACCCTGTCGGCCTGCTGTTTTAAGGCAGAATCGGCCGACGGGGTGTTTCTTCATGTTTTTGCATATTTTGGCTCTTTTATACCTGCAAACACATGTCTCACCAAAACTTGTGGTAATGGTTAATAATAAACTGCTATCACTATTTTGTTTATTCCTTTTATGTTGTTTATGCAAGGATTTGATGGTCAGATTTGGCATTTAAGGACCGTCAACATTATGCCGAGTGGTGTCTATGTCTTGCTGAGAGAAGAAAAGCGCCCCCTTTTATATTCTAAGGGGATGGGCCCATTTAGAGAGAGAGAGAGAGAGAGAGAGAGAGAGAGAGAGAGAGAGAGAGAGAGAGAGAGAGAGAGAGAGAGATCTACACGTGCATAGTTGTTGAAGCCGTGTTGAAGGAGGCCGAGCTCTGGGTCGATGATCGTGGTCTTCAAGTCTTGACCGTCCCGCCCTATCGTCTAGGTGACTAGGGGTGATGTTATGCCATAGGTCTCCCCCCGTGTTTCGCCGTCCGGTCCCGTCTTTTGGCCACTGTTAATGGCATGCTTCATGGAACGCGGCGCGGCGCCTCATGGGCGTCATCACGTTATGCAGCCCATTGATGATTGCCCCGTCCATCAGTCGTCCTATAATACCACTATTGATGTGGACACGGGTTTCCGATCTTCCGAAAGGTTCTGGATACGTTGATTTGGTCGGAGGCGACACACAAATCGATCCGGCTTCAGAACAACACGTTCTAAACCCCGCAATCACAGCACAACGTCTCCTCTGGTTATCAACCGTCCTAAAACGATTGACCTCGCCGAGAAGGCTAATCCCTGCCTACGAATCAAGAACACAAGCAAGAACAAATAAGAAAGCAACACAATTGCAGATGTATTATGAATCTCACGAAGTTGGGGTCTCACAAACCGTGATGACGGTGGAACTATTATAAACAGAATAATCTAAGCAAAACCTAAACCCTAATGGTGCAGTGGCGGCTGTATATGAAGACCCTAGGGTCGTGCAAGACCCTCTGGACGCACCCCTACTTGGGCTCAACTAGATACAAAGCCCAAAGGCCAAAAACAGGCGACGCAGCACCAAAACAGATTCTGGACTCTCTCTTGTTTTGACGATTCCCGATTACTCCGGATGAATTTTGATATGAGACCGACGGCATTGGAAAGGTATTCTTCTTATCTTTCCGTGCATATGTAGAACGTCCAAATCCGAGTCCGTATGCGTCTTGGGCATCCATTTTAGTGCAAACTGGTCCTGAGCCCCGAAACAGACTCGAAGTCGGTTTTGGTTGGGCCTCCACCTTGGCTTCCATGTCCTTGCTGGTCCTCCACGTCTCCAAGTCCTTCTCCCATCATCTCCTGGTTCTCTCCATGGTTCCTAATTACAATATAATCATTAGGTAGCAAACCATTCTCAAAAGTGACATATAATGAAGAACGTAGGAACGAGCTCACCTCTAAATTTAGTCGTCGTGCACGAGCTCTAGTCATTGGACTTTGTAAGTCCAAAATTGGAGGAGTGTTGCATGTATCCTTAGGAGTGATGTCCTAATCATCCTCCCCCTCTTGAAGTGGAGTCGTCCTCGACTCAAGCTCATTCTCTTCTCCCAAGTATGGTTTCAAATCTGAAATGTTAAAAGTAGGACTAACCCCGAACTCGGGAGGCAACTCAAGTTTGTATGCATTGTCATTAATCTTCTCAATTATTTTGAAAGGACCAGCAGCTCTAGGCATTAATTTAGACTTTCTCAAATCTGGAAATCTATCTTTTCTCAAGTGTAACCATACTAAATCTCCTACATCAAGTTTTACTTCTTTTCTACCTTTACTACAAGCAATTTTATACTTGTCATTCATCTTTTCAATGCTAAGTCTAGTGGTCTCATGCATTTTTAAAATAAATTCAGCACGTTCCTTAGCATCAACATGAACTCTCTCATGAATAGGTAGAGGAAGTATATCAAGTGGAGTACGGGGATCAAAACCATACACTACTTTGAAAGGACTTACCTTGGTAGTAGAATGTGTTGCCCGATTATATGCAAACTCAACATGAGGCAAACATTCTTCCCATTGTTTCAAATTTTTCTTCAAAATAGCTCTCAACATAGTACCCAAAGTGCGGTTCACCACCTCAGTTTGTCCATCAGTTTGTGGGTGACAAGTTGTAGAAAATAATAACTTTGTACCCAACTTATTCCAAAGCGTGCGCGAAAAGTGACTCAAGAATTTTGCATCACGATCTGAAACAATAGTAGAAGGCATAGCATGCAAACGAACAATTTCTTTGAAAAAGAGATCAACAATATAACTAGCATCATCAGTCTTATGACATAGTATAAAGTGTGCCATCTTAGAAAATCTATCCACAACAACAAAAATACTATCACTCCCTCTCCGAGTCCTAGGCAGTCCTAAAACAAAGTCCATAGAAATATCCGCCCAAGGAATAGAAGGAACAGGAAGTGGCATATATAAACCATGTGGATTCAAGCGAGACTTAGCTTTTTGACATGTAGTGCAGCGAGCAACAAAGCGCTCAACATCTTTCCTCATCCTTGGCCAAAAGAAGTGTGTGGCCAAAATATCCTCCGTCTTCTTGGCACCAAAATGACCCATCAATCCACCTCCATGCGCCTCCTGTAACAACAAAAGACGAACGGAACCAACTGGAATGCATAGGCGGTTGGCTCTAAACAAGAATCCATCATTCAACACAAATTTATTCCATGCACGATCTTCTTTACAATACAGCAATACATCCTTAAAATCAACATCAGCAGCATATTGTTCTTTAATTGCCTCAAGTCCAAAAATTCTACAATCAAGTTGAGACAATAAAGTATAGCGCCTAGATAAAGCATCAGCGATCACATTATCCTTCCCTTTCTTATATTTAATAATGTAAGGAAAAGACTCAATAAACTCAATCCATTTAGCATGTCTACAGTTCAAATTACATTGAGAACGAATATACTTAAGTGATTCATGATCAGAATGAATAACAAATTCTTTGGGCAACAAATAATGACGCCACGTCTCTAAACAACGTACAAGTGCATACAATTCCTTATCATACGTGGAGTAATTCAAAACAGGCCCAGTAATTTTCTCACTAAAGTATGCAATAGGTTTACTATCTTGCATCAAAACACCACCAATGCCTATACCACTAGCATCACATTCAAGCTCAAAAATCTTATCAAAATTAGGTAATTGCAGCAATAGTGCATGTGTAAGTTTATCCTTCAAAGCATTAAAAGACTCATGATGTACCTTACCCCAATGGAAATCAATGCCCTTCTTTGTCAACTCATGCAAAGGTGCAGCAATTGTGCTGAAATCTTTGACAAAGCGGCGGTAGAAACCTGCAAGACCAAGAAAACTCCTCACCTGTGTGATAGTTTTTGGTACAGGCCAGCTCTTTATGGCTTCAATCTTCACCTCATCCACCTCAATTCCCTGTGGAGTCATAACATAGCCAAGAAAAGAGACTCGATCCGTGCAAAAGATGCACTTCTCAAGGTTACCAAATAAACGTGCATCTCATAAAGCATCAAAAACAGCACGCAAATGATTCATATGTTCATCTATAGATTTGCTATAAATCAAGATATCATCAAATTAAACTACCACAAATTTGCCAATGAAAGCTCTTAAAACCTCATTCATCAAGCGCATGAAAGTACTAGGTGCATTAGTTAACCCAAAAGGCATTACTAACCACTCATATAATCCAAATTTGGTTTTGAAAGCTGTTTTCCATTCGTCTCCAAGTTTCATTCTAATTTGATGGGAGCCACTACGCAAATCAATTTTAGTGAAAATTATAGCACCACATAACTCATCAAGCATGTCGTCTAGCCTAGGAATAGGATGACGATACCTAATAGTAATATTATTAATGGCTCTACAATCTACACGCATACGCCAAGTACCATCTTTCTTAGGAACCAAAAGTACAGGAACAACACAAGGACTAAGTGATTGACGAACATACCCATGATCCAAAAGGTCTTGAACTTGTCGTTGTATCTCCTTAGTCTCCTCAGGGTTGATCCTACAAGCAGCACGGTTTGGCAAAGTAGCACCCGGAATCAAATCAATTTGATGCTCAATCCCTCTCAAAGGTGGCAATCCCGGGGGTATCTCGGCTGGAAAAACATCCTCATACTCCTGCAAAAGGTTAGTGACAGCAGGAGACACAGCACTAGAAGCAATATCATCAAGCGAAAACAAAGCTTCTTTGCATATCAAAGCATAGCAAATATCATCATTGTCAGAAATTTCAGCAAGCTCAGATTTTGTTGCAAGACATGAACGACCTTGTAATTTAATTCCAGCACCCTTAGAACATGAAGAATCATTAACATTACTAGGTGTAGAATTAGAATTAACAGGTTGTTGAATTTCAGGACCTTTATTTTTCAAACTAGCAGCTCTTTCTAAATCAGCTTGTATAATTTTAGCAGGGGTCATTGGTAACAAAGTAATTTTAGTTCCTTTATGCATAAAAGTGTACTTATTACTTCTACCATGGTGTATAGCATCATTATCAAATTCCCAAGGTCTACCCAATAAAAGTGAACATCCTTGCATGGGTACGACATCACAATCAACAGAATCCCCATAAGAACCAATGGAAAAAGGAACTCTACAAGTTTGTATTACCTTAGCTTTGCCAGAGTCGTTTAACCACTGAATGTAGTACGGATGTGGATGTGGACGTGTGGTCAAAGAAAGCTTGTTGACCACATCAGAACTCACCAAGTTATTGCAGCTCCCTCCATCAATGATGACACGTGCTCGACGGTTCTTGATGACGAAGAAAATCTGGAACAAGTTATGGCGCTGCATCGTCTCGGGCTGATGAGCTTGTGTGCTAAGGACACGTTGAACAATAATGTTCATGTATCCTGTGGTGTCTCCGCCTCCAAGGACGAGGTCACTGCCGGTGGCAGTGATGTCCTCCTCCTCATCCTCCACATCGGAGGTGCTCATGTAACCGCCATCGTCTGTCGCCACATATGCCCGCCTACTTGGACAATCTTTCTGCACATGACCAAGTCCATGGCAGCGGTGGCACTGAATCCCTGTAGTGCGCCCCGTCGAAGCAACAGAGGAGGCACTACTAGCTCGTACCTGCATAGAAGTTTTACCTGAACGCGTAGAAGGTGCAGGGGCTGATCTTGGGGCTGTAGAAACAACACTGGTTCCCTTGGTAGCTGCTGGTGGGGGCGGCCAGAAAGATGGTCTGGGCAGCCCCGAAGTCCCCGTCGAGCGTGGGGGGTAGGAGTTCCTTGACTTGCTATATTCCTCAAAAGCCTGGAAAAGTTCCTGTGATTCTTTCTCTGCAAGCATAGCATACTGAAAACGCTAGGTGAGGGTATAATATTCTTTATAATCAAGGATATCCTGAATTTCTTTTCTTAAACCAGAATAAAAGCGACAAATCTGATCCTCTACTTTTTCAACTACAGCACAACGAATCAAACCCTTCTAAAGCTTACTAAAGTACTCCTGAACAGTTTTATCTCCTTGTTCTAAACGCTGTAGTTTATTACGAATCTCTCTATAAAAAGAAGGAGGAACAAAACGATCACACATTGCTACCTTAAGTTCTTCCCAAGTAGTAGGCAAATCAGTTTCAGCAGCTAAACCACTCCACCAAACAATAGCAAAGTCCTTAAACTCACTAGTAGCTTGTCTAACTCTATGTTGTTCAGGAACAAGGTGGGCATTAAATTTTTGTTCTACAGTCATCTCCCGATCAAGATAAACATCACCATCATACTGACCCGAAAATGAAGGAATTGAAAACTTAATTTTAGCATATGGGTCATCTGGAGCATAGTTACCGTGTGGACGACGGTTGTAGTTATGGAAACCACCCATACCTTGAGTATTATGTTGCAAACAACGTCGTAATCGTGCAGTCCTTGTAGCTGACCTATCCACGGTGCCATCAGCCTTATACACCATGTCTTCATCATGGACATCTTCAACATCATTGTTGTTATTATTGGTGTTCGTATTGTTGGTTTTAGGAGCAGTCTCCAACGCGACAACCTGATCGGTTAACTTAGAGACCCACTTCTCTAACCGCTCGATGCTTTCTCCAATGTGAAGCTTGCTAACCGCATCAGTAACGACTCTGGTGATCGTCTCTGCCAAATCACTGTGAGCAGCCCGCAAAGCCTTCTAGAGCTGCTCTTGGCTCACGCACTCAGCAAATTGTGAGGGTGAAGCCATCTCTCCATCGTCACTTCCTGCCATCACAAACACCAAAACAAGAAACAAACAGTGAAGGTTATCCCTACAAAACAGCTAAGCAATGGTGCCTCTCAACACAGCAAAAAGAGACTCCTTACAAAGCTTTTACAAAGTTCTAAAAAGCAAAGCAAAGGATACCAGAGAGATGTGTTCCATGATTGCAAGGGTCACAAAATAACCTGTGTGCTGTCCAGAAGAAATATGTAGAGCTAGGAAGGCCAAATATATATATGTGAGTGGTACACAAATCAAAAACAGATAGTAAAGCTGAATAAGTGCCCAAGTAACTTGTCTCTAGTTGCTGGTCTAAGTATGTCCTAGAACAGTAGTGATAGCAAAGTAGAAACAAGGAGACAAAGGCACAACAGGTGATAACAGGGGGCTAAGTGCAAAACAACCAAATCCAGAAATTTCAGGGGGCTAGATGTAGCACTAGTAGAAATCCTAAATTTCTTTTTTTTGATTTTATTTTTTTGATATTTTTCTCCAACTCACTAACAATGGAGGAGAATCCAAAAAAAATTTCAGCTCAAACAGAGGTAGGATGTGGCCTACAGAAAATCTTGAAGTTGCAGAAAACGTCGGGTTTAAACTTAAATCAATTTTTTCTTTATCTTCCCGATTTTTTTTGAATTTTTTGATGAGGGCACACAGGGCATAGCCGAGTGTGGGTATGCTCAACTTTGAGTCAAAAATCTCCTGTAAAAATTTCAGCCAAAATAGACAACCGAGCGAAAAGTTATGCCTGTTTTATCGAAGGGGGGTCGGAGTCGGTATTTTAGAAACCTGAGTCGGGTTAGGGGTCGGGTTTGAAATCGGGTAAGATTTTTTTTTGGCGGCGTGGATGCAGCGGAAAGTGGAATTTGTGGGGATTGGTCCGAGGTGTTTGAGGGTGGGTGTATCGATCAATCAACCCTAGCACACAAAGCCGATAGAACAGAGGATGGTGAAGGGGATGGCGGCTAGGGTTGCAAGGGAAACACTACTGATGACAAAAACACAAACTAAACCAGCGACTAAACAAAAACTAGGGCATAAACTTAATACTATGGACTCTGAAATTGAAATATGCAAAGGCTAAACACGTGGTTATGGGCGGAGGGGAAATTTCTTTTTTGGCTTTTCTGTGGATGATAGGATGAACACAAAACGAAATTAACTAAGGGTAGTGCGAACCTGACGGTGCACCTGAAGCTCTGATTACCACTTGATATGGACAAGGATTCCTGATCTTCCGAAAGGTTCTGGATATGTTGATTTAGTCGGAGGCGACACACAAATCGATCCGGCTTCAGAACAACACGTTCTAAACCCCGCAATCGCAGCACGACGTCTCCTCTGGTTATCAACCGTCCTAAAATGATTGACCTCGCCGAAAAGGCTAATCCCTGCCTGCGAATCAAGAACACAATCAAGAACAAAGAAGAAAGCAACACAATTGTAGATGTATTATGAATCTCACGAAGTTGGGGTCTCACAAACCGTTATGACGGCGAAACTGTTATAAACAGAATAATCTAAGCAAAACCTGAACCCTAATGGTGCGGTGGCGGCTATATATGAAGACCCTAGGGTTGTGCAAGACCCTCTGGACGCACCCCTACTTGGGCTCAACTAGATACAAAGCCCAAAGGCCAAAAACAGGCGACGCAGCACCGAAACAGATTCTGGACTCTCTTGTTTCGACGATTCCCGATGACTCCGGATGAATTTTGATATGAGACCGGTGGCATTGGAAAGGTATTCTTCTTATCTTTCCGTGCATATGTAGAACGTCCAAATCCGAGTCCGTATGCGTCTTGGGCATCCGTTTTAGTGCAAACTGGTCCTGGGCCCCAAAACAGACTCGAAGTCGGTTTTGGTTGGGCCTCCACCTTGGCTTCCACGTCCTTGCTGGTCCTCCACGTCTCCAAGTCCTTCTCCCATCATCTCCTGGTTCTCTCCATGGTTCCTAATTACAATATAATCATTAGGTAGCAAACCATTCTCAAAAGTGACATATAATGAAGAACGTAGGAACGAGCTCACCTCTAAATTTAGTCATCGTGCACGAGCTCTAGTCATTGGACCTTGTAAGTCCAAAATTGGAGGAGTGTTGCATGTATCCTTAGGAGTGATGTCCTCATCAACTGTTGTGCATGTCACCAGGTGGAGGTGTCATCAAGCGCCATGCCGCACTCCCTTGTGTCAGTGGGCGTGGGCGGCGATGGTGATGACGGGATGTACGGGGGGATTTGACCCGTTGGTACTATGGAAGCATGGCAGGTACGACATTTAAGGCCGAACGGTTGGCCGTTGAGGGCTAGCGACTCGGTCGCCTGCCCTCGGTCTTGGGGATGGATGCAACGTCAGGCTCCCCCGGACCCACTTGGGGTTATGATTGGTCACGTCTGTCAGAGCGATCACGTTTCTCCATTCCGCCTTCCTCGGTTTCGCGTTGTCAGGGCTCAGGCTCCTAGTCCAAGGGTCGGATGGGGCAACACCTACTTGAGGACTATGTGGGACCCGCGAGGGGTGTTCCTGACCCCTCCTACGGGGTTGGGCGGGATCGAGGCGTAACAGGGTCCCCGACTCCTGCGGAAGGGGTCGGGCGTGGCAGATCGCTCGACCCCCGCCAGGGGGTTGAATGCGGCGTTCTAGGCCAGTTCCTGCTTGCCTAAAGTCAGGGCGAGTCAGGAATGCGGCGCGGCCTTCGTGGTCTGGAGTGGGCTTTCAGCGCGCTGTTGTTTTTCATGTGGGGCCCACATTGATCCCTATTGGCTATTAGGGAGCACCACGTGGCACCCCGATATTTACCCCCGACAGTAGCCCCCGAGCGAGTCGGAGAGTTGTTTAGGGGATTTGCCGATGCAAGCTGGAGTAGGCGAGGTTGTTTTGTGAGTTGCTCGATCTGTTGGGGTGCGCGCGAGCGCACCCGATGGGTGTAGCCCCCGAGCCGGGGGGGGGGGGGGGGGGGCGAGTTTTTGCAAAACTTGCGCCTCGGCTGGATGCGACTGTGGTTTATTTTTTCATTACAGGAGAGGTGCGCACGAGCGCACCCGTCGGGTGTAGCCCCCGAGCCAGAGAGGGAGTTCGTATGGACTCGTTCTTTGGCTTTATTTATTGGTTGCGGTCCACGAGGTTGTTGAGGCATCTACGACTTAAGCCTCAAGCAGAGCGGGAGGCGTGACACGTCGGCAGAGGGGGCTGGCCCTGACCTGCATGGCTGCTACGGGGTGTCGTGTTGCGCTGCACTTGCCTAAAAGGCGTGACAAGACGTGGTCTCGAGGGGCAGACCCCCTTGTCTCTCTCGGCGCGCGCCGCCCAGAGGCATCTTCTGGTGGGTCCCCGCATGGGTCGCCTGGGAGATTTTTACTCGTCGACTCGGCCCGAGGCGGGCTCTTCATTGTGCAAGGTGTTGTGCATGATGCCGTCAGTGAGGTCAGGTCCTTGTTTGTTAGCGGCGTGCTGGCGCCTCGCTATGAACTGCCTCGGGCTCGTTGCCTGGGCAGGGTATCCGAAGACACGGCCTGACTCGGCTATTTAAGGATGTGGCTGGGCTCCGTAACGCTTCACCTTTATGTCTAGGATTCACACACCACGCTCTAGGACTCCCGGGACGCGAGTAGCTCCCGCTTAATTGACTGTTGTCATCATGGTTTCCGAGTGTGATATTGCCTCTGGCAGCAAGGATGAGCATGGAGATTCGTTGGTGATAGACTCTCAACCATCCCGACGCGGCCACCTCGTCGGCTGTGAGGAGGTTGGTATTGGTCATAACTACGCACCCACTTATATACCGCAAGAGGACGATGTACGATTGTAGCAATTTTCCCTTGAATTGAGTATTCCAAGGTTTATCCTATCCACTGGGACCTTAGGTATTATTAAACAAAGTTAACAGTAAAAGATCTAGTCAAGGCTACTGTCGAGTTCGAGTTGCATAAGGGGATACCGGCCAGCGCAAAGATGCGCCATACAACAAATCTGTTGTTGCGCCGATCGTTGTAGGGTTGAGCCAATCGGCACACTACCGAATTGGTGATTGCGCCGATCGACGCTGGAGTTGAGCCGATCGGCACACGAACGAATCTAAGCCAAAGTGCACCAGATACCTTGTAAGCCTAAGCTATTAAGTGAGTAGCCAGATATCTACTAGTGAGATCGTAACCAGAAAGTATAATCAAATAGCATCATAACGGTAATTACATGGATCAATGAAAACCTATAATGGATAAGACCACCCACCATTTCGAGCGGCTCCCGATTTATCGCTGCTGAGAGGAAACCCTTCATCGCGTGAGTATCTTACCCTACTCGACTATCCAATAGTGCTGCGCAGGTTTAGTGCTGTCACCGCTAAACCACACTACTAGCATCATCAAGCAACCATAATAAATACAATGTCCGAATACTATCCTGATCACCACGATCAAGATAATATCAACCTACCTAGCCTAGAACTAAGCAATTGGAATAAGCACATGCACGATTACAGAATCAAGATAGACAAATCACCAAAACCATCATCAACATATTTGATCATCCTTGAGATACATAGAGTAAGATTCATCACAACCGAGATGGCCTACCTTGATAGATCAACTCTTACGCCAATGGTTCTTGAAACTCAACTAGAGATCTATTCAAACGGGGCGAACTCTGGTGGTTCTAACTCACGTATCTGTTGTCCCTCCGATGCCTCTTGTCTCTCGTGGATAGGGCTTACAAGTATATATAAGGGTTCTACTCGTAAAGAACTCGGTTTCTAGCAAATAAGGTGGTTGCGCTGATCGGTGCAGGATTGCGCCGATCGGCGCAAGCCATGTCTTCTCTGGTTTCTCTTTCGAGTCGGTTCCTCTGTCTTCAACAGCTGCCATGTGGGCCTTTTCCTTCGAGATAAAGTCTTGTACTGCACGCGAGATCTTGAAGTTCCATAAATCTTCTTAGGCAAATATCTTCAAGTATCTTGTGCAGATAAGCTTCCATAAAACACGTGGAATGGGTGTCGATCACTTCTATGGGCCAAAACATCCTTGCGTCGATCGGCTCATGGGTTGCGCCGATCGGTGCATTGGGCTTCTTCAGTGCTTTTCGCTGCTTCTGGACTCCTGTCCTCTTCCAGCATCACTTTAATCACCAATTTTACCTGTTTCTGTAATAAAGCTCCAAAACAACGCATATACAAATATATAGGCAAATCACAGGTAAATGGCATAAATTAGCATCAATTATGCTCTAATTGGGGTTATATTCACATATAAAAGGGGCACCTAGGAAGTGCCAACAGTTCCCCCACACTTAAACCTTTGCTCGTCCCGAGTAAAGTAAAAGAAAGAAAAATTAAAGAATATGCTCTCTCTATCATAAAAGATATCTCAAATCAACAAATGTTGCCTGCACCGACTGACGCAGAGGGCTGTGAACCGCCCGCTGCGTCGCTCCACCCTGACGGGTACTATTGAGGCTCTTGGCGTGACCCCCAGGAGTCCCACTCACTGCCGGCCACTGCAACAGTCACCAGTTGTCAAACCCGCCCACGGCGGTCCTTCGAAATTCGCCCCCCCCTCCAGGAGACCATCTTCAAGCCAATTTCCTCCCTCCAGCTTGCGAGAGAGAGAAACTCCTAGCTCCGCACACGGGAGCCTTACATTGGTGCCCCCGACATGGAAGCTGACGCGAACACTTCCTGTGACAATATTGCCACGAGTCATATTCTCGCCAATATCCGTCGCGCACTCCCACTTGTCATCGCGCCCTCCCAGTCCATCGCTGTCGCAGATGAGGGCTACTAGTCGCTGAAGATAGGCCCCGAAGGTGAACTTCTTGCTCTTCTTGCTCCTCTTGTCGATCCAACCCCGCACCATCACCATCATGGGGTTGTAATGAGATGGACTCACGATGGCATTGAAGAGCCACCACAAGTCCGCATCGGTGATGTTACTGGAGTTGATCTTGTCGCCTATGCGCGCCGCCAACCACCAATGGTATACTTGAATGGTCGGGTTGCGGATGTTGCCGCGCTTCATATCCTCCACGAACGAGAGCTGCCTCCAAACGGATTCTAACTCCTCATGTCCCAAGATGCCGACGACGTCGACGTCAAAGCCGAAGGCTAGGGCCGCCGTCTCCATGGTCACCGTGTGGCCGATGTCACAGACACGGAAGTTGATAGCCTCGTTGCCGACTTCATCAGTGTCGAGCCTCATCGTAGAGGTAACCTCGGTGACGATGTCGAGGTTGTAGTCCCTGGGAAGTTGGTGGAAGTCCACCCAGCTGAGGTTGCTGAGCATCCTCCTTATGTCCTCCCACATGCCGATCGAGGTGAGGAAGGTCTCGTCCAAGTCGAAGTTGGGGACAAACCTTCCCCTCACCGCGAGGTAGTGCTCTTGTTCCTCCGCGCTCAGGAGGGTGAAGCCCTCCTCCACCGTGCGTGGCGTGAATGCCGGTGGTGGTGATGATCTGAGAACCCCATGGCTTGCCACCATTTGGCTCCTCGTAGCACGCCCCATCGGAAGGGGCGCGTCGGAGATGGAGTGACAGGCGCGGATCTCGTAGGTTCCCGCCGCCGAGTGGGTGGATGCACCTCCCATCGACATGTCGTCTTGAGCATCGGAGCCTCCCCTTGCCGAGGAGTCACCACTTGAATCGCCGCTATCGACGGAACTGCTTCCCTGACATAGCCTCTTGCCCAACTTGTCGACGGAGGAACATAGACAATCCATCTATGAGGAATGCGGAACGTGTGCGAGATCTTGGGTAGTGGGGAAGGTGGAGAGATTACTAGGATGGTGTGACGAACTGGGGCGCCTGGCCTTCCTTTTATAGCGTAGGAAACTTCCAGGAGAAGGACCCGCGTTGAATTTTCAAAATTTGAGAGCACGCCGATCGGCACAGGGTTGTGCCAATCTGCACAATTCAAATTTTGAATCCTCTGAAATTGTGGCTCTTGATTTCCCTCCTTTGTGTCGTTTCCCGGTACATCATGTTGGTTGGCAGGGGAACAACGCAGAATCCTGACGTCTTGATTAACTGCGCCATCTCTTTTTCAAGTTTTGGTCAATTCCATGTCTCCTCTGCACTAAACACATGCATAGAAATCATACCTGTTCCTTGATCAACGCCTGCCGCTTTTGTTGCCCTTTTGGGAACCATACGGGAACCCGCGCCAGTTGGCTCAGCAGTGCGCTGAACGGTGCAAGTCCCCTGCACCTCATCTTGGGATCCGGTGCTGACCCTAATGCCTCATGTTCATCTCCTTCACCTAATTTCCACTTCCCCAATGTTCCTGTAGCATTGACATACATAGAGGGGCCCATCTGGTAGCCATACCGATCGGTGCTGGTGCGCGCCGATTGGCGCGAAGTCCTTTTCTGCTCCTGGCCCCTCGCTTCTTGGCTAGATGCTGCCCTTCTTTCCTACGTATTTAACAACCATTTTGCACACAAAAAATTATTCAAAAAGATTTTTGATTACCTTGAAAATAGCCCCATCTCTGAAAATTACTGTGCTGGTTGCCTTTTAGCACCCCATTCTGGGTGTCGTCAGCCTTCTGTCCTGACCTAGGCAATAGTGCGCTGATTGGCTCCTGAGTGCATCAATCGGCGGAGCTCTGTTCCTTCCTATTTTTGGTCTTTTTCTTTTTATACTCCTATGTTGTTAGTCTACAGTATGTACATACATAATTTTGCACCAATAAATAGACAACGCTAGAGCACACAAAAATTAAGCACACTTTTTCTAATTCTTTTATTCAGGAGATTGTTTTTATTACAAGCAAGCGAATTAAAAATACCAGGTTGCCCTCCCGGCCAGCATTAACTAAATAAAATGGGTTGCCCTCTCATAAGCACTAAACAACTTCTAAATCCCCCGATCATTAGGTTGCCTCCCAAGAGCGCTCTAGTTATTTAGAGGTCAAAGAGCTTGACCTCCCCGCAAACAATCAATCCTTAGTGTCATGGTGCAGGATGTGAGACCGCGACACTACAAGGTTATCTCATCTCTATGGCTCATATACCTCGGATGACCTATCCATACATTCCCTCCAATTACTCTCGATGTCACATTTCCACGGTGTCTTGTATCTCTTCACTTAATCAACAACACGGCACTCTTCTCCTTTTGGGCGGAATTTGAAAGAGTAGGGAGCCCCACTTATATCAAAGCTTATCTCACCACTTCCAAGATCAATACTTGCCTTTGCCGTCCTTAAGAAGGGTCTGCCTAAGATCAATGGGGTCCTCGTCCTCTTATCCATATCAAGCATAATAAAATCAATGGGGACGATGTGATTTCCAATTTGAACAGGCACATCCTCAGCAATTCCATCAGGGAAGCGTACCGATTGATCAGCTAACTCCAAACACATATTCGTAGGCTCCAATTCAGGCAAATTGAGACTTGTGAATATATGACGGGGCATAACACACACACAAACTTAAATAAACACTCATAAGAAAAACAAACGAGAAACTAGACTCAAAAATACTTAAAAACTATGACAAATGGCAAAGCCCTTCCCCCACACTCAAAATTTGCAATGTCCTCATTGCAAGAAAAGAAACTCAACACATTAATCATGGAGACCATGCCTATTCAAGACTCGGAAAATTCGTCTTATATTCCTCATAAGAAAAGTGTAGTCCGCTTCGTTCATCTTGATTGTATCCAGGATTCTATGATCCACATCCCTTTGATGCCTGTAAGCTTGATCTCTGTCTAGATACAGGCGCTCAATGTTTCTTCGGCAGACAGGACAGCAAGCAGGCAGTTGCAGGTTATGATTTTCAACGCTGTAAGGGGAGGCACTATTCAAACTCCTCTGAGACGATCGGCACAAAGGCTGAGCCAATTGGTGCAGTGGTGTTCTTCCACCATTACGACTTCCTCCACTTCCCACTTGAAGGACCGAGAAGGCTACTAGAGGGGGGGGGGGGTGAATGGGAGCCAATTAAAATTCTCCAAGAGAACTTGGCCTATATCCCAAAAACAATCCAAGTCAACCTCCGAACCGATCACCAAGACTACACACACCAACTCGTGGTGTACTAGCCTTAGGAGTGATCAAACACAGCAAAGTAACAGAGCGAAATCAACAAGAAACAACAAGGACTTGAAATAGTCGAGAGACTCAAAACCTGACCTTACTGAGCCAACACCGGCAGTGCCGATCAGGGACATCGGCAGTGCCGGTTGGCCCCATCGATAGTGCCGGTGAGACCCATCGGCAGTGCTGGTGCAGGATTTTGCAACCTATCGGCAGTGTCGGTCCTGGTCGTAGGCAGTGCCGATCGACCTCGACAAAACAAGAAAAACTTTCAGGATTTTCACAAATCTTCTCCAAAAACTAAACGAACGAACTCCAAATGATGCGATTTTTGGACCAGTGAATCCTCATCACATCATGACCCTAATCCTAGAAGATCATCTCAATTGGCTCAAGGAATCATCGCGAATTTCAGATCTTGTGCCAAGAACACCAAAAAAGGGAAAACTTGAGAAATCCTTCAAATTGAAGGTGCTAGAGCTATTGATTAGGACAAGGATCCATAGAGGATTGTTCTAGCTCATCCTAGCAACAAGTTTCTCAAGAAATCTGAGCCAAAAACTCGTCCAAAAATGAGATCAAAAATCACCACAAAAATAGCTTGAGCGCGAAAATACTTCTCATATCATAGAAAAGTGCTTACAAGATCCAAGGTTACAAGTCTAGGAAGCCACCCTCTTCCTCCCACTATTTGGAAAAGTAAGAGATGTCTCTCACACACCCTCTCCTCTCCTCTAAAACATGAAGTCCTCTCCTAGCACTTTGTAATGAATTCCTAACACAAGGCTAATAGGGAGAGAGGCACCTCTCCCACTAACCACACCTCTCCTTATATAGGCGTAGGGCCTATTGTCCATATGACCACTCTACCCTTGGCCTACATAACACACCCACCTACCACCGGGGGCATAACTGTCCATCTTTTTCCTCATCGCCCGAATGCCATCGGACGCTTCACGTCTTTGCTTACTCTTGAAGCAAGCTCCATGATGGTGCCACGTGCACCACCAATCACCGCCACCAGTTTTGAGTCCTAAATCGGGACACCGCCTCGCACGCTTCTCAAAGCATGACTTCTTGATGTCGACGCATGTCACCTTGTCCCGTCATCCTGACCACCGGCAAGTCTCTCCCAGTCCCTGTCCATCGGGACCCCTTGTCACTTGTACCGGCATCCCGTTCGCCTTGACTTGGTCAACATGCCATCTTCATCACCACCACAGTTTTGAGGCTCAACCGCGAAACCGTCCGTGCTTCTTGCCTCTTCATGTGTGCGGTGTGGATCACCCTTGGCTTCACCCGGCATCCCGATCGTCCGGCCCTAAGTCCCCTACTTGTGCCCGATCCTCTCGCTGTTGACCGCCAAGTCGACTCCAGTGACATACACATCTTGAGACAAGCAAACACATTTCCCAACTCCTGCAACTTCACCAATACCTCCACCAACTCTGGCTAGTCAAAACCATAATCATGCACACACACATGCAATCCTCGGATTCCCGCATTTCAACTCAAACACCAAATCCACTCAAGTCAATTACTCATCACATATATTGCAAACCATGGCACATATCCACATGGTTTCTCAATCTCCCCCTTGATGAGTACATTGACAACCTCAAATACACAAGATTAGAGAGTGAAATGCAAAACCGAATAAACACATCCAAATGGCAAAACCCAAAGAAAAGGTGAATGCAAGCCATCTAGCAAAGTAGGGATCACAAAACCAAGAGTTGGCAAAGAAAGCAACTTGAGACACAAAGAATGTGAAAAGTGCAAGAAAACACTCAAGATCATGATATGCTCCCCCCTCAGCTTGTGGTAGGTTACATGTAGTGCAAAATAGATCATCTTAAGTTTTTTAACATAATTTGTGCATGACCCAATAATTTCTCCCGCTTTGGCAATGAACTTATCAAAGAACAAGCAAACATGCAAGACATGAAAATGCAAAACTAAGGAGCTTCAACAGTTATGCAAACAGGCATTTAACTTTGCTACCCATAAACATAGAGCCATGAAGTGTAAAAGCGATAGCTCAAACCATACAAAGATCAAAAATAGATAGCAAGGCATAAACACCAAGATGTACACAAGCTAAGCAGAAAGATTGACTAGCTTAGATAGAATCAAATTTGCTTATCATGAGAAAATCTGCCACTACATGTGTAAGTACTCCCATCCAAGGCAAAACAAGCATCAAGTGAATCATAAGAATCTAGCCAGTTTCAATCTCAACTAGGGCAACAAGCATTCGCAGAAAATAAGCTCTACAAACGCTCACATATGTAACAGAGACTCAATTGATCAAGTGATTATTGTTTATCCTCATGTGTCCTCTTATCCATGCGGAGGGTCGCACGACTGGGTACGACAAACACCCTGAGGCTTCAAGTCACAGTGTTTGGATTAGCATTTCAGAATTATTCTTGATCAAAGCACTTAGCAGATTATTCAAATTTATGCACAAGACAAAAGAGCATGCCTTTGCGGTAAAAGGAACACATGTTCCCACAATGTCCCATCATGAGCTAAACATTTGCAAAGCCTTCCATTTCGCAAACACAAGGTGCCAAAGCCAAGATATCTTCTAGACTAGCCTAAATGCAAGTTTCAACAAGGATAAAATCAATTATACACATGGTGAGCAAGTTTTAGCAAGATTAGTTCATAAGGTTCACAAAAAGCTATGTTTACCTTTAAGATTAGCAAGTTGCTCACATGAGTCTATAACAGGTCATCTAGAAAATCTAAGCATGAGAAATTACCATCACATCCACACAACTTAGCTCAAGCTCAATCATAGCAAAGAGAAATGCAAGAAAGCATAAGAATCAAAGCTCATCTACCAATGCATATATTACATATGAGATGCAAATGCATAAAAGGTAAGATACATATATACAAGTGAACACCAACTCCCCCTCAAATGATGCCATAAGGATGACAAACACCAAGTTCCCCCCAAAGAAAAGCATGTCTTGAAGCATCTAAGGGCTTGGTGAGGATATCAGCTAGTTGGTTTCTGGTGTCGATGTATTTGAGCTCAACATCCCCCTTCTCAACATTGTCCCTCAGGAAGTGGAATCGCACATTGATGTGTTTGACCTTACCATGTTGAATTGGGTTTTTGGCTAAGCATATGGCACTGGAGTTATCACACATGAGTGGAACACTCTTAAAGGTTAACCCATAGTCCCTCATGGTAGATACAACCCATAGGATTTGTGAGCAGCAGCTAGTAGCTGCTACATACTCGACCTCTATGGTGGATTGGGCAACACTTGACTGCTTACGAGAAGACTAACAGATCAAAGAAGTACCCAAGAAATGGCAAGTACCAGAAGTGCTCTTCCTATCAATTCTACACCCAGCAAAGTCCGCATCCGAATACCCAATGAGATCAAGAGATGAAGATGCAGAGTTCCAAAGACCGAACTCAAGGGTGTATTTGAGATACCTAAAGATGCGCTTGATAGCCTTGCGATGAGTCACCCTTGGGGAAGCTTGAAAGCGAGCACAAAGACACACCGCAAAGTGTATGTCAGGTCTTGTCACTGTCAGGTACAAGAGGGAGCCAATCATGCTCCTGTACTCCCTTTGGTCCACTGCTTCACAGTCTTCATCAGGGTCAAGTTCTGTTGTAGTGGACATTGGTGTAGACAACGACTTCACATTGACCATGTCGAACTTCTTTAGGAGATTCTTCGTGTACTTGGCTTGATGTATGAAAGTGCCTTGCTTGCACTACTTGATTTGAAGCCCAAGAAAGAAGGTGAGCTCGCCCATCATCGACATCTGAAATTCACTTTCCATGGCTTCCTGAAATCTGTACATAAGAGCATGAAAGGAACCACCAAAGATGATATCATCCATGTAAATCTGAACCATTAGAAAGTCATTGCCAGGCCTGAGAGTGAACAAGGTTTTGTCAACACACCCCATGGCATACCCGCACTCTAGCAAGAAAGTCTTAAACCTAGCATACCATGCCCTAGGTGCTTGCTTTCGCCCATACAAAGCCTTCTAAAGCTTGTACACATGGTTTGGGTTGTTTTACATAAACCTCTTCCTCTATGAAACCATTTAGGAAAGCACTCTTGACATCCATTTGATAGAGTCTAATGCCCTTAGAGGCAGCAAATGCCACCAAGATCCTAATGGCTTCTATGCGTGCAACAGGAGCAAATGTTTCCCCATAGTCTAAGCCCTTCACTTGATTGAAACCCTAAGCAACAAGCCTAGCCTTGTTCCTAACAACCTCACCATCTTCTCCATGCTTGTTTTTAAACACCCATTTGGTTCCTATGACATTGACACCAACAGGAGGCTCTACTAGGGTCCACACTTTGTTTCTCTCAAAGTTCTCCAATTCCTCATGCATGGCATTAACCCGATGTTCGTCAGATAGTGCGTGTCCAACATCCCGGGGTTCAAAGGTTGCAACAAAGAGAGAATTGGTAAAGCAGGTGAGATGTGCAGACCTTGACCTTGTTGTCCTCTTATAGAGATTACCGAACATTTGTTAAGGTGGATGTTGATGCTGAATGTGGTGAGGAGCCTCTCTCTCAGAGTGTGCCTCCCCCTCAATCACAGCTGGAGCTCGCTCGACAGCTACTGAAGTAGATGTAGAAGCTTATGGACCCTCTGTCGGAGTGGTGGTGGTAGCAGGAACAAGCTCAGATGAGAGATGAAGTGAATCATCATCATCAAAGCCCTGTAGGTCCTCTTCTACAAAGATGCTCTCCTCCATCTCCTTGGTACCTGCAGTCTCAATCACATTGCTTGCATAAGAGTTTGATACATCAAAGGTTACATCGCAGGACTCTACGATGGTGTTAGTCTCCAAATTCAAAACTCTGTAAGAATGACCATGAAGAGAGTAGCCAAAAACGATGCCATCGGAAGATCTCGACTCAAACTTATCAAGATTGCCATGTTTGAGAATGAAGCACTTGCACCCAAAAGCACGCAAATGAGAAACAGAGGGCTTCCTACCAAAATGTAGCTCATAAGAAGTCACATTAAGAATTGAGCGCAAGAAGATCCGATTGGAAACATAGCAAGCAATGCTACTGGCCTCAGCCCAGAACCGCCTCGGAGTCCTATGCTCATCGAGCTTGGTCCGAGCCATCTCCACCAAGGTTCTGTTCTTTCTTTCGACCACACCATTCTGTTGAGGCACACGAGGTGCTAAAAACTGATGCTCAATACCATGCTCAAGATAGAAGGCATCAAAGGAGGAGTTCTTGAACTCGGTGCCATTATCACTGCGGATTGCTTGTAATGCACCAGGGAGTTCCTTGAACAACCTCAAAGCTAAGCTCTGAAAGTGATGAAACACTTCATCCTTAGTCTCAAGAAAGTAGACCCAAGAGTAGAGAGAATATTCGTCAACAATCACAAGAACATACCACTTCTCACCCGCTGAACGAACTCGAGAAGGACCAATAGTGTCCATATGAAGCAACTCTCCAGGGCATTCAGTCATCACCAAATTGATTGGTGGATGAGAAGTGGCAAACATTTTCCCATGACGATAAGGAGCACAAACCAAATCCTTATCAAATTTGAGCTTAGGCAATCCTCGGATTAAACCTAGGCCACTCAAGCGATATAACAAGTCAAAGCTCATGTGACCCAGTCTCCTATGCCATTTCTAGAGCTCAGAAGAAGATTGAGCAAACAAGCACTTGTGAGAGCCAGGAGAACCAGCAAAATCAGCCTGAAAAACTCTGCTAATGGGAGAAACCCCACAAACCAAGGAACCACTCGAATCAAGAACACAAGAAGCATTCGACTTAAAGCGCACTTCAAAACCAACATCAAGAAGCTGAGAGACAGAGAGGAGATTGTACTTGAGATAGTCAACCAAACCAAAATCCTTGAGAGTGAATTTTTCATTTACCTTTACCACGCTTCTTGCCTTCACTCTCCCTCTCTTGTCATCTCCAAAGGTCACATACTCCCGCCGCTTCAAGGGAGTGAGACTGGAGAACCACTTTGCATCTCCGGTCATGTGGCACAAACACCCGGAGTTGATCAACCATTTGTTCTCCAAGCCTCCACCTATTGCCTACAAAGAGCGAGAAGGAAAAGTCGATGGCTCAGTGCTGGGGTTAGTCAAAAGAGATTTGGGAATCCAGCACTTAACCATATGACCGGTAGTAGTCATCACAGTTCTTTGCACATCATCATTCGAACGCATAGGACGAGAACCACGATGGGGAAAGCGTGGCCTATCAAATCGTCTTGACTCAAACCCTGAGTTGTGAGGATAGAAATCATCTGTGTGAAAGCCAAATCCACGCGAGTGACGCTCACCACGATAGGGAAAACATGGGGTGCCAAAGTGCTGCTGTGCGAAGCCTTTGTTTCATGAATCAAAGCCATATGAGGAATGACCATGTCCACGATAGGCATGAGAGAAAGAGCGAGGCTGAAAGTCAACAAAATCATCATAAAAAGCATCCCTAGTCAACTCGGCTTGCTTCCTCTCAATCCTCTTACGCCTATAACAGAATTCATCCAAATGACCCTTACGACCACAAAACATGCAAATGTAGACACCCTTAGGATTAGGCTTGGTTTGCATTGCAGGTTTGGGTTTTGGCTTCTCTGTTTGCTTTGGGTTGAAGGAGGGTTTTGGATTGGGTGGATAGTATGTGTCAGTGGGTTGGATGGTGTTTTCCTCATCCTTGTAGCTGGAGCTAAGTACAAACTTACCCACATTCTCACTCTCCTTGTCACACCTCTCAAATCCCAAGCCCAAGTTATAGGTTGACCTAGAAGCACTCTCCTTCACTCTTGCCAAATCACTCTCAATCTTTTCCTCACTCACTAGGGTTCTCTGGAGCCTAGAAACAAGATAGTCATTTTCTTGAACTAGGACTTTGTTTTCCTCCCTAGTGATTACTAGCTTGTCCTTGAGGGTAACACACACTTCACACGGAGGTGGGAGAACTTTCAAGCGAGTCTCATGAAGCAGTTTGGACTCAAGCTCTTTGACTTTGAGGGACTGAGCTTCCAACTCATCTCCGAGCTTGGGGCACTTCTAACATGCACCCAAAAGAGTTAGTCTAGCTTTGAACTCATCAAGCTCCTTGAGGGCACTCTCAAGCTGACTGGCAACTTTAACCCAGCAATGAAGCGTCCTGGGTCACCGCACTCGAAGTAGGTTCTTGAACCACCTCCTCTTCTCTCCTTCCGGTTGTTGTAGAACTTCCTGAACTTCCTTGTGAGCAAGGACAGCTCCTCGTCAGGGATGCACTCCATCTGTTCATCGAGCGGCAATAAGAGAAAACAGAGCAAACTCCAAAGATGACTTGTCAAGTGAGGGGTTAGTTCCATAAGAAGCATCACTGTGACTACCCTTCTGAGAGCTAGAAAGCAAAGCCATGCTAGAAGCAGGAATAGCAAGATTATGAAGAGATTTCCTAGATAGTTCATGAGATTTCAGCTTGCTATACAGTTGCTCACAGTTCAAGGTGTTAAAGTCAGCAGATTCTTCTAGAGCAGCAATTTTAACCCCCCAAATATTTTCATCAAGTGAGTACAGCAGTTGCTTAGCTCTATCATTGTCATTGTACACAAGGTTACCACAAGCCCGCAAGTTGCACACAATTGCCTCAAACCTATGAAAGGTGTCATCTAGTGACTCGCCAGGTTTTTGTGCAAAGGTTTGATACTGTCTAATGTAAGAATCCTTACACATAGACTTGACTTGATTAGTACCCTCATGGTACATGCAAAGCTTAACCCAAATAGCATGAGTAGTGTCAAGGTGTGCAATGTGATCATGTTCACTTCTACCAAGTGCAGAGAGCAGAATGTTGACAGCTTTGGAATTGTGTTCATACCTATTCAACTCATTTGTAGAATCGGTGTAGAGGTCGGCAGGTATGTTGTATTCTTGCTCGATGATGTCCCAGATAGCACATCCTTGACTTAGGAGATAAGCCTTGGTCCGTGACTTCCAGTAGGGGAAGTCCTCTCCATCGAACATCCAGAGCTTGACCGCACGCTTCTCCATGTTGCCTTCGGATCACAAAGCCAGTGAAGTTCAACTAGTGATCAAATCTGCTCTGATACCAATTGGACCGAGAAGGCGACCAGAGGGGGGTGAATGGGAGCTAATTAAAATTCTCCAAGAGAACTTGGCCTATATCCCAAAAACAACCCAAGCCAACCTTCGAACCGATCACCAAGACTACACACACCAACTCATGGTGTACTAGCCTTAGGAGTGATCAAACACAACAAAGTAACACAACTGAATCAATAAGAAACAGCAAGGACTTGAAATAGTTGAGAGACTCAAAACCTGACCTTACTGGGCCGCCACCGGCAGTGTTGATCAGGGACATCGGTAGTGCCGGCTGGCCCCATCGGCAGTGCCAGTGCGGGATTTTGCAACCCACCGGCAGTGCCGGTCCTAATCATCGGCAGTGCCGATCGACCCCGACAGAACAGGAAAAACTTTTGGAATTTTGGCAAATCTTGTCCAAAAACTAGTCAAATGAACTCCAAATAATGCGATTCTTGGACCAGTGAATCCTCATCACATCAAGACCCTAATCCTAGAAGATTATCTCAATTGGCTCAAGGAATCATCACGAATTTCAGATCTTGTGTCAAGAACACCAAAAAGGAAAAAGTTGAGAAATCCTTCAAATTGAAGGTGCTAGAGCTATTGACTTGAACAAGGATCCATAGAGGATTGTTCTAGCTCATCCTAGCAACAAGTTTCTCAAGAAATCCGAGCCAAAAACTCGTCCCAAAATGAGATCAAAAATCACCACGAAAATAGGTTAGAAAATAGAGAAAAAGAGAAATTCGGGATTCAAGTGAAGAAGGAAATCTTGAGCACAAAAATACTTCTCATATCATAGAAAAGTGCTTACAAGATCCAAGGTTACAAGGCTAGGAAGCCACCCTCTTCCTCCCACTATTTGGAAGAGCAAGACATGTCTCTCACACACGCTCTCCTCTTCTCTAAAACATGAAGTCCTCTCCTAGCACTTTGTAATTAGTTCCTAACACAAGGCTAATGGGGAGAGAGGCACCTTTCCCACTAGCCACACCTCTCCTTATATAGGCCTAGGGTCTATTGTCCACATGACCACTCTATCCTTGACCTACATAACACACCCACCTACCATCGAGGGCATAACTATCCATCTTTTTCCTTATCACCCAAATGCCATCGGACGTTTCACATCTTTGCTTCATCTCGAAGCAAGCTCAGTGATGGTTCCACGTGCACCACCAATCACCGCCACCAGTTTTGAGTCCTAAATCGGGAAACCGCCTCACACGCTTCTCAAAGCACGACTTCTCGCTGTCAACGCGTGTCACCTTGTCCTGCGATCCTGACCACCGGCAAGTCTCTCCCAGTCCATGTCCATCGGGCCCCCTTGTTACTTGTACCGGCATCCTGTTCACCTTGACTTGGTCAACATGCCATCTTCATGTGGTTCCCCTTCCCGAAGGATCGAGGTCCTGACGGTGCTGATAGCGCAGACACTTGATAATATAACATTGGTCCAAATTTAAGTTGAATATTACATTAATACGATGATTCAGAGTGCAGCGGAATTAATACAAGTTTATAAATGTTTTGAAACAGCGGAAAAAAATACGTAAAGGAACTACGCTCGACGGTACAGCCTAGTGGTGATCCATACCCGAAGGACCATCACTCTAGCAACAAGCAACATCACTGCGGCGGCGAGTCAGACTCCCAGTGGGTGGTCCAACCCTCAGGGACTTGCATGTCCCAGGGCATCACATCTACATGCAATTCTATTTCTTCATTACCTGAAAAACACAATGGCACAAAGCCTGAGTACTAATTACTCAGCAAGACTTACCCGTCGGATACCTACACATGCAGAGGCTCTAATAGGTGGCTTATTTAAAAGGACTCGCACTAAGCAACCTATTAGTTCTATCAAGTTTTAATTGTCAATTTAAATGGGTTGAGCCGAAATATAACTTTAGTTGCAACAAGGATAATAAAAAAATATATAAAATTAATACGACATAAGAATAATAATAATAATAATGATCATCAACATCAATAAGCAACATGATCCATTCCATAATATTAGGTGCAACTATGCGATTGGCGCGGTGACCAAGTGGTACTCATTACTGCGAGGGACAGCAATTGCAATCGATTTACACCAGCTGGGAAAACCTGAGATGCATGACACATACGCACCAATTAAGGTCGTATATGGCAACCTTTCGCAAGAAAAGCACCTACACCTCAGCCCGGGTGTGGTGACATCGAGTGGGCATGCCATTTTGCTAATAGTACTTCATGGTCTGAACCGCCCACTCTAGCAGCAGGAGGGTCAATGACCAACGCACCTTAACCGTCCTCAATACAGGTGACCTTTAATGCTACATCGGTTTACTAGTGCCCATAAGCTAGCATGCATTCGGTACTGTTCAATACTTGATCAAGGGGCCGACCACGGACGGATCCTAGGTTCGACAAGGCAGGACTACCACAGTCAATACCCATGTGTTGCTGCAAACCTACACATGCATTATCCCTGCCCGGTCATAACATAAATAAACTTCTTTTAATAATTCCCGTTCCAGTGGTCAAGTTCATTCCTTAGTAATAATAATACTTTCCTAACGAGACTAGCAATTACTAAGCATAGCATAACAGTACCGATTCTACCAAGTTCTAAGACAATAGCATAGGTCATTTGGATATCATGCAAGGTGGGTTTCAATCAACTCCTATGACCTAATGCAACAATAATTATAGACACTAGTAAAATAAACTAGCAAATTTTTTATAAAGGCGAATATAAACCGGGGCTTTCCTGGATTGATGTTAGTGCTAGCAACTACCACTTCTTGCTCTTGAGGGTCAATGCCCTTCTAGAAGTCTTCCCCTTGCTCCTGGTTGTCGTTACCTATATGACGGAATTGAATTAATGGCATTAGCGGAATACCGTTGAATGCAATGACATGATGCATGCAAGCACATAGTATTTTAATGTTAATTAAAATTATTATTATATTCTCAAAGCCATATGCTTCAGAGAAATTGGGTTGTTAATTAAGATTTTAGGTATACATATTCTTTATGCAATTAAGCAAGGTAAATAAGTGATATGAGCAATTAAATTAATTAGTAAAATAATTTTATATTTCTGAACATGTGTGATTTACTGTGAACAGAGGCTTGTAGGTGTGATATTTAATGCCAAGTGGCATGGGCAAATTATTTACAGAATAATTACTAGGATTAATTTAAGCAAAAGTGCTAAATAAATTCTAGAGCCTAAAATAATTCATATTTTTCCAAACCAAAATTTGTGGAGGTATTTCTTCATGTGTTTACTAATCATGCCAAAAATCAGGATTTAATTTTATACCTAGAATTTCTGGTGAATTAATTGGTGTTTGGACAATTAAATGAATCAATAAAAATACATGTACAGAGATAGCTATTTATTATTTTACTAAAATAGAGCACTACAAGATGAGTCTAACTAAATCTATTTGGGTTTTATTGGATTTATATTTGATTTACTATGGTTTTTTGAAGATTTAAGCGTTTCCTGGGATTTTTCTAGTTAAAGAAGGGCCACGTGTGCGACACCTCGGCTCCACATAGACGACACGTGGGATGCCAGCGCGGCTGCCAGTAGGTGCCAGTCAGCGCCGCCGGAGATAGAGCAGCAAAATGATGTGCATGTTGAAGCGCATAGATGGGTAGGGGTCGCGAAGTCGGGATCTCACTGGAGGGTGGTCGGCAGCGAGGAGTGGCGGACGTCGACGTTCGGCGGCATCACGTTTTAGCTACGGGGGATGAAATCGAGCGCCGTCTTCTCCTAGAGCTTCAGTGGGAGATGGAGAACGCCGGCGTCAATGTTGTTGTCGAGGAGGCTGGCTGGGAGTAGGAGTTTGTTGGTGAGGTGGCTTCAAAGATCGACGGCGATGAGCAGAACCGGGGAAAAACGACGCGTCGGCGACTTGAGTGGTGAAAAAGGTGAAGGAAACCATCAGAGATATGGGCTAGGTAATTGCGCTCGCGAGAGAAGAAGAAGGAGGCGACGCAGCTCACCGGGGACTGAGAATTTTGCGGGGATGAGCCGGAGTCGGTCGTCGGGGAGAAGCTCGGTTTCTCTCAAATTACTTCGAACATGCTGGGAGCTTGACCAAGCGCCGATGATGGGGTGCGGAGGAGATGTGTGTGCACGGTTTGGTGGTGTTGGTCGGGTTCTGGTGGTAGTGGAAGAGCAGGACTTCGAGCTCGAGCTAGGTTCGGTAATGGTGGGGAGGAGCAGAGCGCGGAGAGGAAAGGAAAAGAGAGAGAGTAGAGGGAGCAGAGAATGGGAGTGAGCGGGCTTGTGCTCGTGGGTGCGCTTCAAGGTCATGCAGAGGGCAGAGGTGGTTGGGGGGTTGAGAGCGGCGGAGGCACTTGGAATTGAAGTTGCTGGCCGGGTCGCGTCGATGGAGTGCAGAGAGAAGAAGAGGGGGGAAAGCGGCCGTTGGCTCACGCGCTCGGTAGAGGCAGAGGGGCAGAGGGGCAGAGGGTCAACGGCGATGTAGCTCCGCGGGGTTCCGAGGCGAGAGTGAAGAAGACCGGGCAATGCGCCAGCGCTGCCGTGCAGCAGAGAGGAGTCGGCAGGGCTCTGGGCCAGTGAGGAGGAAGAAGAGAAAGATTTTGCGCTGCACCCCCTGATTTTTCCAGATCCTCGCAAATAGGTCCTTGGTCAAAGGTAATTTCAATAAATCAAAATAAAATAGCTATGAAAATCCAAAAATGGTGAAAATTGGTGGGCTGGTTATTTAAATAGTGGAGAACACTCTGGTGAGGTTCATTTGTGATTTTCATAAAAATATTTTTAGAATTTAATAATTGCCTTAAATTGTTACTTAAGCATTAATTAATTAATTGTGGCTTTTGCAATTCAGATAAAATGCTCGGTAAATCCATAACATTCTAATTTATTATTACCAAACTGTGGATGAATTTATTTGGCATAAGTTGTATTGAAATTTTTAAGTTGCTTTAATAACTTGGTTGCAGGGTTTCATTTACCTAGAATTAATTCAACAGATGGCCCTATCATTTCATGCTCTGTAACTCATGATTTGTGCTGATCATGCTTGCTAATTAGGAATGAGACACCTGGGGTGTCACACTTCATCACCACCACAGTTTTGAGGCTCAATCGCGAAACTGTCCGTGGTTCTTGCCTCTCCACGTGTGCGGTGTGGATCACCCTAGACTGCACTCGGCATCTCGATCGTCCGGCCCCAAGTCCCCTACTTGTGCCCGATGCTCTCGCCATTGACCGCCAAGTCGACTTCAGTGACCTACACATTGTGAGACAAGCAAACACATTTCCCAACTCCTGCAACTTCACCAATACCTCCACCAACTCTGGTTAGTCGAAACCATAATCATGCACACACACATGCAATCCCCGAATTCCCGCATTTCAACTCAAACACCAAATCCGCTCAAGTCAATTACTCATCACATATATTGCAAACCATGACACATATCCACATGGTTTCTCACCACTACATTGCCATTAACTCTCGTTGAAGTTCCTGCTGCCCTGTCGTTACTATATTCTTCATGTGTTCCCTAATTTTCAAACTTAGGACTACCAAAGCTTCTTCGCATATCAAAATCATCACAAAAATCTCCAGACACACTAGGACTACCACTCTCCAAAGTTTCCAAATAGTATGATGGTTCAAAGTTGCTATCCCATTCAGAATACTTTTGAATTGGCGGCTTCAGTGTTGTGCCAATCGGCGCAGTTGGCAGCTTCCTTCATATACTCAGCAAATTTCTCTAGATTATGCTCATGGATTGCCTTATTCTGTTGTCTTTGTAAAATTTCATCGTTAATCTCCTTAGGCATCCTCCCTCCAGGAACTGCGCAATAGCCATCATCATATAATACATCTCTAGGTACGAAAGTTGGATCTTTCGCCAACTAGAGTTCAACCTTGCGTTGAAGATCTTTAGCACAAAAGAAACACTTGCAACCCTCAATACAACTGTTCTTATGAATCTTATTTTCTTGAAAACTTTCCCAATCGGTAAGAACCCTGGGAAAGGATTCATCCCTTTTAGCTTGAAGATCCTTTTCCGCATCCCGCTTTCACATGGCTTCTTCGGCTTCCTCTCGCAGCTTGAGTTCATACTTGGCGGCAATGTCATGTTTACTATAAAGTCGGCACTTATGGATTGTGAGAGAGCTCTCCTTATCTAGCTCTTCCTTCTCTTGCTCAGTCAATGATCTTTCGAAAAATAGGAAATCCTCATACGACAAGGGCTTAGCAAGATCAAGAAGACTTTCCATGGTATACCTTTGAGAAACAGCTTCACTTTTAATAGGCGCTACAGATTTTCTTCATTATCTACCGAAGTTTATTGTCCATCTTCACCTTGTCGGTGTTCCACGCGTCATCTGGTGTTGGTGTCAGCACTTCATCGACTTCTTCCCAGGACCAATTTGTAGAGGGTTGTGGAAATCTGCCACTGAGCCGATTAGCGCAAGGGTCGCGCCGATCGGCTTCGCCTTGGTTGCTGCCCGGCTCGCCGCTTTCCATCGCTTCTGCTCTTAGGGTTTTGTTCGGGTGACGATGTAATGCGAGTTGATCTGTGGGTTTGTTGTCCTCTCATATTTTTATCCCTTGATTTCCAACTGGACTAGGACTCTATCTCTTATTCATGGAATTTTAACGAGTCTTAAAAAGGCAAGGTCCAAAACCGACTTAGAAACCAAAAAGAGTCTATCGTGCCAATTGGTGCACGGCTGCGCCGATCAGCGCAGTACACTAAATTACCAAATCAGAAATAGAAAAATTATAGAAATTAAAACACATACAGAGCTTTTGTTTTACGTCGTTAAGCTCGACCACACGGAGCACTAAGCAGTGAAATACACATCAAAAGATTTTAATTCAAATGTGTCAAGTTCTAGATATACCTTTAGATGTTGTCCATTCGCCATGTACTTGTTTCTCTTGCCATCCATTATGATTACGGCTCCCGAAGGTAACACCGTATTCACAAGATAAGGTCCCTCCCATTTGCTTTGGAGTTTGCCTTTACCAAATAATCTGAATCATGGATTAAATAGGAGCACCCAATCTCCTTCCTTGAATTCCTTCTTCAAAAGCTTCTTATCGTACCACTTCTTTGTCTTCTCTTTGTATATGACCGCATTTTCATATGGACACAATCGCATCTCTTCCAATTCGCTTATTTGTATCTTTCTTTTCACGCCGGTAGCATCAAGATCCAAATTCATTTCCTTTATAGCCCAATAAGCCTTATGTTCCAATTCCACCGGTAGGTGACACGATTTCTCATAGATGAATTGATATGGTGTCATACCAACTGGTGTCTTGAATGTTGTCCTATATGCCCATAATGCTCCATTAAGCTTCGTGACCCAATCTTTTCCTTCCTTTGTAACAATCTTCTGTAGAATTCCCTTTAATTGCTTATTTGACGTTTCAGCTTGTCCATTCGTCGGGGAATGGTAGGCTGTTCCAATTCTATGTTCAACTCCAGATTTAGTTAAAAAACTAGTAAATTCTCCTCTTGTAAAATGGGATCCTCCATCTGTAATTATTATCCTTGGTACTCCATACCTAGGAAATATCTGCTCCTGAAGTATACTCCTTGATTCTCTTGTAGTATTGGCCTTGCATGCCATTGCTTCGACCCACTTGGAGACATAATCAACAACGACCAATATGTACTCGAAACCATGAGAATTCACAAAGGGTCCCATAAAATCCATACCCCAAACATCAAAGATGTCGACTTGAAGATTGTACTTAAGAGGCATTGCATTCCTACTGTTAACATTCCCTATTCGTTGGCATTGAGCACATATTGCAACATACTTTTTTGCATCTTCATGCATAGTAGGCCAATAGAATCCACTTTCCCATACCTTTGCCTGTGTTCTGAAGTAGCCATAATGTCCCCCATAATTCGAAGAATGACACTTTGCTAAAATGCTCGCTCTTTTTTCTCTAGGTACACATCTCTGTACTGCTCCATCCTCGTAATACCTATACAAGTATGAGTTGGTCCATATAAATTTTCTCATTTCACTCTTAACTCTTTTCCTCGTGTTCTTGTTCATCAGATCAGTTTGTCCCTTGAAACCTTTGATAATATCCATCATCCAATTCTCTCTATGATCAAATGCGGCAAACAACTGCTCTTGTTGCATTTCATCTCTTATTGGCTCAGTTGATGATAATTCAAGACGAGATAAATGATCTGCTACAGAATTTTCTACTCCTTTCTTATCTCTTATCTCTAAATCAAATTCTTGCGGCATCAATACTCATTGCATTAACCGAGGCTTAGACTCCTTCTTTGAAACCAAGTATCTTATGGCAGCATGATCAGTATATACAATCACCTTAGAATTTAGAATCTATGATCTAACCTTCTCAAAAGCAAATATAACAGCTAACATCTCTTTCTTAGTTGTTGTATAATTGATCTGCGCCTCATTCAAAGTTTTGCTAGCATAATAAATAGCATGCACTTTACCTTCCTTTCGATGTCCAAGAACAGCTCCAACTGCATAGTCACTTGCATCACACAAAATTTTAAAAGGTAAACTCCAATCAGGTGGCTGCATAATGGGTGCAGAGCATAGAGCTTCCTTTAATCTTCTGAAGGCAAAGAGTCTTTCATCGTTTATGACAAATTATGTATCTTGCTTCAACAATTCTGTCAGGGGCTTAGCAATATTCAAATAATCCTTAACAAATCTGCGATAGAAGTTGGCATGTCCAAGAAAACTCCTCAAAGTTGTAAGACCGGTAGGGGGAGGTAATTTCTCAACTGTAGATACCTTTGCCTTATCAACCTATATCCCTCTATTAGATATGACATGACCAAGTACTATCCCTTCTGTTACCATGAAGTGACACTTCTCCCAATTAAGAACTAAGTTGCATTCAACACATCTTTTCAAAACCTTCTCCAAATTCTCCAAACAACTATCAAAATCAGCACCATGCACGGAGAAGTCATCCATAAATACCTCCATAATCTCTTCTATGAATTCAGCGAATATTGCATTCATGCATCTTTGAAATGTGGCGGGCGCGTTGCAAAGACCAAATGACATCCTTCTATATGCATACATCCCAAAAGGGCAAGTAAAAGTAGTTTTCTACTGATCTTCTAGTCTTACCGGTATTTGAAAGAAACCACTATATCCATCGAAATAACAAAAGTATGAATTCTTTGCTAACCTTTCAAGCATCTCATCAATGAACGATAGAGGATAGTGATCTTTCTTCGTCACCTTGTTCAAACTTCTGTAATCTATGCACATTCTCCATCCAGTTAGAGTCCTTTGAGGGATCAACTCATTGTTCTCATTAGGCACTACTATCAACCCTCCTTTCTTGGTCACACAATGTATTGGACTAAACCATTCACTATCAGCAATAGGGTAGATCATACCTGCATTAAGCAGCTTCAAAATCTCCTTTTCAACCACTGGCTTCATTGATTCCATCAACCTTCACATCCCTTCAACCACTAGTTTAGCATTCTCCTCCAAATTAATCTTGTGGGTGCAAAATGTGGGGCTGATTCTCTTGATGTCATCCAATGTGTAACCAATGGCTTTCTTATACCTTTTGAGCATAGCAAGCAGCTTCTCTATTTCTTCTTTTGTTAAGGCGTTGTTCACAATAATTGGATATGTTCTATTCTTCCCTAGATATTCATAGCGTAGCTCCTTCGGAAGTTCATTATGTTCCACTTCTGGCACTTCATCTGGATCCAGCTCCTCGAGAGGTTCAAAATCATGATTTTCTTGGTTGAGCCGATCGGCGCAAGCGTCGCATCGATCGGCGCTGGTAGCATGCTTGTCAGTTCTGCATAGGATGTGTTCCAGTGGGTCTCCCATATCCATCCCTATCTTCTCGTCTTCCTCTGGGTAGAATTCCTGATAGTAGGAAGGGTCTTGATGAGACGGATCAGAATTAATAGATTGTAGAGATTATTGGGTCATATATATGTCTTGATCAATTTTTGATCATCATCTTTGCCTAAAAAGATGCTAGTTAGTCTGACATACTACAATATCCTTTTTCTTCAGAATAATCCGTCATAATTTCAAAATCACAAAGTGGCATTCGTTACATAAGTCACCCTGACACTAGATAAGATCATTCATACATGGCTAAAAGTTGATTATTTGTTACTCTTGTACACAGTGTCCATCACCTTTTTCTTCAGAATAATCTGAAGATCCTCTGCCCTAGCCATGATCTGAAGTTTCACAAGGCGCATAGTTAATAATAAGTATAATATAGCATGTTGAACTATATCAGTGTTTGTAATCAATAGGGAAGGACCATCTCCTCCTTGCAAGACAACACCTCGTGAGGTCTAACATCGCGGCTTTCATTAGTGAACATAAACTTGATGTGCATTTTTTCCAACCTGAGGTCACATTGGACTTCACGTCCCGGTGGCACGTCGGCGTCACAAACAAAATCAAAGATCACTTCTTTAGATTTCTTCTTCCTTTTGTCTTCAAATCCTGGTGGCACATCGGGGAAACTGGGCTTGAGGACCTATAATAAAGAGATTGATGAGATGAGATAATCATAATTTTCTGATGGATAGCATGACTAACAGATTAATCAAGTGAAGAAGAGGGTACTCATAGATCGATAGATATAGGATATATAAACAAACTAAGAGCATCTCCAAGAGCTCTTCTATATTATTCTTTATCTATAAATTTGAAGATTTTCAACAAAAAATGCCATCCAACAGGTGTCCTATATGTGTTTCTATTTTTCCCCATGACTAAAATACTCCTCTCAATAGCTATTTTTAGCCAGTCATGTAAGCTTGCTATATGGCCGTAATTACCGCATGCAGGGGAAGAAAACATGTGCATGCAAAGGAGAAAAATAGAATTGCTGATATCATTGCATGCAACTTTAATTTTAAAGCTAAAAAATTTGAGAACTCTCAAATCAAATGTCAAGTCCAAAAACGATTTCACCAATGTATTCGTAGTAATCAAAGCTTAAAAACTAGACCCAACTTGCCTATATTTTAATGATTTTTAAATATAAATATAAGAAGTTTTAGAGTGTCTGTTGGATTACTCCATTATTTTAGAGGATATTTTATTTTAGAGAGAGGCTATAATTAGAATTTAGCATCTTTCTAATGAACCTGAAAGTGCATTAATCAATCTATCTAATTACTTTAATAGATTAATCAAGTGAAGCACGTAGGACTAGTACGCAGTATGCATAGACAGATTCGTGGCGATGGCTGATACAGAGGTTGTTGTTGTTCCCTTCCCTTTCTTCCTCGCGGTCACGGTGGCTGAGACAGAGGCTTCTGCAAGGCCCATCCCTTTGTCTATGGCGTTCGAGGCGCGCGGTGTCTCAGGTTGAGGCAGAGGCGCGCCACGGTGGCTGAAGCTGAGGTCGAACGGGATGAGGGCCGAGGAGTCGCAGGTGTCCGACGGAGAAGCCGCGGTCACTACACTACACAAGAAGCGCCCGCATGCGTCGCGCATCTGGTGACACGACTGGAACCTCCAGCGTTTAGGCATCGTCGGCGGCTATAGCTGCCACCGAGGTTGAAGAGGATGGCTGCCGGCATCGCAGGGGAGATTGGGGATACAATGTTGACTCTTCGATGGGACGTTTTGGTGAGGAGATGAACAGTTAGGGTTGAGAGGGTAGACGAGTGTTGGGTTTAGTAGGGAACGACACAGTAGTAGTAGTTTGCACCTCCAGTCATATTCTACTACCTCTGTCCAAAAATATAAGCATTTTTGGGTTTGGTCAAAGTCAAATAATTTGAACTTCAACTATCAATAGAGAAAAAGTTATGAAGATTGATCAAGTGTAAAGGATATTGCTAGATTCATCTTAAAAGCAACTATCATAAGGCCACTCTTAGTGGGTCTTTCATTTGGCATTAATTAGCTGCCACATAAGCAAAAATGGTGACATGGCAAGGAAATTAATACGAAAGAGGAGAGTATTTCCTTTCATATTGAACACCCTCAACCAATAATTGAAAGCCAACTAGCAATAATTTAATATTCTAGCAAGCCTATGGAACTGTGAAATGAAAGTGTGCATTGAGAGATGACATTTCATTTTATTGAACAATATTAGAAAGCTGATGTGTCACACTTAGAAATTGTGAAATGAAAGAGGCCACTGAGAATGGCCTAATATGCAACTCTTTATATTTATAACTATATTTACTTTTAGAGATATTATCAGTCAAAGTTTAAAATATTTGACTTTGACTAAAGCTAGAATTATATTCTTGGACAGAGGGAGTACTAGCAAACTCTTCTCTCCCCTTCATGCAACAAAAGTCATATTCTAATGATTAGTGTTTCTTAGCCAATTACCACAATTAAAAAGTGTCTTGTAGCAACTACATAATTAAGTAGTAGTGTCTATTATAGCAAAGACCATAAAAGAATGATGTCCACTAGCAAATTTGGCCTTTGAAAAGTTCTATCTCTCTTAAATGATTATTGGGCAAATTTGCTGCTAGACATTCTTCTTTTGTGGTCTTTGCTAAATGACACTCTTCAAATGAGTCTTTGCTCATGGACACTATATACTACTTAATTGTGGTAATGATTAAAAGACACTATGATGAATAGAATATGACTTCTCATGCATGAAAGAGAGAAGATTTCACAAATGGCTAAATTGACCTTGCAATTGTTTTAACAAATTTGACCATATAATTATATTTTATAAATCAAATATTATAACTTATCAAATTTTTTATTAAATCTGAGTCTTTGATTATATGCTCAGATTTAATAATATTTATGATATTTGATTTATAAAATATAATTATATATAGTCATATTTGCTAATAATTTCAAGGGCAATTTAGCCATTTGTGAAATCTTCTATGTCTTTCATGCATGAGAAGTCATATTCTGTTCACCATAGTGTCTTTTGTCCAATTACCACAAGTAATAAGTAGTGTCCATGAGCAAAGACTCATTTGAAGCTAGAGTGTCCTCTAGCAAAGACCACAAAAGAAAAGTGTCCAGCAGCAAATTTGCTCATGATTATTGTAGCTGAAGTGTGTTTTAGAAAATAACCATCATTGAAGAGTGGTTTCTAGCAAAACCAGAATTGAGGAGTGCTCTACAAAAAATACCATCATCGAAGAGTCATTTGTAGCATTTTTTGCCTAGTAACCTTGGACGTGGCATGTGTATAACAACCACCATCAAACATATAGTGATTGGATATGCTTTGGTGAGGACTACCACTTGACATGCCTTCGGTCCGATCGCTTGACTTTGCTCAATTCCGGTCTCATGGCCCTGCGCAAAGTAATGATAGTAGGCGCTGATTGTGAATGGTCATGTCACTTGACTTGAATCGAGGCGAGTGGCACCGCCCGTGCCGAAATTTACTGGATCCCCTCGCAAAGCCTGCGATGGGGGACGCGAACACACGCAAAGCCTGTGATGGGGGAAGCCAACTTAATTAGAGATTCATGTTTAGGTGTTCTTGGTATTTGGCCTTTTGAATCTAGTAAAACCTATATGAACTTGTGTATATTTCTCTTTATGGTACTACCCAAATGAGAAATGCACAATCTCGATCTCAATCTAGATCCCGGAGCTCTTTCGTTATGAGCACTTTGGCATCCTTCTTCTCAAAGCACAAAGATACGATGATCTACCTCCTCCGTCCTACTACACAGAAAACAAGGGGGGATTAGAGGGACACAGGCCTGTACTGCCTCGTTCAACTCACATATGGTCTCCATCTAGTTTTGTGCATTCACATGGTTCGTGAGTCATGCACATGCGCTCAGTACGTAATTGCCGTCGGAGGGAGCAGGGCTACTGAGTACAATAGTTAGTAGAGCACTCAATAACACTGACGAACCTACGTGTAGTACTAGTACTAGTAGACAGTTGTGGGTGTAGATGCACGCATTCCTAGGTGAATATACTACTTTAATGTAAGAACTAGTATATTGTGGGAAAAAATTGAATCCCAAGTGAATATACTACTTTACAACATTGGTAAAATGCTATAGATCATTACCAATTGAGTCTATCTCTCTCTTCAGATTTTTTAAGTCGTTAAACTTTAACACCTAAAATTTAACAAGATGGATCCAAACAGGACCTAAAACAAGGAAAAACTTTCTGCCTTCCATTTTTTTATGACATACGCAGAAGTTCTACACAGGACTCAAGGATAGGTGGGACCATGTTTCGTGGCCCCATGTTTCAGTGTGTTAAGCGTGCTAGTATGAGAGAAGGTGCCCCTCAACCTCATGCCCGTATCAGGGGCGCACTCTTGTTTCCGCCATCACTCCACTCTCCTACTTCTCGTCTTCTTCGCCATGCTCAAACCCTCGCTCACCGCTCACCACGCTCAACTGCCATGGCACCCACGGGGGACTCGATGGAGGCCGCTGGCAACGGCAACCTCCACGCCCCACTCCTCCTGGAGTCCGCGGTATGTTCCTGCCCACGTTCCGTGATTTTCGTGCAATTTTAGGGATTTTTTATTTGCTCAATATCTCTGTGATTCTCTATAGTTCTTGACTCTTTTAGGCAAACATCGGTACTATTTTTTGCTTTAATTTAGTTATTGAGTCGATATATCATGATTTATGGAAGGGGATTTTTTATTATTCATCGACTCTTTACAGAGCGGTGGTTCATCTTCTTCTGTGGCTAGAGCTCACCGTGGCGAGTCGCACTCGCCTTTGCCAAAGCACGTCTGCAGCGCTCTGGTGCCGGACGTCTCGACGCCAGTGAAGGAGGAGGAGGAGGAGGTCGTCCCGGTGTCAGCACCTTCGTTGAAGCACGTCCGCGGCGCTCTGGCCCCGGATGTCTCAGCGCTAGCAAAGGAGGAGGAGGGGGAGGTCGTCCCGACATCAGAGGAGGGGGATGAGGTCATCCCAGTGTCAGAGGAGGAGGTGGAGGTTTCTCGGCATCAGAGGAGGAGGAGTTCGTCCCGGCTTCAGAGGAGGAGGAGGAGGTCGCCTCGGCAGCCACGAAGGGGAAGGAGGTGGTCATCCTGGTGACAGAGGAGGAGGAGGCGCCACCGACGGAGGTTGTCAAGGCAACCGTCGGTGACGATGACACCACCACCAACCACCGCAGTGACAAAGAGCCTCTCTTTGCCGCCGGATTGTGCATTCCTTCCCAGTCCACCCCCTCTGGCAAGTATTGGTACCGGTGCCTATTCTGCAATGACGACCAGGAGTATGACTCCAACGTGGCGGTCATCATGCACACGTCCCGGTTCATCAGCCACCCCCACAATGCGAGGAGGCCTGACGCCGTCGAGCTGCACCGCAAGATTGCTCGGGTCGACTGATGAGTCCCCTCGTCATTACTGTCGTCGCTCGTCTCTGTGGATGCTCGTCGTCCCCTCCTCGTCGCTCGTCTCTCTGGATGCTCGTCGTCCCCTCCTCATCGCTCGTCTCTATGGATGCTCCTCGTCCCCTCCTCGTCGTGTAGCTAGTTTCAAGTCTCTTTGTTGTCGTTGCTTTTTTTTTTCTTTGTAGTTGTTTGTTTGTGTTGAACACTTCTGATTGTGTTTTATTGACCTCGTGGTTGAACTAGATGAACTGCCTTACTTTGTTAATGTATTAGTATGTGTTCTGGTGTGCTGCTAGCTAAGGGCATGTTTGTTTCCTGGCAAAATTAAGGGACGGGGTTCCGCTAACTTAAGTTACTCACGCTGACGAGTGGGGCAGTGGTTGTGCATGGCCTACGTGCAGTGACCCACTCCCCAGTGCCCTAAGTCAGCGAATCTAGTTCCAAAATTAAGGGGGTGCTGCTACTCCAACCTAGTAGTTGTTTTTTCATTGTTTTCTTGACTGCTAATATGGTGACAACAAATTTTATATTTTGTTGTGGGTTCATTTGCACCCACTAGCTACAAGGTAGCTTCGCCCTTGTTAATTGCAACTGACTCACAACAACGTCAAATAATTCAAAATGAATCATTTGCTTTCAATCACTGTTCTATGCAAAACAATGTCAAATAATTGAATACTAATCTGTTTTTTCACAAAGGCATTAAAAGTTGTTACATCTGTACTGTTCTTGTTTTCACGTGATTCAAAGCAAAGAAACTTTTATAATCAACATGATGTCCATTCGATGGTTAATAGTGCTACTTGAAAGGTTTCTTAACTTTCAAGCGATTGAAACTTATTGGAAGGTTTGATTTTTTTTTTGATGGAAGGTTCCCTCCAAACTTTAGGCGCGCGTGGGTGAAATTTTTTCGCGAGCCCGCCTAATTCAACTCAGCCACTCCAAATTGATGTGGTTCGGCCTGAGCCACCAACTCAAGACTCACAGCGGCATCTCAAAACGAGAAAACTCACAGCCACTGCCGCTTTTTTGCATAATCTTTTGGAGGCAGACAAGTAGAGACGGCTGGTTGTTGTGTGGCGTTGCTCTGAGCACTAACCACGCAACTTTTGCCACCATGGATATCTCCGACAACCGATCCACTGACTCTGGCGCAGCCGCGAGATGATGGTGAGACGTTGAAGTAGTTCACCTTGATCCAGCAAGCGAAAGGTGAGTAACTTGCACTTGATATAGTATGTCGGATTTCCTAGATTTCAGGCGCCTGAAAAGTATGTATTACTCTTATACAATTGCTTAGACGTCAAGATGTCCCTAGTATTGACAGTACTTATGTACACATACGCAGCCCCCCCCCCCATTGAGTGGTGAAACATGGGCTTTAGCGGTCGAATGCACGGGAAGAAACAGGGAACATCAAACCTATCGGGGGCATCTGTACCAGGATCTACTGACATTTGACCACCTTATATTATTGAAACACAAGCTTGGTTATAGTGCGCAGGACTACTACTACTACTACTACAAGAAAAGAACTGGAAATAGCTCAGCAAGTCTTGAGGCATTTGATTTGCCAGTTCATTTTGAAGAGTTAATTGATTGCATCGGCGCTGAGAAGAAAGTTAGGATGTTATTGACAACATATGATAAATCAGCTAATGGAGACGTTAGCATTACACCCCTAAAAGGAGTGAGGGAGTCCGAGTCTGATGAGGATGATGATGAGGATGATGATGATGATGATGATAGTCTGGGTGATGACGAGAATGTTGATGCTTACAAAGATTGGCTTCAGAAGTAAGGATCTGATACAGGTATACATGTTCTTTTTGTACTTTACAAACCACATGTAAGCTATATTTTTTTCTCCTATTTGACGTAGTCCTATTGTTGGTATCTTGAAGGTCTTTGTGATGTAGACCGGGATGGTTCATTTGGAGCATACACTGCATGGCTGAAGGAGAAAGGCCTCCTGAGAGACATAAGTAACTTTTTTCTCACTCTGACTTCTTGTTCTGTAAACATGTTTTTTTCTTTAATTAAGACATCAGTATTTGCAATGTTTCAGTGTGTTATAACAATTATAGAGAGCCTACACAAGTAGATGGTGAGGGCACTGGTTGCAGCGGATCAGGAGGAAAAGAATGGCCAATCCATGCTAGGGGAATAAAGAAGAAGGCGAAAGGTTATATATATACACTACAAGAGAATTGACTTGTAGTGGCATTTTCTTTGTATAGTAGAATCATTATTATTATGTCTCTAGATACGTATAGAGGCATTTTCTAAAATGTCTCATACATGCCTTGCCATGCATTGTCTCTACAAATGTAGTGACACTTTATAAATCATCTTTATGGAATTAGTGACAACTTTGTAGAGGCATTACACAATGCCTCAATAAACTTAGAGGCATTATTAATACAGTATTTAACTATGTGAAAAAATACAATATTGATGTAAAGTTTTGAACTCAAGACCTCATGGTGAAATAACAACATGTTAAGTTTTGCTAGCCAACTCACCTACCCATGATATTACATATATTTTCAGAGTTTATTCATAAGAAGTGATGCAAACTAGTGAAATAATGCCTCTAGAAAAGCATAAGTTGCCTCTAGTAATGTCTCTATAAGATATAGACATTTTAAACATGTCACAAAAATGTCTCTATGCTAATTATTTTCAGACACTTTGCAAAATGCCTCAAACAATGCCTCGATTGTCGATGTGACACATTATTTTTCTAAATTTTCAAAAATTATGCCTCTACTTTTGAGACAAATTCTAATGTGCCGCAAAAAGATGTCTCTACAACATATATAGAGGCATATTAGAAAAGTGCCTCTAACAAAGTGTCACTATGAGAGGTTATTGTTGTAGTGATATATGATTATTAATGTCATAGCATTAGCCCTTAAACCTTGTAGTTTGGTACAGACACTGTATCTCATAGCCATTTGTTTTATGATTATTAGGAAATGGCAAGATTTTTGGTCGTGGATGCATGAAAGGTCTAGCTGCACTTGCCAGGAGATATAAGGCTAGTGTAGTGAAAATGCAAATTGAATTTTTGCCAACTTTGGGTGGTCCCTGTGGAAAAAATAGACGTGCATTTGTAGATGAAGTGGTTACATTTACAAGGACAAAGACTCCAATCATTGGAGTTGGACAGTGGAAACATGTAAGCGAAGAAATCAATAATTACATCACAGAAAGCATTATGGTATGTTAATTTCCTTGTACACCGTACCATTTATCAATTGTTGACAATATATTAACATGAGTGTCTTACAATAATAGGAAGCATGGGACATGGATCACATTGTAGATGCCAAAGGAAAAGATATTGAAGATTGCGCAAGAGCGCTACAAAGGATGGAGATCCACTTTTAGTAGTACAAGTAAGGCATACAAGAGCTATGATGCCAGAATGAAGCATAAGCCTGAAGACCTGGACATTGTAGAGTGGCACTATTTAATCAAGTATTTTGGAACTCCAAAGTTCAAAGTAACACAATGTTCATTTCTTGTAGTCCAAATGCTCCAAGGTAATAACTTGTGAGTCTCTTTTTCTCAATTGTTTGGACAAGTGGGATGAAATCCTCTAATCTTGGTTTTGTGGTAAATAGTAGCAATCATAGGTATGTGAATGGCAAATTTCCCACATTACACCCAACTGTGTTAGCCAGGACCTCCATTCTGTCATTGCTGGCATTTAGTATAACTATGATTAGGAGCCATGTAACCATGCATGTCCCAAGCAGGCAGGGATGAAAGTGTGCTATATTTTCCATTATTAGGAGCGTATCATCTGCATATTGAACTATTAGAAAGTCCTGACCTTCTATGTTTTGCAGTGGTAGTTTGAGTTTCCTAACTGTAATTGTTAACTTTCCGCAGAAGATCAGTAGCCAGAACTCTATGAATCATAAGGAAATGAAAAATATGCATGTGATGGGTTTGAAGCCTTTCTCTCAGTGTAGTTGGGAAATGGTAAATATTGTCATGACTGTTCTTTGCTTGTAACACATTAATCTGATATATTACTGATGTGTACGCTTGCATTTGTAGAGACATATAGAAACTGGTGCTAAGCCAGGCCCTATGGAACTCTTTAAGGCTACTCACACGAAGCATGGACAATGGTCAAATGAGACGTCTAAAAGTATTTATGTGAGTGCTATAAACTTTGTGAACTAATTTACTTTTTGTTGCAACATTACACATACATTTGTTACTTTTCCTCAGAGCAATGCAGACAGGAGATTGCATATGGTTGAATCATCTAAATTTGGTTGTGACGAAGCAAGAAGCAACACATCTACATGTAGTAAAGAGGCCCTTCTTCTCCAGCAATCGTACATGGAAACAACCGGTGCCAAATCAAGCAGGTTACATGACCAAGGTTACATGATGCGTAATCTAAATCAAAAGCAACTACTTAAGAAAAGAGTCCAAGAATAAGCTTATGAGCTTGAGCAACTAAAAGCGCTTCTTGCAAAGCAAGCTACCGACAAGGAAAAAGAGGAGGAGCGACTCATGGCCAAACTTTGAGTAACTCATGTCATGGGCTATTTCTTCCCCTACAACTACTTGATCCATCTTAAATAATCTAAAATACAAACACCACATTCAGATTAATTAATCCAGCTAAAAAATATAGATTAAATAATCTAGTGATATAATCTAGATAAATTAATCTGGTGAGAAAACAAACAGGCCGTAACACTCGCATGCCCACCCTCAGATCCGAAAGATACATTTATTTTTTTGCATTTGTTTTTGACATTTTTTCCTTTGGCCCACCCAAACCAGCCCGATAGCATTTGGCCCAACCTAGAGCTTGGGCCTAGCTCCGTCACTGCCAAGCTCTGTTGCCAATTAAAGATTCATTATGCTCCTGAAAGTTTCTGAAATTACTCACATAGATTATAGTCGAAATCTCTACTGCTTTTATATTTTTCATATTACATAATTTGTTCTCTGTTTTATAATTAGCAGGCTACTACCAATGAAATCAACATTGCATTAGGGACCACTGAAGGCATAATTGCAGAGGAGACCAATGAAGGGACGAACAGGACCATTGAAGGCATAATTGCAGAGGAGACCAATGAAGGGGCGAACAGGACCACTGAAGGTATAATTGCCGAGGAGACCAATGAAGTGACGAACAATGTAATAAGCTACAATACAACAGAACCTGAAGCTAGGAACACTAAGGACAACATTGATGCAACACGAGTGCATAATATTCGAACACTCGAGCCGGAGCAGGTAATGGTTTTGAACAAGTATGGCAATCATGATGATGTGGTGCTTAGATTATAGCTAACAATACTCCAACGTCTTTATATCAGATTGAGACAAGAAGCATTATCACAACACAAAAAGAAAATGTTCTGGCTCGCAAACCAAAACCCTCCAAGCTATCAAAGAATTTGGCAAAGGAATATCGTGATCATGAGGCATCAAAAAATTTCATATCTCGAAATGAGCTGATAGTTCTAAGTAGAATGCAAGGAGGCAAAAGGAATCAGCATGCATGTAAGAACAAGGTTCAGGATTGCCTAGGTGCGAAGCAACCCTAGTGTCTCCCTTCATTGTTATCATTTCGGCATGCAGAAATTTCTATGGATACAATTGTAGTTCTGGATTTGAATGGGTTGTATGAGTGAATACTGGATTGATGTAACTAATAATTTTGGATTTCTGTGGATACAATCGCATCAATAATATTGGATTGATGTATGCTATTCATTTTGTTGCGATACACTGAACGTAGATTGCAATGGCTGATATATTGATGCAATATCCTCTATCTATAGCAACGCAGAGGAGGTTGTCGTAGTTTGGGTCAGATTGCAACGACTAATATATTGATGTGATACCCTCTATCTATAGCAACGCGGAGGAGGTTATTACAGTTTGGATCAGATATCGTGACGACTACCTACGTGGCAATTGCGACATTCGCTACACCCCAAGAGCGTTGCAATATTACGTATTTGCAACTACGCAACGTTGATGCAATAGCCATTATAGCAATGATGCGCGTAGTTATGAATCCGTCCTACTGCAACACAGCCGTCATTGCCATATCACCTATACGCAACATCACATATCTTTACAACGAGCCACAGCTACTGTAACGATATAAAAAAATTGATGCAATGTGCTATCGCAGCGCTACTACTTGCGACGCCTCCAAACGAAACGATATTGTTGCGATAGTTTGTTATCACAATGAAAATGTCCATATAGCAACGTTTTCAGGGCCTTGCGACAAACTTAAAACCTTGTAGTGTGACACTCTTAAAACCATTCAAGAGGCTTATACATCTCTTGACGTTGACTATTAGAAGGAAGCGGTGTGTAATGAGATAGATTCCATAATTCTAATGGAACTTGGGAAGTTGTTGATTGTCCATATGGGTGCAAACCGTTAGGATGCAAGTGGGTGTTCAAGAAGAGGCTGAGGCTTGATAGCACAATTAAGAAGTACAAGGCAAGGCTTGTGGCCAAGGGCCACACCCAGAAAGAAGGAGAAGATTTCTTTGACACTTACTCACCAGTTGTCCGATTGACCACAATTTGAGTACCACTATCCTTGGCTACCTCACACAGTCCTCTTGTTCATCAAATGGATGTTAAGACAACCTTTCTCAATAGAGAATTAGAAGAGGAAATTTATATGAAACAGCCAAATGGGTTTGTAGTGAAAGGTCAAGAAAGGAAGATGTGTAAGATGTTAAAATCTTTATATGGCCTCAAGCAAGCTCCTAAGCAATCGTGTGAAAAGTTTGATCAAACTTTAACCTCAGTTGGCTTTGTTGTGAATGAAGCAGATAAGTTTGTGTATGATCGCTATGGTGAGGGTGAGGGAGTTATCTTATGTTTGTATGTTGATGACATACTAATTTTTGGGACCAATCTCAATATGATTAATGAGGTTAAGGATTTCTTGTCCCAAAAAATTTGAGATCAAAGATAGGGAGTGGCTGATGTAATTTTGAATATCAAACTACTTAAGGATGAAAATGGTGGGGTGACACTGGTTAATTCCACCACGTGGAAAAGGTTTTGAGTCGCTTTGGCTTTAGTGACTGCAAACCTCCTCCAACTCCTTATGATCCTAGTGTGTTGCTACGAAAGAATCAAAGAATAGCAAAGGATCAATTGAGATGCTCTCAGATCATTGGTTCGCTCATGTATCTTACTAGCGCTATCCGGCCTGACATCTCTTTTGTTGTGAGCACTTAGTCGATTTGTGTCAAATCCAGGAGATGATCATTGGCATGCTTTCGAGAGAGTGTTGCGCTATTTGAAGGGTACTGTGACTTATGGAATTCACTATACTAGCACCCAGGGGTACTGGAGGGATACAGTGATTCTAACTAGATATCTGATGCTGATGAGATTAAAGCCATAAGTGGATATATATTCACTCTTGGAGGAGGAGCCATTTCATCGAAGTCTTGCAAGCAGACCATCTTAACGAGGTCAACAATGGAAGCAGAACTCACAACGTTGGATGCAACATCTGTAGAAGCAGATTGGTTTCGTGAATTCTTGATGGACTTGCCGGTGGTTGAGAAACCAGTACTAACTATTCTTATGAATTGAGATAACCAAACGGTGATAACCAAAGTGAACAGCTCTAAATATAACATAAAGTCATCAAGATATGTGAAGAGGAGATTGAAATCTATCAGGAAAATGAGAAGCTTCTGAGTTATAGCCTTGGATTACATCCAAACAACTAAAAATCTGGCAACTTCGTTCACAAAAGGTCTTTCACGAAATGTGATAGACATTACATCGAGGGGGATGGGCATGAGACCCACATGAGTTACGCCTTAGTGGTAACCCATCTTATGTGATCAGAGATCCTGTGAATTAGGATTGGCGAAACAAGTTGTTGGTTAACTGAGAGGAGTACAATATATATCAACCCACTCTATGAGGATGCAATACTATCCTAATCTGTATGGCAGGTTGATCTTATCTTATTGTGTTCCAAGTGGCCTGGTTAGCAAAGATGTTGTCCTACCAAACATCTTAAAGAAATACACCTATATGAGTCTGACTGCTAGTCACAGTTCGTGAGATAAGGGTAATCTCTAAGAAGCTCATGAATAGGCCAGGAGTTTGACTCATATGCTCCAAACCGAGAGGATGCTTACAACAACCTAGTATCAGTAAAAGAACTTGAGTGAAACCTTTTCTACACAAGAGTGTCAATTCAAGGCATTGTCCATTGTACAGTTGTGGATAGGCATAACTCTTATTCTAGGTGGATGGTCAACCCTAGTCGGTCTACATCAAAACACTGATATATCAAAACTGGCGTGGTTCAAAGAACTTTAAATGTGCCTTTGAAATTTGGCGGGGGTTGTTGGATTTAATGGGTAGTGACCCATAAATCTAAAATTCCAAAAGACTCATTTGAAAACAAAGAGTTGGAAAAGAGTGCTAAATTATGATGACCTTTTGTTACATCTTTTGGGAGTTACCTTATCTGAATGCTCCACAAATGGTGGCTATTCGTTTCATCTCCTAAGAGTTATCATGCATGAGAGCTTAATGTGAGGTACTTCATCTTCATATCCTAGCACCTATATAAAGCTAGCAAGGGCTCCTTGAAGACACACTCAGAAACAACAATACAACTCTCTTCTCCTATTTTCTCTCACACACTAGTAGTTGCAAGGCAAGCATCTTCATCCCGACGTTTGCGTGCATAGACGGTGGGAGAGTAAAGCCTCCAGAACCTCGACCCTCTTGTGTTCTTGCATCAGGATAGGAGGGCGATAAGGTTTTTAGGAGCGTACAGCACGACTACTCACTTTTGTGGTGAACATCTACATCGTCTTTATCAAGCGAACAAGTACTTTGACTACTTCTTGATGGCTGATCAAGGAAATGGAGATGGTGGCGACATCCTCAACGCTATTCCCATCATTGCTCCTACGCAATATGTTATATACATCTTGTCTCTCTTGTTGATTCTGTTTTTAATCAACACATTTAGCATGGTGATAGCTATGCTAGGTTCCATCGTTATATTTTTTTAGTCATGTTCATATTTTATCTTCTTAAATTCTAGATTAAAATATATAGATTATTATCTAATATTCCAACACAAACAGCTCATTTTTAGAGATTAATTACTAACCTCATGTAGTGGAGTTTTTTTTTTTTAAGGTTTCGTCATGTAGTGGAGTTGAGCTAGCCTACACGGTGCCGTCCCATGGAAACTTTTCTTTTTGTATCGGATGGTCTGTCTGACCGGAGTCGAAACATTCCAATTCGACCACGTCTACGTTGTATGTAACAGATATTATTACGCTGTTTGATTAATCAAAATTCTTTTAGTTTTCAAAAATAGACTTGTTGGATTAATCATAATTATTTATATTTCTATATTAAAAAATCATAATATCTCAAATAATCAAAATTTTATATACTACACTGTTATATCATTAATCTTATTACTAGATACCTAATCATCTCTATAGTTGTTAAGATATATTAGTGTAATGAACTTTCTATTTTTATTCAAATCATTGTTAATATGTGATTTTGAAGTTACCATGATATATATTACAATGATCTTTGCATTCATTTTACCCTTTATACCATAGAAACTTTTTAGGAAAATTATAGTTTTTAAAATTCAGATTAAAAACGGAATTTGGAAAAAAAAAACAAACCATAATGCCTAGACCTCAGACAACATTTCTAAAATATGTAACACTCAATCCAAGATAAGTCCATACAATTTAAGCAACCAAATACAATGGCATCCTTTCATCCCATTCACATTTAAATTTTATTCAAAACTCAAGCTTTTGAAATATGAAATTGAACATACAATGGCAACCTCTAACAAAATATATAGGTATTAAATTTCATTTTAGCGCTGCACCATATGAAGCCAGATCAATCTTGTTTACCATATTACACTCTTAAAAATCTAAATTCTCATGAAACCAAACTCTCAAAGAACATGCTTACCATGACCATACCTACCACCTTCTTTGTGCGGTTTTCTTGATAGTTTTCTATTAAACATTCGCAAAAAAAAAAAGTCTATTAAACAAAGTGAATCAAATTGCTCTCTTAATTACCAGTGAAAAGCAACAACTAACAACAATCTAATGGTATTGATTAATGCGCACGAGGCTAGACCCTAAATGAGATCAAAGAATGTTTGCTGAGAAATAGAGAGTAATGGAAGAAGCAAGTTAAAAAGATACATGTAATTAAATACTGTACCCCAAAACTTATGCTACAAAACTCCTACAATGTAACCAAACAGCTCATAAGGCATTAATACAATAATGTCCCTGAATGTACAACAAGGTGAGCGCATACGTCCCTGATGGAAGATTCGTCAGGCTTTCTTGTCTGATCTATTAAGGTTTAGGTTAAACCACTTCTTTTTACCAGATTTATCTCTGCCATCCACATTACCATTCTCGGGGCTCTGCTCAGGGATGCTCTGGTCAGTGGTATATCTACTACTGCCACTGCCTGAGCCGACGGGGTTTACCATTGTTCTTTCAGTTGTGAATGAGCAGTGGATATTATCCCTCTCCCTCAACATATCATCAACCTGCAGAGATTTCAACTCTTTAGCAACATGTTCTAATCATTGTATGGCTAAAGGATATCTGATACATGATTACAGTATGATGAATAGCTCACATACAACCACATATCTAATGAAATTTACCAAACCAGCACTCAAAGATTATAGTATTTAAAAAAACATGCGTTCCTATTCAGTTATGTGTGGGCATGCCAGATTGACCCAGCAGGCCTCCTTGTAACTGAATGTGAGTCGATATGAACATTTTGTATAAGCTAACACTTCTCCAAGTGAAATATTACTCAGTACGATCCAAAAGATAGATTGATTTAGACTTGGGCACAAGAAATACATATTTTACACTAATGAGCATGTATCACAAGTGTAGAGCAATTTAGAAATTCTGAAATGACTTTTACTTTGGATGGAAGTATTTGCACCGTGATTGGATTTAAACAAATCGTGGGGCCACATCACTAAGTACTGCAACAATGAGAAGGAGAAACATACACCATAAGAATTACAGTTTTCTTGCGCATATTGAAATTGCAAAACTAGCACAGCATGACAAGAAATATAGAAAAATACAGATGAGAAATAATTGGCAAAAAGGCTCAGGTAAACACATCTCGGTGGATGAGGGTAAATTAAAAAAGTGCAGGCGGTAAAACATAGATTGAGCTTTCAATCTCCCTTTGATCGGGGCTGCTGCAACCCAATATTCCATTGTTCATGTCAAGATCCTTTGCTTGCACGACGATATTAAGATCGATATGTTAAAACGGGAAAAGTGGAGAAGGCAGTAGGAGGGGGATGAGGAGTGTGGCCCACAGTAGCAGCATAGGGCAACCAAAGCACTGCTGCTGCAGCGCCTGAGTAGGTTACAGAACGTGAATCCAGTGAAAAAAGAGCACACTTGAAACGGGAAGAAAAGACACTACTAGCAAACAAGGTTGGCTCCAAGTGCTTGAACATGGGACTCACAACAGAAATTTTAGGTGCAGGGCTTCACTGATGGAGTGGTCTTTTATGCCACATTGATGCTGATGAAGTTCCTCTCGGTTGTCCAAAGAAAACTGCTGCTGCTATTTGCTTCATGTAATTAACTTGCTACCAATGGAACAATCTTACATGCCAATTATGTTTTCTTTCCCCCTCAAAAATGTAAGAGCTGTGCTTCAATTCATTGAGAAGAGAGAATAAGGTGAGAAGGAGCCCCAAGGATTCCTTCCCAAAACACAAACACACCCAAGCCCATATCCGTATAAATTATTACATTCACGCCACTGACTACGTTTAGAATGGCCAGAATTCTTCCTTGAACAGTACTACAGGTTAAGCAACCTTGCTTTACCCATTTTGTTTTGTCATGTTATTACAAATAGGATATTGTACTAAATACAATCTTACAACATTTCTGCCGATCTTGTCAATGGAATGGCTTAATTTCATTCTGTATATTTAACCTTCTTTCGGGACTTTTTTGGGGAGGGTGTATTAGATTAAGTACAGTTTTATGTACCAGGCGTGAGTATCAACAAGACAATGTATGTCTTTGTGTCAGAGCATCAGCATGAGAACTGAAGTAAGGTTTCTAATCTAATATTAAGGTCCTTATTGGCCATTATCGCTGAACTATAATTTTCATGTTTATTGTGCAAAAAGGATGTAAAACAAAACGATAAATTGAAAATGGTCATTTGTAGATGGGTATACAGTGCCGGTTTAACTGACATCCTATGTTCAAGGAATCATAACCTAAGCCAGCACGGTAAACAAACTCGTTGAAACTGATTTACCAAACTATAATTTGTGAATCAGGATATGTTTGCAGTTGAATGTCTGGTTTAACAAACTAAGAACTACAAATCTCTTTATTTTGCTAAAAGTATCCAGCATGAAATGAATTTCTTGGTGGAAAGGCAAGAATTAAGATGTCATAAAAAATATCATAATAAGAATCATATATGGAAATATGCAGTGCAATTGATTCACATCTTTTACAGAGAAAATTGCATTATTCTGTTATTTTTCTAGAATTAGAGATGTTGTTTACTTAAATTTAGGAGTCGTGGCAAGGAAAGGGCACTTTGGATGGTATCTAGATCATTTTGGAGATAGTACGTATGGAGAGAGAGAGAGAGAGAGAGAGAGAGAGGATATACACACCGTTTCTCTCTCCTGTGTGTATCTGGTGGTGACTTCTTGAAACCTTGCCAAAGCCTGCAAGCATTATAAATCGGTCAAAACTTTCCACGACAGAAATCATACTTAATGCAACATTATTTATCACAAAACTAAAATATACTGACTTTTCTGTACTCTGTTTCAAACTGGCGCAGATCATTTCTCTTTGCTAGAATTTTAGACTCTATGTCCTTCAGCCTCTCTGTTGTTTCTTCATAACTCTTCGCACACATTGCTTCAATTATATAGCTGGCTGGCTTGAAAAAATTATCACCTGCACAAATCATTAGGCTGGTTCAGTGCAACGGAATGCCAGCAATGCAAAGAGTTACGGCAAGAATGCATACCATATACAGCAAATATATGAGTTCCAGGTTTGAGAGATGACACTTCACAAGGTTGGAGACCTTCCAATCTTTTAAAGAAAGCGGCTTCAGGATCTTTGGCCATTGCCAACTGTAGAAGAAGGAAATCTTTGCATCAATTACAATGCACAAAACAGCTGCAGGGAACAATAGAATATACAAAATACATACCGCATTCACTGTTGAGTCCATGCGGTACACCTGAAAATGCAAAAAATACATGCCTGCGGATGTCACCTTGCCAGTCTTCTGACTATCTTCCTGGAGGTCAAAAGGGTAAGCTGAAGATGATATTAAACTAGACCCTAGATGTAAATATTTGCTAACAAACACACAGAAAAAGACCTTCATTATCATAAAACTAATAGTGATGTAGAGTAATATAGTTCTCATATCCAGTAGCAATAATACACAAGATATACTCCTCCCTAACAGAATCGAATTGAACAACCTACCGAACTTTGGCCAAACAAATTAAATCTGATAAGACAGAATCTGCTGAGACATGTGCCTAACTCTCTTAAGTGGAATGTCATCTACTACCTCTCTAATACAGAAGCACACAGTTCTCGTACATGTATGTGAAAAAAAAAAAATGTTGTGCCCAGATGTGTGCCTCCCTTAGAAAGCCATGGTTGGAGCGGCTAGGGCCGTCTCGTCTCAGCGCCACTGCTTGTAGCCTTAACATGACAACAATGCTCAGAGTGAATACAAGTTTCTTTTGTCAACTATACTGAGAAGGCAGCGCACTTAAATGAAGCCAATAAAAGTAATGGCTGGATTTGATTTGAAGTGTCCACTTCTTTAGGTCCACTGTTTATTAAATTAAATGTAACTGAGGACGAAAAACAGTTGAACTTTAGATCCCAGATTGAATCTTTCGATTCAGTGTGCTTGCCTCAATCTTTTCTAAAAATATATCAACTGTCATAACAATCGGAACATAAGACCCCACGAGTTTTGCCAAATGAGATTGGAAGTATAAACCCTCCAATGGAGCTAGACCAAGGGTTCAAACAGAACATAGTAGGAAGCCTAAAGCCCCAAACCGTGGAATTATGTGGCTCTAGCCATGTTAACATTAACAACGAAGATTCGATATCTTAGACGGACTTTCAGTCCACACTTTTTTTATAACATAGAAATAAGTTGTTTCACTAGAGCTACATCAGTTCAGTTGATTCTCAGGTGAGAACTGTTGCAGGACTTTTCTTAAACTAATTTTCCCTATGTCAGTTGGATTAAGAATGACATCAATTTGAGTCTAGAACAGGCACCATACCACTATTCCCAGTTCCTACATGTAGTGCTCAGAACGCTTACATAATACATTAACATATAGCTTACAGAAAGCAAATAATGTGCCTCGTGGTAGTTTATTGACAGATTAGTTAGCTTGGTGATGACAAGTTATGTAATATTGTTAAGGGTATAGGAGTCATATTAGGAGTCTTTGTTATAGAGTCCTTTTCCTATTTGTATTCTTTCTCATGTACCCACTACCCAGATATATAGCTCCTATGTGGCTACAATTCAATACAAGTGCTATTCATAACATGGTATATCCATGACCAACAAAAGTGCCCGAGGGAAAACCGCATCCTGGTAGATAATAAAGAATGGCACGGCCGTCTATGATGGCACCCGCTCCTCTCCCTCCCGACGCGTTGCCTCCCCTCAGCCCCATGCCGGAACCAACCCATGGCCTGGCAGCCACCTCCGTGGCCATAGCCCCAGCGGCGACGGCCGTCTCTCCCCTACGCGCCTCGGTTTCCTCCCCCTCCTTGGTCTCTCCCGCGGCGTCTCACCAAAGGACAGTCCAAAGAGCAGCAGCGGTCTGATTCAAGGCCCTCCTCTTCCGCCGCCTGCGACCAAGGCGCTGCCCCGACCTATCTCGACGTCGTTTTGGCAGGGGCTGCGCTGCAGTCTCCCCGCCCGGTGCCCTGCACGGAAGCACGGCAACCTCCGCGGATCGTCATCAAAACCACGTCGTCCGGTCACCTCCCCCTTCGTCCCCAATGAGCAGGGGTGGTAGAAGGTCGAAAGTCGTCGCAGCAGAAAAGCCAAAGCTCGGGATTTTCGTCAAGAAGCTCGATGGCCGGCGCCAGTGGATTTGAGCAAGTGTTTTAACTGCTTCTCTCCATCGCATCGGGCCCTCGCCTACCGAGAGAAACTGCAGTGCTTCACTTGCAAGATGCTAGGACACCGCTTACGTTTGCCTTGCGCGGCCGCTCTCAGCGCCCCCTCAGGGTAGACTTGAGTGGCGACCAAAGCGTTCTGACGTCGGCAAAATCACGAAAGCGATGAAGATGACAGCTCCCTCTCTCACGGCTTCCCCGCAGCCAGGCGGCGACTCTGGTGAGGAAGGAGCCGCGCGTGGCTCTCGTCCCTACTGTCAATGACGGCGAGCTAAGCGCCGACGGGGTCCAGACCCGGTGGATCACGTTCAAGCCTCCTCGGACGATGGAGCCTCACCGACACCCCCTCAGGTGAGGATCTCTTTGGAAGTTGTCGGTTCCTCGGCGGCTCCTGTCCCTGTGAACAGAGCACGTCGGGTGATCGACCGCTCGGCAAAATTGGTGCGGGCGGAAGCGGAGCTGTCCTCCAGGGCTCTCACGGTCTCGGTGGTTGGAGATTCTACGGCGTTCTCGGTTGATGTTCTAGCTAACGAACTCTCTCGTCGCTATGAACTTCCGATTGAAGCGTTTGAATTTCACCGCCTGAGCCATGACAATCTCATCCTGATGCCGCCTGATGAAGCCACAACGATGCACATCTACAATGGCGGTCGGTCAATGTCCGTGGGCGCTCTGTCTCTTGTTTTCCGACGATGGTCGCGGCTGAAGAACGCGTCCGGTGTGGTCCTGCTCACGCCTGGGAGCTTGAGACGGCGGAGCATTTGCTTGATGATTGGTGTTGGGTGCGCAACATTCATCCTTACACTGCTCAGAGCAGCGACTACTCATTTCGCCTCTCAGCATGGTGCACTGTTCCGGAGCTCATTCCATCAGAGATGGACCTGGTGATCGTTGAACCTCCCATTCAGCAAGAAGAAGATCCTCCGGTCGAAAGAGCATTGGAATACTCTATCAAGATCAACGTAAGGCAAGTGATAGTTGTCCTGTGGCGGGAAACCCGCCCCCTCCACCACAAGATGGTGCTGGTGATAACAACTAGCAACGGCGGCGCCGCCGGCGACGAACCAGATCACCGGCCCCGTCGCAGGTTGAAGACGAAGAACCAGCCCAAGGTGGAGCCGGACACCGCATCCCGATACACGCCCGCCTCGAGAGGGGACCTGGAGTCAATGAGACTGCCAAGGAAGCCGAGGAGATCCTTCATTCAACGGTGTCCCTGGATCCCGAGCGGGCTAACACCTCACCTCCTGCAACCATTATGAACATCCTTGATAATATGGCGGCTCTTTTAATCGCGCCCACATCTCGTGAAGCTGACTCATCGCCACCTTTACCACAAAACCTATCACTTTTTGAGATTGCGCTGACTCCAGCACCAAGTTCAAATTTACCGGCCATATCTGGGCCGACCCACAGCATCAGTCAAGATTCACCTAATTTGGGCGCAAGCCCACCATAGCAAGACAACATTCCGCTAAATGATCCTGTGCTAGCAGTTCTCAGTTTCTCTCCCGCTATGGCATCAAGAAGTTAGGAAGAGATGGTGGAACCAGACATGTCCTCAGAAGCGCTCTCAACGTCTGGTGCTACTAAATCAATATTGGTTGCGACTCTGCCCCGAGATGGTGTTGAAGTCACGACCACGGAAGCCCAGTCCCTGCCAAGCCAACCTGAGGCGCCGCAACCTGCCGCAATTGTCTTGACCTCGCCTTGTGTTTGGCGACCAGCAAAAGAAGTGCTACCGGTGGAGCCAGAAATTGATCGAGTTCAAGGGATTGTTCAGAACCCAGAAAGCAGGTTTTGTGTACTCTAGACATCGGAAACCCCAGCCTGAGGATTCTACGGGGCCACCCACACCATCAGCCGCCTCCTTCATTGAGGAAATATCCAAGCCGGTCCAGCCAGTTCTTCCTACGCCCAAGCCGGCTCGACAGCGTCGACAAGCGACCACTACTTCTCAAGTGCCGAGACGAAGCAGGAGGGTTGCCAAACTCCCCCCTGAGCATATCAGCCTCACGACCAAGACCCTATACCGTCAGCTGGGGTTTGCAGATAGCAAAGGGGAGGTCTCGCAAGAAGCGTTGGACAAGTACACTGAATTCTTCAACAAACCGTCAAGCACAGAGCACGTCAAAGCCTTGGCCAGGCTGTTTGGTAAATCCATTCCTGCTGAACAGCTAACGTCGGGTTTGGAGGTGTTGTCACAGGTAACCGTCTGTCTGTCGATCATGTCTTCTTGTTTTGTTTCCAATGGATAATGCTAGTATACTCATTTGGAATGTAAGGGGTCTGAATGATCGAGCTCGATGTGATAATCTGCGAAAGGTCATTGACTCTAGCCGGCCGATCATAGTCTGCATTCAAGAAACGAAATTGGCTAACATTTCCAGCTGGGAAGTAGCTGCCATGCTAGGACAAAACTACAGGCACTTTGTCACCCTACCTGCACAAGGTACCTGTGGTGGCATTCTCATAGCATGGAGAGATGGTATGTTTATGTTGGATGAATGGCGTGTGGACCTTTATTCAATTTCGGTCAAGTTCTCGACTCACAATGATAATTTCTCTTGGTGGTTTACTGGGGTTTACGGATCTTGTTACGTGCTGCGAAAATCAATTTCCTTGAAGAGCTACATGAGATTCGCTCTCATTGCTCGAGCCCATGGATGATTGCAGGGGATTACAATATGATATATTCTTCGAAAGACAAAAACAATGAGAATCTAAACGGAACCATGATGGGAAGGTTTAGGCAGTTTGTCAATGACCATGAGCTGAAAGAAATCCCTCTATTGGGTCGTCGCTACACGTGGTCGAATGAAAGAGAAGCCCCAACTTTAGTAAAACTAAACCGGGTTTTGTGCACTGCTGATTGGGAAGCTCTCTTTCCAGATTACATCTTACAAAGCCAAGCTACAGAAATATGTGACCATTGCCCTCTCATTCTCGGTCTCCAAGAGGGATTACATGGAAAGAGAAGATTTCATTTCAAAAGTTTTTGGACTAAACTAATAGGTTTTTGTGAGGTAGTAGAAGATTCTTGGAATTTACCAATCAGTGTAGCGTGCCCGTTTGAGCAGTTTTCTCTAAAACTCAAACGGTTGACACGGGCTATTCAATCGTGGAGTCAAAAGCAAACTGGACATATCAAAACTCAACATGCTTTAGCAAGGGAAGTCCTTCATAGGCTGGAAAACTACCAGGTTTTCGTGAGGTAGTAGAAGATTCTTGGAATTTACCTATCAGTGCAGCATGCCGGTTTGAGCAGTTTTCTCTAAAACTCAAACGGTTGACACGGGCTATTCAATCGTGGAGTCAAAAGCAAACTGGACATATCAAAACTCAACATGCTTTAGCAAGGGAAGTCCTTCATAGGCTGGAAATTGCACAAGATGCTAGACAGTTGACTTGGGAAGAAAATTGGCTTAGGAGTGAACTGAAAAAGCATTGCTTGGTGCTTTCTTCGCTTGAAAGGACAATAGCTCAGCTCCGGTCCAGAATCAGATTTTTGAAGGATGGTGATGCCAACACATCACTTTTCATAGGCACGCTGGTTGCAGGAAGCAAAAAAAAAATTTATTGCTAAACTTGTGAAAGATGATCAGGTCATTACTGACCAAGGGGGCAAGCAAGAGGTGATGTTTGATTTCTTTGATGGGCTACTTTGTACTGCTCACCCCAGATCATCCACCTTGAACCTTGAATTTTCCACTGACATGGCATCGAGTTGACAGCTTTCGATCAGCCGATAACTGAGGACGAAATCTAGAAGACCATCAAAGATATGCCACCCGATGCAGCTCTGGGGCCGGATGGCTACACTGGTTGATTCTATAAATCATGTTGGTCCCTGATCAAAGCAGACTTCATGGCAGCGGTTTTAATACTGCAGCAAGGAGACGCAAGAAAGCTATGGCTTCTCAACTCTGCCTACCTCACACTCATACCCAAGAAGTCTGAGGCTTTGTCACCAAGTGATTTTCGCCCCATCAACCTCATTCACAGTTTTGCTAAGATAATCACAAAGGTACTAGCTAACCGACTTGCCCCTTTGCTCAATAATCTTGTTGAACCAATCAGAGTGCATTTATTCAGGGTCGTTGCATTCATGATAATTTTATTCTCGTGCATCAAACTGTCAAGCTCTTGCAACGACAAAAAATTTCTAGCCTCTTTCTCAAATTGGATATATCTAAGGCTTTTTATTCCGTCTCGTGGTCGTTTCCGTTGGAAGTTCTTACACATTTGGGCTTTGGACCTATGTGGTGTAATCTAATTTTTAACATCTTCAAGACTGCCTCCACACGTGTGCTTGTGAATGAAGAGCCGGGAGAGGCTATAAGACACCAGCGGGGTCTCCGACAAGGGGATCCGCTATCTCCAATGTTATTCATCTTGATCATGGATGTCTTGAATAGCCTTTTTCTGAAAGCAAGCGAGGTGGACCTGCTACAGCCCTTGTCACAAAGGGTTGCAACCTAGATGATCTCTTTATATGCCAATGATGTTGCTCTCTTCATACAACCCACACACAATGAGATGTCCCTCACCATGGAAATTCTGGCAAAGTTTGGAGAGGCTTCAGGACTTCAAACAAACCTGCAGAAAAGTTGTGTTATCCCAATCTGCTGTGACCAAGCGCAAGTTGATGTTGTGACAACCGTATTACCATGCACTCAAGCTACCTTCCCATGTACTTATCTTGGGCTTCCACTCACCAACAAGAAACTAAGCAATGCTGACTTACTCTTTTGGGTCGAAATGGAAGGCGGCTCTGATGAACATGGCTCGGCAAGTGGCTTGGACACGCTTCATCAGAGCCCAAATGGAAGGCGGCTCTGATGAACATGGCTGGGCGAGTGGCTTGGACATGCTTCGTTCTCTCTGCTGTCCCTATTCATGTGCTCATTGCCATCAAGGTTCCAAAGTGGTTTATAAGAGCCATTGGTAAAACCAGAAGATCCTTTTTGTGGACAGGTAGAGAAAATACTAATGGTGGATCTTGCTTAGTGGCATGGGATAAAGTTCAAAGGCCTTTGGACCTTGGTGGACTTGGAATCCTTAACCTTGAAGTCATCAGTTGGGCATTACAAGTTCGCTGGTTATGGGTTCAAAAGACTGGCCATAATAGGCCTTGGAGCGGGCTAGAAATTCAAGTCCATAAACATGCTACTGCTCTGTTCAACTTTGCCACCGAGACACAAATTCAAAACAGCAACAACACTTTATTCTGGACCGACAAATGGATTCTTGGTTGTTCTATCGCTGATATTGCTCCAAAGGTTTTGGAGAAGGTCCCGGTCAAGACTCAAAACACAAGGCTGGTAGTTGATGGTTTACAAAACCAAGATTGGGCTGATGACATTCAAGGAGGATTATCTATGGTCGGCCTTTATGAGTATTTTCAGCTATAGGATTCTGTAGCAAATATCATCCTAACACAAGAAGAAGACATTCACTCTTGGAAGTTGGCACCTTTAAGACAATACTCATCAAGTACAGCCTATCAAGCATTCTTCAATGGCTCTACCACATTTGAATCTTGGCGTTGGTTGTGGAAATCTTGGGCATCACCAAAATGTAAGATATTCTTGTGGTTAGCCATCCAGAATAGATGTTGGACAACTGATAGATTGGCAAGAAGAGGATTACCACATCTGGATAAATGCCCTTTCTGTGACCAAGAGGATGAGACAGTTCAACACATTTTGACTTCATGTGTGTTGGCAAGAGAATTTTGGTCAAGGATCCTCTTAAAACTGAATCTAGAGAGCAGAGTGCCTACTGCAGATGATGACTCCTTTACCAATTGGTGGAGGCGGGCTGTCAGGAAGGTTCCAAAGGAAATAAGAAAAAGGCCTGAATACAGTGATAATCTTTGGAGGCTGGACGTTGTGGAAACACCGCAATGCATGCGTATTTGACACAGTAGCACCCTGCATTAGAACCCTGCTAAAGAACTTTAAACGCCATCCAGAGCTATCCAGTTAGTGGTCAGGTCTCAAAACGAAGTGTTTAAGTTTAGTCACAACTTATTGTAAACGCCATCCCTCATAGCTCGGCCAGGAGTGAGGTGATGATTTGTAAGGGGCCATTTTTCTCTATCAATACAAAGATACGCAGTTCTCCTGCGTATTCGAGAAAAAATAACATGGTATAGAGCTAGGAACTAGGGTTAGGGTCCCTCTCCCTTCCCTAGACGATCTTTTTTTACGGCGAGTTGCACTTCCGCCATACAAACCGATTTCTCTTCTGTTGTGCACGCCCCTGGGAGAGGAGCAAACTAACGGGGGCAGCATCATTGGTCTAGCAATTCATGCTTCGTTCTGCAAGGGCCAGGGTTGATTATTCATTGCTGAGTCATCGTCTCCTGTATTCGACTTGAGCACCGCCACCGGTTCATGGTCATTTTATGCCGTCACTCTTCATCCTGAGCGCTGGACGGTCGCGTCGTAGCCCTTCTCCACGGATTTGCGTCCCTGGAGGGACGCACAGTTGTGTCCTCCAGGATCTACCTCTCCTGGCTGGTCCGTGCCGTTGTAGATCTTTATCATCAGGCCACACCTCTGACTGGTTCGTAGGGTGCGCTGCCACCAGGGCTTGCCTCTTCTCGTGTCAGCTATTTGTGCTGGCTGGTTGTGCGATCCTGCCTCTGTGCCGATAGCCCAAGATCCACATCATCATGTGGGCTACTGTCAGCTTTGATTTTGGGCCAATGCCTGCTGTTTGAGGCATGCACATCGCTATCGCCACGAGCTGGTGCTTTCTCGCTGTTTTTATTTGCAGCTGTGGTATGCAGTCACACCCAATTTTTTTTTAGGTCCGTGTTGCCTACAACATCAGAGCTTTTCTTCCGCTGCATCCACATCCAATATCTTTTTCCTCATGTTTGTCTATGTCCTGGAGTCCAAAGATACAACAATCATTCATATTTTCTTTTCTTTTTTTTTTTGGAGTAGTCAAATCTCTCTCTCTCTCCCTCCCTCCCTCTCCCTCCCTCCCTCCCTCTCTCTCTCTCTCTCTGCCTTCTCCTTCTCCTCCACCCCCCCCCCCCCCCGCCGCCCCCCCAACCCCTTGCCCTGAACCTAGCGATGGACGATGCACTCCAATCAACCCTCGTGCATGGTCGGGCCTCATCTCCCGCATCTACCCCCGCCGCCGTCACCCTCCCCTCTTTCTTCATCAAGTCCGGCGACCTTGCACCACCAAGGTCCCTCTGCCAGTGAGCTTCCTCCACAGACTCCCCTGGCCCAGCTGTTGTTGTAGATCAAAAGTCGCCTCGCCTAGTGCCATCCTAATGGCAGCAACGTCCTCTGTAGCCTCTCCTGACTGCCGGAGCCGTCAGTGCAAAAGCGAAGCATGGTTGGAAGGAGGACGCACAACTGCTCCAGAAGAATACAACTCTTGGCGCTGCGTGAGGAGGCGGTTGGGAGCAGCTCCCAGCATTGCGCGAGGAGGCGGAGCAGCATCTCCCGCTACTGCGCGAGGATGCGGAGCACCTCCTGACACTGTGTCGTCACCGTATTCAAGGATAAAGAGAAGGAAAAACTATGAATTCTTAATTCTATCTTGATTCCATCCATGCATAAATTGGTATTTGCTCATTGGTCGAATTCTATCTTGCAATTTCATGGACATCCAAAAAGCGGCTTTGGCATTGAACTCAATTCAATGTCTTGGCTGAATTGGTATTCAAACCAATTAAATGCCAAGGTCTTCAATATTTACATCCAAACGGAGCCTTAGGCATTTTGTTTGTCATCTTGGTTTTTTTTTCTTTGTCGTCTCCTTGCAACTATGGACCAAGAACATTCTTTTGATGTCATCATCACGATTCTACACTTTGCTTCGTTTGCACACATCTTCAACTGGATTTTGACGGATTGTCAAGGTTCCACTCTATGATGAGTTTGAAGAGTTAGATCTTGGATGTAATAATTATAAGTTTTAGTCTTAGTGTTCACTCTTTCAAATGCAACGCTATTACATATGCTTTGCATTTGAGGGGGGCGGGGGGTGTTAAGGGTACAGGAGTCATATTAGGAGTCTTTGTTATAGAGTCCTTTTCCTATTTGTATTCTTTCTTATGTACCCATATGTATAGCCCCTATGGGGCTACAATTCAATACAAGTGCTATTCATAACAAATACTTCCCTCAACACATCTACACACATAGAAGTTACCCTAGGCAAGACTTATTTATTTCATCAGAGCAAACTTGCAAGAGTTATTGGGCTCTTCATTATTATGAAATCCATAAAAAGAAACACCATAAATCCATAACAGCAATTTATCATTAAGATGATATCATATACGGCAGATGCCTTCTATTGTAAAATAGAAACAAGAAGTTACCTGCAGAGCAAGTCCATAACCTCCATTAACTTCTTGTTCAAAGTAAAGAAGCTGCGTATATTCAATAAATAAGAAATTGAAGGAGGCACAAGAAAAAGCAACACAGCAAGGCTCTGATATAGGAATGAACTTTACGAAGAAAAAGCAACCACGCACCTTAAATTTACTTTGTGCAGCTGAGGTCACTCTGACTACTATTCCTGAATGAGCTTGTTCTTCACTTATTGTAACACCAAAAAAATGAGCACATTGCTTATCAACCTATAAATAAAGAAGATATAAGAGTGGAAGCCCATAATAAAAATTACTACAAGAATAGTAGCCTCAGAACCTTTCCTGTAGCCGATGTTCCAACTGGGAGTGGTCTTACAGTAACTGTCCCGTTCATGGCTTCTTCCAGAACGGTAGGAGATATTGTGGTCTTGATAGGAACTCCAAGCTTGCTAAAAGTGGTCAAATGATTATAAATTCCATAGGCAGCTACGGTTTTTCAACTAGTTCTACAAAATCATTCTAACCAATTCAGGGGTTACCTAAAAAGTGCTGCAAACATTGTGTTCACTGTTCCAAGATTGGACAAATCAATCTCCATGTCCATTCCTTCATTTTCTAACGCCTAACATAAAAGAAATAAGGATAAATACATAATTTGTTTACATTATCGACAATTTCAACAAGACATCCATTTCACTGCTAAATAAGTAGAACTTAGCAATCAAACATCAAATTTACATGCCATCAAAATTATAAGCACCAATGAAAAGTTTCATGCCAGTCATCCTGCATCAAGATACTGAACTTAATTCCACTTCATCATGATTCCCCAAAATACTAGATCAAGAAAAAAACTTAGGCAACAGCAACTAAATAAAATCATTATCTTACATACATTGATACATTATATAGAAAGGGATTAAGTCTTGTGAAGATGCTCTCAATCCCAAAACATCTACCTAATCGCAAGGCAGCACCATGAGTGTTACCAAATTGGCCCTAATTCCTAATAATTCCTATTGTTATGAATAGCACTTGTATTCATAATGAGGGCACTAGGCCCAAATATATACATGTACAGGTGTGGATAAATATGCACAAAGCCCCTTATACAATGGGGAAACTACAAGAATACATATACATCTAACACCCCCCCTCAAACTCAGGGTGGATCAAGAACACTGAGTTTGGAGAGATAAAACCTGTGCCTAGCTCCAGTATGTGCCTTAGTGAACAAATCTGCCAACTGAATCTCTGAAGGCACATACTGAGGAATAACAATACCATCTTGTACCTGTGATCGTGTATAAAAAGCATCAACACCAACATGCTTACTGAGTTCATGCTTCACAAGATCAAGAGCCATACTGATAGCACCTGTACTGTCAGAATAAAAGAGAAGTCGGCATAGAAACAGAAACACCAAAATCAAGCAACCACCGTAACCAAGTAACCTCTGTTGTCACAAGAGCCATAGCACGCAACTCAGCCTCTGCACTCGAACGGGAAACTGTTGTCTGCTTCTTAGTTTTCCAAGCAATAAGAGAACCACCAAGAAACACACAAAAAGCAGAAAGAGAGTGACGATCAGAGGAATCACTAGCCCAGGTAGCATCACAATATGCCCGGAGCTGTAAAGAGCTGGAGCGAGGAAAGAACAACCGACGAGACATAGTCCCACAAAGATAACGCAGAACTCAAAGCAAGTGAGTATAGTGGAGCTGGGTGGGAGCGGAAACAAACTGACTCAGGATATGCACGGCATGCGAGATATCAGGACGAGTAACATCAAGATAGACAAGACTTCCCACAATATGATGATAACGAGTAGGATCAGTGAGAAGCTCACCATCAGTGGCACGAAGGTGAACATTGAGCTCCATAGGAGTCTCAACAGTGCGATGATCAATGACAGAAGCACGATCAAGAAGGTCACTAATGTACTTTTCTTGAGAAAGATAGAACCCCTGAGGTGTGGAGAAAATCTCAATTCCAAAAAAATAACGAAGAGGACCAAGATCAGACATCAAAAATTGCTCACAGAGACGCGCCTTCACAAAGGCTATATACTCAAAATCATCTCCAGTAATGATCATATCATCAACATAAAGGAGAAGAGTCCGACCACGAGCAGATGTGTGAACAAAAAGGGCTGGATCATGATTACTGGCAGAAAAACTAGCAGCAGTGACTACAGAAGCAAAGCGCTGAAACCAAGCATGAGGAGCTTACTTTAGGCCATAAAGTGAGCGACAAAGACGACAAACCATACCCTCGGGAACAAAATACCCAGATGGTGGACGCATGTACACCTCCTCACATAACTCACCATTAAGAAAAGCATTCTTGACATCAAGCTGAGATATGGACCACTCACGAACAGAGGCCACAGCAAGAAGAGTGCGAACAGTAGTCATGTGAGCTACAGGCGCAAAAGTCTCATCATAGTCACGACCATACTCCTGCTGAAAGCCACGAGCCACAAGACGAGCCTTATAGCGCTCAAGAGAACCATCAGAGCGTGTTTTCACCTTATAGACCCACTTACATGTAATAGGACGAATATGTGCTGGAAGGGGAACAAGATCCCACGTACCAGTACGCTCAAGAGCAGCAATCTCCTCAGCCATAGCATGTTACCATTCCTGATAAAGAATAGCATCACGATAAGTGGTGGATTCAGAAAGAACCATAGTAGAATAGGTAGAAGGAGAATAAACATCAGGACGTCGACGAGTATGAGTGCCACGCCTGAGAAACGGCTCGAGCGAAGAATCCTCCGAAGAAGATGGCTCATCAGGTGAGAGTGACACATCAGGAGAAGAGGGCTCAACAGAGGATGAATGAACACGTCGAGTATAGATCTGTGTCACTAGTGGCTTCATAGAATAGTCCGGATCCATAAAAGGACCAGAAGAAGACTCTCTAGAAGAAGACACCGGTAAAGAAGGCATCTCACAGGAAGATGTCGGCACCAATGAGGAAGGTACCACGGAAGAAGGCACCAGACGTGTGCTGACAATAGAGGCATCAGGCAAAATCAAGAATGAAAGTGGATCAACTAAAGATGCAGGAGAGGTGTCTGAAGATGGACGATGAAAATAAGGACATGACTCATCAAAAACAACATCTCGAGAAACTCGCATCGACGATCTATAGGATCCCAACAACGATATCCCTTATGCTCAGCACTATATCCTAGGAAAACACACTCAACAGACTGGGCAGTCAATTTAGTGCGCTCACGAGGAGCAAGAAGCACAAAGCACACACAACCAAAAAGACGAAGGTCAGAGTAGTCTGACAACTGGTGAAAAAGACGCTCATAAGGAATCCCTCCATGAAGAGCTGACGAAGGCTGAATATTAACCAAATAGTTGGCAGTAGAGACAGCCTCAGCCCAAAAATGAGGCGGGACACAAGAAGCAAGCATAAGAGCACGAGCAGTCTCAAGAAGATGACGATGCTTACGCTCAGCGACTCCATTTTGAGCACGAGCACCAGGACATGAAAACTGAGCAAGAGTGCCATGCTCAGAAAGAACCTAGCGAAGAGCTCCAGAAAGATACTCTCCTGCAGAGTCAGCACGAAAAACACGAATGGACGTGTCAAAATGAGTGCAAATCATAGCAGTAAAAGTCTTATAGATGGATAAAGCCTCACTACGATGTTTCATAAAATAAATCCATGTGTGGCGAGAAAAATCATCTATAAAAAATATATAATATCTATGCCCCCCTGTAGAAACAAAGGGAGCTGGACCCCATACATCCGAATGAACAAGATCAAAAGGACGCTGAGATACAAACTCACTCGAATGGTAGGGAAGCTGTATCTGCTTTCCTAACCGACATCCCTAACACTGATGTAAAGACTCATGATCTGAAACAGACCCTAAAAGACCACGACGAATCATAGTGGACAAACGAGAGCCACAAATATGACCTAAACGATGATGCCACTGAGCAAAAGACGAGGTCGACGGTGCAGCAAAACTGGAGCCAACCAGACTGGCAGATGTAGCGGAAGGAAGATGAAGCCAGTCCAACTCCTAAAGATGCTGTGAATCACGGCGCCGGGGGCCAGAACCAACTACCTGACCCGTGCAACGATCCTGAACATAGCAAAAATCAGGGTCAAGAATCACACGACAGTCATGATCAGTAAGTTGACCAACTGACATAAGCTGCATAGTGAGATCAGGTACACAAGAAACATTAGGAACAGAGAAAGAATCAGATAAAAGAGCGCCCTGTCCTATAACAGGAAGAGGAGAACCATCGGCTGTATGAACAAAAGGAGGAGGAGAAGCCATGGAAGAAAGACAAGCGCGGTATGGAGTCATATGAAAAGAAGCGCCAAAGTCAAGAATCCATGGACAAGTACCTGGAGTAGAAGAGGAACGAGGTCCCTCAGTGGAAGACTGAGAAGCAGTAGCAGAACCCGTGAGTGCAGAAGACTGAGTCACATAACCAGCAGCTTCTGATGGTGCAGAGGGTGCAAGGCGACGTAGTAACATGAGGATCTCCTGTGTATCTGAACCAACAGAGCCCCTCTGAGAACCTCCAGCACTACCACTACCAGTACTCTGTGAAGTACCCTGTGAAGAACGACGAGTATGAGCCTTCTTTTCCCTCTTCTTTCTGTAACAATGGGACTCCACATATCCCTCTTTACCACAATAGTCACACTGGAGGGTACTAGAGCCTCCTCGACTCCCAGAAGGTGTCGTGGAAGAAGACACCACAGGAGGAGGAGCTGAAGAACGAGCAGCCAACACGGAAGAAGACGGTAGCAGACCAGCCTCACGAAGATGAATCTCTGTATTACGAACATCAGCAAGAGCCTCCATCACAGAGACACAAGGGTGACGAGCAAGGAGCTGAGCACGGAGTGGCTCATACTCATCACGAAGGCGAGTCAAAAAATCATAAGTGGAACGAAGCTCCAAGGCCTTCTTCTGACTCCGGCATGACTCACACGTGCTAGGAGACAACTGAGGGCCAACAGTGTCTAAGCTGACGCCAAATAGCAGATACCTGACTGTAAAACTCATCAACTGTGTAATCACCCTGTCGAACAAGCTGCTCCTGACGAATGGCAGCAAGGAAGGTAGACTGTCCAGAGGGCTCATAGCGCTCACAAAGAAAATCCCACATCTGATGTGTAAACTCAAACTCAACAATATCTGCAGAAAATTGATCCTCCATGCTAGCAACAAGAATAGCAGCAGCTCGAGCATCCTCATCAATCCATGTCCTGTAGGCAACATACTGAGACTCATAAGATGCCACAAGATCATCATAATCAGTATATAACTTCTTCACAGCATCATCAAAGTCAGCAAGCGCCTTGTCATACACCTTCTTCTCAGCATCAGTAGCTGTCTTCGAAAGAACAGGCTCAACTGGAAGCACAGGTTGTGTAGGAGCAGCAGGACGAGGTGGACAAGTCAGCTCTCCTGTCAAAAAATCCCAAAGACACAGACCACGCATAAGAATCCGAAGACGAGGAACCCAGTCCCGATAGTTGGTGCCATTGAAAAGTACCGAACAGCAAAGAATAGCAACCCCACTTGACTTAGATGATGATGAAGCCATGTCGACGGTGAGAGCGCAAAGGAAAGAAGTGGCGCAGCAGTTTTTTTTTTTTTTTGGTGCTCTACTTTCTGTAAAATAACAGGTGACAAAAGTGGCAAAGAAGAGCCGCAGCAAACACCCAAACAGATAAGCAGACCCAGTACTTTTTTTTTTTTGGACAAACCGAGCCGACCTGATCAAACGAGCCACGAGCCGAGCCGACCAAATGAGCTGCGAGCCAAGCCAACCAAACGAGCCGCGAGCCGAGCAAAGGACCGGCTCAAAATCCAATCGAGCCGATCCGGCTCACGACCAAATCGTCGTTCGATCCGACGACGGGTGGGTCGATCCGGTGACGGCTGACGGCAGAAGGGTTCGTTTTGGCGACGGCTGACGGCAGAAGGGTTCGATCCGGCGACGGCGACAGCAGAGGAGACAACGACGGACTCCTCCTGGCGACGAACTCCCGACGGCAATGAAGAAAGGCCAGTAGCGTTCCTCCTGGCGACGGAAACAGATCGACGGCCACGCCCCAAGATGAAGGGCGACGGCACAAACGACGGTGATGACTTCCGACAAACCGGTGCGGGAAGACACTCAGTGATGAAGAACGACGATGAGCACTGGCGGATCGACAAGTCCAGGAGAAGGAACACGTCGGGAAGAGAGAGAAGCACGCAAGTGCAACGTGCGGTGGTGGCTGGGGAGAAAAAATTCTAACCTAGCTCTGTTACCATGTTATGAGTAGCACTTGTATTCATAATGAGGGCACTAGGCCCAAATATATACATGTACAGGTGTGGGTAAATATGCACAAAGCCCCTTATACAATGGGGAAACTACAAGAATACATATACATCTAATACCTATCACCCTATTGTTATTAACCAAATTATTACATAAATATATCCACTGCTCCAAGTGCTAGTATTTCATCACATAAAAATAGACAGGCATGGTAGAGTGCTGAGCTAATCTTCAACAAAAATAATCTATGTTAAACAAAGAAGAAATAATAGAAGAAACAAATTCATTGCCACAATTAGTGCTGGTAATTCTGGAGAACATCTAAAGGTCAATAGTGACTAAATGTAATAACTCTAAGTCACTGGGAGTTAACCTAACCAAAGAATGTGTTAAAAGTCATTAATCATACTCCTCACAGATCCAAAAATGTGAGATAATGCAGAAACATTGAACTGAAAACAAATGATGCAAACACTTATATAGCCTTGTAGATTCAACAACTAGGAAACATCACCTCAAAACCAGCAGTATCATATTGCCTCCGCTTTTCAGGATCTGACAAGATGCTATATGAATATGCAACTTCTTTGAATAGCTCTGATGCTTCCGGGTTACTAGCATTTTTGTCAGGGTGGTACCTACCAAAATTAATAGAAACTATGATTATCACATTTCTACAGTAGGGTAGCGATTCATCAGCATTGAAGAGTTCAGGCATCACCATAAAAGGATAATAGCAAAATCTTGCAGGCACGCAACCAACATTATCCTTGAAACTAAAACATACTTTATATTTGATGAAAATAATGTTTTAAAGGAAAACAGACTGCTCACCTGAGTACTCACTCATAATAGATCATGTCACAAAAAAGAAGAAAAAAGTAAAAGCCTTAAACAACCTAATTCACATATGTCATGTTTAACCAGGTCAACAGGGCATTTAAAAGGTAAAGATGTACATGTGTGCACGACGATCAAACATGTACACGTGGTGTGGGAGAAATGTAGCAGAAGTGTGATGAAGATTCGGTTTGGTGACTTTAGTGCTGCGCTGACTTCTGAAGTAAGCTGAAAATAAAAGTTTGTTTTGTACTTCTAACTATAGCATGTATTGAACTAATTTATAATTTGTCATAAGATTTCTTCTTGTTTGGAATGTAAATGAATATTTGTATATAGATCCAAAATTTAAAAATAAATCGGTGGACGGTTACATGGCCCGTATAACCGCGGCATGGTTTGCCATTACAGAGCAAGTATTAAGATTGTTGGATAGAAACAAGAAATAAGTGATTACTTCCACTGCACTGGCTCGTCATGCTCTTTCTAGTAATCCTTTAAGCAATACATTAAATTAAAAACATGCGTATATAGGTGCAATGTTCACCAGATGAAACTGAAAAAGAGCCTCCAATGTAACACGTATTATTCTACAAATGGAGTAGCACATATTTTCTCACAACACAGCATAAATACGGCAGAGCATGACTAACAAGGAAAGAGATCACGGACTTGAGCGCGAGCTTGCGGTAGGCGGACTTGATCTCCTGGTCAGAAGAGTCCCTGGGCACGCTGAGCACCTCGTAAGGATCCCGTCGCACCGCCGGCGCCGACGGCCCCTCCATCTTTCCCGACGACGCCATTCCGCAGCAGAACCCTAACACCAGACCATCAGAAACCGGAACGTCTCCGCGTCCGCCCAAGCGACGCGAGATGGGGGGATGAAAAGCGGGTTCGACTCACCTCGGCGTGGGCGCAGCCAGATCTCGCCGCCTCCTCCCGAGGCGAGCGCGACGGCGGCGGGGGCAGGGAGGGATGATGACGAGCGGGCAAACGGGCGAGCACCAGCACGAGCCGAACGCAACTTGCGAGAGGAAATCCGGAGAAAATAAATTGAAATTCTAATTTTCTCGGGGCCTCGGATTCGGTGTTCCGTGGAGGAGCCGAGGTCGCAGCGAGGGCGTTTTGAAAGCTTTCTTTTTATCGCGTCACTGTACGGGAGTTTCTTCTTCCCTCTGCTGATCTGCTCTTGTCCATCCCGAGTGCAAGATTTCATCCACTTTCGAATTGGGAGTGGCGTGCTCCAGCCAGGGTTTTCATAACCGGACCGGCTGGTTAATCCAAAAAAAACAGATCAGATAATATAGCAAATAGTTAATCGGTCGATTTCTCTAATTAACCGACCAGTTTTTGACTAAACCGAGTCGGCTGGCTTCTTTGATTATTTTAACCCTGGCTCTAGCCTGTGCAGGAAAACCAGCTTGGCAGAGAAGAGCCGTGGGCCGAATAATTTCAGCTTCAATAATATATTTTATTGCTCAAAACATTCTTGAAGCTCATGAGCTGCAACTTTGTCCCATAAATCACCTAGCTAAAGCACCATACCTTCCCGAGAATGACTGAATTTAGGATGGCAAATACTTAGTATTATTCTAGAAACGGATGCAACTGTTCGCATTTGATTTTTTTAGAGATTATGGGTTGTTTTGATCATATAATAAAACATATTTTTTAGCTTTCAGTTAATTGAAAGCTTTTGATTGATGGTTTATTATTTTGTATTTTAATTTTTTTTAGAATTTTCTATATAATAATTATAAATCGTTGGATTTAGGCTTATAAAGGTGATTAAAAATTGATTAAATTTTTAGTCAGCTGAAAATTAGCAAGTCCCATAACCACTACTACAATATAGGCCTGCAATATCGAATAAATTATACGCTATTACTTTAACGACCTAGCAAGATCGATCATGATTGTCCGTTATTATAGTTGGAACTATAATATCGGACATGCT